>CAWUFW010009784.1:0-600000 GCA_963921515.1 Calotriton arnoldi | reverse complement strand
CTCTTTTTACAGATTAACATTAAATAAGAAGTAAAAACATGAAAAAGAAACAGTAGATTTAAACAAAATATAGAACTCCAGTGAGTAATCACACACTAAATGTACTTCTATAATGAAACTCAATACCATACAATATCAAAAAAGCGATTGCTCTCCTTCTGAATTATAATTATGACTTTAATGTAAAAACACACACAAAGGCTATGAAAAGTATGCTATTACAATAGTAATGAACTTGCTGGGAAAATGTCTCAATATGAGAGTCAGAAGAACTGCGAAGATAGACAATCTCAACACAAATATTGTTGTATTACTCTGTTTTATACTCAAACATAATTTTTTAGAAGCATTTTGCAAAGTGTGCACCCTTTAATGTTAAGTTATAATACAAAAGCAATTCCCTTTCAGAATAATGTCCGCACACAGGCTATATTATTCAGTTATTGTACCATACATACACTTAAAAAAAATACATTAAAAAAACCTAGAAATTCACAAAAGGTGAAAGTATAATTTTGGGGCTGATTCACAGAAATATCTGAGACAAAATCCTAAACCCACTACTTCTGGTATTCACAGAAATCACTATTTGACTCTTAACTTTACGTCTGCACTCGGGGCCGGAATTTCCACACCCGGAGCAGAATTTCCGCACCTGGAGCGGAAATCCCGCACTTGTGCCGAAATTCCACTTTCGGGCCGGAATACCCGCATTCTGGCCAGTTGAGCATTTTCCTCAATGCTAATCACCTGTCCAAGTGCCTACCATCCCCCACCATGCATCAGATGAAGTCAATTAACACCAGAATGTGGGTATTTCTGCCTGAAAGCAGAGATTCCGGCCCGAGTGCGGAAATTCCAGCACAAGTGCGGGATTTCCGCTCCTGGTGCGGAAATTCTGCTCCGGGTGCAGAAAATCCGGCCCGAGTGCAGACGTAAAGTTAGGAGTCGTAAGTGATTTCTGTGAATACCAAAAATCGTAAGTGCATTCTGTGAATACTAGAAGTAGTAAGTTTAGGATTTTGTCTTAGATTAGTTCTGTGAATCTGCCCCACCGTTAGGTGTGATAAAATGATCTGTTTTTTTTTTTTTAAACGTTGAAATGACCTGAAAATGGCAAAGGTTAAAGTAACGTTATAGTTAGGTGAATTTCTCAGTGACACCATTAATCTTTTGAACTACAAAAAACACAGAAATGTTCAGTTATAGTTAGCAATGCTTACAATAACTTGCGCCCTCCATGCACTATTTATGACCTCACATACAACATCACTCCTGACATGTTCTATGACATCACTGATGACATCTCAAATTACATCATTGATAACATCACTGCGCACTCCTCCCCTTTTTTAATTAGATTTGGTCCTCGGGATGGGGCTGCCATGGCCTTTGAAGGCTCTGGGAAGGGATGCTGGGTGGCCCATTCTACTTTTTAAAAAAATTGGCCCCAGGGGATGGGGACCCCGAGGCCTAATGTGGTTCAAGGATGGTGTTCCGTGGCCCCCTCTCCATTTTCAATTGAATTTGGCCCAATTTATCCCTCATTTTTATTTATTACCTTACCCTGTGTCTTTGTGATTTTGCATTTTATGTTTTTTCTAAAAAGAAATTGTGTTTTTACTTGACTTTGGTACTTTTTTATCTTTCACTTTACTATCTTATTTCCTTCCTTCCTTCTTTTTCCTTCCTGTTTCTACTTTTTTCTCTTTCTCCCTAACCAGCACCATGGCAGAGCAGGGGAGCCACAGCGCTGGCTCACCCGAACCAGCCCCACCAGTCGTCTACCTTACAGTTGGCGGCGTTGTAAAGGGGTACAGCCGGCACGAT
Source organism: Calotriton arnoldi (assembly GCA_963921515.1). NCBI lineage: Eukaryota > Metazoa > Chordata > Amphibia > Caudata > Salamandridae > Calotriton > Calotriton arnoldi. The sequence continues at coordinate 598,170 of CAWUFW010009784.1, read as the reverse complement.
CTTTACAGAGGTGGAGGTCACTGCACTAGTTTTTTTGTGCAGAGCTACCTTCCCCCCACCTTGGCAGCAGGCGGAAGGCCTGGCAGTGGGTACACTATCTATGAGCGTAGGCAGCGATGGAAGAGGGTGTGCCAGGCTGTGCACCACTACTCTGGGGGCCGGTGCACCCAACAACAGCTTACGCACAGGTGGACTGATATCCTGGATAGAAACCAGGACCTGCTCGACCTGCTTGTCGTGGAGGTTGCGGGGCTCGGTGAGTAAAAATTATTTAATTGTTGTGTTCTATCTATGCTAATATTTTTTTCCCAAATAGCAAGCATGCTGCTCACACTCGAGTAAGATAAGTTTAAGTTACAAATATTATGTGATCATAGAGTAGACAGGTGCTCAGCAGCGCTAATTAATCCTACTTGTTGGTGCTCACTTGGGCTGTTTATTTAAGAAGTAATGCAGAGACTCCTCTGTCCTGTCACTAAGATAGTGGTAGTTATTAGTATTAGTGAGTCAGCGCCTACTCTCACTTCTCTGTGCCTTTATTTTTGGTAGCTCGTACAGTCCCCAAACCCAAACAATTTCCCAGTGATGTGTAGTATGCATGCATCGAAAACAAATGTAGACTGAGCTGGACAATCGAAGGGGTAATTTGAGATTAAGAATGAGAAGCAAACATCATTTGTTGCTATTTATTAGGAGTTCCAAAATGTAGTTTAAGAAATTTGGAAAAGGGTTAGGGTTAGGAAATTACGAATAGGTCCACAATAATAATACTAAAGGAAATCTGATTTATAAAAGCTCAATGTTAACGTGTTTGCCTTTCCCTGTCAAAATGTTTTTGTGGAGATTATTATTAACTGTACAATTAATCTTATTTTATGCATTTCTTACATTAGCATCCAAGGGCAAGAAGAGGGATGGCAGGCGAGGGAGCTCGAGGTGCCACTGCCTCCACAATTTCCGCGGTAGATGGCTCTGCTGGCCGAGTAAGTCCTCCTGTTGTTAATATTATTATTTCCCTAACTTTTACAGCTTCACATTTAGAATTATTTCTCCTTTTTGCTGCACCTGTCCTGTCTCCTAATTTTTCCAACTTCTCTTAGTTCTATTTGTTTGTTTCCTAAATTCTTCTTATCCCTGCATCATCCTATTTACTTATTTTCTATAGTTCAAGTTACTGTACTTGACATTAAACTGTCTGTACTAGTCTGTCTGTTCTATAGCTTCCTTTCTTCTGCTTTGTAAGTAAGCTTTCCCTCTCACCTTATATATCTTGTGGACTGGTGGTACTGTAAGACTCACGGAACCCATTTTAGGTCAGGTACTACTAATCTACTGTGAAGATTGCATGCTCAAGTAAGGTATTGTGCGCATGTTTTTTGAGAAGGCTTTCTTTTTCTTACTCATGCTCAAACAGTAAAATGAGAGAGTGGCCATGGTCATGGTGTACCCCCCAATGTCGTGTATGTATTAGTATACCAACAGTTGATGACAGTGCAGCATGGCTCAAAGTATGAGGACGGCCCTATTGCATTGGCCAACCAAGATCATATGTCCTTTGTTGATCAATTATTCCACCCCTTCATTGCACTTCATTGACAAGGATTCATCATAGTAACTTCTGCCCCTACATTACACAATGTTTTTGTTTGTCTTGACTACCTGGCTTTTCAAATATTGCCAACCAACAAAATGCCCAATGTGATAATTTGTTAGAAGAATAGATATTGTAACCAAACTGTAGTGACACATTGTGGTTGTATTTTGACAAAAGAAAATAATAGGGGTGGCGTATCTGGCATCTAAAATCAAATGTGTAATGTTTTTCTAGTCGCACAGAACACTAGTGCCAGTGCCGGCAGTGAGGGCGCCAGTGGAGCAGATGTGGCAGATGAAGGGGGAGTCCTAGCTGAGACAGGCACAGGCGGTGGTAAGTCACATTGCTTGCAGATGAACAATTAGTAATATATACTCACTGCAAGAGTGTAGACTCATGAACACCCCACTTTACCAGATACAGCGGGAGTTGAGTAGTTAATGCCCTCTTCTACCTGGAACTCAGCAGAGAAATGTTGATAATAAATGGTAAAAAAGAGATGAAGTTGATAGAAAAGGGTAAAAAGATGGAAGGAAAGGTGGCGTTTTCTGGCACCAGCTAAGATGGCTGCGTAGTGCGCAGTGCTCCGCTGGGGCCTCTTAGAAAGCCTGCAAGATCCGTATAAAATCCGGCAGCTGTATCTACAAAACAGCCAATGAGGACCCCGGAGCACCGTCCCGGGGCCGATTGACCAAAATTGTCTGTGAGCGACGGAGACGGGCCTGCTCGCTCGGCAGGCCTAGAAAGCAACGGTAATGTGGGGCGTAGTTGCGTAACTTGAAGAGCCCAGGATCGGATCGAGCAGCCTGGAGCCAGAGAAAAAGAGGACCGCGGCGTTGGGTTCAGAATCGGAACCCAACCACGAGACAACGCCCCTGCCCTAGCAAGAACGCGGCAGCCATCGGCAGATTGAGCGGGTCCCGAGCGCACCCATTGAGTCGGCTGACTCGCGCCAGGACCCCATGAGGGACTTCAGGCGTCCGGAGCAGCAGGGCTGAGGCCGGGAGGAGGCGAGGCTTCACAGCAGACAGTGAGACGTAATAGTGCGGCCCCGGGTACGGAGTCGGACTTGGGGCGACCAGCACTAGTTGCGTGGCATGACAGCCTGCGGATTGGAGCCCGGGAGTACCCAATTTATATTACAGAAGGAGCGTGCCCTGGGTCCAGGCATGCTAGTGTAAGGGGAGCCCCGGGCCGCACAACAAGGTTGGGAAGCGTTGGACCAGGAGTGGGCCACATTTCAGACGCCAAGTGGCAGGGGCGCTACCCTCGAATACAAGAACGGACCAAGGGCAGCTGGTGGTGATAGTACAGTGATACAGCCTTCGTGCCCAGTAGCTGGGAACACCTGGGATACGCCGAGTAAGGAGCGGACCTATGGTCCGGGAGAGACGTTGGATGGAGAGCCCCGGGACACAGGCACAGCTGGGCAGATGCGATGCAGAGGGGGTCCCTACCGTGAGTTTCACCTGAAAGTTGGCCAGAAAGAGGCCTAATCACCCACTGCGGTGCTGAGACGAGAGTTGGGAATCGCCCCATGAGGCCCCCCACCCCTCGGCGACAGCGAAACACAGGGGACAATATTGCGTGCAAGGATGAAGACACTGTCGCTACACACACATCATTGAGTGAAGGAGGCTGTGGGAACAAGGGGGAGACTTTCCAATACTCTAACCACGTATCCCCAGCCTGAGAGCAAACTCTACGGAAGCCCAACGGCTGGATCAGAGCACGGTGGGACACGCAGTGCAGCTGCGGTGCCCAACAGAGGTTGACCCGGCCATGACGAAACCAAAGGGCGCCCCACCTTCGGTGCAATCCAGCAAGTTAGATAAGTACGCGATCCCGCGACAATCGGTGTCAGAAGATGGAACGACCGGCGACAAGGATGCGACAGCTGAACCCTCCCTTGGAGCAATTATGTCAGCCATCCAAGTACTGGGTACGACTCTGGAGAAGAAAATAGATAAGGTCACGATTGAGATGAATCTGAAGCGAGCGGATATGCACAAGACCTCAGAGCGAGTTACCACAGCGGAAACAAATATTGTGGAGTTACAATCTACAACACGCAAATTGGAAAAACGAGTACAACAATTGACGTACCAACACAAACAAATGGCCCTGAAGCTGGAGGACCAGGAAGGGAGAGCCCGCCGCAACAATATCAGAGTGGTGGGGGTCCCGGAGGGGGCAGAGGGCCCGAGCATGGATCTCTTTTTAGAGGACATTATATTGAACCATCTTAAGCCGAAAAGACTCTCCACCTTCTTTACGGTGGAAAGAGCACACAGGGCCCCGGTTCCTCCGCCAAGGCTGGGGGCCCTTCCGTGAACAATTATAGCCAGGATCCTAAATTACAGGGACCGACATGCCATTCTACAGGCGGCTAGGGTGCATGGAGATCTTCCCTATGAGAACTCGGTCATACGATTCCTTCCGGACTTTACCCTGAGGGTGCAGCAGGAGCGACGCACATTCGATGGGGTGAAGCGCGCCCTGAGAGAGAAAGAAATAAAATACATGATGCTCTTTCCAGCAAAACTCAGGGAAATTGACAATGATAAAGCCTGGTACTTTACTGCGCCTGCAGAGGTGCAGCAAAGGTTGGAGGAGGGGTGCCCCCAGAACCGAAGCCGATGCCGAGAGAAAGACTGGCGGGGAAGCCGGAACCGTAACTTGGAGTCCCCGACTGGACAAGCAGAGGATGAGAGTTCAGAGACACAGTCCAGGGGCTCGCGTTCGGGGAGCCCTAAAGCCGGAGTGACCAAACCCGGAAAGTAATAGACTCTGGCTGATTCCAAGAGTCTGAGCATAAGGCCGACGAAGGGCTACAGGTACAGATCGAGACTCGTTGGGTGGGAGACAAGGCCTGCTGCCACGGACAATCAACTACGGTACTTTGTCATGATGGGGCATTGGTCCGATTAATACAGCAACACTTAATGCTTTCGGGCTAGAATAGGGCCCCGGGGGGGTTCAGAGTGGCGGTGCAAGTCAGCCCTACTCCAGTTAACTGTTCTTTTGGGCGACAGGCGCTCTGCTAGTTGGGATGTGGGTAGTTCTAGACCTACAAGGCAGGGCTAGCAGGGAGGGGGGAGTTATTTTCGGGATTTTCACTTATTTTGTTTTAAGTTGGGTTATTAATGCTTCAGAAACAACGTTCCGACAAGTGAGGACTGAGACCCGAGACTCTATGCTGTACACTGTTGCTCGGGGGTTGGGGACTGACTGGTGGGGGTGGAAGTGGGGGAAGGGCCACATAAGTTTCCCAGATGGCTCTGCGACAAGCTAGAAAATTGACAATTCTCTCTTGGAATGTGAACGGTCTGGGAGATAAGATAAAACGCACTATGGTGTTACAATACTTGTATAGACACTCACCAGACATAGTGCTCCTGCAAGAGATGCACCTCAAAGGCAATAATTATTTTGCACTGAACCGATTTGGCTATACACTCCTGGTACAGGCCGGATTTACGACGGGCTCTCGGGGTACTGCTACACTCCTTAAAAATTCGGTTCCATTTGTAGTGAATCATACATGGTGTGACCACATGGGATGCTACGCTGACCTGTCCGGGACGTGGGTGGGACAAGTTGCGAACATCTGCTCGGTGTATATACCCCCATGACTAGTTGGGAACACACTCCCAGATCTTAGCAAATTAATACTCGAGATGCACAGGGCACTTCTGGGGGGGACATGAATGATACAATGGTTTTGGACATAGACAGGGACGTAAATTCCCCCAGCACTCGGGGACCCCGACCATTTAGCATATTTGTGAACGCACTGGGGCTGGTGGATCTTTGGAGGTACGTATAAACATAGGGCTATGGGGAAGTGATCCCTAATGCCCAGAGGGTTGAAAGGATTCCACATTGGAGTATAACCTCCCAAGTCAAGATTTTATATCACAAAAATACTCCTATAGACTAACTGATGGTTAGCATAAAACTGTGTTACTCAATACGATAGGGAGGTGTCTATGTGAAGATCTAGAACTGCAGACACTGGGGCTGCGCAAGGAAGGAATTCCTTTGTTTAGTTACCTCACATCACTCTAGTGGTGTCATGCTTCATCATCTGGTCACCCCAACGCCTATAAGTTGGGGTGGGCTCAACCACTAGTGTTGGGAGCTCTTTGGAAAGTGAAGACCAGGGGGATTGCAGATAAAACCCTCCGACAGCCCTGGTTTCCTTTATTATTGGGTCTGTCAGGGATATTAAAATAATTAAAGAACGGGTCAATGGGAGTGATTATGGTCCTATGACCCTATTGCCAACATGTTTCAGTCCTGGGATGGCCGAAGGTCCTGGACTTTCTTCAGGGCAGAGGTCGTCCTCCTTGGGAACAACAGTGAAAGGGAGTCCCTATCCTGTGAATGAAAAAGGGCAGAGTAGCTGCTCTTTGTGTAGATAACAGATGATTAATCTGTTATACGCAGTCCTTCATCTCCAATTTGCGGAGAAAGCCGGGGACTCGGACCAAGTAGGTACGCAGGCGGGATAGGACCCTTGAAGAAAGTTTGACTACAGGGCTATTCCATCACGCCTAGCGGGCCCCTGAGATACAGTTTTTCTCCGCAAATTGGAGATGAAGGACTGCGTATAACAGATTAATCATCTGTTATCTACACAAAAGGAGCAGCTACTCTGCCCTTTTTCATTCACAGGATAGGGACTCCCTTTCACTGTTGTTCCCAGGGAGGACGACCTCTGCCCTGAAGAAAGTCCAGGACCTTACGGCCATCCCAGGACTGAAACATGTTGGCAATAGGGTCATAGGACCATAATCACTCCCATTGACCCGTTCTTTTAATTATTTTAATATCCCTGACAGACCCAATAATAAAGGGAAACCGGGGCCTGTCGGAGGGTTTTTATCTACAACTCCCTGGTCTTCACTTTCCAAAGAGCTCCCAACACTGTGGAGTTGAGCCCACCCCAACTTATAGGCGTTGGGGTGACCCGATGATGAAGCATGACACCACTAGGGTGTGTGAGGGTAACTAAACAAAAAGGAATTGCTTCTTTGCGCACCCCTGGGTGTCTGCAGTTCTAGATCTTCACATAGACACCTCCCTATCGTATTTAGGTAACACAGTTTTTATGCTAACCATCAGTTAGTCTATAGGAGTATTTTTTGTGATATAGGATCTTTGGAGGTGCCACAACCCCAGGACGAGACAATTTACACATATCTCAGCGGCTCACGGAAGTGGATCGCGGCTTGACTATATTTTTACACACACCAGTTCGGTGAGCCTCTTCCAGGGAGGGTGCCACAAGGCGTGAGGGATATCGGACCATTCGCCGGTGGAGGTACAGATGTATGGCCCGGTACGGGATTGGTCTCTCCGCGCAAGGCTGGATCCCTTCCTATTCAGGGATCAGGAGTTTCGGGATCAGTTTGAGGAATGCACTGAACAATATTTTACGGAAAACACTGGCTCTGTTCGGTCGGACTGTGTACTTTGGGAGGCATATAATGTGGTGGCCAGGGACTTCAGTACAGGCGACAAGTGGGGCTAACCACAAAGAAAACATGTGCAGTGCGAAGCTCTGAGCAAGAGATACTGAATCTTGAGCTGGCATTGGGCTCTGACCCTGTGGGCGACACCGGACACAAACACGCACTCAAACTCAAGCAAAAAAACTCAGAGGCTTGGAAGAAAACGCTGATCATACACATGCGATCGCCACACAGAGGAGGGTATATAGACTTGGGCGACAAGGCCAAATAATTGATCGCCTGGTTGGAAAGGAGGGATAGGAGTCGAAACTGGGTCTCCAAAATTAGGACAGGGTAGGGCGTGCAGAGCGGAACAGGAGCAGAGCTAACTGAAGTATTCGCTGGGTACTATGAGAACATTTACCAGTCACAGACCAAATGGGGGGAGGAGGACTGCTAGGAACTGTTAAAGGACATGGTATTTCCGACACTGGGGACTGATGATAGGGAGGCGCTGGACTCAGACTCTGAGCGTAGCGGAAGTAGAAAGTGCCATACGGGATTTGCAATCGGGGAAAGCAGCGGGCCCAAACGGGCTCCCTACAGAATTGTACAAGTGTGTGGCGGGAGCTCGCCCGCGCATGGTCAATATGTTTTTGGGGGCAAGAGATGAGGGTCAACTCCCGGAGGATGTGAGGATGGAAACCATAGTGGTCATCCTAAAAAAAGGAAAACCCCACGATCTCCGTAGCTCCTATAGACCCATTTCCCTCTTGAACTTTGATGCCAAAGTATTGGCCAAGGTCATAGCAAATCGCTTGAGCCCAGTCATACAGTCCCTAATTCATCCAGATCAATCTGGCTTCATGCCACACAGGAGCACTAGGCTCAATTTGCGACGTCTTTATGGCATTATGCATATGACTCAAAAGCAACCAGATATGCCTGCGGCCCTCCTATCACTCGATGCGAGGATTACATTCGACAGTATCGAATGGACATACCTATTTGCCGTTTTAAACAAGGTAGGACTTGGCTCAAATCTTCAGAAGTGGATACGATTATTGCATACCGCTCTGACGGCATGAGTCAGAGTCAACGGGACCATATCCAGAGCTTTCGCGCTTCATAGGGGCACATGGCAGGGTTGCCCGTTGTCGCTGATGCTATTTGCGCTGGCACTGAAACCGTTGGCTGCCTGGATACGAGGAGACCCGTTGGTGAGAGGCATCGATTTAGGTGGGGGTTGGGAGGAACGTATATCCTTGTATGCGGACGACATCCTGCTCTATGCCCACAGACCTCGACAAACATTTCACAGGCTCATTCACATAATACAGACTTTCGGTACATACTGGATACTGTATAAATTGGGATAAATCCCTGGTGGTTTCTCTGGTGGGAGAGCTCCCAGACCTGACATTGGCATGCTCTGGATATGGTGCGGAAAGAGATGTTCAAATACTTGGGCATATGGATAACGAAGTCAGAGGACGAAGTTCCTACAGGTCAATGTGCAGGCACAACTAGACAGACTGAGGGACGACACAACACACTAGAGGCGGCTACCTGTCTCCCTTGTTGGCAGAGCAGTCCTATTTAAAATTATGGTCCTCCCACGTTTACTATATGTAGTTCAGAACACCCCAATTCAGATACCGGAGACCTTTTGTCGGGCTGTCGAGTCTGAGCAGCTTACGCTGCTATGGGGGGGTGGCAGCCGCAGGATTCCATTCAAGAAACTCCAGAAAGGGGTGTATGAAAAGGGATTAGCTGCTCCGGACATTAAAAAATATTATTAGGCCTCTCAACTCATTAATATTAATGGATGGGACTTTTACTGCTCAGGAGCCAGCATATAGGATGGACCGACTGGCGATGAGTAAAGGCAGTTACCTGACGGAGATATACCGGAAGAGGAGAGGCAATACGCACCTCCCTGTACACACACGGACAGTGGTTGATGCATGGCACAAGGCAACTAGAATGACAGGCTGGGAGGCTAAACTCACGGAGCAGACACCACCGACTAGAGGGCTTCCGGAAATGGAGCCTTATAGGGATTGACTTGCTGGGGACATCTGGAAGGGAGATGATTGAATTCGATATCTTGTGGGAGGAATTCCAAATGGGGGAGTATCTTCGATACCGACAGCTGCGACATGCGCATCACTGTCATCTGAAGGACGGGCCTTTGATACCGGAATATTTGCCACTCGAGGATAGACTCCTCCTAGACCCCATGATTGACAAAGCAATATCCCTCACATATAGAAAGCTAGTGACAACTCCCCAGACTGCATGGGACCCCTGAGGGAGGCCTGGGAATCAGATGTGGGTCTGCTTGAGGACGATGATTGGGCTGAAGCCCTACAGAGCCCCAGAGAAATAGCTATTAGGGCACATTTTAGGCTTGTTCAGCTCTGCATTCTTCATAGATCCTATGCTTCATGAATGGTTCAATTTCATATTGTCAACTGTGTATCCGAAGAGTGCGCGAGGGGATGTGGTGAGAAAGGGTTATTCTATCACATACTGTGGTCCTGCCCCAAAATTCAAGCGTATTGGGAGGGTCTGACTTGAGTAATGACCACAGTGGTGGGGGAGACGGTCCCGACAGAGCCGAGGTAGCACATTCTGGGAGTAATGGGAGAGACTACATGGCGGCAGTGGGCCAGGACCTGGCCGACCTTGGCAGGGGGGATGGCCAAGAGAAATATTGCCCGGGCTTGGGGGGGGGCAGGAGAGGCCCCCTCACTGGAATCCTGGAAGAGGGACATGGATTGGTGCCATAGGGTGGAACAATCGATCTTTCAGAGCAGGGTCTGCCCACGCAAATGGGAAAAGATATGGGGTGCATGGGCAAAGTATAGAGGCCAATGGTCAGTGTCATGAGGAGTGTCCCAAAGACTTCCAAAGAGAATATGAGGGTGGTTCCTCCCTGGATTGCAATGGTCGCAGCAACGAGCAGTTGGTAGCGATACACAATGTGATATTGGGTATTTGTCACACATGTCAGTCCACTGAAATGTACGTTTTTGTATGATGTCTATCTGAAGCTTACTTTCATGTTTAATAAAAAGAGTTTTAAAATAATGATGGAAGGAGAAAGGATGGGTGAAATGTAATATGAGTGAAATGATGTGTGGGTGAATACATGGGTGAAAGGATGCATAAAGGTGGGTGATACAGTGCATGGGTGGATGAAGGATGGATGAAAGGATATACACCATGAAAGGATGCCTGCCTGGGTGTGTGAATGGGTACGAGTGAAACAATGCCTCCCTGTGTGGGTGAAACAAATGCTCGGTGGGTTAAAGCAGGATGGTGTGAATGGGTGAATGGATGCTTCGGTGGGCAAATGCATGTTGGTGGAAGGTGCATTGAGAGCAGTGTTTGGATGGATGGATATATGTGGGTGGATGCGTTTCAATGGTGAAAGACTGGCTGAGAGAATGTATGTAAAGCTTAAATGGTGTGTATCCAAGCCAAGGGTGAGCAATACTAGAACAATGAAATGATGAATGGATAATTGCTTGGATGAAGAAACAAGGGAGTTCTTCTAGATAGGGGCATGCTCACCTACTCCACTTGCTTAGAATGGTTGTATCAAAGCTTTGATTCAAAGTGTTGGGGTTGTATTTCTGTCTACTCAATTGACTCATAGTATTTTTTTAAGCGAGGCAGATATTTCTATCCCACCCATCATCAATCATCACCTTACTCCCTACCCATGGCATTTTGCCAGTGCCACCCATGATGACCTAACCGCTGCAAGGTTCAAATTGTCTCTGCAGTGTTGGCCATGCAATGTTTATCTGCGTGTGTTAATGTGGCATTTACAAAGTTTTCAATGCATGGCAATGCAAACATAACCAGGGCCGGACTGGCTACCGGGCGTTTTGGTGTGCTGCCGAGCTGGGGGCTGATTTCACTGCGGTGGGGGCTGATTTCATTGATGGGGACCTGCGTGAGCTTCGAAATCTACAAAGCAAAACAAATGTTTTTAAGCACACGCAGGTCCCCATCAATGAAATCAGCCCCCAGCTCGGCAGCACACCAAAACGCCCGGTAGCCAGTCCAGCCCTGAACATAACTAAGAAGTTGTGTTTCCATTCCCTCCCAGTGCCCACTCAGTCACTTCCTACCAGTACTTCATTCCTTTATTCTTTCCCTAGATTCTGTCCTCCCAGCCTCCCCAAAAATGTGAAACATCCATTCTTTGCATGCACAAAATTTTTCTAGCCAAGTGATATGTTTCATCATGACTGCCATCATGGCTGCCATAACCGATTTACGCTTGTTCAAATTCTTCCCTTTCAACATTGTCAACCACAGTGATTCAGAAGCCAAAGATTACGTACATGATGATGATCAGTAAATCGTCTAATATTCCCTCTAATAACTTATCCTGCAGTAGAGTAATTTATGTTTCCTTTTCTTACTGCCAAGCATATGTATTTCTTGGAAAAATAAATTATAAAGTGTGGTGGAGGATGAGGCAAGGAGTAAAGTGGGACTAAGTAGCTGCCTTGACTTTTGCGGATGGGATAGTCTGTGACGAATGTGTTAAATACAATCTATATCCCATTCTTCAATACTTTCCCTATACTGTAGTGCATCGCTTTGCCCACTGTCTTCTTACGGCCAACAGGATCTTCGCATGATTGATATTGATATGTGACATGTATCAATATTCATCTGCCTTGTAGTCAGGTTAAGATTGATTTGAAAGACATTTTGGAGAAGAGCAAGGCCATTGGAATAAGATAATTGTCTATTACAGCTGCCCCAGCTGCAGGCTGCAGAGAGTAACAAAGTATGTCTAGTAACGAGTACGATTAGGGCGCCAGCTGAGCTAGCATGCCTCCATTAATGTAGCCCAACAAGAGAGAGAGTACTTGTACTCCATAGTGCATAATGCCTTACTCATTATTAATGACAAGTAATTGATTTTTATTTTTTCACACAAAGAGGCCCATTAGGATGGCGGGCGGACTTCCGTCCGCCCGCCACCCTAGCGGTGCTGGGACCGGCCGCCAGTGGTGCAGCGGTCCCGCACCGGCGATTAGGATGCCACCGCCACTTTGGCGGTGGCGATCTCATTCCCAGCATATGGCGGCGGTGCTCACAGCACCGCCCGCCACAATGCTGGGAATGCACTGCGTGCATTGTCATGCACAAGGTGACAGGTACCGCGAGGTGCCTGCCACCTTGTCCATGACAATGTGGGTACCATAGGTACCCCCCATGTGCACCCCCCACCCCCTCAATACCCTGGGGGCCCGCAACGGGCCCCCGGAAGAGAATTCTGCATGCCTTTCCGTGGCAGCAATGCCGCCATGGAAAGGTATGTTTCCGCCTCATGCTAATATGGATGGCGGTGTCCAGCAGACACCGCCACCATATTAAACTCTTCTCGCCCGGTCGACTTGTCGACCAGGCGGAAAAGCGGCGGACGGTCTTCCCGTCCGCCGCAGTACCACCGCCATACTAATATGGCGGGGGTAAATGGGTGGCGGGCGGGGAAGGATGTAGGGCGGATCGCCTCCACCATGCGGGCGGTGGCGATCCGCCCTACATCCTAATGGGCCCCAAAGTGTCTGTTTAGTTTTTTCTAGAAAATCCTTGAAAAGAAAGAAAAATAACAGTTTTGTTTAAACTGGTGTGGGGTGCTTATTTTCTGCCTTAATTCCTTTCAGACAGTTAGTGCATTTGCCATTTTCCTTTAGTTTTATGTCAGGCATGTGTGGGTAATGGCTGTGACTCTAATCACATCAAATGGGGACCAGCAATGTACTGCTACTGTGCCACCCACTACATAATGTTAGACAAGTGTTTTGCACAGAGCATTGTTTCTAATGTCTTTTCTTCTTTCTAGCTACTTCTGCTGTCAGTGGTCATCCAACTCAGCAGGATGTAGCAGCCCGGGTGTGGCAGCAGAAGCTGGAGGTGATACAGGATGCATACCGACAGCTGGTGGCCCAGGAGGAAGAGGAGGAGGAGGCTGCTGCCCAGGGCCCCAGCCACCGGCGCCTCCAGTCTCTCAGCACCAGTGCAGCAGTCCAGTGGCAGATGCCCACCAGCGTTCCATCACTGCTGCCCCCCCCCTCAATTTCTGACCGCAACTTCCGCCGCATCATGCTTAAAAAGCTCCTAGCCCACCATTAGTTCCCTCTTCTATCCCTTTTTTAAACTTTGTTTTGGTGGGTGGGACTTATTGTGGGTGGGATGGTAGTTGGGACTGGGACAGTTGGACTTTAGTTTTACTTTTTTTGCACATATTGGACATTCGTTGGGATGAGGAAAATTGTTTGGGGAGAGGGGTGGGCCAGTTTAGGGTTGAAGGGGTGGAGTTAAATAATGTTGTTTGGGTAATAAATATAAATATCATTATTAATGCTTCAAATTGTTTTCGGGTGTTTTACTTTGAACAGCTGCCTTTTAGCTCAGCAGCAGTCTGTTTTTAACATCAGCTGATAGCGTATAACAAATAGTTATATGTTACCCTTGTCCTTCTACTACTTTCCTTGTCTCCTTGTCTCTGCAGTATATATTATTGACCAGTAAGGGGAGGTGGGGGAGGGTTTCCAACTTTCCACTTTCCATTGCCTATATTGCCTAACAACGCTCAATAGTTCTCTTACCTGAATAGATGAAGCGAGGGCTGCTGGTTTCCCAAGGTGCCATGGTGGTGGTAGTGGCTAGTCTACTAACAGTGAAGGAGAAGCGAGGTCCTACTCCCACCTAGGTGAACTCCAACTGTAGGATTAATCGGAAGAATTATTCATCACAGGCAACTATATTTAAATAAGAACTGAGTTAGGGGGTTATATATATATTATGGTATCATAGCTTTACAAACAATTGAGACCAGGCTACTATGAAACAAAAAATAACTGATTGTGAAAATATAACATGCAGTACTAAATTATTCAGAGCAATGGTGAGCTAGTATTTTAATTAAAATGAAAGTAGTAAATACTCGAATCGTGAATGGGACAAGGGGACGTGCTTACGCAACGCAATGCCTGAATGATGATGCTGACGAATGATATTCTTCTATATCTAAAATATTGATCACTTTTATGCATTTGGCGGGTAAATGGGGCCAGCGTGGACTATTGTTTCTTTTTACACAGAGTTTTATATAGCGCTAACTTGACCCGAATCGGGTATCAGAGCGCTTTACATAGCACCAGTTGCATTACATGAGAAAACATTCATTTTTGTTAGGCACAGGCAGATTAAGTGATTTGCCCAGAATCACAGGACGTTCAACGCCATTGCCAGGATTCGAACCCAGTTCCCCAGATTCGGGGTCGACCGCCCTAGCCATTGAGGCCAACTCCTTCTCTTCGGTAACAGAAGTAGAACTAAAGATCCTGCCCTGAGTTGCAGTTGATATGACCACATCTACCCCACCAAGTGTGTGATCAGTTGTTGGTGCAAATTATAAAGTCACACCTCAATAAATCGATCAGCCCGGGAAAAGAGGGTTAGGGGTTTGATGAGTGGATGGAAAAGGGGATTTGGGGAAAGGTGTGACAAGGACAAACACTACACTTAGACAATTTTCATCTGGGCTATGAGCATCCAAACATCATCAATCTGTTGTGGGAGGAAAAGGAAACAAAGGAATTATTATGACACATTTAACTTAAATGCAGTGCAACCCAAACAGTCCGTCAGCCCAAGAGAGGCCCAAGTTATATTTAATATATATCTAAATTTTCTGTCACCTAGGTTTGGAAAATAAAATAGTAAATACAAATTATGTAGAAGTGAGGTGGACAACACACACAGTTCTAAAAAATGATTATTAAAAGAAAAATGATACTGTATTGCTAAATTGGGAGGTGCATCTGCATTCTTCCTGGATTTTCCATCAATATTGGGTGCCTGCCTGGCTGATGCGGTCGGTAAGGTAATCGTAAGTGTTATGGTGCTTTTGCCTTTTTGTGCAGGAGAAGAAAAGGCCTGCAGATTGTAAAACAAAAATGACATTGTAGAATCAAGGAGAAGGTCAGAAGTTAATCTTTATGAGGAGTGAACCAAGAAGATGCAGCGGCAGCACAAGAGAGAATAGTCCTTTTTTCCAATCATTCATTCCATGACTGATTTGCGTTCAATTAGGTGAGAGCAATTACAACAAACAACAATCACAGAGAAGTGGCCGCATGTAGTATTGGGCTGATCAAACTCGCAACTGTCATGATCATCATCATAATAATAATAATAATGATAATAATAATATGTAGCCTATGATCATCGCTTGTCTGTCTCCAGTTACCTGCAACAACAGGCCCTCCAGCCAACCACCACATAGTTTCAAATTTGACGCAGCCGGCACACACACTCAGCAACACTGCATTTTCCAAATCAAGTAAAATCAACGCACCTCTCTCACCACCACTCCACAGAGTTGAGTAGGCCTCTTAGAGTCATCATCAAATGTTGGCTTCCGTGAAGCCAATAACTTCCTTCTTCTGGTGGCAGTTGTCAAAGTAGTCATGCCCTTAGTACTTCCATTATCCTCCTGACTCTGAGTAACTAACGTGTCCAACACCGTACCGACTGAGTCCCGACTCAATAGCGAGAGATCAACCTGTAGTGCAATGCTATTGATGAACAACAAGAAAAACATTGAGTCATTTTTTGTGTAGACTAGATTTGTGTGTTTTAGCTAAAGGGACTGGTTTTGGTCGGGACTTTGAGGAGTGTATAGCAGAAAACAAAGCAGTGTGTTGAACCCAGCTAACAAATCTTGCTAAGTGTCAAAGGGGAAGGAATGAGGCAAACACAAGGAGAGGATGGACGGAGCGCTGAAACTTTTCAGACACTCACCCCCAGTCACAGATCTGGGTTGAATCCATCATTGTTCTTAGCTCACTTCGCCACCTCAGTTCAGACCCAGCTATATGCTAATCAGTCTTGACCCTGTGCCTCATGGGAACAGTCCAGCACGAACTGCCAAGCCAGGTCTTCCCTGAACCGGAAACAAGCATCCTGGGACCGGTTTCGGGGTAACACCCCTCATCAGCCAGGCTAGCTTGAATCCAGTGGCAAAGTGAGCAAGGGACCCACATCCGGGCATACCCTGCCAACTTAGGGTGAACAAAGCAAACACAAGGAAATGATGGACAGAGCACTGAAACTTTTCAGACACTCACCCCAGTCACAGATCTGGGTTTAATCCATCATCGTTTTTTAGCTCACTTCGCCACCTCAGTTCAGACTAAGCCTGGGCGTAGTTCGCGAAGTAGCGCTACGCGAAGCTACGCAAAGTGCAGTTCGCACTCACGCGAAGCTACGCTGTGAGCACTCACGCCGAACCGCGTAGTGCACTGTTCGCAATGATTGCACAGTGCCGGATGCTTGTCCGCGACTGTGCAATCATTGAAAACGGCATCTTGCACAGTGCGAGCAGTCTCTACTGCCGCTCGAGTAGATTTTTACCGAGCGGCAGCTTTCAAGGCGGACTGGTAGTTTCTCATCGCGAGCGGTCGCGAGCATACGCGATAACTCGCAATGAGAAACCTGACCTCCCGCGTTGAGAATCTCGCCGGATAGTCATTTTGCTTGCTCGCGGTCGCCAACTTGACGCTGTGGACCGCGAGCAAGCAAAAATGACCGCTGCACTCACGCTACGCTATGCGTGTTTGCACTGTGCTACGGCAACTCGCGTAGCGGCGAGTAGCGAAACTTCGCAAACTACGTGAGCGTAGCGTAGTGCTTTGCCCAGGGTTAGTTCAGACCCAGCTATATGCAAATCAGTCTTGACCCTGTGCCTCATGGGAACAGTCCAGCCCGATACTGCCAAGCCAGGTCTTCCCTGAATTGGAAACAAGCATCCTGGGACCGGTTTTGGGGTAACACCCCTCATCAGCCAGGCTAGCTTGAATCCAGTGGCAAAGTGAGCAAGGGACCCACGTCTGGGTATACCCTGCCAACTTAGGGCGAACAAAGCAAACACAAGGAGATGATGGACAGAGCGCTGAAACTTTTCAGCCACTCAACCCCAGTCACAGATCTGGGTTGAATCCATCATCGTTCTTTAGCTCACTTCACCACCGCAGTTCAAACCCAGCTATATGCAAATCAGTCTTGACCCTGTGCCTCATGGGAACAGTCCAGCCCGAACTGACAAGCCAGGTCTTCCCTAAACCGGAAACAAGCATCCTGGGACCGGTTTCTGGATAACATCCCTCATCAGCCAGGCTAGCTTGGTTCCAGTGGCAAAGTGAGCAAGTGCCACCAAAATTGTAAATCAATGATCACAAACACAACCAAGCTTAATAGTTACAGTCAAACAATAACACCCAGTCTCACTGCCTGTCACCACATGAATCATCTCAACACACTCACAAATGACAATCACTCTTAATATATATCAACCGTTGGTTCGGGCATGCCAGTTACCTGTTCTAATTCGGGCACGGTGATGGTGGTATATTGCGGATCCATTGTTTCAAGAATCACACATTGGTCAGTCTTGTAAATCAAATATTGTAGGGCAGTCCAGCTAGGGGACTAAAGAAAAGATAGATAGGCATGGGATGGAGGCAGGCACAAATTTGTCTCTCCAATGTCTCTGAGGGGAATTGGGGGAAGGCTTCATCACTGCACACAACTCCAATCAATAAAATGTGTCTAAAATAGTGGGGCTGCATTAGTCAGTCAGACAGAAGCAGACAAAATAAAAGAGTGTTCCCCTGGATATATTGAATTGTGGCACAGATATAATGTGTGGATGAAAGAATGTCTCTTTGCATCCTTGTGTAAACAGATAAGGATAGGATTAAGCTCTCCCAACAACTCATGCGCATTTTTTTTTCGTTCACTCCTGCGTACTTTTCAGACACCTCCTTTAGCTATTCCTGTAGCATATGCAACAACGGGATAGCTTGGCCCATGGCTACTTTCCTCCTTGCTGACTTCCCATGTTTAAACCTCAAAAGGAAGCAGCATCTCTGTCAGGCATTTGACTAGGCCCCATTGGTCCATCTCAATGATCATGCCTTTCATAGTTGCATTTCCTCTTTGCATGACCTATTCATTGATTGGTCTGTACTGCTCAAACAGACTTTGCAACATGTAATAAGTCGAGTTCCAACGTTTTGGCACCTCTTGTATGAGTGCTTTAACTGGCATTCTATCATGCTGATTGACCCTCAGATGCTTCCGGGCTTTAAAAAATGGCTCAAATGAGTGCAGATTATTCTGCAGGTGGACAGTAAATTGCTGTCTTTGTCTTCTTATTTGAGAAAGTCCTGTACAATGATGTTGATGCAGTGCACCAAACACAAGACCCTGAAATAGCCACCATCTGCCAGGGCCTTAACTATATTACTGCCATTGTCCGTGGCAACGAATTCAATGATAAGCTCACTTGGTTCCAGCCATTCAAAGACCCTGTTGTAAAGTCTTCCAAGATGTTTGCAGCAGTATGGGATTTCTCTGTAGCAAACATGGCTACTCTTGCATGCTTCCAAGCGCCATTAAAAATCTCAGTAGTGTCAACACCTGCAGATATAATTTCTATAACCCCACAAAGAGATCCAGTGTGCAGTGATGCACATGTAATCAATGGCTTAGCAACTGGTCCACATGTCTGTCGTCAGTGGATAGAGTGAACAGCATTCTGCTGCAAAGCTTGTCCAAGCAATTCCAGCACATCGTGATTTAGTGCTGGGTCAGCAACTCTGGCAAAATTGGACCGGCTGGGAACCTTACATTTCGGCCAGATAGCTGCCATTAATTCTAGAAAACCCACTCCTTCCACAAAAGAAAAAGTGAAGAGATCCATTGCTAACATTTTAGCCAGCTTTGCATTGTACAAACGTGCCATTGGGTGGTTGCTTTCGTATTGCCCCTCCTGCCTAAACATGCCAGGAATAGTAGCCTGGATGTTTTTTATTTTCTTGTGCCATTGATGCAGGTGACTTCTTAAGAGCAGATAGTGGTAGGCTCAATGTGTGTCTCAGCGGGGCAGTCATTGTATGCTCTTGCTCTTGGTGTCTTGAATTGAGTCTTGTGACATTGCGTTGTAGCTGATGCAGGCGATACTACTGCACTGCTGGGGGCATGACTGCTTTGTGTAACAAAAATGTCTTCCTCTTCTTCACCTTTCACTGTGATCGGATCGGATGCCCTGCTCCGTCTTTCACCACCTTCACCAATACCACTTGCAGTTTTCTGGCCACTAAGGTGCTCCTCTCACTGGATTGTGTGTTTTTTTCTCAAATGGGTTGTTTGGCCTCCGGTACTATAGTTTGTACCAAGCTTACGCCGAATAAAACTTGCCCCACAAATGGAGCATATGGCAATGTTCAGCTCTTTCTTGCTAAACGTAAGCAGTTCCAAACAGTGGAAATCCACTTTCTGATGCTGGTGCCACTGCCAATGTTGGATGAACTGGCGGTAGGTGGCCTTTGACGTTTGCTTCTCTGCAGTGCCTACTTCTACTGAGGTGATTGTGGAAGTAGGTCACTGCTGGGGCCTTTCAAACATGGCAGCTAGCGGCGGTGGTATCTGTGCCACATCCCTCAGAGCAAGTTGGGATGGGGTATCATCGGTCTCTGCTGGGGCTGGGCTAACATCCATGATGACTGGCTTGTTGTCATCCTCCTCTACTACATTCATAACTCTAAGGATTTCAGGAACCTTCCTTTTCTGTAGCCTTTCCTGGCATGTCTCACTCTCAGACTGAGGTGGGATCCAAGTGGAATCTTGTTCATCAGAAGGGTGGCTGGGAGAAGAAGATGGTGGAGTAACCCTCCTTTTTCTTGCTGGAGATCTGGAAGACAATGGATCTTCTGAAAGAGTGGCTTCTTCCACTTCCTCAGTATAAAGCTCAATCTCCTGAACTGCTCCTACTTCAAGAGGAACTACTATTGCTGGCTGTGGCTGTTGTTGGCCATTTATCTGAGTTTCCTGCAACAAATGGGTACTACTTTGCAAAAGAGATACGTCCATTTCAACGTCACTGCTCATTGGCATTGCTGGGATTAGACGGACTGTCTCTGTGACAGATATGGGCTTGGGCCTAG
Source organism: Calotriton arnoldi (assembly GCA_963921515.1). NCBI lineage: Eukaryota > Metazoa > Chordata > Amphibia > Caudata > Salamandridae > Calotriton > Calotriton arnoldi. The sequence continues at coordinate 578,065 of CAWUFW010009784.1, read as the reverse complement.
GTTAGGGTGGTTCCACTGATGCAGGAGAGCTTCTCCCACCTTGCTACCCGGAGGCCAGTGCGGCAGGCACACGTTTGACAAAAAGGGTCCTGGCCAGCACACCAGTGGTGGAAATCGGCTTCTTCTCCTCCCCACTGGCTACTTTCTTTGCAGCACCTTTCTTTGGAACCATCTTGAAGCTGTCAGTTGGCAGTGGCACTTAGCTTTACAAGCTGAAGAGATATCCGTGTTGTGTGGTCATGTGTCAGATCGTTCACAGGCCTTCTGTCTGACAGTACTGTTCGCGATGTTGTCTTTTGTACAACTAAAAGCAAAAAGCAAGAAGAACATCAGTGAAACGTGGCATTGTTGCAGTTCAATTAGTGAGACAAACAACCAATATCATTTACTTTGGTTACTGGTTACTTAAATTATTATAAATAATTAACAATACACTGTATCCATTCATAAAACCACACCAACATAAACTTTCATGGTGTATACTCAGTGAGGATAATAAAGAGCAACAACAACAACATACAGATGTAACTGTTTACTTCATGTGCATCAAGTTGGTAATGGGATGTGGCAACCAGGGAGGTGTGGGTGACAATGGAATAATCCTTAGACAATGAATGCTTTTGAGGGCCTATAGCAGATATGGGGTTGATGCTAGGATAATTGGGGCAAAAAATAGAAAACTTTTTTTGAAAAATGTAAATTTCAAAAAATGTAAATTAAAAAAAAGATTTAATTTACAAAAAAGTAAATAAAAATAAAAAGAGTGCAAATAAAAAAACTAAAATTAAAAAAGACAATTAAAATGAAAAAGTAAAATTTATTTTTACAAAAAAATAACATTGAAATACCTAAAAGTAAAAAATTAAAATACAATTTTTTAATAAATAAGTTTTTCTAAATAAGCCTATAATTTATTAAACTGCTATCTCAACCATCCATGCAAGCCCATGGCAAAGGGGCACACTGGTTGGAAGCACAAAATGGCTGTCAGGCAGTGCCGCATGGTCAAAAACAACACTGAGCAAGAAGGCATTGGGAACAAAGAGAAGACATGCAGGCCTCTGGCAAAAGCACAATGGCCTTCTACACAAAATGGCTGCCAGCCACATGGTGAACAATAAGAAGCAAGCAAGAAGGCATGGGGAACAAAGAAGACATGCAGGCCTATGGCAAAAGCACACTGGCTGCCTACAAAAAATGGCCAGAGATCACATGGTCAAACAACAAGCAAGGAGGCATGACCACAATAAAGAAGATATGCAAGCCTATGGCAAAAGCACACTGGCTGGCTACACACAATTTCAGCCAGCCACATGGTCACAACAACAAGCACGAGGCCTGGAAAACAAATAACACATGCAGGCCTATGGACACTGATTATACAAAATGGTCCCTGACCACATGGCATGGGGAACAAAGACAAATTGTGGCCTATGGCAAACACACTCACACACTGACCAGACACAGGAGGCATGGTAACACAGAGAACACAGCATTAATTCAGCAATGCCAAAAACAAAAATTAACAGGACTAAACATCACACATCCTCAAAAGGCATTACCCGACCCTATGCATTGTTTGCAGGAGAATAAACGTGAAATACTACAAAAAACACATTTTGAATTTTAATCCAATGCCATCCATGGCCTAAATGATGTTTCAATTCAACCGACATCACAGAAACAGTTGTTTCATGCACCCATGACTAGTACTGGGCATACTGGCTGGAAGGCCCATTGGCAAATTAGTCCGCATAGTGGACTAAAAGAATATTGCACATATAATAAAAAAACACGAGGAAAATGTATCAAACTGTGCTACATTTTTCCTTACAAAATAAGAAAAATTACATGCAAAAAATAACTAGGCCCCTACTGAAACTTCAAGTCACCCCCAGAACAATAAATTTTAAAAATCGAATAAAAATCTAAATAACTCCTGATGCATGCCCTCTTTCAAACAAACAAAACCCTTATACAACAGTCTTTTAACTTACTTGTGAAATCTCAAATGCAAAATCCTTAAATCCAATGGTATTTGCAGCAGACACAAAGAGTGATCCTTCCAACTCCAAATCCAAATGAAAAGTGACAAGGAGATGGACAAAGCACTAGGAGGAGCCTGCTGGACAGGAACAGGAAGTTGGAGACTCTGGGGCACTTCCTTCCTGTTGGAAAAAAAAGTTTTAAAAAAAGGACTCCTCACACAAAACACGAACGATCCATTTAAGGAGGTGTTTTCACTCCAAATTCTAATTTCGGGAAGATTTAGATGCTTCTCAAGGAGAGAATCTTCCCAGTGTTGCAGCCGCAGTAGATCATGCTCATTCGTGATCGCATACATCACAAAACATTGGCCGGAAGTCTCTGTTATGGCCCAAAGCCGTGTTAGCAGGCGCAAAATCTTGTGGGAGATGGCAGGCGGCTAGCAAATCTGGTGGCACTCGGGAACAGCTAGGAAATCTTGTGGTCGCTCGCGAACGTCCAGCAAGTCACTCCCACGAACGAGAAGAAACATTTCAAACGCACCAACAAAAAACCTCTGCTCTGTTGGGGAGAGTAGAGTTTATCGGTATCGCCACGTTCTCTGAAGAATGGGGAGTTGTTGAATTCTGCAAACTCCACTAGCAGAGAGGAGTTTTACACCAAGGCCTACATATTACTGCAAGATTGCAATGAAATTATTAATGAGAAAAGTGTGCAAGGCGGGACGCAAGTTATAATTACCTTTACATTTACATTTATCTATATTTAGTTGAGATAACTAGAACTGATGAATTGTTGGGTTTTTAGACTTTAAAACATTACATTGTTGTTGAACATTTCACCTAACTATAGCATTACTTTATATATGTGTGTGTGTATGTATACACATACACATATACATATATATATATAATATACATATATATGAGAAATATATAAAAATCTATTTTACCTCTCCCCTTTTGCGGCCCGCTCCAAGGTGCACATGGCCAACGGCTGTGTGCTGTAAGGGCTGGCTACCTGCAGTGGGTTTTATGCAGGGCCTCGTCAGGCTCCTGCACCCAACTCCTTGCTGTGCTTGGCCTATGGCTGTGCAAAGAAGGGGTTTAGCCACCTGTGGGAGTTGGGAGCATTGCAGTTGAAGCTTGAACACCAATACTATGGGAGTGCTGTAATACCATTAAAAAATTGTAAAAAAACAAATAAAATGTGGGTTGGGAGTCCGGGTGGGTGGGTTGAGGACCGCAGACTGTGGGCAAAGGGCTTGGCCTGGGGCCATGCCTTGTGGACAACAGTTTGCTGTGGACCCCTAAATAAACTATTTAATTATCTTTTCCATGTAATATTACTTCACAATCAAAACCATACTTTCTGATTAAAGCCACAGTGCGAAATAGGGACCCCAGGATGCCTCAATTATCACTCCTTCAAGATGGCTACCAAACACATGATGTCAATCACCCTACAATTGTAAACCTCTAGCAGTAACATCATATGTTAAACTCAACACTTCATAGCATTGTTTTAATAAACAATATGAAAATAGTGCACTGGTGGGAAAAGGATAAAGATACACTACATTTGCTGGCCATTTTCTTAATAAAAAGAGGGTGCACTTGTGGGAAACAAATATAGATCAATCACGATCGCTGGTGGTAACCAAAGAAAATGGTACTAGCACAAAGCTTGAAATTCACCTGTATCATCAAACATATGCCATGTTACATCAATTTGTCCACATTCCGTTTGCTGTAATGGCAATGACTAGTCTGCACTTCACCATTTTTCAAGACACACCTCGGGTGCCACTTTCCTATTTCTAGTTGTGTTATAAAACCATTCACAAATCTTTCAATAATCCACCCTTTCCACAAAAACTCTAATGGGTCATATTATTCTCCTCATTAGAAGTATTGCTAATTATCTTTATTACTTATGTTTGTAATATTCTGTTAAGTTAGTGAAAAAATATTCAAAACGAAATTCAAAACTGATATATGTAATCACAAAAAAACATCTGTAAGCACCATTTTCATCAGTTATGAAACTAGTGATGGGATCTATTATACAGAATGATAAATTCAGATTACCCTTAAGTGTCCTGTCATTATGTATAAATCTGGAGAGCTACAAGGCAATAAACCCCAAAAACTAAACAAAACTCTCTATCGAGATACTTATATGAATTACACTACAGCAAGTATTGTAGTTCCTCTTCTTTATTTCAAGAAGAAGCCACAGCCAGAGGAGAAAACAAAAGCCAAAGAGGTAAGAAGCATGAAAGGAATGAAAACGAAACTTCAAGCAAGACAAGAAATGAACAAGAGTTGAACATTGTATTTTACTTATTGAAACAGTTGTCGACTAAGGAACAATGTGGGTTCTGAGTAAGGGTTTGAATTTTGACCCAGAACAGCATATTGATTTTTAGATTTAAAATTGATCTTTTGTGCTTTAACAGGAAATAATTAAAATGGTAGAATTTTTTTAATTGATTCTGCCTAAAAAGTCACCTAATTTAGCCCATAGATCCCCACTCAAGTAAACCTGTTAAAGTTCTAAAAGACATTCAAACTTTCTTGTCCCTAACAGATTCTATTCTGAATGAATTAGAAACATTGTCAAAGTATCTTGAGATTTTATTAGCCCAACCACTAGCTGGGAGTTGAAACCTAAGTAAAAAATCAGGAATTCACAAATGAAGACAACATTGATATCTTTGAAAAATGTGTTTTAAGGGACATTGCCACTTTCAAATGTAATCGTAAACCTTTAAACATAAATGAAAAGCAGAGAGCAGCCCTAGAATACCTCCAAATTAACAAGGTTATCATAATCCAGAAAGCGGATAAAGGAAGTTCTGTGGTAGTATTTGAATATGTTGATTATGACAAAGAAGCTGGGAGACAATTCTCCAGTATCACTTGCTATGAGAAAACCACAATTTCTGCAGGAAAAGCAGCAGAAAAAGAGCTACATATTCTTTTACAGAAATGGGGGGCAGTGGGCATGCTATTGGATGATGAATATAATTATTTGAATATTTAATTTGCAAAGATGCCAGTGATTTAATTTTTGCCTAAGGTACACAAGATTTCAACCCATCCGTAAGGCAGACCCATATTTCCAAGTAACGGTTCTCTCATGGAAAGATTTTCTGAATTCATAGTTTTGTTTAAAGCACCTTCTGTAAGACGTTTGACTCTTATATTAAAGACACTGCAGGCTTTCTTGAAATTGCCCATAACATACCTTGGGAAGATGATTTGCTCTTAGTAATCATGGATGTGAAATCACTATATACTTGTATTAGACATGATGAAGTCTTGTTGAGCATGGAGCATTTTCTAAACAGTACACCAGCTAACCTGCTATTTCATGATAGAATGTTGTTGGAAATGGCCTATTTTGTCCTCAAAAAAATGTTTGTCTTTTATGAGGATGAATTATGCCATCAGGTATGCGGGACTGCGATGGGAATCACGATATGCACTCTGGTATGCCTCATTGTTTAGGGGTAAATTTGAGAATGATTACTCGGGAAGACCTACCATGTTAACTTTTGATAAGTACATTTTACAGTGTATCAGGTATATTGATGATATTTTTATGATTTGTAAAGAAGATGTGTACCTGCTACAAATATGTCAACTCTATTTTAATTCAAAACCCTTCTACATTCAAATAACTTTAGAATGCAGTGATAAAAAGATTCATTTTCTTGATTTTATTCTATGTACCGAACATTATAAAATTTTGAGTAAGATTCATAGAAAACCTACTTCTGTAAATAGTACTCTTCACTTGAGTTTGGCTCACCCTTTACATAAAAAGGATAACATCCCCTTTGGGGAATTGCTGAGAGCACGTAGAGTATGTAGTATTACGTATCAAAAAGGAGTAATTAATAATAAACAACATTTCATGCAGAGAGGGTACTTCAGCAAAATCATTAAGAAAGCTGTGGTGAGAGCAAGCATATGCTCGAGGAATTAATTATTGTACAAAAAATTAATAACAAATTGAGTACCACTAAAAAGAAGATTGGAACTTTGAGATTAATTACCAAATATAATCATGAAAGCTCGTGAGTGCATAGAATATTAAATAATCACTGACATCTTTTCCTGTTTGATAAAGAATTGATTAAACATAAAGGATAAACCAGAGATTCCTTTTAAAAGTGGCAGATCACTATTGAACATTTTATGCTCTAGTGACGCTATTGCATTCTCTAAGAAACAGAAAAGACAGGTGACCATTGTGATTTTAACAGGTTTCTTTAAATGTGGTAGTTTTATCTGTTGTGAATTGACTATTGGCAAACAAGTGAGCTTTTGTGATTGTGAAAGAAGAAAAAGTTACCAATTGTTGTAATTTTTGAATTGCAATACAAAATTCTGTATTTACATTATCACATCTTCATGTCCCAAAATATATGCAGGTTCGACAAATTGTCCTGTGAAAGAAAGGTGGAAGAACATTTAGGGAATTCAGAAATCCAAATGAGAAATATCCATGTCTATACATGTAAAGGAAACAGAATGTAGCAAAAGGCTAAGTGAAATATGTTTTGTAGCCAATGAATCTGTGAAGGAACATAGAAGAGGCAGAGATCAAATACACAGATTATGGGAGAGAGACAACTTCCGGATTTTTAAATTGCAGGATTTTGAGTTTGGCATTAATAAAGAAGAGAAACTACATTACTTGCTGTAGTGGAATTCCAGAAGTAATTCATATTAGGATCTCAAAATAGAGTTTTGTTCAGTTTTTTGGGGAATTTATTGCCTTCTAGCTCTCCAGGTTTATAATAAATGGCAGGACACTTTAGGGTAATTGGAAGTTATCATTCTGTGTAATAGATTAAGTCACGATTATCAGAACTAGTGAAAATGGATCTTACAGAAGGTTCTTTTAATGTGATTGAGTATATCAGTTTTTGAAATTCGTTTAGAATATGGTTTCACTAATTTAACAGAATATTACAGACATCAGTAATAAAGATAATTAGCATTACTTCTAACGAAGAGAATAGTATGCCCCATGAGAGTTTTTGTGGAAAGGGTGGATTATTGAAAGTTTTGTAAATGGATTTGCAACACAATTAGAATCAGAAAAATGGCGTCCTATATGTGTCCTGAAAAATGGTTGTCAGTGCCTTTGTCGTTTGCCTTACAGTGAATGGAATGCAGACAAACTGACGTAACATGGCGTACACTTGAGGAGACATGTGAATTTAAAAGATTGGTGCTCATACCATTTTCTTTGGATTAAATGACCCGTAATATCTGAAGTGCACATGCGGTATCATGCCAGTAAGCCTCCTTATTTCCTTTTTCTGTAAACAGGACATTGAAAGTTGAGTCCTTTTTTTCAACTGTTCCATTGTTTAGCATTTCAATGAAAGTTCGGAGTGACTAAGTCGACTCTTAATCTCACTGGCAGTGATTGCGGTTGATCTATATCTTTTTCCTTGAGTGCACGCTCTTTTATATTCTTTAATAAAATGGCCAGCGAATGCGGTTTATCTTTATCCCTTTCCTACATGTGCACTATTTTCATTTCTTTATTAAAACAATGCTATGAAGGGCTGAGGTTGGCATATGATGTTACTGCTGGAGATCTAAAATTGCAGGAAGATTGACATCATTTGGTTGGTAGCCATGTTGAGGGAGTAATGATTGAGGCAACCTGGGATCACTATTTAGGAATATGGCTTTAATCAAATAGTATGGTTTTTCTTGTGAAGTAATATTAAATGGAAAAGATAATTAAATAGTTTTTTTAATTTTCTCATTGATATTAGGTTTATCTTTTTAAATTTGTGTTTATAGATATAAATTAATGAAGTATAATTGACAAATTGGACTGTTGGAACAACCTAAGTCAATAAGTTGTAGGTAGCATTTGCATTGTTTATTTTTGCCATTGGAATTTATCAGAATAGAGGGTTCACTGGCAGTTTCTGATTATTGTGTGTTCTTCCCACGTTTAGAACATTTGAAAACAGAGATTCTTGATATTGGTATGACGATAAATATTAAGTTGGAATTTTATGAAATTCATGTCAATTATGAATTAGGTAGCAAACTATTTCTGGTGAATGTTGACTATGAATGGTATAGGATTTTATTAAGTTGCTTGCTCACACTGTTTTCAATACTTCCTCCTTTGTCTCTTTTTCAATTCGCTGTTTCTCATTTGCAAGTTCTGGTGGTATGTTTTTGTAAAAGTTTTTTGCTCGCATTGCTTTCGATACTTCCACCTTTACCTCTTTTTTTTTATTTGCTGTTTCTCATTTGCCAGTTCTGGTGGATTTTGCATGTGGGTACTGGTTGTTTCTAACTTAGGATATATGTGGTGCAATGGGTATAGGCACTGTGTCTTCTACGACCTATTTGTCTTGGGTGATTGTAGTTTCATGGAATACATGCCTATCACACTATTTGAGCATTGGTTTGTTGAGACATGTATTGTGGATAATTGTTTCTCTTCTTTTCTTATATTCAAATAATTGATATGTTTTTCTAGAAGGCATTTATTAAGAATTTTTTATATTTTTTATGATTTTCCTCTTTGATGTGTGTTGCAAAGTCTATATTTCTGTTTTCGTTTTTTTTCTTTTTTCACTTCTTTAGTGGTAACTTTCTGTTTATGGTGATGTATAATTCATTATATATTGTTCATAAACTATGTATAGGCCCTGATGAAATAATTTGGATATCGCGAAACACGTGTTGGCCGCCCTTCTTTCAAACTTAAAATAAAATTGAGATATTCTAACCAATCAGAGTTGTCCTTTTTCTTAATGAAGAATTTTGTTATCTAAATGTAACTACAGTCCAACATCCAGAGACTTACTGGACAATAGTTATCTCAGCTAACATATAGCTTTGTTTCATGGCTCTTTCAAAGACCTCTGACCTGGTCTGTCTCTATTGCATTAATTTGCAAATGCTAAGGGGAAGGCACCACACAATTTTGTTGTCTAATCTGTCTGATCAATTGAGCCTCTGTTTCCCTTCCTGGGCTTAGCAAAGCAACACAAATATTTCTGCTGATTTACATACCAACATAAAAGCCTCTAGGAGCACCTCAAAACTGTGAGGTGCCACACAAGTCTTAGTAAACCTAAGCTTTGGTGTTTCAACTCAGTAATTTTGGAAAACAAATTTACCTGCATTTTACCTACATATCTCAAGAAAATAAAAGCCTAACTGTGAGCTATCAATTGCTTACTGATATCATTAGTAATAATATGCATATTTGCTTATATAAAAACGTTCAACCTGCAAGTTATTTACTTCCAGATTTGCTTTCACAAAACTCTAGATGGATCACTGCATTGATATCCTTAATTGAATTTACACAGATTTAAAAGTTTTATCCAATAGCAGCAGTTTTTATAGAAACACTTTTTAGTGAAAACATTAGCTCAATCTGTCCACAATGTATGCAATGCGCATGAAATGTACTTTGGATTTGGAGAGTGTGTTAAAACTAAGTATAAGCTTGTTTACTAAAGTTACATTTTTGAGGGATTCTTTTAGTTTCTAGGGTACAGGATGATAACATTGCAAGTTTTCTAATGAAAACCTTTTTTTTGATACAGCTACAATGGAATAATTCATTGTTTCATTTTCTTGGTTAGCCAGTGCTTTACCAGGGCCCCTGTCAGGAGGCCACTGTAGTTTGCACATTCCATTGCCCTTGCCAGTGCTGAAAATGACAGTACCAACACAACTACTAGCCATAACACTCCTACAAATGTGACAATTCAGACTACTCCAGGACACACACAGTTATAAGAGTGGCTCGGGGGCAGATATTAGTCATTTTTTATGTATATTGATTTACTAAACAATTGTTCTTGTGCTCATCTTAAAATTAAACAGACAGTGCCATCATGTGGATAACTGTCATACGTACTGGTGTTGAAATGTAGTTGTTGATGCCAAGTACTGTAAACCACAGTCTCAAATTAAGCACTGTGATTGGCCAATAGATATATGAAGTGAATTCATTAAAATGTGGGAGATATTGCTATTTTATCGAAGAGCATCTGTATCTCATATATTCATTGGTGTCTAGTGCTAAGGGGGTCATTAGTCAGTTTTGTGGATTACTGCACACATGGCAGAAGACTTGCCTTTTCCAGCCCAACATAACCCCCACCAAAATCTAGGGCTGTGCCAGTTTTATCAATTTATGACTTAATTCACTGATTTCACCTCACACTCTCAAAAATTGACCACTAAAGTCTATATTTTAGTCAAAGCTCGTAACAACAAACAATGAACAGACATGTGGGTCATGACATTTTTGCACAGAAAGTAAAATGTGCTAGGTTCCAAGGGGTGAAGATAAAACATTTGATGGCCACTAAACAACCTCACAACCGGGAAATTTATAAAGTGCACAGTGTTACCTAAAACAGCACAAAGTGCCATACCTGTTAAATCTGCCATACTTAAAGATTCAGCAAGACCTTTAGCCAACCTGTTGCAAATATAGTTAAGTAGATGTTGTAATTCTGCTAAATCACCAGGAGGACCACTGTGTTGGAGATGTCTCTACTACTGTTTGCTGTCTAGGCAACAAGGGATAGCTAATGGGGCTAAAGGAGCTATTCTAGTGTTGACTTTATTCCTTTAGGTTGCTCACAACCTTCATTGAAAACAATCATCATTGTTTCAGTAAAGCCCATACATGAATTTACTGACAATCTCTGCACATCAATTTTTGGGCAAACAGCTGCATGGCTGGCAAGACCCTGTTTTACTATATACAAAGCATATATAAGTCAACAAGAAGAGCAGTCATGAACACAAAGGGCAGATAAGTCAACGGGAAGAACAGCCATGATCTAGCAACACTGCATGACGAGAGCCAGCTGCAATGAAGTACTGCATCATTGGGTTCCTCATTGGAGAGGCTTCAATAGCACAGGTACCCTAGCATTGACAAGGATAATCTGTGGACAGCAGTGAGGTTGGAATTTTCGGAGATGGTGTGAACAATATAAAGAAGGCCATAAAGACAAATAACACAAAAGTCTTGTTAGACCTGGCATCATTGGCGTGGGTCTCCCTTCCTCTTTTCTCTTCTGACCTTTTATGTTAGCTGGATTTAGATGCTCTGGGCGCTGTGCCACTGCCAATCAGTGACACAGCGCGAATGCTCCCTGTGTAAAGATAACTGTATGAATTGGAATAATCATAATGGACTCGTTTGGTTTACCTGTCAGTCCCTAGTATCAGTGCACTGCGTGTGCCCAGGGCTGGTAGACCAAATACTGCTGGTGGGCCGGCAGCGCTGATTTGCGCTACCCACCGAAGCAGCTTTGAAAGTATGTCTGTGTAGCCTGTTCTAATAGCGAGTTACCCTCCATTTCACTGTTTACTATTGCGGGGCCACCCGTTCTCATAGGCCAGAATGTGTAGGCTGAGTATTGCATGCCTTAATCCTCCCTGCCCCCAGGAACCTGATAGGAACGTCGAATTTGATATGTTTAAACTCAGAACATGGAGATGCATCTTCTAGTAAGGATTATTAGTGTAGCCCGTGTTCGAAAATGCCTCTACTAGAAACGAGGTATTTTCTGGTCAGAAGCTTTCCTGTAGGCTTTTGCTAGCGTGTGTTTTGGCCGTCTGGTTTTGGAGCAACAGGGCCAGCTGGGTCAGACCTGGCTGGGGAGAGAGATCGGCATTTAGAGTATGGGGAGGGGTGACTCTTTGATCCGAGCAAGGTGAATGATGGCTCCATCTCCCACTGGGCGTCTGATAGCAGACCCCCAGATTCCCAAAGGGCAGGATGTCACCTCGTAAACCAAGTGCTCCCCGACCCCACCGAACTGGTTCTGACTGGATGCAGTGATTTGTAACTGCAGAGAACAAAGACTTTTAGGTATAAAGCGCTGCACTGAATCCTGTTTCAAGTGTGTTCCTTCTGGATGTCAAGACGAAACTCTGTCCGAGCGGACAGAGGAAAGGACTTTGAAACTTTCACCAAGCTTGCCGAAGAAACTACCCAAGGGCCTGAATTGAGAGCGCCTCCTGCTGAAGTCTCAGGGACATTAGACTTCACCCCATCAGCCGCCGAATTCCTTCGCTAGGAATTCTACTTGCAGGTGAGGCCTCCGTTCAGTAATCCGGAACCTCTAGTTCTACTGTGAGGAACGCGGACTGGTAACCTTTGTGAACTCTGTGTGGGGCCGCCGCAGCTAAGAGAGAGCTGCTGCCATTGAGTGCCCGCCTTAATTTGAATCTTTAGAACCTTCGCTGAAACTGTGTGGGCTGCCGCAGCTAAGAGAGAGCTGCCGCCGCTGAGTGCCCACCTTAATTTCAATCTTTAGAACCTTCGCTGAGACTGTGTGGGCCGCCGCAGCTAAGCGAGAGCTGCCGCCGCTGAGTGCCCGCCTTAAATTTGAACCTGCAGAACCTGCGCTGAAACTGTGTGGGCCGCCGCAGCTAAGAGAGCTGCTGCTGCTGGATGCCCGCACTCGTGTTAATTGTGCAACATCGTGCATTGTCCTTTGAGCCGCCGCAGCTAAGAGGGAGCTGCCGCCGCTGAGTGTTCGCACCGTTGCTAACGTTGCATCACCGAGATTTGTCCTGTGAGCCGCCGCAGCTAAGAGAGAGCTGCCGCCGCTGAGTGCTCGCACCGTTGCTAACTTGGCATCACCGTGATTTGTCCTGTGAGCCGCCGCAGCTAAGAGAGAGTTGCTGCCGCGGAGTGCTCGCACCATTGCTAACTGTGCATCATCGTGATTTGACCTGTGAGCCGCCGCAGTTAAGAGAGAGCTGCTGCCGCTGAGTGCTCGCACCCTCGCTAACTTTGCATCCTCGTGATTTGTCCTGTGAGCCGCCGCAGCTAAGAGAGAGTTGCTGCCGCAGAGTGCTCGCACCCTTGCTAACTGTGCATCATCGTGATTTGGCCTGTGAGCCGCCCCAGCTAAGAGAGAGCTGCCGCCGCTAAGTGCTCGCACCCTTGCTAACTTTGCATCATTGGGATTTGTCCTGTGGGCCGCCGCAGCTAAGAGAGAGCTGCTGCCGCTGAGTGCCCACGTCTTTGTCAACCTTGCACCATCGTGAATCGTCTTGTGGGCTGCCGCAGCTAGGAGAGTGCTGCTGCTGCCGGGAGCCCACCAAGGAGCTGCACGACGAGAGTCATCGCCACCACCAGCCCGGGCCGCCGCAGCCGCGTGCTGCTGCCGCTGAGGGCCCGCCTGTCCCGGAGTGCCCGAATCATTGCGAGTGCACTTTGCGGACCACTGCCATCGAGAACTCTGGTCGCTGGGAGTCTGCCTGTCACTGTCTCCGCTTCTTCGAGAAGCTACGTGCTGCGTCCCCATCCAACGGCAGGTATCTGGTGCGCAACGGGTCGCGTAGACCCAGGCCTTGAACTCAGTCAGTGCCACATCCTGGTGAACACGTATTGCCTTTTTAAGACCCTAATGATTTACCTGCCTGATTACTGGTTAAAACGCTTTTGAGAGTCTCATACCAAACCTTAGATAAAGATACTATTTTTTGTTATACCTACTTGAGTTGTGTCCTTTTGTGGTGTCGTTACTGCCTTATTGTGCATGGTCATAAATGCTTCACACACTGCCTCTGAGATAGGCCTAGCTGCTCGTGCTACGTTACCACAGGGTTGAGCAGGGGTTATCAAAGGGGGAAGCCCACTTACCCTGACTTGGGGAGAAGGGTCCCTATTTGGACAGTGGCGCCAGCTATTGCCAACTAGAGACCCCCATTTCCAACATTGGCGGTCAGCGGTGAGGATCAGAACTTGCATTTATGATCCACGTACAATAACTGGTAGACACCACTAGTGAGTACAGACCAAAGCGCAGACACGCGCGGATTTTTTTTTTTCCTCTCCAATTTTTTTTTTAGTTGGTTGTTTAGTATTGAATTGTTGATCGCAGCCATGAGTACTGCTAGTATGGGAAGGCCAACCTCCAATGCTTCGGAGGATCTCGCCTTTGAGGAGGGAAGATTAGATACCTATACTGCCAAACAGCTGAAGTCATTTTGTAGGCACTTCGCAGTCCCCGTGATAGGTCTCTCTAGGAAGGAGGAGTACCACAAGGCGCTGAAGGCCTGGTGGGAAGCGAGCGAGTCCGCTGTGGATGAGGAAGAGAATGCTGGAGGGCAGCCGGATGATGCAGTAGAGGGGGGGGAGATAGAACACCCTCCAATCCAGGTACTAGTGTATCCCAAAGGAGCCTGACCCCAGAAGAGCTGGAGGACAGGGAGAGAGATAGGAGGCATAGTTTGGAGATGGCTAAATTGGAAGGTCAGAAGGACCTTGAGAGTAAGAAGTAAGACATTGAGAAAAATCGATTGTCATTTGAACTTGAGAAAATGAGAATGGAACATGAGAGAATGTTGAGGGAGATAGAGATCAGGGCGAGGAGTGTCCCGGTCTCCCCCTCTGGTGGCAGCATACCGTTAGTAAAGTTTATATTCCTAAGGATGTCATTAAGGATTTTCACAAGAGTGAGGATATTGGGCAATGGTTTGCCGCATATGAGATAGCAATGGTGTCCCACCGTGTCCCTGAGCAGGATTGGGGAGCGGGATTGTGGGGGTGCTTTGTGAGTGATGGTAGGGATACCCTGTTGGACCTGCCTGAGGAGAGCAGGATGGTGTATGCCCATATGAAAGAAGCTTTGATGACCCGTTATGGTTTGACCCCAGAAAAGTACAGGTAGAGGTTTAGGACCTGTAAGAAGTTAGAGGGTACCACGTGGGTTGAATATGTGTCTTTTTTCTGCCGAGCAATGGATCGCTGGGTAAAAGGTGGCAAAGTGGAAACGTTCGAGCAATTGTATGATTTGTTTGCGTGGGAGCATTTGTCCAGTAACTGTTTTCCTGAGCTACGCCAGCACCTGATTGATAGCAAGCTGACTAACCCTAGGAAGCTTGCTGAGGAGGCGGACCGCTGGGTGAGCACCCGGGTCTGCAAAGGTTTTGTGGGAGACTTCGCCCGAGGTGGGCAGGGTCCCCAGCAGAAAAGTGGGGGGGACAAGGGTAAACAGAGGGAGTTCCAGAGAGGGCCCCAAAGTAATTCCCAAGGGAACCAAGCAGTGGTGTCCCAGCCTCCCCCTGAGAAGAAGCCAGTGTCCCCGACAGGTAGGCCTGTTCATAGGGGGCCCCTTACTTGTTTCAAGTGTGGTCAAGTGGGCCACCGGTATTATGATCCCCAGTGTCCCCAGAGGGACCCCAATGCATCCCCTCATGCACCACCCCGTGCACCATCCCGCCAGATTGCCAGTGTAGCCCTGGGGGGGAGGAAATGGAGGTCCAAGGTGGATGGGATCCCGTAGAGTTAACCCTTGTCTCGCTAGGGGACTTCGAGAAGGTCCCTAACCCCACACTGCCGACCAACACTCAGAAGTACCAGCAGTGGGTGACCATCAATGGCCATAGGGTGGAGGCTCTCAGGGACACCGGAGCTAGTGTGACTGCTGTCAGCTCCCGGTTGGTGTCCAAAGAGCAAGTTGTCCCCATGCATTCTGCCCCGTAGTGTCAGCAGACAACTCAGAGAGCCAGTGTGAAGTGGCTCAGGTTCCCTTCGAGTGGGGGGGGTCACAGGAACTCTTCAAGTAGCTGTGAGGGCCGTCATGCCTGTAGACTGTCTGTTGGGCAATGATCTGGAGAACTCCCCGTGGGCTACGGTGGAGAGAAAGTCTCATTTGGAAATGTTGGGGTTGCCTCAGTGGGCGTGTGTGACCACTCGGTCTATGACAGCTCAGAAGGATGTTCAGGAGGGTCTGGAGTCTGAAAGTATGGCCCAGGCCCCTGCCTCAAAGTGAAGGGGTAGGGGGCGCGGGAAACCGGCCCCCACGGTTCCCACGGTCCCGGAGGGAGCAGACCTTGAGGGGGATGCCCTGGCACCTACAGGGGAACAAGTGGCCGAACTAGGGGAACTACCGGAGCTGACCCATTGGCAGAAAGAAGGGGGGCCCTCCAGGGAGGAATTTTGCGAGCAGCAGAGAACCTGCCCTTCTCTTGAGGGGGTGCGGCGACAGGCCGCCGCCCAGGCAGTAGGTGACCAGACAGGGTCACATTGGATCTATTGGGAGAACGACCTCCTTTACAGCGAGCCTAAGGTTGCTGAGCCTGGGTCAGCCCGTGTGCTGGTGGTACCCCAGAGCTTCAGGACTTTCCTACTGGGGTTGGCTCATGATGTGCCACTGGCCGGACATTTGGGGCATACCAAGACCTTTGAGAGGCTGGTCACCCACTTCTATTGGCCCCAGATGCGCAGGAGCTCCGATGCTCACTGCAGAATGTGTGAGACTTGCCAGGCAAGTGGGAAGAGTGGGGGGAAGATTACGGCCCCACTACAGCCCTTTCCCGTGGTGAGCACCCCATTCGAAAGAGTGGGCATTGATATTGTGGGGCCTCTGGATCCCAAGACAGCCATGGGCAACAGGTTCATCCTGGTCTTGGTGGACATGCCACCCGGTACCCTGAGGCCATCCCGCTCAGGACAGTGACGGCCCCCGTGGTGGGACGGGCACTGATGGGGATTTTCTCCTGTGTGAGATTCCCCAGAGAGGTGGTGTCCGATAGGGGAACTAACTTCATCTCCAAGTACATGAAGTCTCTGTGGGAGGAGTGTGGGGTAACGTATAAGTTCACCACTCCTTACCACCCCCAGGGTAATGGGCTGGTTGAGAGATTCAACCGGACCCTTAAGGGCATGATTATGGGCCTAGGCGAGCCCATGAGGCGTAAGTGGGATGTCCTCTTACCATGCCTGTTGTTTGCTTACCGTGAGGTGCCACAGAAGTCCTTAGGGTTCAGTCCCTTTGAGCTGGTCTATGGTCACCCGGTAAGAGGGCCTCTGAGCCTGGTCAAGGAAGGCTGGGAGCAATCTCCCAGGAAACCTCACCAGGATGTGTTTAGTTACATGCTGGCCTTCAGGAACCAGACTCGGTGTTTCAGGAAACTTGCTGAGGCAAACCTGGAAACCAGCCAGGAAGAGATGAAACGCTGGCACGACCAGAATACCACTCTGATCGAGTTTCAGCCTGGACAGAAGGTTTGGGTCATGGCCCCGGTGGAGCCCTGTGCACTCCAGGATAAGTGGACCGGCCCCTTTGAGGTGGTGGAGCGCAAGAGTCCTGTTACCTACGTGGTGGACGTGCAGTCTCCCAGGAACCCCTTGCGGGTCCTGCATGTTAACCGCCTGAAGCCCCACTTTGAGAGGTCTGAAGTGGGCATGCTTCTGGCCACAGATGCTGGGATGGAGGAGGAGAGCGAGCCCCTTCCTGACCTCTTGTGTGCAGGGGAGCGAGATGGGTCAGTGGAGGGTGTGGTCCTCTCCACCACACTGACCCCTGAGCAGCAGGGTGATTGTTGCCACCTGGTGGGGCAATTCAGTGATCTGTTCTCCCTGGTACCTAGTGTCACTGATTGGTGTGTCCATGACGTGGACACCGGGGACAGTCCTCCCATTAAGCACAAGGCTTACCGAGTGACTGACCGGGTAAGGGCCTACATTAAGTATGAGGTTACTAAAATGTTTGCCCTTGGGGTGATTGAGTCCTCTAGCAGTCCTTGGTCCAGCCCAGTGGTCCTGGTACCAAAAGCTGCAGCGCCTGGTACCACCCCCGAACTTCGGTTCTGCGTGGACTATCGGGGCCTCAATTCAGTCACGAAGACTGACGCGCACCCCATCCCCAGAGCTGATGAGCTCATAGATCGGTTAGGGGCTGCCAAATACCTCAGCACATTTGATTTGACGTCTGGGTATTGGCAGATCGCCTTGACTGTGGGGGCAAAGGAGAGGTCAGCCTTCTCCACACCCGATGGGCACTACCAGTTCCGGGTGATGCCCTTTGGAATGTGAAATGCCCCTGCCACCTTTCAGAGGCTAGTCAACAGGGTGTTGGTTGGGCTGGAAGACTTCAGTGCCGTCTACCTGGATGACATTGCGGTGTTTAGCTCCTCTTGGGAGGACCACCTGCGCCACCTCTGGGAGGTATTGATGGCACTGCAGAAGGCAGGCCTCACAATCAAAGCCAGTAAGTGCCAGATTGGGCAGGGTTCTGTAGTGTATTTGGGGCACCAGGTAGGGAGCGGCCAGGTGGCGCCCCTTCAGCCCAAGATTGAAACTATCCTGGCGTGGGAACCCCCCAAGACTCAGACGCAGGTGAGAGCCTTCTTAGGACTCACGGGGTACTACAGGAGGTTTGTCAAAGGATATGGTAACATTGTTGCACCCTTGACTGAGCTGACTTCTAAGAAGCAGCCAAAGAAGGTAAACTGGACTGACACCTGTCAGAACGCTTTTGATGCCCTGAAGACTGCCATGTGCACTGCACCCGTGCTTCAGGCGCCCGACTTTTCAAAGGAATTTGTTGTCCAGACAGACGCCTCAGAGCATGGTATAGGGGCTGACTGTCACAGATCAATGAGGAGGGACTAGACCGACCGGTAGCCTTCCTAAGCAGGAGGTTACTTCCCCGGGAACAGAGGTGGAGTGCAATTGAGCGTGAGGCATTTGCTGTGGTCTGGGCACTGAAGAAGTTGAGGCCATATTTGTTTGGGACTCGCTTCCGGGTTCAGACAGACCACAGGCCCCTTAGATGGTTGATGCATATGAGGGGTGAGAATCCCAAGTTGTTGAGGTGGTCCATTTCCCTACAGGGTATGGATTTCACGGTGGAACACCGCCCTGGTACAGAGCACGCCAAAGCTGACGTCTGTCCAGGTTTTTCTGCCTTAGTGATGAGAACTACCAAGGGAATGGTTAGTTCTCCCCACATTTCAGCTGGAGGGGACTTGTCTTAGACCTGGCATCATTGGCGCGGGTCTCCCTTCCTCTTTTCTCTTCTGACCTTTCATGTTAGCTGGATTTAGATGCTCTGGGCACTGTGCCACTGCCAATCAGTGACACAGCGCGAATGCTCCCTGTGTAAAGATAACTGTATGAATTGGAATAATCATAATGGACTCGTTTGGTTCCCCTGTCAGTCCCTAGTATCAGTGCACTGCGTGGGCCCAGGGCTGGTAGACCAAATACTGCTGGTGGGCCGGCAGCGCTGATTTGTGCTACCCACCGAAGCAGTTTTGAAAGTATGTCCGTGTAGGCTGTTCTAATAGCGAGTTACCCTCCATTTCACTGTTTACTATTGCGAGGCCACCCGTTCTCATAGGCCATAATGTGCAGGCTGACTATTGCATGCCTTAATCCTCCCTGCCCCCAGGACCCTGATAGGAACGTCGAATTTGATATGTTTAAACTCAGAACATGGAGATGCATCTTCTAGTAAGGATTATTAGCGTAGCCCGTGTTCGAAAATGCCTCTACTAGAAACGAGGTATTTTCTGGTCTGAAGCTTTCCTGTAGGCTTTTGCTAGCGTGTGTATTGGCCGTCTGGTTTTGGAGCAGCAGGGCCAGCTGGGTCAGACCTGGCTGGGGAGAGAGATCAGCATTTAGAGTATGGGGAGGGGTGACTCTTTGATCCGAGCAGGGGCGTGCCTGGCAAGGTGAATGATGGCTCCATCTCCCACTGGGCGTCTGATAGCAGACCCCCAGATTCCCAAAGGGCAGGATGTCGCCTCGTAAACCAAGTGCTCCCCGACCCCACCGAACTGGTTCTGACTGGATGCAGTGATTTGTGACTGCAGAGAACAAAGACTTTTTAGTTATAAAGCGCTGCGCTGAATCCTGTTTCAAGTGTGTTCCTTCTGGATGTCAAGACGAAACTCTATCCGAGCGGACAGAGGAAAGGACTTTGAAACTTTCACCAAGCTTGCTGAAGAAACTACCCAAGGGCCTGAATTGAGAGCGCCTCCTGCTGAAGTCTCAGGGACATTAGACTTCACCCCATCAGCCGCCCGAATTCCTTCGCTAGGAATTCTACTTGCAGGTGAGGCCTCCGTCGAGTAATCCGGAACCTCTAGTTCTACTGTGAGGAACACGGACTGGTAACCTTTGTGAACTCTGTGTGTGGGCTGCCGCAGCTAAGAGAGAGCTGCTGCCGCTGAGTGCCCGCCTTAATTTGAATATTTAGAACCTTTGCTGAAACTGTGTGGGCCGCCGCAGCTAAGAGAGAGCTGCTGCCGCTGAGTGCCCGCCTTAATTTGAATCTTTAGAACCTTCGCTGAAACTGTGTGGGCCGCCGCAGCTAAGAGAGAGCTGCCGCCGCTGAGTGCCCGCCTTAATTTGAATCTTTAGAACCTTCGCTGAAACTGTGTGGGCCGCCGCAGCTAAGAGAGAGCTGCTGCCGCTGAGTGCCCGCCTTAAATTCGAACCTGCAGAACCTGCGCTGAAACTGTGTGGGCCGCCGCAGCTAAGAGAGAGCTGCTGCCGTTGAGTGCCCGCCTTAAATTTGAACCTGCAGAACCTGCGCTGAAACTGTGTGGGCCGCCGCAGCTAAGAGAGCTGCCACCGCTGGATGCCCACACTCGTGTTAATTGTGCAACATCGTGGATTGTCCTTTGAGCCGCCGCATCTAAGAGGGAGCTGCCGCCGCTGAGTGCTCGCACCGTTGCTAACGTTGCATCACTGAGATTTGTCCTGTGAGCCGCCGCAGCTAAGAGAGAGCTGCCGCCGCTGAGTGCTCGCACCATTGCTAACTTGGCATCACCGTGATTTGTCCTGTGAGCCGCCGCAGCTAAGAGAGAGTTGCTGCCGCGGAGTGCTCGCACCATTGCTATCTGTGCATCATCGTGATTTGACCTGTGAGCTGCCACAGCTAAGAGAGAGCTGCCGCCGCTGAGTACTCGCACCCTTGCTAACTTTGCATCACCGTGATTTGTCCTGTGAGCTGCCGCAGCTAAGAGAGAGTTCCTGCCGCAGAGTGCTCGCACCCTTGCTAACTGTGCATCATCGTGATTTGGCCTGTGAGCCGCCGCAGCTAAGAGAGAGCTGCCGCTGCTAAGTGCTCGCACCCTTGCTAACTTTGCATCATTGGGATTTGTCCTGTGGGCCGCTGCAGCTAAGAGAGAGCTGCTGCCGCTGAGTGCCCACGTCTTTGTCAACCTTGCACCATCGTGAATCGTCTTGTGGGCCGCTGCAGCTAGGAGAGCGCTGCTGCCGCCGCGAGCCCACCACGGAGCTGCACGACGAGAGTCATCGCCACCACCAGCCCGGGCCGCCGCAGCCGCGTGCTGCTGCCGCTGAGGGCCCGCCTGTCCCGGAGTGCCCGAATCGTTGCAAGTGCACTTTGCGGACCACTGCCATCGAGAACTGTGGTCTCTGGGAGTCCGCCTGTCACCGTCTCCGCTTCTTCGAGAAGCTACGTGCTGGGTCCCCATCCAACGGCAGGTATCTGGTGTGCAATGGGTCGCGTAGACCCAGGCCTTGAACTCAGTCAGCGCCACGTCCTGGTGAACACGTATTGCCTTTTTAAGACCCTAATGATTTACCTGCCTGATTACTGGTTAAAACGCTTTTGAGAGTCTCGTACCAAACCTTAGATAAAGATACTATTTTTTGTTATACCTACTTGAGTTGTGTCCTTTTGTGGTGTCGTTACTGCCTTATTGTGCATGGTCATAAATGCTTCACACACTGCCTCTGAGATAGGCCTAGCTGCTCGTGCTACGTTACCACAGGGTTGAGCAGGGGTTATCAAAGGGGGAAGCCCACTTGCCCTGACTTGGGGAGAAGGGTCCCTATTTGGACAGTGGCGCCAGCCATTGCCAACTAGAGACCCCCATTTCCAACAAGTCTATTCTAGCCTAATCTTCTGAGTATGCCCACCACAATGTCTCCGCAGCCTAGATAAACCCTGTGAGCTCTCCACCCGACAGGCCCCACCCTTCCAAGGAGCATTCCCTTTTTATCCCATTCTTCACCTTGAGAGCTACAGGTATTCTGTGGTAGGGTGCAGAACTTTTGATTCTATTTCCTGCCCCAATATATCCTAGAGAGAGACATCCTGGAGCAGGAAATAGTCACAAGACTGGCAGGGCAAATGTAGCTGGCAAAAATGGAAAAACTAAAACACAAAATGAGGGCCAGAGGGGATTTAAAGACTAACAAGAGTTGACTCCCCAAAACTAATAATAAGGCACAAACAAAAGCCTGGGTCTAGATAGGAGAATTGGAAAGAAGAGAGTGGAGTTGGTCAGTGTGTCTAACTGATGTGGGCTAATCCTTTTAAAGGATGAAACAATGAAACTACAGGCATATCAATATAATACTACCCTTGTGTCCTGAGGACACAAGAGGACCTCATCGCCCCACCACCAGTCCGCCAAGAGGCGCGTTTGCAGAGTGGTGTAAAAAGGGGTGTGTCCTCGGACCACCTCTCTGCAATCCAGCTGTGTGGCGCTTACTGGAGGCACCTGGTGGGCTAGTTGGCCCACAGGGACCCTCAGTATTCAAGGGGACTTAATCCCCCAACTTAGAACGCGCCATGGGGTGCGTTTGCAGAGTGGTGGAGAAAGGGGGCATGACCTCCGGCATCTCGCTGGCTTTTTTATTTTTACTTTTTTTAACAAGGGGGGCTGTGTGGCTTTAAAATTTTTGGGGCCCTGGGGACCCCATCCCCCAGGGCCTGACGCCTTTTTACAAAAAAAAATTTTTAAACGGGAAGGGGGCCGCGTGGCCCCCCTCCCGAGTAACCCTGGGCATAGTTCGCGTAGTAGCGCTACGCGTAGCTACGTGAAGTGCACTCCACACTACGCGAGCTACGCGTAGCACTACGCAAGCTGCGTAGTGCGGTAGGAAATGCTGTTCGCAATGATTGCACAGTGCCGGATGCTTGTCCGCACTGTGCAATCATTGCAAACGGCATCTTGCACAGTGCAAGCGGTCGTTTTCTGCCGCTCGAGTAGATTTGTACTTGAGCGGCAGTTTTCTCAACGCGGACTGGTAGTTTCTCATCGCGAGCGGTCATGAGCATACGCGACCACTCGCAATGAGAAACCTGACCTCCCCGCGTTGAGAATCTCGCCGGGAGGTTTATTTTCCACGCTCGCGATCGGCAACTTGATGTTGCTGATCGCGAACGAGGAAAAAGTCTCGCCGGGATGACATTTTGCTCGCTCGCGGTCGCCAACTTGACGTTGAGGACCGCGAGCAAGCAAAAAATGCCCGCTACGCGTTTTTGAACTGTGCTACGTGCAATTCGCGTAGCGCGTAGTTGCGCAAACTACGTGAGCGTAGCGTAGTTTTCCGCCCAGGCCTACTCCCGAGGCCAATTTCAGCCCCGGGGACCCCATTCCCCAGGGCATGGCCAGAGTTTTTTTTTTTTTATTATTTGGAGGGGTGCCGCGTGGCCCCCCTCCTCAGGCCAATTATGGCCCTGGGGACCCCATCCCCCAGGGCCTGGCCTCTCCGTTGGGGACCGTGGGGGCAGCCCCAATGCCCCCACGGTCCCACCGGCTCCCCGCCTCCTGGGGGAGCCGGCATTGCTTTTGGGCAAGGGGAGCTGCTAACATGCAGCTCCCCTTGCCCAAAAGCAATCTGCTTTGCTTGATTGAAGTGAGAGCAGGTTTTCCTGCTCTCGCTTCAATCAAGCAAAGCAGAGTTTGCTATGGCAGGGCGGGAGCACGGGTCCCGCCCTGTCATAGCAAACGGCAATGTCCCGGGGTTGGGCACCCCGGGACATTGCAGGAGCCGGCCCTGGGAGGTGGCGGTCCCCAGGGCCATCAAGGGCTCCTAGAGGGGGGCCTAGCGGCCCCCCTCCCTTAATTTACATAGCTCCGGGGAGGTGGGGGTCCCCTGGGGTCCGCTATGGACCCCCACATTCAAATAAGTCTGTGCCCAGGGGAGGTGGTGGTCCCCGGGGCGTGTGGGGGGGCTCTTGCCCCCCACACATCATTTTTTAAAAAAAACAATAGAGCCCTGGGGAGGTGGCGGTCCCCGGGGCTGCGGGGGGCTGTGTTCCCCCGCATCCAATTAAAAAAGCCCCGGGGAGGTGGCGGTCCCCAGGGCAGCGTGGGGGGGGTTGGGACCCCCCACGCATTCATTTTAAAGAAGCCCTGTGGAGGTGGCGGTCCCCGGGGCTGCGGGGGGCATGCCCCCGCACATAATTAGCATAGCCCCAGGGAGGTGGCGGTCCCCGGGGCTGCGATGGCCCCCGTGGGCCCCCGCTATTTCATTTTGACATTGCCCCCGGGACCTGGCCCACCCGGGGGCCTCATTAAAATAAAGCGCGGGAGCCCCCGCTTCATTTTTTTAAAATGTTCGGCAGGATTCACGCAACCAGCGCGAATTCTGCCGATTTGTTTTTTAAAAAAATGCTTTTTTTGGCCCTGGTGGTCCCTGTGGGACCCCCTGAGCAGGCCTAGGTGGTCAGGGTGTTTCTACCCTGCCCCCTTTTCTTGTTTTTCACCTTTTTTTTACTCTTTTCTTGTGACTCGGTTACCGAGTCACAAGATGGCTGCCAACACATTCTGGTTTGGAGTGTTGGCAGCCAATCAGAGTGAAGCTTGTGCCCGGGAGGAGTCGCAACTCCTCCTCGGTGCTCAGATATCGATATTTTTCTTTTTTTAATTTCTCAGGAACTACTGAATGGATTTACACCATTTAAAAAAAAGGTTGCTTTCTGAACCAAGACATACCTTTTTGCCAAATTTGGTGTAATTCCATTCAGCAGTTCGGGCTGTAGCCTTGTCTAAAACTTCCTGCGGAAATTAAAACGCGTTTTGGGACCCCCCTTTTTTCTCGGCCCCCGCTTGACAAATCACCCCGAAACTTTCAAGACAGGAGCTGACCAGAGCAGGCCATTAGTTTTGAAAATTTCGCAAAGATTCGTCAAACGGTTATTGGCAAAACAAAAAACACTTTTTGAATAGAAACGATGTCCTAACTATAACTACCTACAGGCGACCGCCAGTAGGTAATATGTATATATATATAAGAAAATATCCCGTGATCAAGGTTCGAGGCTCGAACCGAAACGCGTTGGGCATGGCTACTGCCGCTTTCACTAAATAAAAAACTGGATTAAGCGATCCGGAGTTAGTGCGTTTTTCGAAATACTTCTGGGAACAGAGGTACCTTGCTCCGATATATATATATATCGGATTCCCTCCTCACGTATGCGGTGTGCAGCCAAATTGCAGCGGGTGCACGTTGGCGTCCGCACGCTAAATATTCAAAGCAACTCCAATATTATAGATTAGAGACGGCACTCCACGTAATCCAGCATTCGTATTTATTTACATGCTCACATAGTCTCTGCAACATGTTGTGTTGCCGAGATTATGCGAGCATGTAAATAAATACGAATGCTGGATTACGTGGAGTGCCGTCTCTAATCTATATTGTTGGAGTTGCTTTGAATATATATATATATATATATATATACTTGTTTCTTCAAGTGTATAATCCGAACAGTTCACGTATTGAACGTATGAGGTGAGTGCTGCAATTCTGCAAAATTTTACTGCATACTGCCTGAAGTAATTTAATGAGGTGCGGGGCAAGCAACAATCAGTTGCGTAACAATAAATGACTTACTCGCCAATCTGTTCGAGACTTTGTGAATGCCGGACAGTGCCTCAGCAGTTGTAATGTGCACGAAGTAGTGAAATGTTTAATGGCTACCACAGAAAGTGCAGCGCACACGATGTCAGCATTAAACTATAAATTCATGATTTGAACTGTTGGACATAATATGAACGTTTTAAAAAATATACTTCACCAAAGGCAACTGCCCAGGAACAACATGATGTAATTTGGACATCGGTAAATCTATGAAAGATAGTAGTGACTTTTCTATGTCGATGCAGTAACACCTGATGGGAGTATTTAAATGGAACGGACACCGCACATTGTTAGGTTGATAAAGGCTGCAAGGACAGCTGAAACGCGTACCTGTGTAATCTTTTTAACATGTGCTGCCAGTGATTTAATTGTAATTCCTATTGAATTCGTGTGCAGGCTTTCTTGGAAGTGGAGAGGAGCAGTTTTGAATATATATATATATGTGATCAAGGCTCGTCCGAGCCGAAACGCGTAATGGCGACTATGCAATAAACTGAATTCAACGCACCTATAGAGTGGTCCGTGTCCGTAAGTGGAGGCATCCTGGAGGCAACGGTATTGCGTGATATATATATATATATATATATATATATATATATATATATATATATATATATATATATAAAACACCCCCCTTCGCATTGGTTTATAACAATGTAATGGCTGGAATGCCACCTTGAATCTATTATTCATTGAATGGATTCTTCTGAGGCCGGGCCGTGTCTTAACCCTTTATCAAAACACAAACTGGTCCCCCTTGGGTTTCTGATGCTCTGTTAATGGCATTCTCTCCCGGCGCCATCATAAGCTGACTACAGTTCCCATTAACCTCTTCTGGCTCTGCGTTTTTGAGCATCCTTTCGGGATATGAAATGTTTTCCATGCTGCCTCTCCAATGGTGTCTCTACTTCCTCTTCGCTCCAGTCTTTACAGAAGACCTTACACGCCTAGCAAGGTGCACACCGGCTATTGAAACTTGGAAACAATGCAGCAGCCAGTGTCCCCTGACCTGGCGTTGCGTGCGGCCGCATCAGGTTGCAGTGCTGGTGAGTGAGGGTTTTGCGCCTCTTGGAGTTCTTGCAGGGATTCTGCCCAAAAACAGAACTATGGGCAGGATTATAGGACCTTGGTGTATAAGGACTGAGTCATCCTACCACCTTAGTACCCATGAGCCCAGGACCGACTAGCTATAGTGTCTCACTTGCTCTCCTACTCACAGAGAAACAAATGATTAGACACCCCAGAACACAACACTCCCAGATCTCTCAGGAATCACGGTAACCAGACACACCCTTTCGCTCGCACTCTTGTACTTGTCCACAATAAGATCTGACAGAGACACGAAACAGTTTAAAATATTTATTTTAACTAACGTGCCCTAACATGCAGTATACGTAAAACAACAAGCAGGAAAATGCCTAGTACAAATACAATCAGCATAGCAGGTAGTCCATACATCATGAAGGGAGATGTCATCATGGAAAGACAATAGAGACTAACCTCTCTCCCCTTGCTAAGAAGCAGTATTATTATATATTAGAAGATCTCTGGGCTTTGTCAGCAGACCCCACACCTTAGCCTATAGATGGTGGCTCTACATCATAGGTCTTGCTCTTCTCCCTGGAATGGTCCCTCTCCAAGTATGTCCTACCTATTCGTGTATCCTAATAAAAACCAAAGTACGTTGTCCAAACAACAGCTACATTGGTAGTTTGTCTAAGGGCTAAGGCCTAGCCAGAACAAAATAACAAGGGACATTTTTGTTCAACCTTGCTCACAATGTACAGTCAAAATCCCAGGAGCCTGCAGAGAGTGAACGCAGTGATGAGGTCTCATGTAAAAACTGCCATAGAAGTTATTGCAAAAATAAAGTTGTGTAGTAATGTGCGCAAAGCTGCAGGCAAGCTGCTGCATTCTCATGCTAACTTAGAGAAAAATGACAATGTACCTGTGGGCCATGTGACAGAGTTGTCAACTCCTGCTGTGAAGTGTGGCTGTGTTCCTTCTTGTTTTACTATATTCCGTCCAAGTATGACATTATCGAGTGTGTTCTGTGGGCCTAAGCTAAGTGAAGTGTTACTTCTGTATTTGTGTCTTGATGCAGCAGCCCCGCTTTTTGAGTAATGATGCCCGATTAGCATCAAAGTGGGCGGCATGTGACTTATCACTGTGGGTATAACATTATAGCTAGATGCAGCTTTCACGTATTCTTTTCTTGTTGGTGGGGGCCGGAAAACATTGGACATAGAAACTGGCCACCTTTTTTTGACACCCTGGTGGTGTCAGAAGGCTTTTACGATTGGGATGCCAGGCATAACCACACAGTAAAGTTGCCACTAAGCGGGTTGTTGGGCACATAGCTATACAGTGATGTCCATTTCTGACTTATATAAGCTACGCTGATTTAACAAACTGACGTCACAACAAACCTCACCATTTTAATTCCTCTCATCCTTGACTATTTTCCTCCTGTTCTTTCTTCTTTCTCCCACTATGATGCAATATTAGGGTGACTGTTTCCAGAGCCTCACGCCATGGCCTGAGTTGAAGAATAATTCCCGACATTAGTGGGTAAACCTTTTCTATTCCCTGCCACACCGACCTGTCCCCTTAGTTTCTACAATGGAATAGGCCTTGTTGCATGGGTGAAAAATAAGTAAGTTGCCCACTATAGTCTAAAATGTTTTTACAGGGTTGTCTATGTGAGTAGCCAGTTGTAATCCTTCACTGTTTTACTAACGCTCTGCTTTCCCTTACCAGTCCGTGCTCACTAGAAAGGTATTTATCATACCTTTGAAAACATCCCTGAGCTCCTCCCTCTAGTAAGGGGGTCGTAGCCCGCACCATGACTAGGTATCACGGTGCCACGGAGGTTCCCTATGATGAAGCATGCTAGCTCTGGTGGGTGAGGTAATTGGTCCTTTAAAAGGAATATCCTACATCAGTTAGGCACACTGACTAACTCCACTCTTCTTTTCATTTCTCCTGTCTCGATGCAGATGTTTGATTTTACTTTATTAAAAATGGAAAAACTACACACTGCTGTTATATTCCCAAGTTAGGCCCATGGAGTGAAGCAGCTTATTTCTTACATTGTCCTATTTTTCAGCAGTAACCTTTTGCACATATTTGTGTGCGCAACAAAGTTGGATTAGTTTCCCTAAAACTAAACTTGTTTACACATCTAGCTTAGCACAACATTATCACAATGCCCTGAGCATCATGTACAAGGTCTTTTCAAGCACTATGTACAAATCTCGTCTCTATCTACATCCACGAGGTGACAAGGCTATCTACATATCCATAACATCACTAATCTATACGCACATCGCAAGGCTGCTTTCTATTATAAAAGATGAGCATCCCGATAGATTAGGAGAGGAGGCACTTCAGCTGACACCGAGGGTCCTTGCATGCTGAGAATTCACTACCCAGCAGTCTGACATCTTGTCAGGGTTGTCCAGTTCATGACCAAGACAAGGTCCTTCATTATCTCCCATCAGGTGATGGGGTTGGATCGACCCTTGAGGAGATTCTTGGCTCTACACCTACACACACTCTAGGTACATTTAGAGTAGGGCTCGCATCATAGGAGTACGTTCGATTACTGCCTTTTTTTATATGCCTGCATATATATATTGTCTTAGCAGCATGGTAGAATTATTTCTACTATTCACGCTTTTGGTGCTTGCATTCACTTTTATGTGCTTCTGTCTATTAATTATTGCAGCACATGTATTTTATACAAGAATATCGTTGGTTCAATAAATATATTTAAAACATCAAACTGTGTATTTTCTGTATACCTCTCTAGGAATAAGTGAGCACGAGTGACTGAGCGAAAGGTTTTATACTGTTTTCACGATCCCTGAGGGATCAGAGTTGAAATGTTCAGTGGTTGCCAGAAACCATCTGCTCCCTGGTAAGGTTAGGGGGACTTGTGGGGCACTGTGAGCTAGCAGGTCTATATGCCAACATATTCTGCGAGTGTGTCCGGAATCAGTCTAGGCACCAGGCCCCTAGTTTATGTTGTCCAACAAACGTGCAACTCCTACGGATTAGTAGGAACTACACAACACTGCTGGATTTTTCCTTTTTTTTCCAACTACGCCTGCAGAATTTTAACATTTTCCACCAAAGTAATTCAGCTTTTTTATCTTTTCTCAATAAACCTGCACCATTGTTGTATGAATTACTCTATTTATATTCAAATCAAATAATTTATCAATGGTTCTATACGCCTATATGCTTGTGGTGTTGCTGCTGCTGGTCAGTCCTACAGTCTCAGAACTACAAGTCTGAAAGCCTTTCAGAGCTGCAGGTCTCTTGTGATCTCTCTACCTTTTGTTATTACCTTAATGGTTCTTATTTTACTGATCTCTTTAGTATGGAATGCAAACCCTGATATTTAATTACCAACGTCAACCGTCCAAATATTATTGTTTCAATAATTTCAACGGCTACTTTTGATAATATTAAATTATATAATTATATTAACATAGTATATAATATATAATTATATTATATGTGATATTAATATTATTCATTTTTTATTATTGTTGTGTTATTAATATTGTTTGGATATTTATATTAGAGTTATTGATGTCTGCTCCATCTGTGCCCAGGTTAAAGCATATGAAATGCAGGTTTTACACACTTTCCAACAGAAAACCCTTTATACTACTGAGAAATCAGGACTGCAGTGTTTGCTGTGCTTTGGTGGAAACGTGACGGCTGATTCAAGTGGAGTGACTGCATCCGATGTCTCTGCTCTCAGTCAAATATCATTGACCTTAGGGCATACATAAAAGAATACAAACATGATTTTAAATGTGTATACATTTACGTATGCAGGGTGTTTGTCATCTATTATATAGTCCCAACAGATTTGTTATGCTATATTTATTTACCTGTATAGCGCGCTATCACCAGTCTTTTGTTGACGATAAGATATCTACAATATAGGGACAGATTCGATAAGGTTTGGGAAGGCTAACCTGAAGAGTCCAGTCTTTAGCGCGCGCCTGGAAGCCTGAGACTGCTTA
Organism: Calotriton arnoldi; assembly: GCA_963921515.1. Classification (NCBI taxonomy): domain Eukaryota; kingdom Metazoa; phylum Chordata; class Amphibia; order Caudata; family Salamandridae; genus Calotriton; species Calotriton arnoldi. The sequence continues at coordinate 547,559 of CAWUFW010009784.1, read as the reverse complement.
TGCCCTCAGTTCTTTGGGTAAAAAGTTCCAGTATGTGGCACAGCGCATCAAGAAGTTTCTTTCTCCTTGCATTGCTCTATTGAATTTAAGGACCCCTAACAAATTATCTGTGTCTGAGTGAAGTGTTCTGGGTGATGTATTTTTTTTTATTGCGACTGCTGATATAAGCCGTAGAAGTGCCATGAATTAAGCAGTGAACCATACTGAGTATATTGCATTGCACGCACTCATTGATGAGGAGTCAGTCACATTGGTAAAGGAGACTATCAGCCTTAGTCTGTACACCTCCTGACGAAGAAGACTGTGGGGCATATTACCAAGCCCCTATCGCCACCACAACGTCACTTTTTGTGACGTTGTGGTGGCGATAGGGTCAGCGCCCTATTACCAAGGCAGCGCTAAACCACATAACGTGGCTAAAAGCCACGTTAAGTGGCTTAACGCTGCCTTAGTAATAGTGCCCTTTCACGCTAAACTTAGCGTGAAAGGGGCGTGCAGTGGGTGTTGCGGTGGGCGTTCCACCGCAACACCCATTCACTCGACGCTGCCACCTATTATCAAGCGAGGCGATAATAGGTGGCAGCGCCAACTTAAGACCAGGAAAATCCTGGTCTTAAGGTGGCGATACGAGGAGAAATGCTTAATTTCTCCTCGTTTTTGCTTTTTCTATGTGTGCTGCCTTGTGCAGCACACATGGAAAAAGCAAAATGCCAAGGTATGTTTATGTACAGGAAGGTGTCCCTTCCTGTACATAAACAAACCTTTTTTTAAAATGCCATTTTGTAAATTACATGTGTGTTGCATGAAGCAGCACACATGTAAGTTACAAAATGGCATTTTAGGTTTGTTTATGTACAGGAAGGTGTCCCTTCCTGTACATAAACAAACCTCCCTGCTCGCAGACAACCTTGTACTCTGGTGCAAGGGTGCCTGCGTTGGCGTTAAGTCATGAGACTTAGCGTCATCGCAGGGGGAAACGCCAGGCTGCACCATATCCTTGGTAATATGGTGCAGCCTTGCCTTTCCGAAGTGGCGATGAGAGGCGTTAAGCCAAGGAGGCTAACGCCTCTCACCGCCACTTCCTAGATAATATGCCCCACAGACTTTACTGCTAATGTGCTGTGTGCAAAGTAAATACTCTGTTCGCAAATACTATAAATTGAGGGGCATATTCTCAAGGACTTATCGCCGAGTTAGCGGCACTTTATCGCAGCCAAAGTGGCGATAGATTTATCGCCCTATTCACAAGCTGGTGCTAACAGCTGACATCGCCAGTTTTCCCGCGATAGCAGCCGCAAAAAACATCGCCATGGATGACACCGGCAACTAACGCTAATGAGATGCAGAGTAGGCGTTCCCGTGCAAAAACCCGCGACAACACCACTTTGCAACATTCTCAACAACCAGCCAGATCGGCGATAAGATCACAAAACATGCGATAAGGCGCGTTAGCAGCAGGGAATTAACACCTGCTCTTACCTGGTATTAAGTCGGACGATAACCTGCACCAGAAATGGGAGCCCAGCCCACAGCCACACCAGAAGAACAACCGATGCCATGGAGCTACTGATCATGCAGCCGGACACCCAAGAGGGCCACAACACCGACCGCCACCCCCCCAGGAGCCTCCCCGGGGCCCTACCCCAGACAAAGATATTTTACATCAACTTTACGAAATCATGAACAAAAACAACTCGCCTGATGTCGCACAAGTACAACAATTAACATTCATGTGTGATCAGAAAAAAGAGAATCATTCATTCATCTTGGAATTTCCAAACAATTTTTTTATTCAAATTTAACTCAAAACAACTGTTCGGAAGAGTCATGGCGGGTCTTCTCTGGACAATCTGTAAGACACAGCCTGCAAGACAAAATACAAGCTAAGAAGGTGTGTCATGCGCTCATCAAAAGACAGAGAGAGAGAAAGAAAGGGAGAGAGAGAGACAGTGAAAGGAAGAGAGGGAGAAGGAGAGAGAGAGTAAAAGAGGAAGAGAGAGAGACAGTGAAAGGAAGAGAGGGAGAAGGAGAGAGAGAGTAACAGAGGAAGAGAGAGAGACAGTGAAAGGAAGAGAGGGAGAGAGAGTGCCGACACTGCGGACCCAGGCCTCACTGCTCACCTGCTGCCACTGGTGTGTCTCCAACCACGTGCCGGTATACACTGCAGTCCACCAGGTCCCTTATCTGAAACAGAGTCCAGATTTATGAATGGCAGAGTACATATCATTGCACACGCCATCATTGCTTGGACGCCCCTGCGCACAAAGGCTGCTGCTCCCCAGCCCCTCCAGCCGCCCAGTGGTGTTTGCCCGCCCCTGCGCACCCAGGCCTCACTGCTCACCTTCCGCCACCAGCGTGTCTCCAAGAGGGCACACCACGTGCCGGTGCAAGCTCCAAGCCCGGGGTCCGCGACCTTGGTAGCCTCCACATCATGCAGCCCCGCCCTGTGGGCCACTAGGTCACACATGTGATTCTGGGTCTTGATTTCGCAATGGCAGAGATCATATCAGTGCACACGGCATCATCACAGGCTGCACACCCACTTAGCTCTATAGGTGCCACTAACTCTGTGAACCGTGAGGCAACGCCATGTGGCGGTAGGCCCACGCTGCCCGCTGGCTCAGGCCTACACTGCGGTCCAGCAGGGCTCACACAAATCCTTACCAGTCCAGACCACCAGGATGGCGCATCATCGCAGGCTGCACACCCGCTCAGAACCTAAGGTGCCCCTACCTCAGTGCACCGAAAGTCACCGTCCCGTGGCGGTAGGCCCGTGCCGGCCGCAGTGTTTCTAGTGCCACCAACTCTGTGCAACGTAAGTCATGGACCCTTTCTGATTGAGTCGCGTGATATGCCAGGCGGACGCAGCCATGTCACCTCCGGCAGTGGGGAAGAACTCGGACACATAGAATCGTCGTCCCCCCCTTTATATGTAAGCCAAGTGGGCTGGCTCGGCGTACGCCAGGCCAGCGTAGGGGTGTGAATAATTATCCCTGGGCTCTGGGCGTGATTCATTTCTGGGCTGGACAGGAAACCAACTGATGCATGTGTCTCTGTTGCAGTGTCTGCGCCACACGGCCCGCAATCGACAATGTTGCAATGTTGCATGCACCCGGAGGGTGGCCGCGCACAAAGGGATTGTACAAGGAGCGCAAGGCCGCTCGGGCTCTTGGCTCATGCATGCCAACTGTTGTGTGTGTATCGCTATTGGTGCACCATAAGCCTAAGGCCTAGCCTCAATTGCACCGCAAAAGCCACATCACATTTCCAGAATGCAAGCAGTAGTCAGACTAACATTACGGATGAAAGCTCCTTTGTCTCAATACATGAGGCGGAAGGACACCTGCACCTCCGACCTTGGTCTTGCATGCGGCAGGCACCCCCTGAGAGAGTTACCATAGCAGATGATGACGACTCCCACACTACGCACAGCGCTAATGAAGGACCAACGTATTCACACCCCACACACAGAAGTTCTTGCTCGAGGTACTCTTGCATGGAATGCCCTTGACACTTACATACACAACAACCCATACGTCCAAACGTTGCACACACATGCGACTCATTGCTTCGAGCTGTGGCATATCATCCACAAAACTGCCGCAGGTCAGAAGAGTGCTGGTTCTACGCGAGCCGCCAACGCAACGGCAGAACATCCCGGGCGCATGCACAACGCCTGTCATGTGGAACTGTACCGTGACCGAATGCTGCCTGTTAGTGTCTGATGCATTGGTCTGCATGTTGTGGCCCTTGTCTTGCCCGTACTGACACGCACATGGCAATAAAGTCCACGCAACTTCACAAGTGTTCAACTGTGATGAGTGTTGATTAGAATGACAAATCGTGTGCCTCAATGCGCATTGTCCGTACACAGGGAGGGACTGACTGACGCATTTCACTTAGGGGTGAGTCCCTATTGCCAGCTCCACCTCTGTGAGCCAGACATAGTGGTTGGGATAGTTGCTGATAGACCTGTGCTCTTACGTGTCTTCAGCAATGTGAGTATGGTGTCCATATTCCTGCCATGTGGATCAATGTGATCCATCACTACAGGCTGTGTCCACCCAGTTGAGTGTGAGTAGGTATGCGAAGAGATGTTCTGTTGTCAAATGTGATGGGGGATACTACTTTAGGCCTGCCAACGACTTTGACATTTCATACCCAGCCCTATTTCTAACATTGCATGGGGCAAAGTTGAGGAATTGCGCGATTGTTGTTTCAGAGCAATGAGGCCACAGCTAGTGCACACATTCCCAGTCATCCCACTTCCCATGTGTGTCACGGTCAAACATGCGCATTGCTTTCATTTCCCAGGGTGTACCTTTTTGGGCAATCAATGTCCTTACATTCATCCATACTTTCATACTTGATCGATTATGGATATGACACATCTGTGTGAATTTGAATGATTTATACACATTCGGTGGAGTGTCGGAGCTGGAGCAGTACATGGCCATGCAAACCCCACATTACATTGTAGCCCAGAGGAGGGCCAGCCAGAGTCATTTAGGGATTGACAAGTACATCGGAAGAGGAAGAGTACAGTCCGCAGTCTGATTGCTGTGTCATTGGTAAGCAAACAAAATATGGCAGTCCATGTCGAGGTCCAAGGTGAGTGTCGCAGAGTGTTTCGGGGGACAGTGGGAGGTGTTGTTACAGGGCATGATGCAGAGGGCAGAACCAAGCTGAAACAGGGCATATGGCGGAGAAGAATGCTACTGGCTCCTTCTTACTACAAAGGTGGACTCACCCGCATCTTCGTCCTCTATGTCATCTGTCTGACATGTGGGTGCTGAAGTTGGGTCTGCAGCACTGTGTGCCACTGACACATCAGGGGCCGGAGATGTGTGTGTAGAAGTAACAGCAGCATTCATCAGCAACTGCCTTAGTGGCAGCAATGCGATGATGAGGATCTGCAGGGCATGGAAGATCCCAACAACCTTTCACTGGTGTGCATCCATGGCAGCCAATCTTTCCGCATGCATCCGCTCCATGTTCTCCATTATCCTCAGCATCTGTGCCAACTCTCGGCTGACATCGCTGAGGCCACTCTGACTAGACAGTTGTTCTCCTCTCAGAGTCGTGACTCTAGCGATGTCGGGCATGGATTGTTGGACATCATGGAGCGAACTGTGGGTGTCTGTTAGGGAGTGTAAATGGTCCCTGATGGGACTTAGACACCCACGTATGTCATCTAGTTTGCCTGCCATGAGGTCGAACCCCACCCGCACCTGTTCAGCCACCTCCTTTTGACAGTCTAACACCTGGCCTTGGAATGCGATGTGTTCTTCGGTGAGGTGCTGGGAGCCAGCCGTGGTGGTGGGTGCTTCCTGCTGTGTGGTCTGTGCAGGGAGTGGGGTCTCCTCGATGCAGCTGGGCTGCCCTGCTCCTGGAGGTGGGTTGCCGTATCTGTCCATGAGCTGTTGTAGGGCGTCGGTGTCGAAGGTGTGGAGGTCCTCTTCATCATCACTGATGAGTTGTCTGGTCTGCTCTGCAGGAGGTGTTGATTGTCCCTCTGCAATGTGAAGGGGAGATGCATTTTAACATTGTGTTGACATGTATGTTGACGCATTGTTCAAGTTTACATACAGACTGCATGACAATGTACATTGTGACTGTTTGGGAGGAGCTGACTATTTGATGCGGGACAGTGGACATTTGAACTACATCATGGATGTGAGGTTGTACACGTACATTATCATCTCACAGTTTCCTGCTATGCCAGATGTGATTGGCCAGTTTCTATGCACAAGCGGAACCAGTTGTGTCCTCGGTTCTGTAGTGAGAGTGTTGCACTTTGTACCACATTGTCGTCAATGATGTTGTGCTGTTATTGCTATGTGTGTGTGCTGCATTGTGGGAGAGTCGCCCCTGCAGCTGTGATTTTGCTGCCCCTTATCCCTTTAAGGCGGTGTGCCTTTGACTTCTGTGCTTCTACAGTGCTGAGATGTTGCAGACTTGGCTAATTTTGGCTCTAGTTCGTATTTTGGACTCTTGGGCATGGTTTATCCGCAGATGTGTTGTTGACGTCAGGGGTTGTTTGTGCACGTGGATGTGTCAGAGTGTGACCTGCTCCTTTACGGATGTGTTCCACACTCAGCCACCTCAGTGTTGTGGGGTGCACCATGTCATGATTATTGGACTGCAGCCATGCTGTTCGTCATGCAGTGTCACTTGCATTGTCAGTGTGGCTCACAGACACGCAGCTTTGCTGGTTTTAACACGTGTGCATGGGTTGGTTGTGAGATTGGTGCTGTGTGGGGAGGGACCCCTTAGTGTCCATAGTGGACGGGGGCCTACTTGCTGTTTGTATGTGTGCTGCATTGTGCCAAGGGGATCAGGGTCATGATCCAGAGTCATTGTGGGTGTGCAGTGCGCTGTACTTAATTGTGCATGTGTGCCATTGTGCCCATCTCCCCCCTTCCCCCCAGTCCCTGTTCGGTACTCACCCTGGTGCTGTTGTGTCAGGTCATGTCGAGCAGTGTCTGGACCCCCAACTCCTGCCACCGTCTCCCCACTGATGACTGTGGCCACCATTTCCTCTATCTCATTCAGCTCCTGGTGTTCTGCTGGACTGTCACCTCCAGTCTGTATTGCTGCCTGATGGTTGTCAGCGAGTTTCTTCTTGGTTTTGCGCTTCACATCATTCCAGCGCCTCTTGACCTCTCCAATTGTCCTCCTCCTTCACTCCGATTGCATTCACCTTGTCCAGGATGGACTGCCATGTTGCATTTTTATTTGCCAAGGACACGTTGGAGGTGACGAACAGTTGTTGGTGGTGTTCTATCACCTCCGTGATGATGATCCTGTTTTCCTGCGGACTGAACCTCGTCTTCCTTGTCTTCTTCTCCTTGCCCTTCCGTGACCCCGAGGTCCCAGGCTGTTCCTCCTGGGGGCTTGTGGGGTTCTGGTCGTCCTCTGTACTTGCTCCGGCTTCCTCCATGGTGCTACGCAGTTTGAATTATTTTGTTTGTGTTTTTCGGTGCTTTTATAGTGCATTTTCCCGCATGACGCGTGGGAATTGCAGGCCTGTCGCTGGTTATTGCAGATTTTTTTATCGCGGTTGGCCACATCTCAACTTTTTTCGCGTTCGTGTTTTGCATTTTTTGGCCATCACAGTAATTTTATCGCGGTCATTTGACGCATTGGCGTGAGACTATCGCATGGTACCGCCGTGTTGAGAATACAACGTTAACACAGCATTATTTTCCTGCGATAGACTGCGATGTGCAAAGTTGCGTTAAGCTAATTTTGCGATAATTATCACACGTTCTTGAGAATATCCCCCTGAAACTTTTATTAAATTACTTTGTGGACAACTGGATTGCTCATCTAAGCAGGTCGGCTCTCAGAAGCTTTCCATTTTACAATATTGAATAGTGAACTGGTAGACCACCTGCTTAGACAATGCCATAGATGATTGACATCAGCGAACTCCATCCTGCCTTCTATAATTTTGTGGGGGAAAAAGAGCAAAGTTTCTAAAAAATTAGAGAGGGTGATTATTTTTCAGATATTCTGCAATCGAAAATATATAACAAAGGAAATGAATCCACAGTTGTTTGGAAGAGTGCAACAATTCAGCACATTTTCGGGGTAGGCCAACTCGAATAAATTGCCTACATTTAACAGTACACAAAAGAAGACAAAATCCTACTCTTTAACAACTAACAAAACTAACTTCCTACTAACTTGTCAGCAAACTCATTTATGAAATTACATTTCCTATACCAACGAAAAAAGGAATTTGTTTTGAAACACATTTAGAATTCTTCAGTCTTCTAAGAGTGGAGGTGTTTCTCGGGGTGACCCCTCCCATTCCCTCACTTCCTTAGAAATCCAAGCACCTTAACTCCTTGTAGCACAGGCTTCAGGAGGACTGCCCAAAGTGAAACCATTCACCTGTGAAATTGGATGAAGTCGGCAAACTCTGGCCTTTGTGAAGAAGAGCAAAGTTTCTCTACTTATACCGAGGCAAAGTTTTGTTTTCACTTGAACTGTTCCTCTCTGCAGAAAATTGTGTTTTCTTATTCTTTCTAGGGACCACCCTAGTGGCAGCGGAGAACCACTAAAGCTGCCACTTGGCTGCCACATATCACATTTACGCTACCTGAGATCCTGTAGGATTTTCGCCAGGGGTCAATGGGATCTCTGTGGCAAAAGCTGCTGGCTTTCTGTAAGCAGGTGCAGAGTACCTACCTGACAGGGCTGCCCAGCAGCGGAAACAGTCATAGTGTAGGCCAGCATGCGTTTTTGCCTCTCTGGGGCATATTCTCAAGGACTTATCGCCGAGTTAGGGGCACTTTATTGCAGCCAAAGTGGCGATAGATTTATCGCCCCATTCACAAGCTGGTGATAACAGCCGATATTGCCAGTTTTCCTGCGATAGCAGCCGCAAAAAACATCGCCACGGATGACACCGGCAACTTACGCTAATGAGATGCAGAGTAGGCGTTCCTGTGCAAAAAGCCGCGACAACACCACTTCGCAATATTCCCAACGACCAGCCAGATCGGCGATAAGATCACTAAACAGGCGATAAGGCGCATTAGCAGCAGGGAATTAACACCTGCTCTTACCTGGTGTTAAGTCGGACAACAACCTGCACCAGAAATGGGAGCCCAGCACACAGCCACACCAGAAGAACAACAGATGCCATGGAGCTACTGATCATGCAGCTCGGACACCCAAGAGGGCCACAACACCCATCGCCACCACCCCCAGGACCCCCCCCCGGGCCCTACCCCGGTCACCCCCCCAGACAAAGATATTTCACACCAACTTTACAAAATCATGAACAAAACAATTCGTCTGATGTCGCACAATTACAACAATTAACATTCATGTGTGGTCCGAAAAAGGAGAATCATTCATTCATCTCTGAATCTCCAAGAAAATCAATGTATTCAAATTTAACTCAAAACAAGTATTTGGAAGAGTCATGGCGGGTCTTCTCTGGCCAATCTGTAAGTCACAGCCTGCAAGACAAAATTCAAGATAAGAAGGTGTGTCATGCGCTCATCAAAGGACAGAGAGAGAGAGAAAGAGAGAGAGAAAGAAAGGGAGAGAGAGAGAGAGTGAAAGAGAGGGAGAGAGAGAAAGAGAGAGAAAGAGAGAGAAAGAGAGGGAGAGAGAGACAGTGAAAGGAAGGCTCTTGGCACATACATGCCAACTGTTGTGTGTGTATCGCTATTGGTGCACCATAAGCCTAAGGCATAGCCTCAAATGCAGCACAAAAGCCACATCACATTTCCAGAATGCAAGCAGTAGTCAGACTAACATTACGGATGAAAGCTCCTTTGTCTCAATACATAAGGCGGAAGGACATCTGCACCTCCGACCTTGGTCTTGCATGCGGCAGGCACCCCCTGAGAGAGATACCATAGCAGATGATGACGACTCCCACACTACGCACAGCGCTAATGAAAGACCAACGTATCCACACCCCACACACAGAAGTCCTTGCTCGAGGTACCCTTGCATGGAATGCCCTTGACACTTACGTATACAACAACCCATACGTCCAAATGTTGCACACACATACGACTCATTGCTCCGAGCTGTGGCACATTATCCACATTACTCCCGCAGGTCAAAAGAGTGCCGGTTCTATGAGAGCCACCAACGCAATGGCAGAACATCCCGGGCACATGCACAACCCCTGTCACATGGAACTGTACCGTGCACGTATGCTGCATTTGTTGGGGGCACTGCCACTGGCAGTGTTGCGCATCAGTTACCCTCTGAGCTTCCGTCTTGCGTACGTCACCTGCGTCCAGCCCTGGTTTCACAGTCGATCATGCATATTCGAGTGGCCCATTGATGTCTGCCTATCCAACACAACGGTAGATGAACTGGAGTATGACTTGTGTGTGCGCCCCCTGTTGGCCCACGACCAGGAGTGTAACCGTGATACCCATTCATGGGATGCCTTGATATTTGCCGTATGTGCTGGCAGTTGGGCATGGGAGATTGCACAAGTCCTCGTGTGCAGTGACCACATCGAAGCGCTCCCCTATTGGGCTGTGTTGCGGATTGGTGAAACGGCGTTGACGGAGCACATCTGTCCAGACCAGTTAATGGATTGGCTCACCCTTGTGTTTGTTGAAGTCGACAACAACGTACTCTTGGAACTGATTGCCCAGGAAGCTGCGCTCGCATTCATGGACGAGTAACTACGTTCCTGCAGCCACAACTGCTTGTAACCCAGAGCACAGGTCCCAACACCTTCTGGCATCTTGGAGAAATGGTCACATATCCCACCACAACAGTGGACATGGCTGCATTCGCCTGGACTCAGAATGCATGTGCGTGCACCTACGCGTGTTGACACACACCTGTGCAAGGTGAGGCAGTCCCATGGGCGGAGCTGCACAGCGTTGCTTGGCAAGGTTCCTAAATCTGACATACTGCTGGAGGGAGAGTACACACATGGCAATGTAGTACTACATGTGACCTTGTTGGACCCTTTCACCTGCTCACTGTCAGCAGAGCAGACAGTTTGCGCAGTCCGGTGGTACAGCACTGTGCAGATCCCATGGGCTGTGAGTCGTGTCCCCTGACACGGGGCAATGAGCATACGCCAAACATCACATGACTCGTCCAGCAAGGCAAGGTGGGCTGAGACCGTTGCCATCCGTAATGATTGGTGTTCATTTTCGCCTCCCCATTTCTTGCACCTCTACATGTTCCCATGCTGCCTGTTAGTGTCTGAAGCATTGGTCTGCATGTTGTGGCCCTTGTCTTGCCCGTACTGACACGCACATGCTAATAAAGTCTACGCCACTTCACTAGTGTTCAACTGTGATGAGTGTTGATTAGAATGACAAATCGTGTGCCTCAATGAGCATTGTCCGTACACAGGGAGGGACTGACTGACGCATTTCACTTAGGGGTGATTCCCTATTGCCAGCTCCACCTCTGTGAGCCAGACATTGTGGTTGGGATAGTTGCTGGTAGACCTGTGCTCTTACGTGTCTTCAGCAATGTGAGTATGGTGTCCAACTTCTTGCCATGTGGATCAATGTGATCCATCAAAACAGGCTGTGTCCACACAGTTGAGTGTGAGTAGGTATGCGAAGAGATGCTCTGATGTCACATGTGATGGGGGACACTACTTTAGGCCTGCTACCGAATTAGACATTTTTACACACAGCCCCATTTAATACATGGACGTGGGGCTACGTTGGGGGTTGCGAGAGTGTTGTTCATGAGCAATGAGGCCACAGCTAGTTCACACCTTCACAGTCATCTAATTGGCCATATGGGTCAGGGTCAAACATGCGCATTGATGTCATTTCCCAGGGTGTACCTTTTTGTGCAATCAATGTCCCTACATTCATCCATACTTATATACTTGATTGAACATAGACATGACACATCTGTGTGATTTGGAATGTTTTATTCACATTCTGTGGAGTGTTGGAGCTGGAGCAGTACATGGCCATGCAAACCCCACATTACATGGTTGCCCAGTGGAGGGCCAACCAGAGTCCTTTGGGGAATGACAATTTAATCGGAAGAGGAAGAGTTCAGTCTGCAGCCTGATTGCTGTGTCATTGGTAACCAGAGCAGATATGGCAGTCCATGTCGGGGTCCAGGTGAATGTCGCAGAGTGTTTCGGGGGACAGTGGAAGGTGTTGTTCCCGGGCATGATGCAGAGGGCTGAACCAAACAGGAACAGGCCATATGGCGGGGATGAATGCTACAACCTCCTCTCTCACACAGAGTCATTGCCATCCACATCTTAGTCCTCTGACATGTCTTCTGTGTCAGGTGTGTCAGGTGTGTGTGGTGGTGTTATGGCTGATCACTGTGTGCCACTGACACATCAGGTGGCGGAGGTGTTATGGCTGCATCACTGTGTGCCATTGACACATCAGGTGGCGGAGGTGGTATGGCTGCATCACTGTGTGCCACTGACACATCAGGGGGCGGAGATGTGCGTGTCGAAGTTCCTGCAGCAGTCATCTGGGACAGGCTCTGTGGCAGCAATGGCAAGATGAGGTTCTGCAGGGCATGGAAGATCCCAGCTACATCTCGCTGGTGTACAGCCGTGGCAGCCATCCTTCCAGCCTGCATCTGCTCCATGTTCTCCATTGTCCTCCGCATCTGTGCCAACTCTGTGCTGTCATTGCTGGAGCCTGTCTGACTAGACAGTTCTTGTATCCGAGTAATGGCTCCAGCGAGGTCAGCCAAGGATTGTTGTAGAGCATGGAACGGACTGTGGGTGTCCGTTAGGGACTGTAAGTGGTCCCTGATGGGACTCATACACCCACGTATGGCATCAAGTTTGGCTGCCATGAGGTCGACACCCACCCGCACCTGTTCAGCCAGCCCCCTCTGGCAGTCTGACACACGGCGTTGGAATGCCATGTGTCTTTCCGTGAGGTGCTCGGAGCCTGCCGTGGTGGTGGGTGCTTCCTGCTGTGTGGGCTGTGCAGGGGGTGGGGTCACCTCAATGCAGCTGGGCTGCCCTGCTCCTGGAGGTGGGGTGAGGAGGCTGTCCACGAGCCGTTGGAGGGTGTCGGAGCTGATGGCCAGGGGGTCCTCCTCATCATCACTGAAGAGATCTCTGGTCTGCTCTGCAGGAGGTGTTGATTGTCCCTCTGCAATGTAAAGGGGAGTTGCAGGTTAACAGTGTGTTCCATGTATGTTGACGCATTGTACATGTTTACATACAGACTGCATGGCAATGTACATTGTGACTGTTTTGGATGAGCTGGCTATTTGATGGGAGACAGTGGACATTTCGACTACATGACGGATGTGAGGTTGTACTCGTACATGATCATCTCACAGTTTCCTGCTATGACAGATGTGATTGGCCAGTTTCTATGCACAAGCGGCACCAGTTGTGTCCTCTGTTCTGTAGTGAAAGTGTTGCACTTTGTACCACATTGTCGTCAATGTTGATGTGCTGTGATTGCTATGTGTGTGTGCTGCATTGTGGGAGAGTCGCCCCTGCAGCTCTGATTTAGGGGCCCCTTATCCCTTTGAGGCGGTGTGCCTTTGACTTGTGTGCTTTTAAGGTGCTGAGATGTTGGCGACTTGGGTCATTTGTGCTCTTGGACGGTTTTTGTACTCTTGTGCATTGTTTGTCTGCAGATGTGTTGTTGACGTCAGGGGTTGTATGTGCACGTGGATGTGTCAGAGTGTGACCTGCTCCTTTGAGGATGTGATCCACATTGGGCCACCTCAGTGTCGTGTCATACACCATGTCATGTATTTTGACTGCAGCCATGCTATTGGTCATGCAGTGTCACTTACATTGTCAGTGTGGCTCACAGAGCCGCTGCTTTGCTGGATTCAGCACATGTGCATGGGTAGGTTGTGAGATTGGTGATAGGGAGGGGGGCCCCTTTGTGCACATAGTGGACAGGGGCCTACTTGGTGTTTCTATGTGTGCTGCAGTGTGCCAAGGGTATCAGGGACATGTTCCACAATCATTGTGGGTGTGCAGTGTGCTACACATAATTGTGCATCTGTGCCATTGTGCCCATCTCCCCCCATCCCCTCAGTCCCTGGTTGTTACTCACCCTGTTGCTGTTGGGTCAGGTCATATCGAGCTGTGTCCGGACCCCCAACTCCTTGCACCGTCTCCACACTGATGACTGTGGCCACCATTTCCTCCAGCTCATCCAGCTCCTCCTGTGGCGCAGGACTCCCACCTCCAGTCGCCGTTGCTGCCTTCCGGTTGGCAGCGAGTTTCTGCTTGGTTTGGCTATTCACATCATGCCAGCGCCTCTTGACCTCCTCCATTGACCTCCTCAACACTCCGACTGCATTCACGTTGTTCACGATCGACTGCCATATTTCCGTTTGTGTTGCCAATGACACAGTTGAGGTGACGAACAGTTGTTGGTAGTGTTCTATCACCTCCGTGACGATGATCCTGTTTTCCTGCGGACTGAACCCTGTCTTCCTCTTCTCCTTGCCCTTCCCCGACCCCGAGGTTCCTTGCTGGTCGTCTGTGGGGCTTGTGGGGTTCGCGTTGTCCTCTGCACTCGGTCCGGGTGCATCCATGGTGCTACGCAGTTTATTTTTTTTTGTCTTTTTTATTTTTCTGCTTTTATAGTGCAATTCCCGCATGACGCGTGGGAATTGCTGGCCTGTCGCTGGTTATCGCAGATTTTTGTATCGCGATTTGGGGCATCGCAACTTTTTTCGCGTTCGTTTTTCGCATTTTTTCGGCGTTGCGTTGATTTTAACGCGGTCATTTGGCGAGTTATCGTGAGACTATCGCATGGTGCCGCCGGGTTGAGAATACAACGTTAACACAGTGTTATTTTCCCGCGATGGACTGCGATGTGCAAAGTTGCGTTAAGCTAATTTTGCTATAATTATCACACGTTCTTGAGAATATCCCCCTCTGTTTTCAATTAAGAAGGGTTCGCCAGATTCGTACTTTATAAAGCTAGTGAAGTTCAAAAATAATTTGAAGTTGCAATACTTCGCAAATTCGCACCCCACCGTTTGATCAGTCTTTTTTGTTATAATTTCTCAAAATAATGAAAGAGATATATTTTCTTACTAATTGCAGAAGGTTTCAAATGGAAGAAACAGAACAGATGGCATTCGAAACACAGTAATCGAAGCTGATTAACCCATAAAAATGGCCCTATCAGAGAAAAGTCAGCTTTGTGTGTGATTAAGGGGTTAACTGCAGTGAGCAAAATTCTTAGCTATCCATTCTTTTTGTATCCGAGAGTACCAGAAGTTCCAAATATAGGTCCAAACAAATACTATCTATCAATTTTCTCGCCAGTGAAAAGCATATTTGAACCACAGAATGCTGCCCGCGTCTGCACAGTTTAAGCTGCATGTCTTTGAGTGGAACATTGACGGAAAGAATTACCCTCAGTGCTTAAATTGGTCTGTTTTAATTATTCATTTCTAGGGAAAATCAAAACGTACAAAGGGATGAAAAATATTCATTTACTACTTAGCAGTCTTCCTCATCAGCATACTTCACAGGCAGTGGCCAGACAAGTGGTTATGAAGTCTGGCATTGCTGCTGGAAAAACTATTTATCTGTATGACACTGCATGTCACTTTTGAACTTCGACTTGACACCTATAAAATTACATTTTCATCAAACTGAAAGATCAAGCTTTCTGTGCTGACTCACTTGGGTCAACATTTTGCAAATGATTGGAATTACCACTTGAACCGTAAACCCTCTGTGAATAATTTTCTGCGTTGATATTTGATAGCCTGGGGCACAGATCATAATTTCTGAGTAGATGTCAGTGCTAAATGAATTTCCTTTTGCATACCAAATAACCTATGTGTCCCAGTATGCACGTCCCATGCTCAAAAATGTATTTTCCAAACGAACCTTAATGAGTCTCAACAATTTCCTGATCCTTTTGTTTTTGATATTTTCATAAACATGCAGTGTTAAAAGCATTAAGGTGTCAAGATTTATAGACATTTTTACAAAAATCGCTCAGATATGGGCAGGGAATAGGAATTTAGTGAAATTAAAATCATCCGAAGTTTAGGACGTTTTCTCATTTGAGAGTATTTGTGAATATATTGAATTATCAAACAATATATTTAAGTTAAGATTGATATAGCTTTTGACTATATGGCTACTTTAAAGTCCTTCTGACTCTTACATGTCCACAGCTGGTTATTGTCTTTACGTTTATTAAAAAAGAGACAAATACTTTATACATACATATGTAACTAACCAAGCTACACATGCATTCATAATGCATATAAAGCGAGAAGAACAAAGGATACATACAATAATCCAGAATGCACCGATTCTACATCAATATGAACATGTCTCATTAAAAGAACAAGGACTCAGTAAGGTGCCTGGTGCTTCAGAATACTCAATACGTGCTCAATGAATGCCCAGGGCTTGCCTCTCATTAGAAGAGTAAAATATGCGTGCTCCCTAAGTAAGTAAGATTTGTCGAACGCTTATACTTCCTCAAAACGGGTTTATTCAAGAAGGCAGTGAGGTATATATAGGTGATTCTTGTTTCTAGAATAACCACGAAAATATTAATAGCCGGCTAAATGTAGTCTGTCACACAACCCAGGTAGACAGTTACTACGATAATTAGTTTACCTCTTTCCACGTGTAGGACACAACAGCCCTTAAGAACATGCTGTACAGTTTCTACATCCTGAGACCATAAACAACACAGATGAGGCGAGCTCCTCTATTCCGGATGAGACTCAATTCTCGTGCACTTTTTTTTGTATCTCACCTGTGATGGTTTCCTTTGTGGAGAAATCCGATGGGTTTCTACAGCACATCCTACATCCTACCAGCTGGGGCCATAGAAGTTTCTTAATCATTAAGAGGACACATCTTTACAAAAGAATGCTTTCCTCATATCCAGACAATCAAGAATTGCATATATAACATAAAGAAAACCCGCCATTAGTTTTTCTGTTCCCTTTTAGTTGCTCCTCTGTTATGAGGGATAGAAAAATATTCAAAGTAGTGTAAGAAACGTGCTACTGCTAATTAGTACACACTCCAATGGCAGCACTCTAGTCAGATTTCAAGCAAAATGTCATTTGTTGGATTATATCTTTCTACGTGAGTAGATGCCTCCACCCTAAGCCTTCAACTTTTTCTGTATCGTAATCCATTCCAAAGAGCCACACTGCTCCATTATAAATCAGGACCAGAATGATTATTGTCGCTTATGCCTTTCTGTGGGCCAAAATCAAATTGCATCAATGTTCCTATTAAACAAGGACAAACCAGAAGTCAAGGCAATGAAAATGTGTATCTTGGAGGTAACTAAGGATCCCCATGTTAATTTGCAGTTAAGCAAGACACTTAATTTGTTATAACTCTAGATCATTTCCATTTTAGGAACTATGAGTAGGATTGCTTACCCAAATTTTGTTTTTATTTAAGTTGTCTGAATGGTCATTCCCCCGAGCATCACCGCCCCCACATTATCCAAACTTAATTGCATTCCTACAGATGTGGCATCAAGCAGTGACAAATTAACCGCACAATTAGAGTGGAAACTAATAAACTTTCAAGCCTTGGTGGGGGGATAGGGATATCCTCCTTGTGCCCTCCTCCCTCAAAATGCGCTAATGTAGATATTGTTGATATTAAATAAAGTGTGCAAGGAGAAAGCTCCCCTCACACCAGATGCACTATAAATTGGTTTTTATGGCTCTTTGCTATCCACGTACTTAACTGAGCCCATGTTCTATTGTAAAATATTCTCGATACGAACCAGCCAATTCATGGAACCCAATGGGGGCATTTTTATTCCAGAACCAAGATCAGCTCAGTTGATCGAATGCAGTGGAGAAGTAAATATATGCACAACCTCCGTACTTAAGTCCCCACCTTGCATGAGAAAGAATGCAGCTGTGTGTGCATTGGTGAAATCCCCATCTGAAAGCAGGATTGTAACTTTGGTAAATTATTGTTCCTCTTGATCCACTTTATTAGGTGAACATGCAATATCTTTGTGAGAACCCTGGAACAAGGGAACAGCACTGAAAAGAAACAGGTAATTTGAAGGACAGTTCAACCCTACCTTCTTAGGATTTGTCACCAATATTGCCTTCTTCAGATATCCGGGATTGTACCCTTGTGTAAAATTGCGTAGAACAGGGAACAGAGTAGGATCTTTGAGACATGACATTGACACTCATCAGACACAGCCTAAATCTAGATTCTCAACCAAAGTATAATTTATTTTTTATTTGTGAAGTACAGCCCCAGACTATTGAGTTTTAACCATCTTGCTGTAAAAGTATCACAGTCAGAATATCAACTACTCAAATAATGTGACAGTAAGTATGCATAGGTAAATATATATTTATTATTCTTCATTCCACATCTATATATCATGATCAAATACATATCAATATTGTTAGCACAGGGTTAATGGTAGGCTAATGTAATGTTAGGGACTGTCAAGAAAGTAGTTAGGAACAGAATTGTGATTAGATTCGATTTAGGTATAAAGTTAGGATCAAGGTTATCTCTTATATTTAGAAAGTTATCTGAGCTTGTGGGTCTGATCCCCACTTCTTTACTGCAGCAAAATGTACAATAGCAGCAGCATTAAGGCAACTTAAGGCACGAAACATCAGGAGTACACTTTCCTAAAATGTGTAAAAAAATATATCTCCAAACAAATGTCCAGACAAGTCCAAGGAGTATTAAGAGTGCAAAATGTACTGAAAGAATGGAGGATTGCAAAATGGTTGTATAACAAAGAGCCGCATATCTTTATTTGAACAGTATTTGTTCTGTGGGATTTTCAAAGACTACATCGATCAGAATACCTGGGGAGGCTCATATCTCTGCCTAGTACATAAAATGCTGGTGTGTTGATAGATGTACTGTCACAATCATTTGTGAAAAGTAGGGCAGACATAAGTGAAAGGGTTCACAAATAAAGTGGCAAGCATGGGGACCACTGACCAAGTGCCAAGGAGACCTACAAAGCCTGAGGGAAGAGAGGCAGGAAAGGCAACAAAGGACCTGGAATGCAATCATCCCACCTGTTTCAGCACAAAGTTAATCACTTCATACATAAACAATTACAGCTGCAAATTCATGGTTCAAAATGTACACAAAAAATAAATGGTATGCATGAAAGTCTCCCACCATATCTTCAACTGTCCCATGTTTACTGCGTTCATTTAATCAGGATAATTCTCTGCATTTTTCCTTTTTTTGGCGGTTAACTAGGCCCCTGATCCTTTAGGACCCCACAATCTACTGATCTAATAGTCATTAAGGGAACAGGGAAACCCCTGGTGCTTAACAAGAATAGGGCACCCTTCACTGGAATTCCAACCATTGGTGTTTGTAGGGGTATTCACCATCAATCCTACTCGCATGGACACTAACTGGTGGCAGCATTTCAGGAATTTGGGGTGCAGTAGCTTCACCCAGAGTTGCTGCCTAATTGACACTTTATCTAAATGAATAATTTGAATTGTTATTTGTCAGAATATATATATATATTACGTACTGGTGGTCTCCAGTAGGTAGTTATAGTTAGGACCAAAGTTTCCATAGTAAAAGTGTCTTTTGTTTTGCCAATAACTTTAATACCGCTTGACGAATCTTCACAAAATTTTCAAAGAGCTTCCCCTTTTTGGCTCAGCTGCTGTGTTGAAAGTTTTATGGTGACACGTCAAGCGGGGGCCGAGAAAAAAGGGGTCATAAAACTCATTTTCCCCATGTTATGTTATATGGGGATTTTTCGTTTTTTTAGCATGACTACAGCCCGAACCGCTGAACAGAAGTGCACCAAATTTGGCAGAAAGCTAGATGTTGGTCCAGAAAGCATGCTTTTTGTGATGTGGTGTAAATTCGTTCAGTAGTTTCAGAGATATTTTAGTTTAAAAATATAGATTTCTGGGAGCCCCAAATCCTACTTAAACCCTACTGAAATTTGATTTGCTGCCAAAACTTCAACCAGGGAGTCTTGGCAACCAACTTGGGACTTGGTTGAACCAAGTCCCAACAAAAATGTTTAAAAAAAAGAAAAGGGGGCAGGGTAGAAACACCCTGACACCATAGGCCTCTTAAGGGGGTCCCACTGGCAACCTGCAGGGCCCAAAAATGCATTTAAAAAAACATTTTGCATGATCCGTGGATCCAGCCGAAACATTTTACAAAAAAAAGAGCGTTCTCCCACGCTTCATTCATTATCTTCATCCCCCAACCATCAGCACCAGGAGGCATGCTTGCAGAGTAGTGGGGAAAGGGGAAGTGGCCTCCGAAGACCTCTTGGAAATTGCACTGTGTGGGACTTCCTGGAGGTAACAAGAGGGGTTGCTGACCCCCCAAGGAGGTCCTTGTGGGTCAATTACCCCTCCGGCCCCTTTCTCTACCACTCCGCAAACACGCCACCTGATGCACTATTATTTGGGGGAGGAAGCTGGCTGCTGAGTGTCCTTGGAGGCGAACAATTACTCCTGTAACCTCCAGTAAGTCACACACAGCAGGATTGCTAAGAGGTCTACGGAGTCCATGCCCCCTTTCTCAACCACTCTGCATATGTGTGTCCTGATGCAACACTGGTTAGGGAATGAAGTCCTCTTGGATGCTAAGGGACCTGGGGGTCAAGAAGCCTTCCTGGCACTTTCTGTAAGTCTTACACAACAGGATTCATGAGAGCTTGTCAGAGGCCCGCCCCCTTTCTCCACCACTCTACAAACGCCATTCCTACTTAAAAAACCACAGAAATTCATTGAAAAAATCAAAAGTTACAGGGACGTTATAATGGAATTCAAACAACTTAGAAATTCACTGAAAAATCCTAAAGGTTGCAGGGACATTATAGTTAGGCTCAGGGTTCACTTTTACAAAACCAGTGAAATTCAGCATTTATAGTTAGCTGAGCTAACTATAACTCATACCCACGCAATGCACTGCTTATGACCTCACTTATTACATTACTCATGACATGGTCAGTGACACGACTGATGACATCATTTATGATCTCAAATGACATCACTGATGACATCATCCACAGAATCTCTGATGCACCCACTCATAACCTCATATAACCTTTCATACACCCACTGCAACTTCCATACTACCATTCTCAAACCCATTCACACACCCATACCAGTAGTTACACACCAACTCACTGATTCATAGGTCTACACACATATCCACTCACTCACCCATACATCCACTCCTACACCCACTCACTCACTAATAGAGCCACTGACATAGCCACTGATACACTCATACAGCCACTCACACCCTGTCAGTCACCCATAGAGCTACTCACACACCTACTCACTCACCCATAGAGTCAATCACAAAACCACTTACTCACCCGTACAGTTACACACACCACCTCTCACTTACTCATAGAGATACTGACACATACTCACTCACCTATACAGTCACTGACACAAGCACACACTCACCCATACAGCCACTCTCACAATCACTCACTCACCCAGTCACTCATATACTCCAACACTCACCTATACAGCCTTTCACATGTGCAGTTACCCATATGTCACTGACACATCCACTCACTCACCCACATAGCCATACACACACTCAGACACCCATACTGCCCCTCACACATGTACTCACTGACCCATACAGCCACTGACTCACCCAATCACTCATCCAGACAGGCAGTCACACACCCTCCCACCCACCCACACAGACATTCAGACACCCATACAGGCACTCAAACAACCAATTAATCACCCATACATCCACTCATATACCCACTCACACACCCATACAGCCACTTGGACACCAACTGATAGACTGATACAGACATTCACACAACCAGTCACTCACCCATACATTCACTGAGACACCTAATCACTCACATATACAATCAGTCACGCACACACTGAATCATCCATACACACTCATAAACTTTTTTAAAACACTCACAATCACCGGATGATGTCATCAGTGATGTCATGAGTGATGTCATTTGAGATGTCATGAGTGATGCCATCAGTGATGTCACTGACCATGTCATGAGTAATGTAATATGAGAGGTCATAAGCAGTGGATTGCGGGGGCGTGAATTATAGTTAGCTCGTTAACTATATTTGCAGAATTTTATCACAACTGTGGGTTGCACCACCAAACTCAAGATCCAAAGAATAATCTGGTCCATCCAATGTTGTTACTGTTAAGTTTCTTTATTCTTCTTTTTCAATAAAAAAAACGCCATGCAGCTGCTTGTGATAAACTTTACTTTGGTCGTGAAGATTGCTCTGTAGAAACAGCGGGAGCGATGGTGGTGCACACCATTGGAGCCTAATACTCCAAGCATTTGGACTCTTTGCGGGATATTTGTGTGGGAAACTTTTGTTTCTTCCTTAGGTGGAGGTGCGTCACATACACACTTAGTGGGTATGTTTGGTTTTGCTGTTTCTTCTTTGTATTATATTTGCAGAATTTCACTGGTTTTGTATCAGTGAAATCTGAGCCTAACTATAACGTCCCTGTAACCTTTGGTTTTTTCAATTAATTTCTAACTTTGTTTAAATTCCATTTCCTAGCAATAACGTCCCTATAATCTTTGTTTTTTTCAGTGAATTTCTAAGGTCTTTTTAAATGCTAATTCCTAACTATAACGTCCCTGTAACATTTGTTTTTCGTCCCCGGGGACACCCATCCCCAGGGGCCCTGCCTTTATTTTAATATTTTTATAAAAGGGGAGGGGGCCCCGTGGGCCCCTACCCCAGGCCGATTTGGGCCCTGGGGATCACATTCCCCAAGGCCAGGTCTTTATCTATTTTTTAAAAAACTGGGAGGGGGCCCCACACAGGCCGATATCGGCCCCGCGAACCCCATCCCCGGGGCCTGGCCTTGCTGTTGGGTGCCGTTAGGGGGTACCTCAATGTCCCAGTGGTCCCTGTCAGCTCACTGCCTACTGCGGGAGCCAGCATTGCTTCGAGATCCAAGGAGCAGCTAAACATGCAGCTCCCTGGATCTCAAAGCAATTTGTCTGTTTCCCTGCCCGCTTGACAGCACATCATATATATACACATGTTAATAGTTCCACATCTTCAAATGCCTTGCTAACTAAAAGTTTAACTCTTAATCTACAGTATTTTATTACCAATTACACCATGTAGTAAGCAGCAAATGAACAACATACTAATTTAAAGCAACAGACTGTGATCCAACTTCTCACACACCTAGTCTAGAAATCAAACTGTCACATTCTCATACAGTCATAAAGCTTCTACTCAGCTGATATTCAACATAAAAAGCCACTCACAAAACCACTCATACATTAGCTCATAGAGCTCCAATATTTTCTAAAAAATATTTGATACTCTCTTTTAACATTTTCACATAAACATATACCTTTTCAATAATTTGTTTCCAAATTAAATGCAATTCACATATCTGAAAATTGATTTCATTGAACAAATATAATTTTTTGTTCTTATCAGATAGACACAATACTGTCAGGAAATGAAAAAACTAAGCATAAGAATGGCACACCACTCTCACACAAAGCAACCTTTAATGGAAGCATTTTCAACTTTGCAACCTCTGATAGTGCAGAAGGCAGAACATAAACACAGGTCTTCCATTTTTTTTTATTTTGTCACTCCATTCCTGAATGGTTAGTATATGTTACCTTTTTCATCACTTTTATAAAGAAGCCCACTATGTGTGGGTGTTTTGCCCATTTCTGACATTGGCCTATACTTGGACTACATTTGGGTGATATTTGTGCTACATTTGGGCTCTTTTCTCTCTGGTGGCCATCTTGGGAGACGTATTTGTTATGAAGCTCCCTAATCTCCTCATTTACTGCAGTATCCTTAGTAGAAAATGCCTTCAGTTTTCCACTGTGATTCCATCAAGATGGCAGTCAGATGCGCCACACTTTTGGCATAAATTCAGAATGTTAGCACTCTAGTTACTCATCAGAAAACTGTATTAAACTGCTGATCACCGAGGAGTTAACTGGCATTCTGCTGCTGGTGTTGAAAATGCATGTTTCTGTCTACATGTCAGAATGATTTAATGAAATAGAAGAGGAAGATATTTGAGAACTCACTTAAAAAGTGTCCTAATTTTTCTTTCTACAGCACTAACCATAATTTTTATGACAAAATGACACCCCTCATTTTGTTCCTCTCTAAATTAAATGACTTAAGTTTTACCAGTTTGATTCAATAAAGATGGCTTCAGGTGTGCCATAATTTTGTCATAAGTAAGACTGTTAGTGCTCTAGTTGTACTTTAGAAAACCTTGGGAGGCTGCAATAGAACACAAGGCAATTAACTGACAGGCTGCTCCTGTTGAAGTACAACAGGAAGATATTTGAGATCTCACTTAAAGTGTGTGCAATGTTTTGTTCTACGGCACTAACCATAATTTATATGGCAAAATGAACCCCTTCATTGTGTTTCTTTCTAAATTAAATGTTTTAGCTTTTACCAGTTTGATTTAGTCAAGATGGCTTAAGGTGTGCCATACTTTGTCAAAAGTAAGACTGTTAGCTCTTTACTTGTTCTCTAGAACACTCTGGGAGGCTGCAATAGAACACACGGGAATCAACTGACAGGCTGCTCCTTTTGGAACAACATGTTTTACTGAAAATGTCAGACTTTATTCTCATTTGGCTGAGAAACAGAGTGTGCATTTGCGGAAAATATGCTTTCATTTTAGCTTCTGGAGCACTTTCTATAACCTCTATGGGAAAATCATGAGAAAACTGTTTTCTCTCAAACATGATGGATGTACTCCCAGCAGAAGGCTTTTTTACTGGGTAAAATCACATTAGAACACACCACAATTCCTAAAATTAGTATTAGATAATCAAAAAATTATTTCTCCTTTTTGTGACCCTCAAAACCTGCCATTCACTACAATGCATTGCAATGGGGTTCTATCATATATATCGTTCCTAAAATGGCTGCCAGCACTTTCTGGTTTAAGTTCTGACAGCCAATCAGATCTCACCATGATATCTGTTCTTAAGCTCTGCCTAGATATCCTTATTTGCTTTCTCTTTATTTTTTTTAAAGAACTACTGAATGGATTTACACCAAATAACTGGAAGCGTGGTCTGCGAACCAAAATCCACGTTCCTGCCAAATTTAGTGTAATTCTGTCCAGTGGTTCGGCCTGTAGTCGTGTTCAAAGATCCTATGGGAATTAACAGGAGAAATCATATTTTGACCCCCCGTTTTTCTTGGTCCCCCGCTTAACGGATCACCCTGAAACTTTCTATGCACAAGAGTCACTGTGACACTTTGAGGGTCATTAGGATGACTGGTGGAAAAAAATCCGACCGCCATGGTTGCGGAAAATCACCGTCCGCAGGTACCACGGAAACCCCTCCGACCGTATTATGAACAACCGCCAAAACATTCCGTCTGCGGCCGTTGGAGCCATCGAAAAACCGCCCGCAGAGGGCAGAGAAAGTGAAAATTCAACCGCGACGGTCGGTAACATAGCGGAAACACATCAACACGCCGCCAGACACGCGGAGTGACCGCCAATGATATTATGATATCCCCGATGTCACAGCGGTACGTTCCGCTGTTTCCATCCGCTGCGGTCGCCAACAGTAACCAATGTGAGATCCAGCGGAAGCCCTGCAGCACAGCCATCGCTGCGGATGCTCCGCAAAAAAAATGGCGGTCAAGTAAAAAAAATTAAAAAAAGACCAGGAAATGCACACAGGCAACTAGCCCTGCCCCCAAAATAACCTGAAACCTCCCAATGACACACCCCCATGGCAAATTCAATTATACAAATCACAGGACAACCCACACAGCACACCTGACTGCATTACACCATCTTGACACACCCACATAGCTGAGCATAAAACCAGCCCCTTCCCTGACCACAATCCTTTGCACTACTCCAGCCCTGAAGGAACCAAAGCCTGCAGCACATTGGATAGGCAAAACACCACACATCTCACCAGCACAACAACACACACACACACCACCTACACCACCCTCACAACTGCACCCCAAAATATCAACACAGCGCACACACCATGGCACATCACAAAATTCCAAAATTCAATGACACTGAGTTGACAGTAATGGTAGATGAGATAATCAGAGTAGAACCACAACTCTTTGGCAGCATGGTCCAACAGACACCATTAGCCTCAAGAACAAACATGTGGGCAAGGATAGTGGGCAGGGTCAATGCAGTAGGGAATGTGCCCCGCAACAAGAATGAAATCATGAGGCGGTGGCATGACCTGAAGAGTGTAGTCAAGAAGAGGAGGGCCAAGAATCGTGAGCTGGCTGATGCGACTGGTGGAGGCCCTCCCATCTCACCAAAACCTTTCACTGCGTGGGGGGAGAAGGTGCTTGCCATACTGCATCCAGAGAGTCTTGAAGCAATACCCGGGGGAGTGGAGGCTGGTAAGTACCAACTAATGTATACCATGAAACTGCCATGTACTGTCTTGCACAACTACAAAGATACATCCCTGAGGCACAAGTACACACATCTGCACCCCAAAAACACACACAGGTCACACTGACTTTACATCCACCCCACCTCAAACATCACAAAGGTAGACCACATCTACTGTGTTGTATGTGTCCAGGCAAACAGCACTACAACGCCCACGAGGCCCCCTGTCCCACAGCTGAGCAGGATGGACTACTCCCCACACCCACAACCATGTGGCAGCCATTGTGTGCTACACCCTCACCTAACAGGTAGGTAGCCCTCTTTCCAGGGAGGAGTGTTTGGAATAGGGAGGCCAGCACTACAACTCCCACCAGGCCCCATTGTCCCACAGCTGAGCAGGATGGACTACTCCCCACACCCACAACCATGTGGCAGCCATTGTGTGCTACACCCTCACCTAACAGGTAGGTAGCCCTCTTTCCAGGGAGGAGTGTTTGGAATAGGGAGGCCAGAACTACAACTCCCACCAGGCCCCTTGGCCGACAGTTGAGCAGGATGGACTACTCCCCACACCCATGTGGCAGTCATTGTGTGCTACACCCCACCTAACAGGTAGGTAGCCCTCTTTACAGGGAGGTGTCTTTGGAATAGGGAGGCCTGCACTACAACTCCCCACCAGGCCCCCTTGTCCCACAGCTAAGCAGGATGGACTACTCCCCACACCCACAACCATGTGGCAGCCATTGTGTGCTACACCCTCACCTAACAGGTAGGTAGCCCTCTTTCCAGGGAGGAGTGTTTGGAATAGGGAGGCCAGCACTACAACTCCCACCAGGCCCCCTTGGCCGACAGTTGAGCAGGATGGACTACTCCCCACACCCATGTGGCAGTCATTGTGTGCTACACCCCACCTAACAGGTAGGTAGCCCTCTTTACAGGGAGGTGTCTTTGGAATAGGTAGGCCTGCACTACAACTCCCACCAGGCCCCCTTGGCCCACAGCTGAGCAGGATGGAGCACTCCCTCCCACCCATGTGGCAGTCATTGTGTGCTACACCCCACCTAACAGGTAGGTAGCCCTCTTTACAGGGAGGTGTCTTTGGAATAGGGAGGCCTGCACCTCAACTCCCACCAGGCCCCCTGTCCCACAGCTGAGCAGGATGGACTACTCCCCTCACCCATGTGGCAGTCATTGTGTGCTACACCCCACCTAACAGGTAGGTAGCCCTCTTTACAGGGAGGTGTCTTTGGAATAGGGAGGCCTGCACTACAACTCCCACCAGGCCCCCTTGTCCCACAGCTGAGCAGGAAGGACTACTCCCCACACCCACAACCATGTGGCAGCCATTGTGTGCTACACCCTCACCTAACAGGTAGGTAGCCCTCTTTCCAGGGAGGAGTGTTTGGAATAGGGAGACCAGCACTACAACTCCCACCAGGCCCCCTTGTCCCACAGCTGAGCAGGCTGGACTACTCCCCACACCCATGTGGCAGTCATTGTGTGCTACACCCCACCTAACAGGTAGGTAGCCCTCTTTACAGGGAGGTGTCTTTGGAATAGGGAGGCCTGCACTACAACTCCCACCAGGCCCCCTTGTCCAACAGCTGAGCAGGATGGACTACTCCCCACACCCACAACCATGTGGCAGCCATTGTGTGCTACACCCTCACCTAACAGGTAGGTAGCCCTCTTTCCAGGGAGGAGTGTTTGGAATAGGGAGGCCAGAACTACAACTCCCACCAGGCCCCCTTGGCCGACAGTTGAGCAGGATGGACTACTCCCCACACCCATGTGGCAGTCATTGTGTGCTACACCCCACCTAACAGGTAGGTAGCCCTCTTTACAGGGAGGTGTCTTTGGAATAGGGAGGCCTGCACTACAACTCCCCACCAGGCCCCCTTGTCCCACAGCTAAGCAGGATGGACTACTCCCCACACCCACAACCATGTGGCAGCCATTGTGTGCTACACCCTCACCTAACAGGTAGGTAGCCCTCTTTCCAGGGAGGAGTGTTTGGAATAGGGAGGCCAGCACTACAACTCCCACCAGGCCCCCTTGGCCGACAGTTGAGCAGGATGGACTACTCCCCACACCCATGTGGCAGTCATTGTGTGCTACACCCCACCTAACAGGTAGGTAGCCCTCTTTACAGGGAGGTGTCTTTGGAATAGGTAGGCCTGCACTACAACTCCCACCAGGCCCCCTTGGCCCACAGCTGAGCAGGATGGAGCACTCCCTCCCACCCATGTGGCAGTCATTGTGTGCTACACCCCACCTAACAGGTAGGTAGCCCTCTTTACAGGGAGGTGTCTTTGGAATAGGGAGGCCTGCACCTCAACTCCGACCAGGCCCCTGTCCCACAGCTGAGCAGGATGGACTACTCCCCTCACCCATGTGGCAGTCATTGTGTGCTACACCCCACCTAACAGGTAGGTAGCCCTCTTTACAGGGAGGTGTCTTTGGAATAGGGAGGCCTGCACTACAACTCCCACCAGGCCCCCTTGTCCCACAGCTGAGCAGGAAGGACTACTCCCCACACCCACAACCATGTGGCAGCCATTGTGTGCTACACCCTCACCTAACAGGTAGGTAGCCCTCTTTCCAGGGAGGAGTGTTTGGAATAGGAAGACCAGCACTACAACTCCCACCAGGCCCCCTTGTCCCACAGCTGAGCAGGCTGGACTACTCCCCACACCCATGTGGCAGTCATTGTGTGCTACACCCCACCTAACAGGTAGGTAGCCCTCTTTACAGGGAGGTGTCTTTGGAATAGGGAGGCCTGCACTACAACTCCCACCAGGCCCCTTGTCCAACAGCTGAGCAGGATGGACTACTCCCCACACCCACAACCATGTGGCAGCCATTGTTTGCTACACCCTCACCTAACAGGTAGGTAGCCCTCTTTCCAGGGAGGAGTGTTTGGAATAGGGAGGCCAGCACTACAACTCCCACCAGGCCCCCTTGGCCGACAGTTGAGCAGGATGGACTACTCCCCACACCCATGTGGCAGTCATTGTGTGCTACACCCCACCTAACAGGTAGGTAGCCCTCTTTACAGGGAGGTGTCTTTGGAATAGGTAGGCCTGCACTACAACTCCCACCAGGCCCCCTTGGCCCACAGCTGAGCAGGATGGAGCACTCCCTCCCACCCAGAAGCATGCCTCAGCCATTGCGTGCTTTACCCTCACCTAACAGTTAGGTAGCCATCTTTACAGGGAGGTGTGTTTGGAATAGGGAGGCCTGCACTACAACTCCCACCAGGCCCCCTGTCCCACAGCTGAGCAGGATGGACTACTCCCCACACCCATGTGGCAGTCATTGTGTGCTACACCCTCACCTAACAGGTAGGTAGCCCTCTTTCTAGGGAAGAGTGTTTGGAATAGGGAGGCCAGCACTACAACTCCCACCAGGCCCCCTTGGCCCACAGCTGAGCAGGATGGACTACTCCCCACACCCACAACCATGTGGCAGTCATTGTGTGCTACACCCTCACCTAACAGGTAGGTAGCCCTCTTTCCAGGGAGGTGTCTTTGGAATAGGGAGGCCTGCACTACAACTCCCACCAGGCCCCCTTTTCCCACAGCTGAGCAGGATAGACTACTCCCCACACCCACAACCATGTGGCAGCCATTGTGTGCTACACCCTCACCTAAAGGTAGGTAGCCTTCTTTCCAGGGAGGAGTGTGTGGAATAGGGAGGCCAGCACTACAACTCCCACCAGGCCCCCTTGGCCCACAGCTGAGCAGGATGGACTACTCCCCACACCCATGTGGCAGTCATTGTGTGCTACACCCCACCTAACAGGTAGGTAGCCCTCTTTACAGGGAGGTGTCTTTGGAATAGGGAGGCCTGCACTACAACTCCCACCAGGCCCCCTTGTCCCACAGCTGAGCAGGATGGACTACTCCCCACACCCACAACCATGTGGCAGCCATTGTGTGCTACACCCTCACCTAACAGGTAGGTAGTCCTCTTTCCAGGGAGGAGTGTTTGGAATAGGGAGGCCAGCACTACAACTCCCACCAGGCCCCTTGGCCCACAGCTGAGCAGGATGGACTACTCCCCACACCCAGGTGGCAGTCATTGTGTGCTACACCCCACCTAACAGGTAGGTAGCCCTATTTACAGGGAGGTTTCTTTGGAATAGGAAGGCCTGCACTACAACTCCCACCAGGCCCCCTTGTCCCACAGCTGAGCAGGATGGACTACTCCCCACACCCATGTGGCAGTCATTGTGTGCTACACCCCACCTAACAGGTAGGTAGCCCTCTTTACAGGGAGGTGTCTTTGGAATAGGGAGGCCTGCACTACAACTCCCACCAGGCCCCCTTGTCCCACAGCTGAGCAGGATGGACTACTCCCCACACCCACAACCATGTGGCAGCCATTGTGTGCTACACCCTCACCTAACAGGTAGGTAGCCCTCTTTCCAGGGAGGCGTGTTTGGAATAGGGAGGCCAGCACTACAACTCCCACCAGGCCCCCTTGGCCCACAGCTGAGCAGGATGGACTACTCCCCACACCCATGTGGCAGTCATTGTGTGCTACACCCCACCTAACAGGTAGGTAGCCCTCTTTACAGGGAGGTGTCTTTGGAATAGGGAGGCCTGCACTACAACTCCCACCAGGCCCCCTTTTCCCACAGCTGAGCAGGATAGACTACTCCCCACACCCACAACCATGTGGCAGCCATTGTGTGCTACACCCTCACCTAAAGGTAGGTAGCCCTCTTTCCAGGGAGGAGTGTGTGGAATAGGGAGGCCAGCACTACAACTCCCACCAGGCCCCCTTGGCCCACAGCTGAGCAGGATGGACTACTCCCCACACCCATGTGGCAGTCATTGTGTGCTACACCCCACCTAACAGGTAGGTAGCCCTCTTTACAGGGAGGTGTCTTTGGAATAGGGAGGCCTGCACTACAACACCCACCAGGCCCCCTTGTCCCACAGCTGAGCAGGATGGACTACTCCCCACACCCACAACCATGTGGCAGCCATTGTGTGCTACACCCTCACCTAACAGGTAGGTAGCCCTCTTTCCAGGGAGGAGTGTTTGGAATAGGGAGGCCAGCACTACAACTCCCACCAGGCCCCCTTGGCCCACAGCTGAGCAGGATGGACTACTCCCCACACCCAGGTGGCAGTCATTGTGTGCTACACCCCACCTAACAGGTAGGTAGCCCTATTTACAGGGAGGTTTCTTTGGAATAGGAAGGCCTGCACTACAACTCCCACCAGGCCCCCTTGTCCCACAGCTGAGCAGGATGGACTACTCCCCACACCCATGTGGCAGTCATTGTGTGCTACACCCCACCTAACAGGTAGGTAGCCCTCTTTACAAGGAGGTGTCTTTGGAATAGGGAGGCCTGCACTACAACTCCCACCAGGCCCCCTTGTCCTACAGCTGAGCAGGATGGACTACTCCCCACACCCACAACCATGTGGCAGCCATTGTGTGCTACACCCTCACCTAACAGGTAGGTAGCCCTCTTTCCAGGGAGGCGTGTTTGGAATAGGGAGGCCAGCACTACAACTCCCACCAGGCCCCCTTGGCCCACAACTGAGCAGGATGGACTACTCCCCACACCCATGTGGCAGTCATTGTGTGCTACACCCCACCTAACAGGTAGGTAGCCCTCTTTACAGGGAGGTGTCTTTGGAATAGGGAGGCCTGCACTACAACTCCCACCAGGCCCCCTTGTCCCACAGCTGAGCAGGATGGACTACTCCCCATACCCACAACCATGTGGCAGCCATTGTGTGCTACACCCTCACCTAACAGGTAGGTAGCCCTCTTTCCAGGGAGGAGTGTTTGGAATAGGGAGGCCAGCACTACAACTCCCAGCAGGCCCCCTTGGCCCACAGCTGAGCAGGATGGACTACTCCCCACACCCATGTGGCTGTCATTGTGTGATACACCCCACCTAACAGGTAGGTAGCCCTCTTTATAGGGAGGTGTCTTTGGAATAGGGAGGCCTGTACTACAACTCCCACCAGGCCCCCTTGTCCCACAGCTGAGCAGGATGGAGCACTCCCTCCCACCCAAAAGCATGCCTCAGCCATTGTGTGCTTCACCCTCACCTAACAGGTAGGTAGCCCTCTTTACAGGAAGGTGTGTTTGGAATAGGCAGGCCTGCACTACAACTCCCACCAGGCACACCCTGCCCCATCCCTCAGCAGGAAGGAGCGCTCCCTCCCACCCAGAAGCATGTATTGGAAAGTCCACCCAAAAGATGCCAACTGTACAGGTAAGCAGCCAGTGCATGCACCCCACCATTCCGCAATGAAAGCATTGAGCTAATGCCAACACAATGCCACACATCACAACAAAATACACCCCAATTACATCCCAGTTGATAGAATGCAGACAGCGATGCGTATGTAACTGTGACAGAAACAGAACTGTGACTCAACTAAATCCATGTGTAAGCAAATCAGGGACCAAATATGCCCTGCACAGAATGCTATGTGCAAATTCCATGGGTGCTGAGCATGAAGGACCATAGTAACAATAAAAAGGCATGGTCTGTCCAGCAAATAAATGCAAGCACAGAACATTACAAAGGCATGCATGAGATAACAATGTGACAATGTGTAGTACATGTGCATATGTAACATCTGTCGGGAAGAGTAATCATCCTCGATGCATCACATCAAGTTGCATGGCAGCCAGTTGTCAGATGACAACTCATCAGTTCCATACAAAGAGTGTCAAGTTGGGCATGGCATCCAATGACTTGACACACCATGGAACAAGATGTATGTACCTCCACATCATGTCATGACGAACAACACTGTGCAGACATTCAACTCATGAAATACGTAACTGTGTGTTGCATAACATGTAAATAAGAGACATCAAGCACAGCAAGCCATATGGCTGTAAGTCAATGACCATGTACCCTCTGTTCCACAGGTGACCAACAACTGACTGCAGAGGACAACAACCTCAACTTGCAGAGCCACTCTCCACCCCCGGAACATGGACACTTGGATGCGGAGTCCCTGGATTCTTTGGATGAGGAGCTCCAAGCCGGCCCATCTGGTGTGCCAGGGCGCAACCGGTCACATGACCCCACTGCCCCCCCACCATCAGCAACAACAACAATGCTGACCTCTGCTGGAACGACCTGTGCCGCCACCCCCCCCCCCACCACCACCACTACCACCTTTGCCTGCAACATTCGCCCAGCCACAGAGGATGCCCAGCCAACACCAACAACTGTGGAGGGCAGGCGTGTGTCTAGAGTGGTGAGGCAACAGGCCAGTGATAGCAGGGCAGGTGGGAGGACAAGTGGGACTCCAACAACACCGGACACTGTGACCGAAGCCCTGGCTAACAACACCAGTGTCGTGGGTGCCTATGAATGAACACAGGCACAAATGGGCCAGGCCCACGAAGATGCCCTGGAGCTCCAACGTCTGCTGAGGTCCATGGACAATCGTATTGGACAAATTGTGGACCTCATGGGCCAGTTAGTGGCGATACTGAGGGATAGGCCAGTGCCACATCACACACCTCCACCTCCCCCCGTTGTCCCACAGGATGACAGTTCATCATCTACCCCTTCGGGCACGGAGAGGGGTGACTCCTCAGACCCCAGTGGCCTAGCAGACGATGCCCCCCCTGCCAAAAGAAGGAGGGGCCATCCAAAGAAAAACTTGGGACTCACCCGTGGCAAAGCACTTGCCAAACGCCAGTCAAGGAGCCAGCCATGATGGCAACACTCTTCACCCTGCCATTGACTTGGAACACTGTCCTTACCCACACTGCCATGGAAATGGCATCCGTCTGTTGGACTGTGTCACCACATCAATGTGGTGCCTACTTGATTGTCTCATCTACCATCACTGCCAACTCATAGATTCACCATTCACACTTATGTAAATATCCACTTCCCTCTCACATATACCCATTAACAATAAACAACAATAACGCACCAATGTATTTGAGTCTGCTCCATGTTTATCACAGTATGTGCAATGTTTACCATGGTTACAATGTCACAGGAGCATGGATCCTCTGTAGGCAAGGGGTGGCAGAAGGGACCTAGCAAAAGACAACAGAACAAAAGTCACTAGTCAGGTGGTGGCATCACAGCCATCACACAACACATGTCCTCACTGTACAACAATATTCACACATAACAATGTGCACCAGTACCAACAGAGACATCCTGTAGCAGTTCCTACATACCCTGTATCCAACACACAGGCAGCCAGCACTGAGTCAACAACAGGATGCACTCACAAAGATCACATAGACCTCCACCCAAACAACTACATCAACAGACAATGGACCATTTGTACATCGTCACCCACCTTCAAGTGAAGTAGTGGTTGATGAGCTGCTGACGCTGGTCGACACCTTCCTCCTCACCACTATCCTCGTCACTGGACATTTGTGGGATCGCAGGGGGGGGGCCCTGGCTGGTTATCATCATCCAGGATCATGGGTATTCCTTTCCGTAAGGCCAAGTTGTGCAGCATGCAGCATGTTACCACTATCTGACACACCTTCTTGGGTGAGTACATGAGTGCCCCTCCGGTCCGGTCCAGGCAGCGAAATCTGGATTTTAGGAGACCAAAGGTTCGTTCCACCACCCAACGTGTTCTACCATGGGTATTGTTGTAGCGGACGTCAGACGGTGTCCTAGGATTGCGTAGTGGGCTCAGCAACCATGGTCTGTTGGGATATGCAGAGTCACCTAGGTGTGAAATAAACATAACGATTCAGTAATACAGCTATGGCAGAGGACAGCATGGCACACACAGCACACAACTTGACTCTGCCTACTCACCCACAATCCATGCCCGCTCCGGAAGTAGATTGGCCATCAGCTGGGGCACAATGCTGTTGTGCAGGATGTATGAATCATGTGCGGAGCCCGGAAACCTGGCACATACATGCGATATGATCATATCAGCCTTGCACACCACCTGCACATTGATGGAATGGGAATGTTTACGATTCCGATAGATGTGTTCCCGTGCTTGTGGTGGAACCAGGCCAACATGTGTGCAGTCAATAGCACCTACAACATTCTAGATGTGGCCAAAGGCATAGAAATCCGCCTTTACATCCGCCATAGCCGCCCTCCTTGGAAAACTGATGTATTGGTCCTTGTATCGCATCATGGCCAACAGGAAATCCCTTAGCACCATGCTGAAGGTGGGCTGAGACATCCCCCCTGCAATGCCCACTGTCTCCTGGAATGACCCACTGGCCAGGAAATGCAGTGCCGCCATCACCTTTGTTTCAGTTGTCAATGCTGTTGGGTATGTCCTGCCAGCCCGCAGGTGAGGATCCAACATGGCACACAGGTCTTGGATGTTCGTGCGGTCCAGACGGAATCTGCGTATCACGTCATCATCCTCAATGTTAGCCAGCAGGGTGACAGGACGATACACATTGGGTCGCCTCCTAGGTGAGATGAAAGGGGACACGTCATTGCAACAGACCATGAGATGTGCACAACTCCGTAGCTTCTGATTCACACAGCGCAAACATTGACTGGCATCACAATGCACCATACAGTGCAAGTCAACAGTCGTGACACATAGAGAATACATTGTACTACACTTCTTCAGTATTACCACAGTGAGAACAACAAACATGGAAACTGTGTCTGTGAATGGTAATAGTCACATTTAGGAATCTGGTGCAAACAGCCGGGACAGTAAATGATACAGGACATGTGTGAAACAGAAACACTGCTGGCTTCCAAATGTCTGCTGTACGTGCCACACATTCTTGTGCAATCATGACATAGGACACATGAACTACACAATTTGTCCACTTCTGAAGGACTCAGGATGGAATGTGAGCCAATGCCAATCCACACAAGTCTAGAGACACACACAGACATATTCACAAGCCTGTGCCAATATCCACTGTCATCAGTAGACATGCCATACATGCTGTTACACACAATTCAAAGTCACTCAATGACTAATAATGACCAGCATATGAATATGCAGTCTTGACGTGAATAAAGACACAACAACACAACTGCACAATATCATCAGCAAGCACACAGATTGTCAATGTGGCACACATAAAGTGGATAAGGTACGTGATCCAAAAGGACTGTAGACAAACGTCAATCTGCACTAAAGTTGCACTATGACATGCAGTATGAAGCTAGCACTGCCCAGACACACAACTAAAGTAATACCTTTGCCATGGAGCTAATACTCCAGCTGCTTGGACACACAACAGTGACACAGAAACAACCAACACCACCACCCGGACAAAGCCACACCACTACACCTAAAAGTCAACGCATGAATAAACTGAGTAAATACCGAAGACAAAACAGCCTCATGCACATAACAACAGGGGATGTCATCGCACGACACAGGTACAAAAGGACGACTATCTAAAGCATGCTGAGCCACATACCACACAGCCTGTCAGGAACAACAAAGCGGACTCTCAACATTCCTCTGCAGACGAAGAAGCTGGCTGTGCATCACTTGTTGGCCTCTGGTACCATTAGAACAACAAAAGTCTGAGTTAGATGGGTGCCACAGCCAGCCCTATCAAGGTATATCTCACCTGTCTTGGATGCCATCATTAGCTTGAGTCAACAGCACCATCAGTTCACCCACACAGCGCAGGACCAGCTTGTGCCCCCGAAAGGCTACCACACCATAGCAGGCTTATCCACACGTGTCAGTTTAATATCACTGCACACGTGTCCTAATTGTGCACCCTGCAAAAACTGCACACACTTACTGCACATGAAAGCACACGCAATGCTGAACTGTCCTGGCCAATTGTGGGTCACCTTCTACTGGTCACAGATGCCATGTCAAACTTACCAGTCAGTGAGCACCAGCACCACATTTGGCTACAGCCCCTCAGCAAGCCAACGATCTTCATGTGGACAAGGTCAATGCACCTGTCCTTGGTGAGTACCAATGTAACACACCACACACATAAAATCCTATATCAACATACCCACAGCTGTGGGATATACTTGTGACAAATTCACATATGACAGGCAGACCAACACGAGCACATATCCTACACAATGACACAAGTAATGCTGATGACATTTTGCATATATGGTGACAAAACATACCCAAATGCATACAGACAGGCCAAATGATTAAGGAGGCACATATTTCAAAGTGTACCGGTGATGTATGTTACAAGCTTCAGTGTGTATAGCACACACATGTCCATGTGGACATATACTCTTGGTTTTGCTACAGCGAACAATAACCTTACATGAATGCTGAAATAGGTGATAACAAACAGACTACAGTGTGACATATGTGGTGAGTAATGGTGACAATGCTGAAATCTATGTACAATCATGTACTGTGTAGCCACATATTGTGTGAAATATGAATATGTGTGTGAGAATTTGGCTCAGAAACTAAGGGGCCCATTAGGATGGCGGGTGGAAGCACCACTGCCGTGCTGGCGGATGCAAAAACCACCAGTTACTGTCCGCCTGCCACAGCACACACGCCCGCCCAATTAGGATGTGAAAAGTCAGCCAAACACCGCCCGTAAGCCAGCTACGCCCTCCGCCATCAAAGTGCGCCCGTCCACGGAGCGGCGCGGCCTAATGGAGACACAACGCCCGACGAAATCACGTACCGCCCGGCGTACAAATTACGATGCCAGAACCAAACAGTTCCCACGGCTAAGAGACACCGCACGTGAAAGCAAGGCAGAAAACCGAACGCACAGTACGGAGAGCAAAGAGGCGGACCCCCCGAGCATGAATCCAGCACTGCAGGCCCTCCCCATGCTCTACCTGATGCAGCACCCAGGAGTCAACGCACCGCGGCGACGCAGGTAGGCAGACACACAACAGGGGCACGCAAACAGCGCACACAGTGCAAGGGCGGGAAAACTGTATATGGCCCCCCGACACCCCTGCGTGGACACGAAACATCCACCACTGCACCCACACATGCGCACAACGCAGAGGCCAACGGCAGTGCAATGCATGCGCCGCACACAAACAACACAGGGTCACAACAAAACACCACACACACCAGCCCCACCCAGAACGCACATGTCACGTGACAGCCCTGCCACAGTCATGTCCCCAACCGGCAATTCACTGTTGCCAACCTGACGTCACACAAGTGACCCGAACATGTCAGTGACGTCACGCCAAATTAGGACACACCCCTGTGTGCAAAACACGGCGAAGCACACAGCGGAGGCAACACCACCCAGCAGAATATGGACCCCGTCGGGAAAAGGTACGCCAGTACCACACAGAAACACCGATGCCACCCTGCACCCAATAACAAGACATGCAATACGTAACATCAAAGATACCGGAGACAGACAACAGGTGGGACCAATTATAACACAAGGCCCAACGTATAGCGGAAACGCAGCCTGCTGCCCACACACGGGAGAGGAGACAGCACTGAATGACCTTCCATTCCCACTCTGAAACCACATCCCGACTAAACAAGCCGGAGACAACAGTCATTGCACCAAAAAAGCCCAACACAGGCATGCAGAGGGAAGCGGCCACAGGGCAGATAGCGCATAACACCAAAGAACATTCACAACGGAAAAAGAAATGATAACACTCCCCATGTGGTTCACATGCAAGTTATCTGGAAGGAGTCAGACACCACTGACCTTGACCATACAGAGAAGCATGTGGGATGAGGGCCCGTGTCCTCCGCACAAGCCAACATAACACAAGTCCTGCCTCCCTACGACCATTACAGAATTCCCAGCAACGTCGGAGGTTGCACACTGCAGACTGCACAGACAGCCGGAGCACGCCACCACAGCGCTCTGCAGTAAAATGGCACTTGCACCACACCTACCCAACTACGCCGGACAGATTAAGCTGTACAAACATAACCTGATACAGATATTGGGATGTGACAATCTGGCCTTGCTGAACGTAAGTTACCGACTAACTTACCGCATCGCATTGTTCAGCTGCGTCATCCCCGTCTTCTACTGTCGGAGGTGTCCCTTCTACTATCCTGTGGATCTATGTCTCTCCAACCCGGCATGTCCAAGGGCGGACCTGCTACAACTATTCAACCCCTGGACGTCCACGACAGGGTCTGTTCAGCCTATGGGGGCATGGCGTATGTGGCTACTATCGGACCCACACTGCAATGGGACCACTGTGCCTCCACACGACGGATAATGGATTACAGTTACATCGAATGTCATCCAACATGTCCCATCATGCTCCTACAAGGGACAACTCACGACCAACACCTTGACAGCCACCATCTGCTACATTGGATGGCATCCATGTCCACCACCAATGCCATGGAAGCCCTGCTGGAAGGTATTGCATACCTGACAACCTGTCAATTCGTCGGGCCCCGCCGCCATACCCCCAATTGAGCAATGATGTCCCACACCGTACCCATGCTTGGCTTCCGCACGGACTAGGCAGTTACCAGTACAACAACTATACCATACAACCTGCAACTGACACCACATCATCAACTACACTGCCATGACATCTGATATTTTCGGGACATGCACCCTGTTCCTCATCACATCCAGTAACTCTGCATGAACAGGGGAGGCAGAGGCATGGGATTTGTGTATGGCAACCACATGGACAGAACTGCACGTACAACCATGCCATGATATGGATCCTGCGCCCATGAACATATGCACCGGTCAGTGGACAGTAATCGTCCTGCTGTAGTATGTGAGAGCTGTCACCTCACCTCCCTCTGAACGTCCGTGCCAGGACCTTTGCATGGACACCAAGTGCATCCACCAACAACATGAGCCCAGTGACTGTGACATGGCCAGTACCCACCACATTGCAACAACAAGTGGGACGCCGTTGCATGCACGTAAGCCCATGCCCTGATGTCACCTCCACGCACGTGTGTATGAGTAACTATAGCAGCAAACCTGTAACATGGAACTGAGATGCACTGTGCCCATGATGACAAGCGGACTGGTAGGCTAAATGTATACTGTCTGTGTCAAAGTCAGCAGCACCACAGTAATTAGCAAATGTACATTAGCACAGCAACGGCTAAGCAGTTGTAACTCTGAAGCACACATCCCACAGTCAACAACTAATGACATGTACCCCTACACCCTATGCTATGTGCAATCATGCTGAGTATATCCTCCACATGCATTTCGCTGCCAGTAGTGTCCACTATACTGCATCACAGAGGACATAAGTCCCAATACATGTTTTGAAGCAAAAATGTGTCTCTGCTGATTCATTTCACAAGTACGAATGAGAGAGGATGAGAGTGTGTGAAGTACACGGCAGTCGTGAGATGACCATGTAGTCCACTGTCATTGGATGTCAACGCAAATGAGTAGCACAACTGTGGAAGACACACATGTGTCATGTGAAGCGGGAGTTACGCATGGCTCAGGTGGGTGGGTGTGATGGGTAGGTGCGCACATGCAATGTTGAAACACGCTGTGTTGGGAGGATTCAGGAACAGTACATTGGCGCTCTCCTGGGAATCTGTAAAGACCACCTGTCTGGTGATGAATGTGAACTCGTGTGCGCACAACAGGCAGGCACACGATCAATGCTGCATCAAGTGTAGACATCAGCCCACCCTCCGTGGACATGCTGGATACTGCTGTGCGTCCGCCAGGCCCTTGCCAAGGCACTCACATCCCCTGTCGACCTGGTGTATCCCCAACATTGTCCACTTGCACAGGCAATCCAGGGCACTGGATGGCAGTAGAGCATGGTGGGTGAGAGGTCATGGCGCGCTCCTCCTGGTCACATCACGCAGGGAACACATCCTCAATGTGTAGTATGGCACAAGTCAAATGGAAGTAGTGGGGGGACGCACACATCACAAGCAGGAGTGACGTCACGGAAGGTGGCTCGCACCATTCCACCCATTGACAATACACCCACACACGTTACATGCCATTGCAACAGAGAAGCCAGCGCGTGCACAAGCAGCTCCAAGCTCGCCCCAGAGAGGCCAAAGAGTGAATGTGTGGGGCCATGAGCTCCAGTTGGACGCGTCCTGGCCCGCTAGGGCAGCTACAGCCTCTGTGTGTTGCAGGTGGTGTATCCGGACTGCGGAGCCTGTCATGCATTGTCAATGTTGCCCGTGTCTCGAGTCGGGGCACCACGCAGGTGGACGGCGTCCCGCCACTTATTATACCGTGAGACAGACCACTTGTTCAACTGGACCCACACATACACTCCTTGGCCTCTCTGGGGCGAGCTTGGAGCTGCTTGTGCATGCGCTAGCTGCTCAGGTGCAAACGCATATTGGGGTGAGCGAGGGGAGGCCATGAGGACAGTGCAAAAGATGACTGTTTGATTATCAGCCAGTTTAAGGAATGAACATGATGTGGTCGGAAAAAGACGTGTCTCGTGTGTATTGCAACTAGTAGATCAGCCGATGAACTACCCATGTCTTGCATGTAGCCCGCACCCAGCCCCGCCCACTCGACACATTAAAATGAGTACCAGCACCACATTCTACCCATTCGAAGCACTGACTGGGGGTGACAACCATTGGACAGTCTTGTGTAGTCCACCCACGCGTACATGTGGGCCCTCCATGATCCATGTCACCTGCGGCAAAGTGATGTCATGGGCAATGACGGAAGTGAGCAGAGCTGTCTGCCCCACGCACAGATGGTGCATCAGCTCAACAGACCCAGCACTGAGTGCAGCAGGGGTCACATGTGCAGGGGCAGTTGTGCCTGGTGTGAAGGCACATGCATATAGACAGCACATCGAGCAATGTGTAGCCTGCCCACATC
This sequence comes from Calotriton arnoldi, assembly GCA_963921515.1. NCBI lineage: Eukaryota > Metazoa > Chordata > Amphibia > Caudata > Salamandridae > Calotriton > Calotriton arnoldi. The sequence continues at coordinate 505,948 of CAWUFW010009784.1, read as the reverse complement.
TACTGTCCATTGTCAGGCGGACCTAGAAAAAGATCACAAGGCAACACATCTGTGTGGGTGTACCCACTGTGACCAACACTGCGCAACCATCAGCGTACTCGCCCTGTGCATGGCCCACCCCGCAACGAAGGTCACATTCAGTGCCACTATCTCTCACACACATCCCTATCACGAGTCATGGTGTGTCCAATCAACAGTGCAGAGTAAGCGCTCATCCGGAGGGTCCTGAACAGGAGACACATGTAACCCACTAGGCAGTCTGTGTCGGCACCTACTGGCATTGTGCAGTCAATGTGCAGGCCAGTCCTGATGGGACTGAGAAGGGCAGCATGGCCCCAGCCTGACTTCCACACGACCAACAAGTGCACTGAGACCTGCATTGCCAATTGTCTGTGTCACTGGATGTCTGACATGAAGTTGCCATGTACCACCACTCGGGAGGGACAGACAGGTCAAAGCGCCCGAGAGCTTACATACCCATGCCACCTGCAGTCAGCATGGTGAGCAGTGCATGTTTGGACACCACAGGCTCTGACTCATAGTGCTGCGGAGCAACGACATGTGTGTCTCCCACATGCACACCCACACACACTGCAGTTGTCTCTCACACACAACTTTCGCACGGAATAGCCATGTGCAGTGTGCGTGGAGCTCGGAATCCAGGTTCTCCAGCTCCTCGCTGGTTAGTGGACCTGGAAATGTCCTCAGCGTCATCCACGTGTAGGTGGAGTGGTGGCAGCAGCAGGTGTTGTCGAGGGGTGCCAGGCTGCAGTGCCAGGTAGCTGTGGTTATGCCTGTCCCACTCACACACACATATAACCCCCTGGGGCAGTTTCAGTGGGTACAAGCTGCTGCAATTCGTGTACCATGTCTGGCAGCTTCAATTGCAGACGTTGGCCTGCTCCCAGCTGGCCATGGACGCCTACCTCCACAGTGGAACACGCAGGGTGCAACCGCGAGGGTCATTGGAGTTGGCCGTAAGGGCCTGGCCCATGGCGGGTACAGTCCGCTGATGCCATGTGCACCACACAGTATAATGTGCGCAATGCATCTGCAGGTGTGGCCATGATTTGCGTGTGGGTGCAGGTCCACAATGGACAGGGCCACAACATGCTGTGTGCATAGGCAGGGACGGCCAGTGCTCAGCCTCCACATGTCTGTTGGCACATCATCATGTACACATTGGCATGGGAGCATGGGATATGCATATGCACACACATGCCATCTTTCACTATGTACATCTGCCACTTGGCACGTGCAATGTTACGTGTCACTTGTGATGTGTAATTGCAAGCTCACAGCCGTGTTGGCATGGGGCTTGCAATGTGTACACCTGTCAATGTTTCTGGAGGTGTGATCCGTACAGTGCTGTACATAGGGTGCAGTAGTGACATCAATGACTGTCTCATATCCCCTCGTGCCACAGGTCCCACTTGTTTTGGCCGCTCAGCCTGTGTCCATAGCGTTGTTGGTGTGTGCCCTACACACCCAGCCTCGGAAGCAGTGTGATGCACAGCAGCTAGTCATGTTGCCGTGGTGTTGCCGCTTGGCGAATCTGCAGTCTGTTACCATCAGCATGCCTTACAAGTTATTGAGGCCTAGATCCCCATGTGCATGCTCATAGCAATGGGGTGTGTCACTGCCCATTGCTATTGTTAGGGGACCTGTGTAAGTGTATTGTGGCTGTGCTGTCCCTACTTGTCAGCTGTTCTGTTATTCAATTGCCTGCTCAGTCATTTATGTTTTGTGTATGTGAATATGCCATGTGGCGTGTTGCTTTGACATGTGTCCACTTCCATCTTTCCTAGGCGGAGACCAAACATTCATCGCCCCTACCAATTGCTGTCGGACATGGTGGATGTGGAGGTCATCCGCAAATATCGTCTGGACCGACCCACCCTGCATCGTCTATGTGCCTTGTTGGAACCCCACCTCCGTCCGCGCAGGGTGTATCCAACAGCATTCACCCCCACGGCTAAGGTGATGGCTGCACTGCATTTCTTCGCCACTGGGTCATTCCAGCACACAGTGGGCAGTGGAGGTGGGATGTCCCAACCCATGTTCAGCATGGTGCTCAGGGATGTACTGTCAGCCATGATGCTGTACAGGAACAGATACATCCGCTTCCCCAGGGCTCGTGAATTGGCGGCAGTGAAGGGTGCATTCTATGCCCTTGGACGGATCCCCACGTCGTTGGTGCAATAGACTGCACCCATGTTGGCCTTGTTGCACCACAGGCCACTGAGCACCTCTACCGCAACCGGAAGCACACGCACTCCCTGAATGTGCAAGTGGTGTGCCTTGCGGACATGGTGATTTCACACGTGTGTGCGAAATTCCCAGGATCGGCCCATGACGCGCACATCATGCGCAACAGCATCCTACCACGTCTGATGACCGATCTGCAACCGGACCGTGGCTGGATTGTTGGTGAGTATGTGGAGTAGTGTAGCGTGCTGGCTGTGCGATGCTGTCTTGTGTCCAGTTGGAATTGCAATGGTTCTCTGTGTCCCTCACACCCAGGTGACTCTGCTTACCCGAATGGGCCCTGGCTGCTCAGCCCATTACGACGTCCTGGGAGCCCAGCTGGTGTCCGCTACAATGAGGCACATGGGAGGACCAGACGTGTGGTTGAGCAGACCTTTGGCCTCCTCAAGTCCAGGTTCAGATGCCTGGACCGCACCGGGGCGCACTGGCGTACTCCCCACAGAAGGTGTGCCAGATAGTTGTGGCTTGCTGCATGCTGCACAATCTGGCTATCCGCAAGCAGATCCCCCTAATTGTGGATGACGGAGATCAACCAGGGCCCCAGCCTGCAGACCAGGACAGCTCTAGTGAAGAGGACAGTGGAGAGGATGAAGCTGTGAATGTGCGTCAGCAGCTCATCGCCCGCTACTTCACTTGACGGTGAGTGTCCATGTACGACGGCTGATGTAGCTGTAGTTGTGCAGGTGTATGTGTGCTCTGTCACGGGGGCCTTTTGTTCACTGAGTGCTGTGTGTCAATGGTCCATGTCCAGGTTGGTATGCCACTGACAGTGGCTGTAGCATTGTGCCCTGTTGCACTGTGAGATGTGTGTGCATTGCTTGTAGTTGGTGACAAGTACTGTGTGATGAGTGTGTGACACACTCATTGAATGTACTCTTGTTCTGTTTTTCACCCCTAGGTCCCTACAGCCTCTCCTGTCCCATCGACATACCACACAGCAGATGCATTTCTGCTCATGGTGGCGATTGCACATCGTTGAATAAACCCTGGACACATTAAGCCGATTGTGATCAAGGTGTATTTATTAACAGCGGTGACATGTGATTGTGTGCAAGGTGATGACAAATGTGGTGCATGCTGTGACAATGAGTTGACGGTCATGGCTGCGTGATGGTCAAGATGTACCCATGGAGTTCTATGTCCACAGTCCAACAGACACATGCCATTCACATGGCAGTGTGGGGTAGGATCGTATTCCAAGTCAATGCAGTAGGTGGTCAAGGTGGCTGGCTGACTCACTGGCGTTTGGTGCGTGCGAAGTCCTCTCTGGACACCTGTTTCCTCTTCGGACGGCCCCTTCCACGTTTGGTAGGGGGGGGTGTGTTGATGTTCCGCTGGTGGTGGTTGAGGAGTGCTCACTCGCTGTGGATGCAGGGGAACGCGATGCTGCACGAGCCTGCGCCACAGCAGATGGTGGCGGAGGTGTTGTTGCTGGCCTTGCTTGTGCCCTCCCCCCCACCACCAGCTGGCCCATGAGGGCCGCGATTTGGCCCATATGGGCGTCCATGGACCTCAACACCGCAAGGACCTCCCGCGTGTCGCTAGCCGACCTGGCCCATTCTCCTTGGGCCTCTTGATAGGCCCCAAGGACTCTGTCGATTTGCGGCAGGGCTTGGCTCCCAGGCACAGTTGGCGTTGGCCTGGCCCTGCTCCTCCTACCAGTACTGCTGCCACCGACCTGCCCACTAGCCACATTGCTCACCACGGTCCTCGCTCTGGCTCCGAGGGTGGAGCCCGACGGCCGTGCCGACCCTTGCGCAGGGGCTGTGGCGAGGGATGGCGTGGTGGTGGTGGTGGTTGCGGCGGTGGTGGTGGCCGCACCGGCCGTGGCAGCAGGGGTCTGTGACTGGTCAGCAGCCCTGGGTGATGGGTTGGTGGGCAGGAGGGGCCCTGGGGAGCGGTTGTGCCCTGCCACTCCAGATGGGCCTGCTGGGTGCTCCGTGTCCGGAGAGGTGTCCAGCTCCTCTACATCCATGAGTCCGGGTCGGGGGCTTGCGGACTGGCTGTGCTGGCTGCTGTCACCCTCTCCAGCATCCAGCAGTTCGGCACCTGTGGGGAGAATGAGATGGGTCATTGTGTTGCACCTAGCAAAGTATGTATTGGTTGTCTGACATTCACAGTTCGTGCACTGTCGTGCACAGGTTTCCGAGTGGCGTGTGTGTGGATGTACGATGTGTGTATGCGTGGGCTAGGCAATGGGACTGTGTGATGTTGACATGTGGCATGGGACGGATTAGCAATGCCGATGGGTGTGTGTTGCTATGCTCCTACATTTTGTGGCTCGGGTTTATGCGTGCTCCAGGACCATAGACGATTTTGGGTTGAACGATGGTTTAGGGGGAAGGATGGAACGCTTAGGTACGCTGATGCCAAAAGGGGTACAGCCCCCTAAACGCTCTTGGGTTGTAATATGCTTTTGGGGTACATACTGTGGGTAATGGGTGCAGAACGTGACATGTGTTCTGGCAACATGACAGTGCATAGACTAAGGTGTGTGTCTGTCTCACATGCCCGGAATATCTGCTGACTGTTATCATTCATGGACATCACATTGGTAGCATTGTTGTGAGTTCGTGCTTGTTGTGTGCCACACGACGTATTGCAGATGGGCCAAATCCTTTGTGTGCGTGCTGCCCTGGTACATGTGCATCAGTGCTGTGCTCTTGGGGTGTTGACTATATTATGTGTGTTGTTACTCGCAGTGTGACGTGCGCTTCAGTCACTGCAGGCACTTGATTTGTCATGGGCAGGTATCTTTGCATTACTACTGTATGAGGGCCAGCTGTTCGGATGACATACCTTTCATGACACTGTGGCTGAGAGATGAGATGGATGATATGTTGAATGTGCATTGTGTGCCTGTGTGTTTCATGGGTCCAGTTGTCTTTGTGTGCAATATTGTGGTTCCAAGCTGTTACTTCTAGTACGGTCTGTCTTACGTGGGCGTTGTTGTACGATGTGTGGGTGACAGGCAGTGAGGACTACATGGACAGGACTTCGATGGTGTTGCTGATGTGTGTGATGGGTGGCACAGTGCCTGCCGTGTGGGTCTGTGCTCCAGTGGGACTTGTGCATGCAGACGTGGCTCCTTAGGTGTTGCTGTATCTGTGATGGGTCATGTGGGGTTTGACTCTGTTGAACATGTCCGTGTGCACATTGGTCTCATGATTGTGACTGGGAGCAGTGCTGCGTGTTCCTCTGCTACGTGACATGTCCCATGTGTCAGTCGTAGTACAGTCCTCATGCCTACAGACGCCCCGCCCTGTACATTTTCCCACCTACAGGTTGTTTCTCAGTGCGCAATGCAATGGATGCCACATGGTACTGGGAGGGAGGGGTGCTCCACCTTGCTGGTCTGTGGTAGTGGGGGCCTGGTGGGTGTTTTACTTCAGCTGTCCCCCCTCCGACCCACTGTCTTTGTGTTCCGGCTACTTACCTGTTACTTGTCGGTCAGTGCAGCTATGGCGGACACATGGATGTGGGGTGTGCTCCACCTTGCTGGTCTGTGGTAGTGGGGGCCTGGTGGGTGTTTTACTTCAGCTGTCCCCCCTCTGACCCACTGTCTTTGTGTTCTGGCTACTCACCTGTTAATTGTCGGTCAGTGCAGCTATGGCGGACACATGGATGTGGGTGTGGGGAGTGCTCATTCTGGCGCATCTGGAGTACAAGGGGACCTGTTGGAAGTTGCGGTGCTGGCTGACTGTACACATGCCCCCATGGTTTTGTTAGTTGGTAGCTTTGGGCTGAGTGTGTGTGAGTGTCTGTTGCATGTGTGGGTGATGTCTTGTGTATTGTGTACTGGACATGGGGGTGTTTGTCCCTAGGAGCTATGGCATGGTGGTAGTGCATGTGAGTACATAGCGGTGTGCTGGTATACGTTTGTTTGTACTTACCAGCCTCCACTCCCCCTGGTAATCCGGTGAGGATCTCCGGATGTATGATGACTCGCACCTTCTCCTCCCACGCCTTGAAGGTCTTGAATAGCGCGGGATTCCCTCCGCCAGTCCTGGCAGCCAGCTCTCGATTTTTGCTCTCCTTCTTCTTGACCACGCTTTTGAGGTCGTTCCACCTTTTGTTAATTTCTCCTCTGTTGCGTGGAACATTCCCGACTGCATTGACCTGGTCTACGATCCTGCTCCACAACCGGTTTCTGGTGGATAGTGGTGTCTGTTGGACCTGGTTGCCATAGATTTGTGGGTGCACCTTGACGATCTCGTCGACCATGACCGTTAGCTCGGTAGAAGTGAACTTGGGCATTCTGTGTGATGCCATGGTGTGTGTTTTGATGTTTGTGGTGCTGGTGCGGTGTGTGGTGTGTGATGTGCAGGGGGTTTGTGGGTCAGGTGTTTGGTGGTGGTGGTGACGGGTGTGATAGGTGCGTGTCTGTGGTGTGCTGCTGTCCTTTCTGTCTCGCTGTGTTGTGTGCTTTCGTCCTCAGTTTGTAATGTTGCAGGGGGTTGTGGTCTGTGAAGGGGCTGGTTTTGTACTTACCTCTGTGGGTGTGTCATGATGGTCTGTTGTTTTCAGGTGTGTTGTGGCTGGTGTTCTGGGATTTGTTGTTGATTTTTTTGTCCAGGGGGGGTGTGTTTCCGGGATGTGTACTGTGTTTGGGTATTTGTGCGTGGGTTGCTGTGTGGACTTGTTAGCCATGTTGTGCGTGTTTGTTTTCGTCAGCGGATGGTTTCTGTGCATGGACGTGGCCGCCAGGGCTTCCGCCGTGTCCATTTTCGTCACTGTTGTTTGCGCTGGCGGGCGGTGTATTTGTGGATTTTCCGCGCTCATGTCAGTACGATCCTAATTTCACGGGCGGTGTCTCGGTCGTCAGGGCGGGCGGTTTTGGCTTGTCGTGCGTCTTTCCGTCTGTGGCGGGCGGATGGACTTAGACTCGGACATGGGCGGGCGGGCGGTATTTTCTGTTTATTTTCCGCCTCCGGCGGTTTTCGGTTCGCGGCATCGTAATTGCTCGGTCGGTATTCAGACGGTGTAGGCGGGCGGATTTTCGCCACTGTGGTTGATGGCGGATTTTTATCCGCCCGACATCGTAATGGACACCTAAATTTGGCTGGCAATGGGGTGAGAAACATGAACTTTGGGCAAAATGTTTGGGTCAGATATGAAATTGTGTAGGAGTAATGTGCCCCATTAGTCCTTTCAGTGTTGCATTTGGTGTTAGATATGAAGTATAGGCTCTCATTACGAACTATAGGTCATTTCAATTGAATCAAGTTCCATGTTCAATTGAAAGTGACCACTGTTCAAAGTACAGATATGACCCATGACATTGACACTACACGATGTGTCCATTGCTGCATTGAAAGTGCTCTAAGAACACCATCACGCCCATAGTCAACAATGTCATGCTGCACCCTCGCCGTAGCCACCGCCTGGCACCAGCGGTGTGTCACCGCCAATGCCCGAGACAGCATGGCAGGGTTGCTAGGCAAATACACATGGCTAATGGCGGATGGCATACTCCGCCACCCAGATCCCTGTCACTCATGGCAATGCATGGCTCAGGAATAGCGGGAACTACCGCCTGGCACCAGCGGTGTGTCACCGCCATGGCCCGAGACAGCATGGCAGGATTGCTAGGCAAATACACATGGCTAATGGCGGATGGCATGCTCCGCCACCCAGATCCCGGTCACTCATGGCAATGCATGGCTCAGGAATAGCGGGAACTACCGCCTGGCACCAGCGGTGTGTCACCGCCATGGCCCGAGACAGCATGGCAGGATTGCTAGGCAAATACACATGGCTAATGGCGAATGGCATGCTCCGCCACCCAGATCCCGGTCACTCATGGCAATGCATGGCTCAGGAATAGCGGGAACTACCGCCTGGCACCAGCGGTGTGTCACCACCATGGCCCGAGACAGCATGGCAGGATTGCTAGGCAAATACACATGGCTAATGGTGGATGGCATGCTCCGCCACCCAGATCCCGGTCACTCATGGCAATGCATGGCTCAGGAATAGCGGGAACTACCGCCTGGCACCAGCGGTGTGTCACCGCCATGGAGCATGCCCATCCAGCCAATGGGAAGCGCAATCGCGGTTGCCTGATGCAGGTTTGAAAATCGCGGTAGGTGTGCTCCGCCACCCCGGGGCCGGTCATTGGCTGCACTCGTAAAATGCACCACCGCGGTACCGCACGCCTGTCCCCTGCGGTGTCACCGCCATGGACCATGCCCTTCCAGCCAATGAGAAGCGCAATCGCGGTTGCCTGATGCAAGTTTGAAAATCGCGGTAGGCGTGCTCTACCACCGCGGAGGCGGTCATTGGATGTATTTGAAAGAGGCAGACCTGGAACACCAATTGCAGCAGCTTAGAACCACAGAAACGAGCCCTGGGGGCTATATATGTGTGTGAGGGAGCCACACATTGCCACAGCTCACTGAGCCTGCTGCCTGAGACCCCTCACCTGCTGCTGCCTCCAGGGACTGCTGCCTGAGACCCCTCACCTGCTGCTGCCTCCAGGGACTGCTGCCTGAGACCCCTCACCTGCTGCTGCCTCCAGGGACTGCTGAGTGAGACCCCTCACCACCAACAGCCACTGCTGCTGTCTCCTGCCCACAGTGATGGCGAAGACTGAGAAGATCCGTGCCACTCCCTTCACCACCGAGGAACTGGAGCTCCTGGTGGACGAGGTGCTCAACCAGTATCCAAGGCTCTTTGGTGCGCCTAATGTTGTGGTGAGTAACTCAGAGTGTGAGTGAGAGTGCAGGGTGGGGGACACATGAAGTTGATCTGCTGCAGTATGTGGTGGGAGTGTGAGGGTGGGTCAGGCACTGCCTAGCATGCTGTTTCCAGGGGGAAGGTGTGTTTGGCCTATTCAACAGGTTTCCCTGCCTGCACATCCAGATCAGAGGGAAGTATGATGTCTTGTCAGACATACAGTGAGGCTGCACCTTTTCATTTCACGAGTCAGGATAGTGATTGCCAGTCTGCATGTCTGTATGTGTCCCTGATGTCCTTCACAGGCCCATCTGTGGCCTTAGCTAGTGTTGCTGTCCAGAGGGTAGTGAGGCCATTGTTTAGACCTCTATTTGTGCCTCATCTCAAGTTCTGCACCATACTCAGGACCTGAATCCCCCAGGGTGACACTCTTGATGGTCATTCACCTATGACACGGTACATTCAAACATTATTGTGCCCGGACTCTTCCGTCCCCACCAGCATGTGCACATACTAGCATGTGTTGGCACTGTTTGTGTTTCCAAATCGTCACTCCATGTACGGGATGAGCTGCCCCACGTTGGACCTCTGTGTGACCCCAAATGGCCTGCACATTCACTGCCCAATCTGACTGTGACACAACACTGAATGTACAGAGTGTCACATATGTGCTTTTCCTCTTGAGTCTCCATCAATGTGCCATTACAGAGATGTAGATTGCACACAATAGGGCTTGTGATGATGGTCTGCGTTGGTGGTTGGTTACACTGAATGTTGCCCCCTCTTGTCTCCCATGTCTACAGGTAAAAGTCAACCAGCGCAAGGCCGTGTGGAGGGCCATTGCATCAAAGGTGCGTGCACTGGGTGTCTCCAAATGACGGCGCTCCCACTGTCACAAGAGGTGGGATGACATCGCACGGCTAAGCAGGAACGTGGCAGAGATGACACTGGGGCTGATCCCTCGATCCGGCAGGTTGGCGCGGCGCAGCATGACACCACTAATGGGATGCATTTTAGCAGTGACGCAGCCTGACCTGGATGCACGTCTGAAGGTGCATCAGCAGCAAGCTGGTGGTGAGTATTCTGTGAGTGTGACTCTGGTTGTTGTTTGCCAGCATGTGCTCTAGGCCTGGGCCAGTGCAGGGCTGTGATGTTGCTAGTGTGATGCAATGGTGTGTAAGTGGCCGCGGTGTGGGGAGCAGTTGTCATGCATTCCCCCTACATGTACCTTCCCATGTCATTGGTGTAATGGGCCTTGACTTCACATTTGTAGTTTTTGGCTTCTGGTACCATCTTCATTGGTGTCGTCACGGACATCACATGTCAGGGTCCAGCAGAGTGCATGATCTGAGTGTGCCATTATCAATGTATGCATTGCCTGACGTCAGATTAGTGCTGGCTAAACATCTGACACTGATGTGCAACTGTAGTTGTGCCCCAAGATACGACATGGTGGATGGCATGTGCCCATGGACATTGTGTGTGGTTATGTTGGGGTCTGTGTCTGTGTTGGTGCCTTCTGCTGGATCATGTTGTGATGTTGGCAACATGTTGTGAGTAGGATCTTTGAACCCTTCAGGGCCCTAGGTGTGCACAGAGGGATATGTGTGTGTTGTTAGACGTAGCCACCAACAGGCTAAATGGCTGTGTGTCCATCACATGGGTGGATTCTGTCCAATTTTTCATCATTCCACGGTAATTTATATGTTTGTATTGAGGTTGCACAATGTTACTGCCCATGGTGTTGTCCAACATGGATCATTGTCCATCATTAGTGATGCTTCACTTGCAGATATTTGTTGACTTGATGCAGATGTACTTATCCTCTCTCTCTCTCTCTCTCTCATGCAGCATCTCACATGGGAACGGAAGGACACAGGACGGACACCAGTGGTGAGGCATCAGGCACAGGTGATGCTCACCTGCATAGTGACACGGATGTCACCAGCGCATCAGAGGGGGACCGTAGTCATCTAGAGGAGTCCCTGCCAGAAACGCAGACCTCTACGTCATCTGATGATGGCGGTGATGCATCTATGGTTTTGTCCGAAGGAAACGGGGAGTCTGCCTCCTCGTCCACCACACAGCGTTCAGTGCCCACCCTCCCTGCTACTCCCACTTTTGCTACCCGTGTTCGCACCACGAGGAAGGGAAGAGTGTCCTTCATCCCAGGCTCTGCTGCCCCTGCCCCTGTCCCCCCTGCTGCCATCAGTGCGGAGTCTGTGGACCTTTTGCGCCAGCTGTGTGTGGGTCAGACAGCTCTCCTCAATGCCTTCCTGGACCATGACAAAAAATTGGCACAGGTGGTGGCTTTCATGGAGGGCGTGCATTCCGACGTGGATGGGCTACACCGGACTGTACAGTCTCTGGCCTCTGCAGTGACAGCAGCCATTCAACTTGCCCAATCCCATAGTCCAGCTCCAGTCCCTAGGCCCACCACCCTGCCAGTGGCCGCATCTGATGATAGTGACCACACACCACAGACATCAAGGGACAGATACAGCACACGCAGCACATGGCAGCAGCAGCCCAAGCAGTCCAGGCCGCAGACACCATCCCCACAGAAAGGTAAACCCACACCAGAGCGCAGAGGCAAAAGCACTTCAGGCCACACCCAGGGCAAGGATGGCAAGGAGCAGGCCTCAGGCTCACATGCCTCAGAGGCATCCCCAGCCAAGGACTCACCTGTCCCAAAAGTGTCTCGCAGAGACAAGCACACAGTTTCCGTGCCCAGTGACAAACAGATGCCTGCTAAGGGTACACGTAAGAAGAGCTCCAAGGCAAGTTCACCCACAACATCTACTCCCATCCAGAGCCCTGTGAAGCAGGGGAAGGAGGCCACTGTAGGGGGGACACCAGGTAAACAGGTGATGCAGGGGCAGAGGCAATCCGGGGCCAAGCGTCCCAAAGAATCCAGCACGTCCCCAGAGGGGGTACCAGCATCTGCACATGAGCCAGCTTTTGTGACGAGTGTGCCTGTTGTATACACCCCACTTGGCATTAATCCCAGGACAGGGAAGCCATATCAAATCCCCAAGAAGCGGATGGGAACCCCTCCAACTTCTCCCACACACACTGGGTCTCGTGCAAGCATGAGTCCACCTCCACGTGCCACTACCCCACCTGGTCCTAGCAGCCCTCCGGCTTCCCAAACCACTGCTGGCTCTACCACACCTGGACCTAGCAGCCCTCAGGCTTCCCAAAACACAGATGGCTCTACCCCAGCTGGGCCTCTCTCTCCCCTAGCCAGTACCCCAACTGGCCCCGACAGACAGCCACCTCCCTGTCATACTGCCAGCCAAGTCTGAGTGTTGGTCACCCTCACACACATGTCTCTCCCACAGTGGTACCATGGACTGCCCATTTATGACACCCTGAGTGTATTGCTGACCATGGCAGGGTACTGTACCACACATTCCCAGTGCTGGATCTCATGTACCTCACCTGCACTGTGTCCTGGCCACTGGCCTTGTTGTTCACTGCTGTTTTCCCCTTGCCTGTGCAGCTTCTCATGTACCTCACCTGCACTGTGTCCTGGCCACTGGCCTTGTTGTTCACTGCTGTTTGCCCCTTGCCTGTGCAGGATCTCATGTACCTCACCTGCACTTTGGACTGGCCACTGGCCTTGTTGTTCACTGCTGTTTGCCCCTTGCCTGTGCAGGATCTCGTGTACCTCACCTGCACTGTGTCCTGGCCACTGGCCTTGTTGTTCACTGCTGTTTGCCCCTTGCCTGTGCAGGATCTCGTGTACCTCACCTGCACTGTGTCCTGGCCACTGGCCTTGTTGTTCACTGCTGTTTGACCCTTGCCTGTGCAGCTTCTCGTGTACCTCACCTGCACTTTGGACTGGCCACTGGCCTTGTTGTTCACTGCTGTTTGCCCCTTGCCTGTGCAGCTTCTCGTGTACCTCACCTGCACTTTGGACTGGCCACTGGCCTTGTTGTTCACTGCTGTTTGCCCCTTGCCTGTGGAGCTTCTCGTGTACCTCACCTGCACTGTGTCCTGGCCACTGGCCTTGTTGTTCACTGCTGTTTGCCCCTTGCCTGTGCAGCTTCTCGTGTACCTCACCTGCACTTTGGACTGGCCACTGGCCTTGTTGTTCACTGCTGTTTGCCCCTTGCCTGTGCAGCTTCTCGTGTACCTCACCTGCACTTTGGACTGGCCACTGGCCTTGTTGTTCACTGCTGTTTGCCCCTTGCCTGTGCAGGATCTCATGTACCTCACCTGCACTTTGGACTGGCCACTGGCCTTGTTGTTCACTGCTGTTTGCCCCTTGCCTGTGCAGGATCTCATGTACCTCACCTGCACTTTGGACTGGCCACTGGCCTTGTTGTTCACTGCTGTTTGCCCCTTGCCTGTGCAGGATCTCATGTACCTCACCTGCACTTTGGACTGGCCACTGGCCTTGTTGTTCACTGCTGTTTGCCCCTTGCCTGTGCAGCTTCTCATGTACCTCACCTGCACTTTGGACTGGCCACTGGCCTTGTTGTTCACTGCTGTTTGCCCCTTGCCTGTGCAGGATCTCATGTACCTCACCTGCACTGTGTCCTGGCCACTGGCCTTGTTGTTCACTGCTGTTTGCCCCTTGCCTGTGCAGGATCTCATGTACCTCACCTGCACTTTGGACTGGCCACTGGCCTTGTTGTTCACTGCTGTTTGCCCCTTGCCTGTGCAGCTTCTCATGTACTTCACCTGCACTTTGGACTGGCCACTGGCCTTGTTGTTCACTGCTGTTTGCCCCTTGCCTGTGCAGGATCTCATGTACCTCACCTGCACTGTGTCCTGGCCACTGGCCTTGTTGTTCACTGCTGTTTGCCCCTGGCCTGTGCAGCTTCTCATGTACCTCACCTGAACTTTGAACTGGCCACTGGCCTTGCTCTTGTCTGACTTTTGCTGCATGACAGTGTGAAATGTTAATAAAAATAAGATATTTACTCCTGTTGTCTGCCTTGTCAGTGTCCTTGCTAAATGAAAGGGTTACTGTGTGGGTATTGTTTACTGTGACACATGCTCTATTTTCCACTTCAACATTGCCAATGTCTTGTTTCCACTGATCATGTTGTTTCAACTTTTGTGTCCCAGACTTCTGCATGTGTGTGTGTGTTGGCTTGGTAGTATGTGTGTTTGCTGTGGACTGATTGACTTCCTGGGTGTGTTGTTGTGTGTGTGATGTTTAGATTGTTGTTGTGTGTGTTCATGGTGTGTCACTCATCTCTGTTTGTAACTGGTATGTGTGTTGTGCACACACTGCTTGGTGTGCATGCAGTGCTGTGAGTTGATGTTGCCTTGTCCTTGCCTGTTGTGCACCCCCTGATGTTTGGCTGTTGTAGCATGTTGATATCTTTGCCTGTGCATGTGTTGTGACTGATGTGGCTGTGTGCAGTTTTTGTGTTGTGTTGTGTCATGCAGTTGACAGTTGCTCTGAGTGTGGTGTTCTGTTTTCATGTCAGTGTGTGTGTGTTGTTGTTGTGTTTGATTCAGGTGTGTTGCCATTGTGGTGTGCCTTACTTGTGTGTATGTCACATGGACTGAGGTCTATTGTGGTTGCCTTGCTTGTTTTATGTGCGTCCTTGGTGTTTTCTCCTCTCACATTTGATGTGTCTATGGTCATGGTTGTGCATGTGCAGACATGTGGTACACTGTGACACCATTTTGAGTGGATGGGTGTTGTGGTATGTCTGTCTATGTGTCATTGTAGGCCCATTTCTGCCTTTGGTTCTCCATTATTGTTTTTAGTGGATGCACTTCTTATATGTGTTGTGGTATTTTGTCTGTGCGTTTTTCATGACTGATGTGGTTGTGTACTCCTGTTGTGTCTGTGCTCCCATTGAATTTGCACTGTTTAGCTGCACAGGTCTTGTCTGTTGTTGTAGTAGTTCTGTGTGTGTGTTTTGATTGTGTTCAGTGTTTGACTGTTGTTTTTGTGCGTACAGTGGTACTGCCATACCTGTGTGTGTATGTGATGTTTGTGGATACCACCCAGGGGGTGTGTTTGATTGTCAGTGTCTTGACTGGATATTATTGGCAAGCTTCTGTGTGTTTGTCACTGGTGTTGTGTGCTGCAGGTGTGATGGGTGTGGGGGTTGTGTGAAGGTTCATACTTGTGTTTGACTGTCATGGAGTGTTGCAATGGGCCCTGTGTGTTGTGCTGCTGACATACTCCTGTGATGTATTTTGATTCAGATGTGTGGCTGATCAGGGTTGGACTTTATACCCTTCCTTTCATCCCTGTGCCTATTCATGGGTTGCCTTGCTGTCTCCCTGAGTTGTTGCAGTGAGGTGACTGTGGTTTGACTTCACTCACTGTGACTGCCATGTGTGGATTGTTTGGCTGGGGTGGATGTAATGTGTTCCTTCCCTTGCATGTGATATACACATTCTTGGTGTTCAGCTCCTTGCCATTCCATTTGTGTGCACCTCACTTTGGGTTTCCTATTTGTTGTCCTCCATTGCTGTTGGCATGTGGTCTGTGTTTGTTGCTGTGTGTCAGTGTGGGGTATGTCTGTGTGACTTGACAGGCTGTGTGTCCATTGGAGTGTCTGTTCATTATCTGTGTGTGTTTAATTGGTGCTTGGACTCAGTTTACTTGCCACGAGTGTGGTGTTGTTGTGGTGTGTGTGTTCCCCTGGGCCAGTGCTTGTACGCTATGTGTTGCTCTGCAGCCACACCTGATGAGGCTGTCTCCCTAGTTGTTTGTTGTGTGGTGCAGTGTGTGTGTTCACCTGGCTGCTTTTTGGCCATGTGGGGGCACAGGGTGGTCACATGGCATGTCCCTTCATGGTGTGGGTGGGCCTAGTGTGTGGAGTGGGGAGGTGTTGCCCTGTGTACTTTGGGCACTGCCCCTGCCTTGCGCTGGCCCAGGCTACAACATTGTGTGCATTTTTACTCGCGGATTCACCTCTGCGGTCACGTGAACTGGGCATTATTTCAGGATCGTGGACATGGTGGCAGGGGTGTGGAGGGGTGGACTATTGGCAGGTGGGACATGTGTGGCTACACCTGTGGTTGTGTTCCTGTCCCCACAAGGGTGTCTGGTGGGGGCAGGCACCTTACATCGGACATGGATTTGTGGATTGTGTTTGATAGCGGAGTTGTGTGATGGCGTACCTGCGTCAGCGACGGTCCAAGGCTTGCTGTAGGTGGATCATGTACAGCACCGGGAAGACGTGTAGTGCCGGGTCCATGGGGTTCGGCTCCGGTTCTCGATTTCGCGCTCCGCTGTGGTGCTTCCGTATGCTCTGAACGGCCGGTTTCTCCGCTGCGGTGGGCCTGACTGTTTTGCGCATCCTAATTTGTACGGCAGGAGGGACGTCATTGCGTATGGCAGTGGCTCTGGATTGGATGTCTCCGCCACGGGCGCGGGCGCGTTTTGATTGCGGTGCGAGTTGCACCGCGGCGGACGGACAATGGGCTGTGTTTGGCCATTGTAATATGGCGGACGGGGGCACCGCTGCTCATGGGCGGAAAACAGCGTTTTCTCCCACCGCCGGCATCGCGGAGGTGCATCCGCCAGTCATCGTAATGGACCCCTTTGTTTGGAAAATTTTGTGAAGATTCATCAAACGACGTCAAAGATATAGGCAACTGAAAAAACGCTTTTTCTATAGAAACATGGTCCACCTATTGAAAAAAACATAGGTTACACTGACATTATAGTTAGGTTGACATTTTACTCACACAAAATCATAGAAATTCAGCAGTTATAGTTATACTTATTTATTTATCCATTTCTATAAAGCTCGACACCCATCCCGAAGGGGATATCACGGTGCTATGTCTAGCCATTTAACCTAAGCAGAAGTACTGTGTGAAGAAGTAATAGAATAGACAGGCATTTTGAAAAGAGCCGTGTTTTGAACTTCTTTCTGAATCCAAGTCATTAGTAAAGCTGAGATCTAGAGGCAGTAGGTTCCAGTGTGCTACGGCTAAATGGGTGAAAGAGCTGGCCCCAGCTATCACTTTTTTTACCCATTTAGTTTAAGCAAGTGCAAGATTAGCGGATCTCAGACTTCTTGTGGGGCTGTAAAACTCCATTTTAGAATCACAGGACCTGTGTTGTGAAGGGCCCTGTGTGCGTGGCAGAGACATTTTAATTCAGCCCTTAATCGGATAGGTACCCAGTGCAGGGCTTTAAGTCAGGCAGAAATCTAGCTGTCCCTGTCTTGGTTGCATATGAGTTTAGCAGCCATGTTTTGAATCACCTGCTGGTACGAGAAAAGATGGTCCGACATCCCAAAGTAGGGGGGATTACCATAGTCCAGTCTACTTACCACATGGGCTTGGACTATGGTTCAGCGGCCATCGACTGGAATCCAATGGAACAATTTTTTAAGACGTTTCAGCATGTAATAACCTTTGCCACATGTAGCAATAACTCGCTTATACATTGTTAAGGACTCATCAATCAAGAACCCCGGATTTCATACCACTTTATTTGGCCTAAGGGTGGGTCCCAAGGACACCGGCCACCATGATTGGTCCCAAATGTCGTGGGCATCTTCAAAAAGAAGATTCTCATTTTTTTTAGTGTTCAGCTTCAGACAATGAGTCCTCATCCAATTGGCTGCCTCCTCAACGCAGCTAGACAGGTTCTGTCAGATTTTTTCATGTTTCTCACCTAAAGAGATGACCAATTGAATGTCATCAGCTTATGAACACATTTCAAAATCCCACTTGTGCACCAGCTTAGCAAGGGCTGCAACATACACATTAACAGGTGTCGGGCTCAGCGACGAGCCCTGTGGAGCCCCACAGTTGGAGCTATGGGGAGAAGATCTTATAGTACACAACTGAACTGACTGAGTCCTGTTATTCAAGAATGAACCAAACCACCGTAAGGCAGTCAAATGAAGCCCAGCCTCCGGGAGTTCATTTATCAAAAGGCTGTGCGTGACAGTGTAAAATGCTGCTGACAGATCGAGTAGAATCAGGGCAACTGCTTTGCCCTGATCTACTTCCAATCTTATATTATCCAGGACAGCCAGAAGGGTGATTTCTGTACTATTCTTGGGCCTAAAGCCCATTTAAGAAGGATCAAGTAAGTCATTATCTTCTGTGAATTTTGTCAGCTGACAGTTGACAAGTCTTTTTAAAACCTTAGACATGTATGGAAGTAAAGAGATGGGGTGTTAGTTTGATAGCTCTGAGACATCTCGTCCTGCTTTCTTAGCTAGGGGACTAATCAATGCTTGCTTCCATGTGTCGGGATATTTAGCATTTCTCAAGGAAAAGTTAAAGATTTGAGGGAAATGCAGACTAAGGATGGGAGACCGTTGGGAGGAAATAAAATTAAGGCAGGGGTCAGTGGAGAACCTGATTCAACTTCTAACATTGTCTTCTCCAATGTTCCCCCAATAAATTGGCAACATCTCCAAGATGTACTCTAACATCCAGATGAGGCCCGAATCGATGCCAGTCCAGCTCTAATATAGAGGGCTGAGGGACAAAAGTGGAATAAATAGTATTACTTTTCTCTGAGAAGTAATTAGCAATATCTTCGCAGTGGGGGGTGAGGGAGGATAGCTTGTAGAAGTCTAACTGGCTGCGAGAGCTCCTTAAAATTTTCAAAAAGTTAATTACTGGAACCTCTATTTTCTTCCAGTTTTCTAATGAAGTAGGGTTTTTTGGCTCTTTTAAGCTGTCGATGATAGGCATTTAACTGCTGTTTGTAGGATTGGTGATCAACGTAATGTTTTGAAAGGCACCACATTTTCTATGCTAATTTACACTTCCTTTTCTCAAGTTTTAACTCAGTGGAAAACCATGCGTGAGAACTGTTTTGTCTACGAGATTGTTTGGTGTTCCAAGGGATCCACCTATCTAGTGATTCAGAGATGGCTAAATTGAAATCCACTAAGTAGACATCAAGAAAAGTGTTGAGATCCAGGGGGAGAAATGCGCAGTAATGGATTCAACACTAAGGGCCCAATTACTATGTTGTACGGACTGCCACCGACAGGCCATCAGTGGCGGTCCGCCCCAACATCCAATGCCACGTCTGACCACTGGATTATGATGCTAGCAGTCAGAGTGCTGCGGGCGGTGGGAAAGACTGCCACCTGCAACAGGATCGGAGATCCTGTCGGGGTGGTGGTCAGACAGATAATCCCTGAATGGCGGCTGTGCCTGGGGGGTCTGACCGCCATAAAACGGCAGATGTTAAGTGATTTTGGGGGGCCCTAGCAGGGCCTCCTTTCTCCTGGGCCTCTGCTATGGGGCCTAGCTGGCACCCGTAGTGCCCTTGAAACATCCATGCACCCTGTGCCAGGCACCACAGACTGCAGCACAAGTCTCAATGTAAAAAGGAATGTTTCCGACCACCTACACGGTGGTCGAATCAAAGTTCGGAGGTCAGGACCACCACCTACTTGCCAGGGGGTCCACCACCTACTTGCCAGGGGGTCCTGATCCCGAAACGATGACCGTCATTGTAATCAGCCCCTAATTTTGCACCAGGTACTTTTGAGCACAGAGGAAGTATTGAGAGTCTGTTTTTGAATAATGTGGAGCAAAATTGAAATACTAATATTAGAGTTTTCAGACCAGGTTAAAGGGACAAAATCAATATTGTGTATGGGATCCATATTTAAGAACAGAACAGTAGTGTGATGGCCGGCTTCATGGATAGGGCCTAGAATTCTTTTCTCAAGCAAAGGATACTCATGTTACTTGCCAGTTGTTTACAGAAGGGATAGTCTAATTTCTCAAAATGAACATAAAAGTCTCCAATTACTAAGCATCGCTCATGCTTTAGGGTGAGTGGAGAAAGCCATGCCAATAGGTTAGCTACCAACTTAGGGCCTGATTATGATGCCAGTTAGACTGCCCATCTGACCGCCGCGACCGTGGTCCGATTCCGACCGCCGAGGTGGGAAAGCTCCACCTGCCGTATTACAATGCAATCACTGTTACTGCTGAGGTCTCATCGTCGGCGGTGGCCCTCTCCCCGGACATGTCACTGTAAGTGAGTACGAATGTACAGGACACATGTGCAGCTGTACACACATGCATGACACATGTGGGGACATTGTTCCATGTACAATATTGCTGGAGTGTGGCGATATGTGCACAGTCCAGTCAATAGAGATACATGTCACAAAAGAACTTATCTGGATTCTGTCACCCACAGGACCATCCACTTTGTTGTGCAGCTGCTGAGGTGTTGGGGGGACCTGGAGGAAGGGATCCATGCCAGAGTCCACCAAGGAGAAGCGGAATCAGCTAAGCATTCACCCCTTTTCCTCAGTTTCTGACGACTTGAGGCAGCTGGTTGGACCGCCACGGTTGGGTCATTGGAAACCCACATTGATCCCTGTACAGCTCTATGGGTACAGTTTGTCTCCAAAGGCTATCTCAGCTGTCGGAGAAAAGCTGTCAGAGTCGGCGGTCTTTTAGCGGTCGGTCAGAGTACATGATGCATGCATTGTAATCAGGCGGTCGAACTGAATATTTAATTGATAATTATTTATGTCAATTGTGAAATAAATGTTTTTAATTGTGTTACGTTTTAGGTGTTCGTTGTGGAGTTTGTAGGGGTATATGGTGGGAAGTAATTTAATTATAATTATGTTTTTAAATATTATTAACTATTTAATTGATAAATATGTAAATTGTGTAATTAGGAAAATGTTTAAGTTATATATGAGGTGTGGGTTGTTGTGTTTGTAGGGGCAAAAGGTGGGAAGTTAATTAAATATAATTAATTTATTTTTAATAATTATTATTCATTGTTTAATTGATAATTCATTATGGAAATTATGTAATTATATATTAGGTGCACGTTGCTTGGTTTGTAGGGATAAAGGGTGAGAAGTTAATTAAATATCATTATTTAATTATTGCCTAATTACTATTAATTGTTTAATTGCTAAGTATATAAAATTTGAAATTATTATAACTTTAAGATATATTTTATGTGTGTGTGTAGCTTAGTTTGTAGAGGTATAGGGTAGGAAGATATTTAAGTAGTAATGCATGTAAAAATAGTTATTTATTGTTTTAGAAATGTTTTATTTATTATGTTATGTGTTAATGTTATGTGTTAATTGTGTTATGCATTTTAATTGTAAATAACATTATATTTGTTGGTTTTCATAATTGTGAAAATATAGTGTGGCATTTTAATTATATTATTATTTGTTTTAATTTAAAATATGTATTAAACAGTGTAATCAAAATGTAATTTGTTTCATTTTAAATACCAATTATATATATATATATATATATATATAATGTAGTTGTTAAAATATTGAATTTGGTTGAAGTTAACTACTCTCTCTCTACTGTTGCACACACTGAAGTGGGAATAGTACATTTTAACCCACCACTATCTAACACTTTCTCTACTGTTGCGCAGACTGCAGTGGGAATACTAAATTCTACCCCTCCGCAATCCAACACTTTCCCTACTGGTGAACCCGACTGGAGTGGGAATAGAAAATTGTAACCCCTTCTGAGTCCAACCTTTTCCCTACTGTTGCACCGATTGGAGTGGGAATAGTAAATTTTACCCCTCCGCAATCCAACACTTTCCCTACCGTTGCAGCGACTGGAGTGGGAATAGTCATTTGTACCCCTCCTGAGAACAACACTTTCCCTACTGTTGCACCAACTGGAGTGGGAATAATACAATTTACCCGTCCGCAATCCAAAACTTTCTCTACTGTAACACAGACTGGAGTGGTAACAGTAAATTTTACCCCTCCTGAGTCCAACACTTTCCCTACTGTTACACTGACTGGAGTGGGAATAGTAAATTTTACCCCTCCACAGTTCTACACTTTCTCTGCTTTTGCAGTGACCGGAGTGGGAATAGTAATTTGTACCCCTCCTGAGACCAACGCTATACCTACAGTTGCACAGACTGGAGTGTGAATAGTAAATTTTACCCCTCCTGAGTCCAACGATTTCCCTACTGTTGCAGAGATTGGAGTGCGAATATTATATGTATTATTCCTACAATTTATTGAGTTTTTTAATATTGTTTAGATTTTTATTATTATGATGTTTCTGTGTATTTAACATTATATTATTCTTATTTATTAATGTTTGTAATATATAAGATATTTTGTGAAATGTAATTTTTTATTTAGTTTACTTTTTATGTGTAATTAAATTGGAGTGTTTTTTTATTTTTTCCAGTTTATTTGTTACAGTTTGTAATTGTGTGTGTGTATATATACATGATGATCGTGCGCGCTGTCGCCGGGGGGAGGGGTCGCCTTGCTTCGTGGCTGGGGGCGGCTTCTTCGGGGGGGGGCGGCTTGCGGGCGTCTGGACCCGGCGCTGGATGGCGGGAGTGTGCGGAGCATGTGAATCTACAGCTCTACATGACAAGAATAGATGCTTACTGGGTAAGTAACATTAACATTATCCTTTTAGAGGCTTGTTTAGCTTTAAAATTGCTTTCCATGTGAAAATATATTCAAGAAATGTTCTTTGATCGCACGCATTCAGAGATTCTCCACCTTTGAATTAATTTAACATTTACTGCCAGTGTACAGTTTAACCATTTATGATTAAATATGAGGCAAGTAGGTTTAAAGAAATGTCTAACAGTGCTGTCTGTGTCCCTGTGCAAGGAATCCATCATGGCTGATGAATTGATGGATAATTTGCTGGTGAAACGAAATTCTGTCTGATATGCCTCTGATTCATTGTCGGATTGAAAACATCACATTTCAGACCTATTCAGATAAAAAAAATTGTATGTGCAACCCTGTATCATCTTATGACGTTAAAACACCATGTAGATCCTATTCAGGCAAAAGCACAGTCACTAACCTACGGGTTTAAACTACTAAAGCAATAACTGAGTTGTCCATCGTTTAGCCATCTGCTCTCCATAACGTCAGCTTGGTTGATGCGAACAGTGTCCTATGGCGCGGAAATTATGCGAGGATCCGAAGCAGTTACTCTTAATAAAGTTCAAACAAAAGTTTATAAATCTATGGGGCATATTAGCAAGACCCACGTTAAAATTATCGCCGTTTTAGCGGCAGGAAACTGCCGCTAAAATGGCGATAATGGGCTTGCTAATATGCGTAATAGAATTCCAATAGAAGCCCAGGTTAGATGTCCTGCACATCTAACCTGGGCTTCTATTGGAATTCCATAACGCATATTAGCAAGCCCATTATCGCCGTTTTAGCAACAGTTTCCTGCCGCTAAAACGGCGATAATTTTAACGTGGGTCTTGCTAATATGCCCCTATGTTTCACGTTTGAAAATCAGCCTCACCAGCACAAGTACGCCTAGAGCTTGGTTTGAAAAATTAAGTATTTCAACGCAAGAGGGCTTACATTAAACTATGCTGGAGTTTGCGTGCTTCTTAAAGGAGCTCAATTAACAACTTATGCGGGCAGGAAATCGAGACTCAACAACTTGGCAACCTAAAAGGCTCCTGGGGCAACCATCTAACCCAGACCATTAAGGATCTTGGCATGCAAGAAGCCTGGGCTGCGAGCATGGGAAAAGCTGCATTCAGTCGTGCAAACAATGCATTAACTCTGATCTTGACTTCTATAAAAATACAATCGTACAATTACAACACGCTTGGACGGTGATAAACTCAAATAATAACCTTTGACCTCAGGAGTATTTGCCAGCACACTCTTCTCACGTTTTAAAGCATCAGTTTATGCTATTTCGTTTTGAAACCATGGAGACTAAAGACCTTGTCCCCTTCTGGAAACAAAAGTTGCGAAATCAAACCTGTCAACTTTGTGGGTACAATTAAGGCAGAGTCACTAGCCCATGTTTTCTGTGTATGTCCGGGCCCTTGGAACAAAGGAAAAAACTCCTGAAACCAATTATTTGAAACCTGAAAATTCGCTCTTGCAGACAAGCAGTAATTACCTGGTTAAGTGGCACCGCAATTCCTCTAGCCTGCAATAGGGTAATGTTTTTACAACTGCTTTTTGAAGAATTGTCCAAAAAGAACGAGCAGGGTTTGATGTAAGACAGGAGTACATTCCTACTGCAACATTTTAAGGCCAGGCATTGTCAAGGGCCCTGAAATCTGACAAATTGTTGATCCTTAAGATCATGATTTGCATAAAAAATTCAAACATTGTAGGAGGCTGGCTTAGTATATGGTGCACACTTATTTAAGTGAAGCACCATGCACTAATCCAGACAAACGGTATGGTGATTTTAGTGGTCTTAGACAACCCCAGCAACAGGGATATTCTACATCAGAGGGTGCTCTGAGGCAGCAGTGATCTTCTGTGTGCTGTTTAAACTGTGTTTAATAGGGACTGTGCACTTCGTTTTTTGGCCAGGAGAGGGAGTAAAGTTTTATACAAACACTATTGTCAGAGGACAAGTTAGGCCCTTACCTGCAGAAGTCCAAAGTGTGGATTGAGCCGGTCTGTCTCCTAGGAGATTCTGAACAAGAGAAGCAGCTCCCAACTCCCTGGCCAGCAAACCTTGTCTGAGGTCACTGGGACCTTATATATCTGCTAGTGGTTGGTACATGTGTACACTGATTGGTGGTTGTATCTGATGTTTCTATTGGATTAGGGTTAGTGTCCTCATTGGTTGGGTATTTGAGGGTTCTGATTGGTTTCTGGGTCTGTGATTCAATCAATGTAGGGTTGGGACTAGGGCTAGGGTTAGTATTTCTATTGGAAGTAGGGACTAGGGCTTCCTGTGCCATTGGTTGCTTGGTCTTGGGTTGGGACTACTGGTAGGGCTAGGGCCTCTATTGGACGTAGAGATCAGGGTTTTTGAAAGTTATTGGGTGCTTGGACTAGGGCTGAGGTTGGCTGTAAGGTCCTTGTCTCCTATTGGTTCTAGATTTTAGGGCTAGTGTTGTGACTGGATAGGGTTAGGGCTAGGGTTCCCATTGGCTGAAGGGGTCACCTGATTACTAGGGCTTTAAAAGGCTGAGGCTTAGGGCGTCTCAGCCCGTGCGTCGAGGCTAAGGGCGGAGAGGACAAGGGCAATTACCTGTTTGAGACTGGTCGGGAGTAGGGCCAGAAATACTGCCCATGTTCACATTCAGTAAGAGCCACCCCACACCATCCACAAACATAGTAACACATTCACACCAAATGTACACCACACACAACCCTATGCACGGACCAATGTACCAGCATGCACTACAAACCCAACCAAACCACATCTATACACCCTTCTATCCCAACTACCACACATACCCACCATCACCTACAAACAGTACACAACTCTATCCTATACCACTAACCAATCCACTCATCACTAACACAACCCCATTCAACACCATACATAACTACATCCCATCCAGACACACACTCCCAGCTCTAATTACACCTAACAGACCACCTTTTATCACTAACAAACATATATACATCCTTCCATCATTTGTCCAACCAACACCCTCCTCTCCCTACTACCATAATAACACTAACACACAACACACACTGCACACCACCACACTTTTTAACTCTTGCAACAAACCAGTCTAAAACAAACACTCTTACCTCTACTTCATTCCCTCCTACACACAACATACACTCTACTCATAAACACATCACCACCCCCTACCTTACAACCTCCTCTCACAAACAATACTATACAACCAAATCCATTGCATGAAACAAATACACCAGCACCACTTTTCACTACTCCTCAAAAACAAAACATATCACACACACCAGCACAACAAGATCTTCAAAGCCTCTCATCTATTGGACAATTTAGAACCTTACTACATGACCCACATGCTGCACCACCACCCCTGACTCATACACCTTCCGCCATAAACACACGCAAACAACATAAGCGACGTGCCACACCTCACAACTTTGCTTCCCCATGTCTACTGCACAACAATGTTACACCACAAAAACAACACAGCACACCAACTCACTCTCAAACACCATCTCCACCACATACACACGCAGACCCATCAAAATGCCTTCTTATCATGCTGGATGAGGAACATGATACAGAACAGGTACACGATTGCTATCCTAATACAGCTAATGCCAGCACTAAAAACACACCTGCTACAAACCCACACAATACTGATCACTCTTCTACAAAACAAAGTCTCACTATCACCAAAGGCCATTCTCTAAACTGTCTACTAATAAATGCTTGATCCCTCTCTAAAAACAAACATCACATCTACGACCTTCTCACAGATGCAAAACCAGACATACTATTCATAACTGAATCATGGTTGGGAGATGATATGGCTCCAGTCCTGCATGAAGCCATTCCTCTAGGCTATCAAACGATCACCCAAAATCGTATAGGCAAAAAAGGAGGTGGTCTAGCTGTTGTGTTCAGGCAAACATTACATATCACTAAAGTTGATGACATCTCCATAAAGAATTGTGAGGCTCTTCTAACAAGATGCAATACTACACCGTCTTCATCCTGTAACTTCCTGCTCCTTTACAGACCTCCACCTAGCAAGGCGACATTCCCAGACGCACTTCTAGACACAGTTTCAAACCTGATAACAATACACTCCAACTTATGCATTCTGGGTGACCTCAACATTTGGTTTGACAAACCCAATATGGCCCATCCAAAAACAATAATCACTGGCCTAGACGCACTGAACCTGCATCAGATTGTCCACAAACCCACACACATCGCTGGACATATCCTAGATGTCATTTTTGCTAATACTGAACTAGTTACCTTTCAAACTATAACTCCAGTCACATGGTCAGACCACCACTTGCTTGCTTTCCAACATAAAACAACACTACGGGACTCACCTAAAACTAGTTTACATCCATCCACCTATCGGCCGTGGAACAAACTCAATTTGGAACACTTAGAAACACAACTAACATCAAGTACAAATCTGGAAACAATAACTTCTGTTCAAAATCTATATGAGTGGCTACAGGAAGCTTTTGACATCCTGATACCACTCAAAACCACACAACAGCACAAAAGAAAAAGAGCGCCTTGGAGAAACATAGAAATAAAAGACATAAAACAACAAATTAGAAAGCTGCAACGTACCTGGCTCAAAACAAACGCCAAACAAGACAAACTTCACCTACAAAAAATTTACAGATTATACAAGTCAGCTAACAAAAAAGCTAAGAAAAGGTACTATTCAGATAGAATTCAAAATGCTAAATGTGCAAATAAAGAATTCTATAAAATACTCAATGAATTACGCAAACCAAATTGCGTAGAAGGAACTCATCCTGCTACTCAAGATTTCACAGACAAACTGGCAAATTATTACACAGACAAAGCAGACACATTGGACTCGTACTTAAAACAGAAACAAAGCACCAGCACTAACCCCTGTACAAAACAACAATCCAAGAATACTCTAACCCAGCCTCTCCGTTCCTTCCAACACATCTCACACAATTAATTTATGGACCTGGTCAAAGCAAACAGGCCTGCCGGCAGCCCTTCTGACCCCTGTCCACCACAAACTTTCAAGACAATTCTTTTAACAACCTCTGCTGCCACTGCAGTAAGAAGAATCATCAACGATTCCTTAACTACCGGAATATTTCCAGAAGAACTCAAAAAATCACACATATGCCCTTTTGCTGAAGAAAACAAACGTGGACCCGCTGAACCCTGACAACTACAGACCCATTACAAATGGACCTTTCCTGGTCAAACTGATAGAAAGAGCAGCGTTCGCCCAGATGTCACAATTCATTGAAGAGAATGACATACTCTCAGACTTCCAAACAGGATTCCGTCCGGGAAGAGGCACTGAATCTGCCCTCCTTGCCATCTGGGATGACCTCAAGAATACAGTTGACCGCAGCGGGGTTGCTGAGCTACTCCTCTTGGACCTCTCAGCTGCCTTTGACACGGTTGACCATGACACTCTGAAACAAAGACTCTATGAAGCCGGCATAGAGGGAACTGCTCTAGACTGGATTGCGTCCTACCTTCAAAACAGAACTAATGTCATCCATACCCCACCTTTCTCGTCCAAACCATACTCCACAAAAGCAGGGGTCCCTCAAGGTTCTATCATCTCGCCCATGCTTTTCAACATCTACATGAAGTCATTACTGGTACTGATCAATCAATTTCACCTCACGTGCTATAACTATGCAGATGACATGCAAATACTCCTTCAACTGGAATGCCCCAAAGACATTGAAAAATTCCCAATTTTCAGTTGTCTCAGGGCTGTGGATCAGTGGATGACTTGGAGCCATCTCAAATTGAATGCTTCAAAAACAGAAATACTCACGTGTGGCGATTGGAAACATTACGACCCGCTTGCCGCCTGGCCTGATGAACTGGGATCACCACCTAAAGTATCGAAGGAAGTAAGAAACCTCGGAATGACCATGGACTCCAAGCTGTCGATGAATTCCCAAGTGGACAAACTAGCAAGATCAAGCTTTGTCACTATAAAAACGCTGCAACGAATTTTCCCTCATTTGGGATTTCCACACAAGGTCCAAGCTACCATCTCCCTTGTTCTGTCGAAACTCGATTACGCCAATAGCCTCTACCACGGATCACCTTTAACGACCATGAAAAGACTACAACGGATTCGGAACTCGGCTGCCAGACTACTCTTGCATATCAAACAGCGAGACCACATTTCACCTGCCTTGAAAGCCCTGCATTGGTTACCGGTTGCCAGAAGATCCACGTTCAAGCTACTTTGTATCACCCACAAAGCAATACATGGAATGGGACCGCTCTTCATCAGGAATAAAATCACCAAACACATTCAACACAGAAACCTACGCTCTAAAGGGGCATCTCGCCTCAAAATCCCAAGATACAAGAAAAAAACCATGGGTGGCACATCCTTCTCTGTTCAAGCAGCCAAACTATGGAACTCTTTACCCCCAACATAAGATCCACCGACAACCACCTTATCTTCAGAAAACTACTCAAGAATTGGCTCTTCCCCACACAACGCAAACAGAAATTTACAGCCTATTCCTATAAGCATTTATTTTCACTATAGATATGTTTCTATCTTTGTGTATTGCTTTGTATAAACATGTAGAATAATTATGTTGTAAATAAATAAATAAAAATCATCTTTGGTCTACATGTACTTACTTCCATTGTTCATCTATGCACCTTCCATGTACTTCGATCTGTGTGTCTGTTATTTTTCTCCTGAAAAAGCATATCCAATGCACTACCCTATTTCTCATCCTGTACCTCTTTCAATATCTTTAATCTATATATATTTACCTCATTTATGCATCTATATACTTTCAATGTACTTATGGATCTATATATTTATCACTTTCTTCTAATTTAGCATTTCAAATGCACTACCCTATTTTCTCAGCCTATACTTCTCTCAATATATCCTCTGGCCCAACCTTCTGACTCATCTCAAACTTCTTTCTACTACTCTTTCCAATGCACTACCCTATCTCTCACCCTATACATCTATCAATATATCCTCTACATCCACTCTCTCATTTATCCCAAACCCCATACCACTACTATGATCCCCAAAATAACCCTTTCTAGACTCTCTCCTACTCTACCCCTCCTTGCATCATCTGACACCTCTTTTTACTATACCGATCCCCCAAAACAAACCTTTCTAAACTCTTCCCCTCAAAAACCCCTTTTTACTCATCCAAAAGCCTCCTCCTACTGCTATGACCTCAACTATCCTTTTCAATCAAAATAACAGACTAACATGTTCACTTCTCAAATTCCATATTCCACTATACTAATTCACTACTAATCCTTTATGGGTTCCAGAGTAGCGTGCTACTCGCCAATAAAGCGTTTCAACACCCATCAGAGTTACCAGCGCTATATAAATGAAAACTTTTCCCCCTTTTCTACCCCTCCCCAACCCTTCTCAATCCAAATAACTGACTAACATATCCACCACTCAAATTACTTTCATGTTTCGCCATGCTAATTCAACAGTAATCATTATGGGTTCCAGAGTAGCGTGCTACTCGCCAACAAAGCGCTTCAAAACCCCATCAAGGGGTAGCAAGCGCTATATAAATACAAACCTCTTTCCCTCTTCTATCCCGCAACCTACCCTTCTCTATCCAAATAACTGAATGACATATCCACCACTCAAATTACTTCATACTTCACTATACTAATTTTCAACACTAATCCTTTATGGGTTCCGGAGTAGCGTCCTACTCGCCAGAAAAGCGCTTCAACACCCATCAGGGGTAACAGGTGCTACATGAATGCAAACCTTTCTTCCCTTTTATCCCTCCGCTACCCTTCTCACTCCAAATAACTGACTAATATCCACTACTCAAATTACTTTCATATTTCACCATACTAATTCAGCACTAATCCTTTATGGGTTTCCGGAGTAGCGTGCTTTAACACCCCATCAGGGGTAACAAGTGCTATATAAATACAAACCTTTTTTTCCTCTTCTATCCTTCTGCTATCCTTCCGAATCCGAATAACTGACTAACCAATCCACCACTTAAAATTTACTTGCATGTTTCACTATACTAATTCAACACTAATCTTCTATGGGTCCCGGAGTAGCGTGCTACTCGCCGAAAAAGCGCTTCAACGCCTCGTCAGGGGTAGTAAGCGCTATATAAATGCAATTACAATACAATACAATATATATATATATATATATATATATATATATATATATATATATATATATATATATATATATATATATATATATATATATCACAAAGAAGCACAAAGCGTTCCCCTGTTACCGGATACATACATACATATTTATTTGTTATTTTTTAAAGTTTACACAAAGTTAGTAAATCATAACATAAATTATAATTATTATTTGATAATAGTTTTAGATTATATGTTTACATAAACATACACATATATATGAGTTTTTTAAATAAGTGAACAATTCATATATAATTTTATTTTATTTAAATATATTTAATTTACATTATATTACTGTTTAATGTTAATATATTTAATGTTTACCATGTTTAACTATGTGTATATTAAAAACAATATTTTTGCATTCAATATTAGTGTATAACGATATTTTTTTCTCAATATTTTTGTTATTTATATTATGAGTGTAGTATAACAATATTTTTGGGCTCGATATTTTCGACACAATATTTATGTCCCACGATATTTGTGGTTTTGATCGATTGTAAGTGAACCCCACCCAAGAACAGCGTTTCCACAAAGAATCGCAAACTAACTTGAGTTCTAGGAAAAATGCATCGATTTCCCAATTTATTTAAAAACACATATCAAATTTTGTTTAAAAGATTTCCATATTTAAAACTTCAGTTCAAAAATTGTTAACCCCAATTTCTAATTTGAGCTATGCCCACGCAGCACCCCTGTTTAAATTTCTTTCCCTCATTCAACCACCAGACCGCTAACCTAAGATGGCGGTCCCCACCCTAGATCAGCGTTACCACAAAAAAACATAATCTGACTCCAGTTCTTGGAAAAATGTGTCGATCTCCCAATTGATTTAAAAATTCATATCACATTTTGTTTGAAAGATTTCCATATTAAAAACTTCAGTTTAAAAACCATATAGTTATAGTCATACTTATATTAATAAACTATAATTTGTGGCCTAGAGGTACTTAACGGCATGAGTTATTCTTTTTTCAGATAAGTATAACTGCTGAATTTCTATGTTTTTTGTGGGTAAAATGCAAACCTAACTATAATGTCCCTGTAACCTTTGGTTTTTTCAGTGAATTTCTATGGCTTTTTAACCAAAAGTAATTTATAATTACCGTACATTAATATAGCCTACGTTGTGCAAGGCGGTGGGTGTTGGCCGCAGGGCCTGGCCTGAGGCGAGGCCCTGCATCCAACCCCCCCATGCCACACATGGCCTTTGGCAAACCAGACCGGAGTTTGTAGTGTTTGAGTGGGTTTTTATTTTCCCTTGGGTATTGGATACAGGGATCCATTGCAGATTTACAGTGGGGTAGCGCTAAGCAATGCGTTGGATCCGCGGATCCATGCTTTGGCTCAAAATAAAAATTTGGGCAATTTTTTGCCTATGAGGGGTCCCTTTCAGACCCCTCCATGTGTCCCATGGGGTCGGGACACAAACAATAGTATGAATGGGTGCCCAGGAATTTAGCATTGTATAGATACAGGTTGACCCATTATGCCTATGTATATTTAAGAAACACCCACTGTGTGTTCTCAGTCATTGCTTGTTATTAGCACATATTCCATGAAAAAGCATCACATTTCAGATCCCTCCTCGACTCAGCCAAGAACAGACCCAAAAAACTTTTTGACCTCATCAAAAACCCAAACTGCTCTCCCCAAACCATCAAGCCTGAGGATTCTTCAAAGAAAGCAGCAGAATTCGCTTTATTCTTTGATGAAAAGGTAAAATCACTAGTGGATCAGGTCACCCACCCCACCCCCATTGAGGAACGAAAATCCTTAGTCACTTGGCAGAACTTTGCAGCCATCTCGGAAGATGACCTCCTCAAATGCATCCTTGAAACCAAACCCTCCAACCATTCCTCTGACCCCATCCCCAGTGGCATCGCCATTGATTTCTACACCAATACTCTCTCTTACTGGACCAGACTAGTTAACCTCTTCCTTAGTCAAGGCTCCCTCCCTGCTGCCCTCAAAACAGGACAGGTTACCTCTCTTCTAAAAAAACTTCCGCAGATGCGAATGACCTCAACAACTTCCGCCCCATCACCAACCTCCCTTTTCTTTCTAAAATCACAGAAAAATGTGTTGCGAAACAACTTTCCCTACACATTATGGACAATAATCTCCTTGACGTGTTCCAGTCGGGTTTCATCCAAAATTGCAGCACTGAAACAGCCCTGCTGCAAGTGATTGATGATGCGCTGCATATACTCGATTCTGGGGAATCGTGCCTTTTGATTCTTCTTGACCTCTCTGCAGCATTTGACACTGTTAATCACAACACCCTCCTCAACATTCTTCAACAGAGAATGGGCGTGGAAGGCACAGTGCTTAAATGGTTTGCCTCATTCCTCTCGGACAGATCACAAATGATCAAGATAGCGAAGTCTTTCATCTCCATTGGTGGTAGGTCAAGGCGTCCCTCAAGGTTCTATCCTTGCACCCACTCTGTTTAATCTCTATATGGAACCCTTGGGGAACCTCCTTAGTAAATCTGGGATCCACTACCATCTCTATGCGGATGACACCCAAATCTACCTCAAGGTGTCTTCCGCACACGATATTTCACTACTCAACTCTACTCTCAACTCTATTCACAACTGGATGTTAGTTCACCAACTCATTCTCAATGCCACCAAAACTGAATTCCTCCTCCTATCTACCTCTCTCTCCCCTCCTCCGGTTCAATCCTGGATGGATCAGCTGAATTTACTCAACAATAAACCCGTCATTGTCGACAGCGCTAAATCCCTAGGTGTCATACTTGACAAAAGACTCAACCTAATCTCCCACATCAACTCCATTGCTAAGAATGCACGTTACCAGCTGCGACTTCTGTGGGGGATCCGTCGGTTCTTCCCGGAGAAAGACCTAAAAACATTGGTCCAATCGCTAGTTCTCTCTAGACTGGATTACTGCAATTCTCTCCTGACTGGCGTACCCAAATCTCACCTCTCCCCGCTCAAATCCGTCCTCCATTCAGCAGCTCGCTTTATTTCAGGATCCAAACGTAGTGACCACATTACTCCTATCCTGTCTTCTCTTCGATGGCTTCCCCTCGAGGCAAGATCCATTTATAAAACTGCCTGCATCACCCATAAAGCCCTGCACACTTCTTCCCCTCGTTACCTGGCGAATAAACTGAAAATGTCAGGAGGCTCGAGACCTTCTCGGAATGCAGTAAAGTTTCTGCTTGAGCTCCCATCCTTCAAAAAGGAAAGATCGATGGCTCAATCGTTCTCAGGTAATGCGGTGAGAATCTGGAACTCGCTTCCGCCATTGCTCCGTGCCACTACCTCCATCCAGATTTTCAAAGCGGACCTCAAATCTCTTCTCCTTCAAAGACACTTCCAGAACTAATACCCTCATTCTCAGACCCCTCCAGGAAGCTAGTTCATCACTGTAAATTTGTAACATCTTTTTGTTCATTCCCCACCCTTGATTGCTGTGTCTGATATTGTGTTATTGCCTATATGGTTTTACTCTACCTCTCCTGTTTATTTTTGTAACGTTCTATTTTATACCATTTTTCTCATGTAACGTAACTGGTTCTATTGTACAGCGCTCTGACACCTTCGGGTAAAGTCTGCGCTATATAAAAATGCATTAAATAAAAAAAATAAAAACAAATAATAAATCTTGAGGACTACCTTTCCCAGAAGCCATCGGGATTTACTTTGGTTCTCGGACTACATGTTTCTACAATGGGCACATTGGCCCTCCATCATTGTCGATTCCCCCAATAACAACCATTGGACTCTAGTATATACAGGTGGATAACTTCATTGAGGATATTATAGGAATAAATGACTATATTGTGGCATGTTTGTTCAGTCGATTACAGTACGAAGAATTGAACTGCTCGGAGGAATCGCTATTGTAGACATATTAAGACTCAATGCGAACTATGACAGTTGGTTCAGACTTATCGTGCATGTATCGACCAGTGAGTGCTGATTAGTAATTAATAAGTAACCAGACAGTCACCTGAATGGTATATGTATATATTACAAGATGTCTACAACTGATGAGTTTTCACACAGTTTTTAGCACAACTCTATTGTTTATGTTGGTGACATTGATGTTGTAAATAGTCATGTCAGCTTCCTCTCCATACCGTGAACAAGGTTTGATCCCTGAAATGCATTGGTGAGGCTACAATGTTGCCGTTAAAGATTTTGAACCGTCAATGAGTGTCCAGGTGGTCCTTGACGGGGACGGAGGAGATGATATATATCTTTATATATATATATTGTGTATATGTATATACACAATATGGCGGACATTACTCAACAGAGAAATTGATACAACAATGTGTGGTCTAGGTGTTTTTCTTACATGTAAAAAGTACAAGCTAGACAGCCGGACTCTATGGTCCTATGCAAGGCAAGCACCGGAACGTGTCGACTGTCCCTATATGTGATGCACTGGTGAATTAATAATAAAATTAAAACAATTCTAACCCCACAGTGTAGGTTCTGATTCCTGTCAACACAGAAGAGTTTGAGCAGTGGAGTTGTGACAAGATACATATATATAAACGGACGCATTTTTACTTTCGCCAAAAAATATGAGTCGCTAAAAGCCTCAAAATATGGGAGGGGCAAAGTTGATAGCACAAAGGAGATATCAAAGCCGACCACAGTTGAGGGTTCTTCATATTCCGATTTAAGTTCGGCCCTAGAAAGTGAAACGGAAAATGACACACGTAAACAAATGGTTCATCAAATCCCCTCAACAGTGTCATTAGCAGATGAAGTTAATTTTTTAGTGGAAGAGCGCAGGCAGACCCTGCGCCCAAGGATGCACTACAGCAAACTAAATCAAGAACATCCAAGCACCGGGCAAGAAGGCGGGCAAGAAAGCGCAATTTCAAAAAACAAAATTCAACAGAGGAAACAGCCAAAGAGGAATTGGAGGCGCTAACCCAGCAGGGTGATAAAAACAACCTGACAGTATTAAATCTTACGGATGTTGTGCTCAACAAAGCAGAGGAACAACTCCTTTCTCTGGGACTCTCATATTGTCCGGTAAGCTCCTTTGACTACGCAACCACACGTTTTGATATATACAAAAGTATAAGGAAACTAAAATTGAAGAAATACTTCATTCAGCTAAGCAAACAACATGAGATCCTTGATAAAAACTTGCATACAACACAATGTACTTCTCAGGAAACTACCACAGTCCATCATGGTCTCACACAATCTGACATGGCACTGCTCTCAGATATGCAAGAATTAATGGCGGAAGGTGAAAGGCAAAGTCCAAATCTCGAAAATGACGATAAAAGACTTGACTCAACGGATCAAAGAAAACCCAAAACACCTTTCAAACCCAGTTCTACATTCAATCCAATCATGATCAGAGATTCCATTGACAATTTTCATGACAATGTGATAAATGGCCTTAAGGACTTAAACTATAAAGTACAGCATTATAAAAAATTAAAAGCTAACAAACAGGAAATTCAATTTCATGCATTAATGTCAAAACTTAACGGGAATCCTGACATAGTAGTGCGAAACGCTGACAAAGGTGGAAACATAGTGCTATGGAAAAAAGCGGATTACATAACAGAAGCAATGAGACAGCTTAAAGATACAGCATGCTATTGTCGCAGTGATTATTCCATCACACGCAGAACAACTAGTGAATTCAATTTGAAATTGATTGCTTGGAAAAATGCAGGATTACTAACGTTGGAAGAGTTCAAGTTTATAAAAAACGACAAACCAGTAACCCCGATTTTGTACTTTATTCCTAAGATACACAAGAATGCTACAATGCCACCTGGAAGGCCTATTATATCTGCCCGCAAAAGTCTACTTGAAAATGTCTCCAAATACATAGATTATTTCCTACAGGAATATGTTCAGAATTTGGTTTCATATATCAAGGACACGAGTGACTTTTTAAATAAATTGATGGATTGTCCCTGGCAGAAAGATTACTTGTTAATCACATTGGATGTGACATCTCTATATACATCCATAAATCATAGAGATGGACTAAGGGCTCTAGAACATTATCTATCTAGAAGAGGACAAGAATATGCCCAACATAATCTCATGCTTTTAAATATGGTGGACTTTTGTTTACATAACAACTATTTTTTGTTTCAAAATAACCTGTACCAACAGCTACGTGGAGTAGCTATGGGGGCCAGCTTCTCCCCCAGTTATGCTTGTCTCCATATGGGGTGGTGGGAGGAGTTGGTCCTCCTTAAAGAACATACATTGGTGATCAAAACAAATGTCAAAGCATGGTGGAGATACATTGATGACCTCTTTGTTATTTGGAAGGCACAATTAATGAGGCAGAAGTATTCATTGAAAATCTCAACACTAATCAATTAAATCTACATTTCACAGCAGACATTAGTCCCAATACTATTAATTTTTTAGATGTACAGGTGTTTGTAAGAAACGACAAATTGGAAACAAAATTACATAGGAAATCTACAGCTGGCAATGCAGTCTTACATGCAGGCAGCGCACATCCAAAACATCTCATCCATAGCATCCCTTACGGTGAAATGCTAAGGTTAAGACGCATTTGTAGTTGTGATGTTGATTTAAATGCAGCACAAGAGAGTAGCAAAATGAGATTTAAAGAAAGAGGCTATTCTACCACCTGCATTGACAAAGTGATTGTAAAGAGCAGGTCTAGAACCAGAGAAAGTTTACTATGTAAACCCCAAGTCAAAATAGTAACATCAATAGATGGTTCCAAAAACATGAGAAAGATGAAGCCTTCAGATTCATTTTTAAATATAACAAACAGGAGAATCAGGTAAGAAAGTTAATAACAAAAAATTGGCTGCTAATTTTAAGCGACCCTATGATTGGCCATTTACTCCCTAAGAAACCGGCCATCACATATAGTAGGGCCAAATCGATGAAAGACATTCTGGTACAAAATGATCCTAGTGGTCCTAGCTCCAATACTTGGCTATCTCAAAGAAAAGGATTTTACAAAAGTAAAGTGTGTAAAGCGTGTCAGTTTGGCATCAACACAACTACTTACACAACTCCTTTCAGCGACCAGGAATACCCTATCGGATTATTTCTGAATTGCAAAACTGAATATGTGGTCTATGTGCTGGAGTGCCCTTGCAGCCTAAAATATATTGGCAGTACAATACTGCAAGGGCACAAAAGGGTGCTCCAGCACATTAGAGCGATAAAAAATCAAGACCACAATTATCCGGTCGCAAGACACTTTAGTGAGGTACATGGAGCAGACCCTAGTGGTCTGAAATATTTTCTAATAGATGCGGTCCCACCGAAGAAAAGAGGTGGCGACAGGGAAAAACAGCTCAGATTACTTGAGGCCCGTTACATTATTAACCTCGATACTAAATACCCTAAAGGCCTTAACGCCACTGAAGAGTTACACACCTGTCTATAAGAATTCAGGTATGGGCCATTAATCAAATTTAATTAATAACATGAATCATGCCCTCAGGTCTGTGTCATCCAAAATTGTAAACACTATGTAATATTAATAAATGTCTTCCTTTTTACGCTGCCACTGCCATTCACATATTTTAAAATTTGAATTTTACACACAGGGTTAGGTAGTTTTTTAACACTATTTTTAGTAATTTTTAATTCACAAGGCTTTAAGATTTTTCTTGTTTCAATAGCACTAGCACTTTCAGCATCAAGTATATGAGGCAAGCGGTAGACCCAATATGCAACATTCATTGAATCCAGTACAAGTACTATTCAATAAGGAATAGAAGGAAGGCATTTATGCTGAAATTCAAAACATTATGGTTTTAATAAACTACCTACCTTAAACTTTTTAATGATAATTTTGTTATTATTAATTTTAAGAAAGGAAATTAAGCTATAAATCAAATAACCACACTACATGTTCAGGCATATAATAGGCATTTTACAAACATTGAAGTACTATATTTCCTTTTATTATTGTTGGTGTGTTTTTAGCAAATGACAACTATTGATGTATTTATACTGGTATATGTTGTTGCTGTTTTTTGCCGTCTATGTCTATGAATTTCACTTGATGCACTTGTCACTTTAAGTAAAGTACAAAAAAAAGAAAAAAACAAGGTATAAAAAAAGCTATTTGTGGTATGGAGCGTGACATGTGATCAAGGCCCGAGGTAGGGCTGAAACGCGTCATGGCTGTAGAGGTGGTTGGTGAGCAATAAAGAAAATCTTGCTACACTACTTGTGGTCCGTGCTCCGTTATTGGAAGGAAGGTATCCAGAGTGTCAACGGAGTTGCCAGTAATATATATATATATATATATATATATATATATATATATATATTTTCCCTGAAAAAAACCATAGGTTTCAGACATGTTATAGTTAGGAATTAGCATTTAAAAAACCTTTGAAATTCACTGAAAAAACCATAGGTTTCAGGCACGTTATAGTTAGAAATTAGCATTTAAAAAACCTTACAAATTCACTGAAAAAACCATAGGTTTTAGGGACAGTTATAGTTAGTTGGACATTGCACTCGTACAAAACCCGTGAAATTCCCCGTTATAGTTAGTTCAGCTAACTATAACTCGCGCCCCGCAATGCACTGCTGATGACGTCACATATTACATCACTCATGACATGGTCAGTGACATCACTGATGACATCACTGATGACATCTCAAATGACATCACTGATGACATCATCCAGTGACTGTGTGTTTCTGTAAAGTTTAAATATTTTTAATATATATAGGGAAAGGCGTATTGAAGAATGAGTGGGTGTATAAGTGTCTGTATGGATGATTTAGTAGGTGCGTGACTAACTCTATAAGTGAGTGATTAAACGTATCTTACTGAATGCATGGGTTAGTGACTAAACTGGGTGAATGTCTGTATCCGTCTGTCTGTTGCTGTGTAAGTGGCTGCATGGGTTTGTGAATAGCTACATGAGTGTCTATATGAGTTATTAATTGGTCGTCTGAGTATCTGTATGGGTGCCTGAGTGTTTGTGTGGGTGGGGTGTGTGCGACTCTGTGCATAGATGTGTGAGTGGTGATTCACTGGGTGGATGGTTTCAAGAGTGCATCTGTGATAGACTGTATGTGTGGGTAAGTGTGTGTAAGAGTGTGTTAGTGAGTGAATGTATGTCCCAGTGGTACATGTGTGAGTAACTACATATGTGAAAGGCAGTATATATGTGTGTTGGAGTATATAAATAGCTATAAGCGAGAGTGTGTGATTGTGAGAGTGAGAGTGACTGTATGGATGAGTGTGTGCTTGTATCAGTGATTGTATAAGAGCGTAAGAATGTGCTAGTATTTGTATGAATAAGTGAGCTGGTGTGTGTATAACTGTATAGGTGAGTAAATGGCAGTGTGTTTAATTATTTGCATGACTGACTAGGTGTGTGAGTACCTCTATGGATGAGTGGCGGAGTGTCTATATAGGAGTATGAGTGCATATGATAGTCCTGTACTGAGTGACCGTAAGTATGAGTGACTGTACGGGTGAGTGAGTGGATGTGTGTGTGTAGACCTAAGAATCAGTGAGTGGGTATGTAGTTATTGGTGTTGGAGTGTCTATGGTTTTGCGAATGGCAGTCTGTAATTTAGAGTGGGTGTATCAAAGGTTATATTAGGGTGTGAGGAGGTGCATCAGATTATCACGTGGGTGATGTCATGTCATTTGAGATGTCATCAGTGATGTCATCAGTGATGTCACTGACCATGTCATGAGTGATGTAATATGTGACGTCATCAGCAGTGCATTGCGGGGGCGCGAGTTATAGTTAGCTGAACTAACTATAACGGGGGAATTTCACGGGTTTTGTACGAGTGCAATGTCCAACTAACTATAACTGTCCCTAAAACCTATGGTTTTTTCAGTGAATTTGTAAGGTTTTTAAATGCTAATTTCTAACTATAATGTGCCTGAAACCTATGGTTTTTTCAGTGAATTTCAAAGGTTTTTTAAATGCTAATTCCTAACTATAACATGTCTGAAACCTATGGGTTTTTTCAGTGAATTTCAAAGGTTTTGTAAATGACAATTTTTAAATGTATTAATTGTTATATTTATTTTTTTGATACTGATTTACTACATTTTTTAAACTATTTATTTTTAGATATTTTATTTTTTAAATTACATTGTAATTACATTATACATTACATTACAAAATATACTTTCTCAGAATGAATTACTTTAGTTTAAATACTTTGCAAATAGGCAATAGACTTTTAAGTACAGTAGTTACAGTTGTTGCAATGGGCAACACAATTTCAAACACAATGCAACATTGAGCTCAATGTGAATTTCTAGTTAAATGCAATTAGTTACTTTATGGATTACTTTTCTAACCACAGGACTGGATCCTAGATTCAGTCCTGGGACATCTCCTGTAAACAGTTGAGTAAAAGCGTTTTGGTTACAGCAGTGATTTTTAAGGAATATTATTGTATTTTAAAAGTTGACACTTAGAAA
The DNA here is from genome assembly GCA_963921515.1 of Calotriton arnoldi. Classification (NCBI taxonomy): domain Eukaryota; kingdom Metazoa; phylum Chordata; class Amphibia; order Caudata; family Salamandridae; genus Calotriton; species Calotriton arnoldi. The sequence goes on along the minus strand of CAWUFW010009784.1, from coordinate 464,995 downwards.
CTTTTTCACATAGAATCACCAATGTTATCCTATGGGAGGAAATTCACTTAGCAGGTAAGTAGTGTTATCGTTACTTTTTCTTACTCAGTGGTGGATCCTGGATCCAGCACTGGTGCATCTCCTGTACACAGTTGAAAGAATGCGTTTAAGTCATACAGGCGATTTTTAAGGAATATTTGTAGTTTGTGAAAATCAACACTTTGAAACTTTTCTGCTGAAAACCAGACAATGGATTCCTATGGAAGGAAATACAAGTTACTGGTAAGTACGGTTAGAATTACTTTTCAGGGTCAGTGCTGGGCTAAAAGATGCAGCACTGGGTTCTCTCCTGATAACAGGTGAGTAAATCGGAATTCGTAGTTCGGCTGATTTTAGAGGAATATTATAAAGTTCCAAAACTCCACACTTAGAAGAATTTCCAAGTGAAACCAGTCAATGTTAGCCTATGGAAGGAAATTCAAGTTACTGGTAAGTACGGTTAAAATTACTTTTCAGGAACAGTACTGGGCTCAAAGATGCAGCACTGAGGTCTCTCCTGATAACAGGCGAGTAAATTGGAATTCGTAGTTCTGCTGATTTTAGGGGAATATTTGTATGTTTCAAAAATCGACACTTAGAAACTTTTTCAGCAAAAAGCAGGCAATGATATCCTATGGAAGGAAATTCAAGTTACTGGTAAGTACGGTTAAAATTACTTTTCAGGATCAGTATTGGGCTCAACGATGCAGCACTGAGGTCTCTCCTGATAACAGGTGAGTAAATCGGAATTCGTAGTTCGGCTGATTTTAGAGGAATATTTGCACAATGGTGAAGGAAGGGGGTGGGGCCTGAGGTGACATGTCTGCAAACACGCCCTGTGGCGCGTTTTAAGTTGGAGAATTAATTCCTCCTCAATCCCGTTGGTCCCTAGGGGCCAACTAGCCCACCAGATACCTCCAGTATGCGCCAGAGAGCTGCGTTGCAGAGAGGTGTTCAGAGGCCACGCCCCTTTTGCACCTTTCTGCAACGCAGCTCTGTGGCGCTTTCTGGACATACCTGGTGGGCTAGTTGGCCCCAGGGACCCTCAGGATTGAAGGGGATTTAATTCCCCATCTTAAAACGCGCCACGGGGCCTGTTTGCACACATGTCACCTGAAGCCCCGCCCCCTCCCTTCACCACTGTGCAAACGCGCCCCGTGGCGCGTTTTAAGTTGGGGTATTAAGTCCCCTTGAATCATGAGGGTCCCTGGGGTCCAACTAACCCACCCTGTACCTCCAGTATGCACCAGGGAGCTGCGTTGCAGAGAGGTGTTCAGAGGCCACACCCCTTTTTACACCTCTCTGCAACGCAGCTCTGTGGCGCTTTCTGGACGTACCTGGTGGGCTAGTTGGCCCCCAGGAACCCTCAGGATTGAAGGGGATTTAATTCCCCATCTTAAAACGCGCCATTTAAAAAAAAGGTCGCTTTCTGAACCAAGCGCTACCTTTTTGCAAAATTTGGTGTAATTCCGTTCAGCAGTTCGGGCTGTAGCCGTGGCTAAAATTTCCTATGGGAATTAACATGGAGAAAACATGTTTTGGGACCCCCTTTTTCTCGGCCCTCGCTTGATGAATCACCCCGAAACTTTCAAGACAGGAGCGGACCGGAGCGCCCACTAGTTTTGAAAATTTCGCGATGATTCGTCAAACGACGTCAAAGTTATTGGGAATAGAATGTTACGAATTTCCTATGGATAATAGGTCCTAACTATAACTATCTACTGGCGACCGCCAGTAGATATATATATATATATATATATATATATATATATATATATATATATATATATATATATATATATATATATATTCCATGTTTTGTCCAAAACCTTGCCTTTTGGACAAAACATGGAAATATATATATATATATATATATATATATATATATATATATATATATATATATATATATATATTCACTGAAAAAACCACAGGTTTCAGGGACGTTATAGTTAGTTGGACATTTTGCTCGTACAAACCCAGAGAAATTTGGTCGTTATAGTTACTTGAGCTAACAATAACTCGCACCCTCGTAATGCACTGCTGATAACATCACGTATTCCATCACTCATGACATGATCAGTGACAACTATAATGTCCAAAAAATGCTTTTTCTAAATTTTTTAACTTTTATAAAAATCATGTGATGTTTTCTCCTTTCTAAAATATGCATTTACATTTTTTTTTTTTTAAAGTGGATTCGTGTACCGATCGTGTACCAGTCATGATGGGTGCGCGAATCCAAGAATTTTGCCACCATATTGGTTAAGTTGTGTACGATAAGCGTATGGTATGTGAAGGATGCGCGGTTCTCGGTCCCGCGCAACGTCACTTACGTATTTCCGGGGGTCGCGCCAGGTGTGCGAATCAACCGTAAATTATTTTGATTAAAAAGTATATGTATTTAACTTTATTATATATATTATACCAAGAGATTATTTTACATAATTGTAAATATCATATATTTGTAACTGGAATAAAGATATATTATTGTTAAATATAGTTTTCGGGAATCGCGTTGTGTGCCCGTTGGTTGCGCATCGGGTGCGCGCTCCTTGCGCGCCCGGTGCACGAATCTCATGTGACTTCAAAAGAAAGCATTTCATTGGTTAAATACAAAAAAGAGTTGAAGAAATACAAAAAAATTATAAAAGAAAAAAAGAAGAAAAAAATGGTTCTTATTAGAACCGCCTATTTGGTTAAAAATAGACAAATTTGTATGTGTTGTATAAATTGCGGCAAGTGTAATATATTGAGAAATGAGTGGGCAGTGCATGTGTGATTGCATGAGTGCATGTGTAGTGCCTGGGTGATTTCAGAAGTGCATGTGTACTACCTGGGTGATTGCATGAGTACATGGGTAATGCCTGGGTGATTGCAAGAGGGCATGGGTACTACCTGGGTGATTGCATGAGTACAGGGGTAGTGCGTGCTTGATTAGAGGAGTGCATCAATAGTGCCTGAGTAATTGAAGGAGTGCATGGGTAATGCCTGGGTGATTGCAAGAGTGCATGGGTAGTGTATGAGTGATTGGAGGCATGTATGGGTAGTGCCTGGGTTATTGCATAAGTGCATGGGTACTGGCTGGGTGATTGGATGAATGCATGGATAGTGCCTGGGTGATTGGAGGAGTGCAAGGGTAGTGACCGGGTGATTGGACAAGTGCATGGAGAGTGCTTGGGTGATTGGAGGAGTGCAAGGGTAGTGCCTGGGTGATTGGAGGAATGCATGGATAGTGCCTGGGTGATTGAAGGAGTGCAAGGGTAGTGCCTGGGTGATTGAAGGAGTGCATGGATAGTGCCTGGGTGATTGGAGGAGTGCATGGGTAATGCCTAGGTGCATGGAGGAGTGCATCAGTAGTGCCTGGGTGATTGCATGAGTACATAGGTAATGCCTGGGTGATTTTATAAGCGCATGGGTACTGCCTGGGTGATTGGAAGACTGCATGGATACTATCTGGGTGATTGGAGAAGTGCAAGGATAGTGTCTGGGTGATTGGAGGAGTGCATAGCTAATGCATGGGTGATTTCATGAGTGCAAGGGTAATGTCTGGGTGATTGGAGGAGTGCATGGATAGTGCTTGGGTGATTGGAGGAGTGCAAGGGTAGTGCTTGAGTTATTGCATGAGTGCATTGGTAGTGCCTGGGTGCTTGCATGAGTGCTGCAGGGGTACTGCCTGGGTGATTGTATGAGTTCATAGGTAGTGCCTGGGTGATTTTATAAGTGTATGGGTACTGGCTGGGTGATTGGAGGAAGGCATAGGTAACGCCTGGGTGATTGCATGAGTGCAGGGGTAGTGCCTGGGTGATTAGAGGAGTGCATAGGTAGTGCCTGGGTGATTTTATAAGTGCATGGGTACTGCCTGAGTAATTGAAGGAGTGCATGGGTAATTCCTAGGTGCATGGAGGAGTGCATCAGTAGTGCCTGGGTGATTGCATGAGTGCATAGGTAGTGCCTGGGTGATTTTATAAGTGCATAGGTACTGCCTGGGTGATTGGAGGACTGCATGGATACTGCCTGGGTGATTGGAGGAGTGCATAGCTAATGCATGGGTGATTGTATGACTGCAAGGGTAATGTCTGGGTGATTGGAGGACTGCATGGAATGTGCTTGGGTGATTGGAGGAGTGCAAGGGTAGTGCTTGGGTTATTGCATGAGTGCATAGGTAGTGCCTGGGTGATTGCATAAGTGCAGGGGTACTGCCTAGGTGATTACATGAGTGCATAGGTAGTGCCTGGGTGATTTTATAAGTGTATGGGTACTGGCTGGGTGATTGGAGGAATGCGAAGGTAACTCCTTGGTGATTGGAGCAGTGCTAGAGTAGTGCCTTGGTTATTGTATGAGTGCATAGCTAGTGCCTGGGTGATTGCATGAGTACAAGGGTAGTGCCTGGGAGATTGCATGAGTACAAGGGTAGTGCCTGGGTTATTGCATGAGTACATAGGTAGAGCCTGGGTGATTGCATGAGTGCAGTGGTAGTGCCTGGGTGATTGCATAAGTGCATAGGTAGTGCTTGGGTGATTTTATAAGTGCATGGGCACCCTGCAGAGTGACTGGAGGAGTGCATAGATAGTGTCTGGGTGATTGGAGCAGTGCATAGCTAATGCCTTGGTGATTGCATGAGTGCAGTGGTAATGTCTGGGGGATTAGAGGAGTGCATAGGTAATGCCTGGGTGATTGCATGAGTGTAGGGGTAATGTCTAGCTGATTGCTTTAGTATAGGGGTAGTGCCTGGGTGATTGGAGGAATGCATAGGTAACACCTGGGTGATTGTATGAGTGCAGGGGTAGTGCCTGGGTGATTAGAGGAGTGCATGGGTAGTGCCTGGGTGATTTTATAAGTGCATGGGTACTGCCTGAGTAATTAAAGGAGTGAATGGGTAATGCCTAGGTGCATGGAGGAGTGCATCAGTAGTTCCTGGGTGATTGCATGAGTGCATAGGTAGTGCCTGGGTGATTTTATAAGTGCATAGGTACTGCCTGGGTGATTGGAGGACTGCATGGATACTGCCTGGGTGATTGGAGGACTGCATGGATACTGCCTGGGTGATTGGAGAAGTGCAAGGATAGTGTCTGGGTGATTGGAGGAGTGCATAGATAATGCATGGGTGATTGCATGAGTGCAAGGGTAATGGCTGGGTGATTGGAGGACTGCTTGGATTGTGCTTGGGTAATTGGAGGAGTACAAGGGTAGTGCTTGGGTTATTGCATGAGGGCATAGGTAGTGCCTGGGTGATTTTATAAGTGTATGGGTACTGGCTGGGTGATTGGAGGAATGCATAGGTAACGCCTGAGTGATTGGAGCAGTGCAAGAGTAGTGCCTGGGTTATTGTATGAGTGCATAGCTAGTGCCTGGGTGATTGCATGAGTGCAAGGATAGTGCCTGGGTTATTGCATGAGTGCATAGGTAGAGCCTGGGTGATTGCATGAGTGCAGTGGTAGTGCCTGCGTGATTGCATAAGTGCATAGGTAGTGCCTGGGTGATTTTATAAGTGCATGGGCACTGGCTGAGTGATTGGAGGAGTGCATAGATACTGTCTGGGTGATTGGAGCAGTGCATAGCTAATGCTTTGGTGATTGTATGAGTGCAAGGGTAATGTCTGGGGGATTAGAGGAGTGCATAGGTGATGCCTGGGTGATTGCATGAGTGTAGGGGTAATGTCTAGCTGATTGCATGAGTGTAGGGGTAGTGCCTGGGTGATTGGAGGAATCCATAGGTAATGCCTGGGTGATTGCATGAGTGCAGGGGTAGTGCCTGGGTGATTAGAGGAGTGCATAGGTAGTGCCTGGGTAATTTTATAAGTGCATGGGTTCTGCCTGAGTGATTGAAGGAGTGCATGGGTAATGCCTAGGTGATTGCATGAGTGCAAGGGTAATGTCAGGGTGATTGGAGGAGTGCATGAGTAATGTCTGGGTGATTGCATGAGTGCAGGGGTAATGTCTGGGTGGTTGCATGAGTGTAGTGGTAGTGCCTGGGCGATTGGAGGAGTGCATAAGTAGTGCCTGTGTGATTTTATAAGTGCATGGGTACTGGCTGGGTGATTGGAGGGGTACATGGGTAGTTCCTGGGTGATTGGAGGAGTGCATAGCTAAAGCATGGGTGATTGCATGAGTGCAAGGGTAATGTATGGGTGATTGGAGGAGTGCATAGGTAGTGCCTGGGTGCATGGAGGAGTGCATAGGTAGTGCTTGGGTTATTGCTTGAGTGCCTAGGTAGTACCTGGGTGATTTTATAAGTGTATGGCTACTGGCTGGGTGATTGGAGGAATGCATAGGTAACGCCTGGGTGATTGGAGCAGTGCAAGAGTAGTGCCTGGGTTATTGTATGAGTGCATAGCTAGTGCCTGGGTGATTGCATGAGTGCAAGGGTAGTGCCTGGGTTATTGCATGAGTGCATAGGTAGAGCCTGGGTGATTGCAGGAGTGCAGTGGTAGTGCCTGGGTGATTGCATAAGTGCATAGGTAGTGCCTCAGTGATTTTGTAAGTGCATGGGCACTGGCTGAGTGATTGGAGCAGAGCACAGCTAATGTTTTGGTGATTGCATGAGTGTAGGGGTAATGTCTAGCTGATTGCATGAGTGCAGGGGTAGTGCCTGGGTGATTGGAGGAATCCATAGGTAATGCCTGGGTGATTGCATGAGTGCAGGGGTAGTGCCTGGGTGATTAGAGGAGTGCATAGGTAGTGCCTGGGTGATTTTATAAGTGCATGGGTACTGCCTGAGTGATTGAAGGAGTGCATGGGTAATGCCTAGGTGATTGCATGAGTGCAAGGGTAATGTCTGGGTGATTGGAGGAGTGCATGAGTAATGTCTGGGTGATTGCATGAGTGCAGGGGTAATGTCTGGGTGGTTGCATAAGTGTAGTGGTAGTGCCTGGGTGATTAGAGGAGTGCATAAGTAGTGCCTGTGTGATTCTATAAGTGCATGGGTACTGGCTGGGTGATTGGAGGAGTGCAGGGGTAGTGCCTGGGTGATTGGAGGAGTCCATTAGTAGTGCCTGGGTGAGTTTATAAGTGCATGGGTACTGGCTGGGTGATTGGAGGAGTACAGGGGTAGTGCCTGGGTGATTGGAGGAGTGCAAGGGTACTACTTGGGTGATTTTATAAGTGCATGGGTACTTGCTGGGTAATTGCATGAGTACAGGGGTAGTGCCTGGGTGATTGGAGGAGTGCAAGGGTTGTGCCTGGGTGATTATATAAGTGTATAAGTAGTGGCTGGGTGATTGAAGGAGTGCTTGGGTAATGCCTGGGTGATTGCATGAGTGCAGGGATAATGTGTGAGTGTTTGGAGGAGTGCATGAGTAATGTCTGGGTGATTGCATGAGTGCAGGGGTAATGCCTGGGTAATTGCATAAGCACAAGGGTAGTGCCTGGGTGATTGGAGGAGTGCAAGGGTAGTGCCTGGTTGATTGGAGGAGTACAAGGGTAATGCCTGGTTGATTATATAAGTGCATGGGTAGTGGCTGGGTGAGTGAAGGAGTGCATGGGTAATGCCTGGGTGATTGCATGAGTGCAGGGATAATGTGTAGGTGATTGGAGGAGTGCATGGGTACTGCCTGAGTGTTTGAAGGAGTGCACGAGTAATCCTTGGTGATTGCATGTGTGCTGGGGTAATGTCTGGGTGATTGGAGGGGTGCATTGATACTGCCTGTGTGATTGGAGGAGTGCAAGGGTAGTGCCTGGGTGATTGGAGGAGTGCATAGCTAATGCATGGGTGATTGGAGGAGTGCATGGATAGTGCTTGGGTGATTGGAGGAGCGAAAGGGTACTGCCTGGGTTATTGCATGACTGCATAGGTAGTGCCTGGGTGATTTCATGAGTACAAGGGTAGTTCCTGGGTGATTGGAGGAGTGCAAGGGTAGTGCCTGGTTGATTATATAAGTGCAGGGGAAGTGCCTGGGTGATTAGAGGAGTGCATAGGTAGTGCCTGGGTGATTGAACTAGTGCATGGGTAATACCTAGGTGATTGCATGAGCACAGGGGTAATGTCTGGGTAATTGGAGGAGTGCATGAGTAATGTCTGGGTGATTGCATGAGTGCAGGAGTAATGTCTGGATGGTTGCATGAGTGTAGTTGTAGTGCCTGGGTGATTGGAGGAGTGCATAGGTAGTACCTGGGTGATTTTATAAGTGTATGGGTACTGGCTGAGTTATTGGAGGAGTGCATAGATACTGCCAGGGTGATTGGAGGAGTGCAAGGGTAGTGCCTGGGTGTTTGGAGCAGTGCATAGCTAATGCATTGGTGATTGCATGAGTGCAGGGGTAATGTCAGGGGATTAGAGGAGTGTATAGGTAATGCCTGGGTGATTGCATGAGTGTTAGGGTAATGTCTAGCTGATTGCATGATGTAGGGGTTGTGCCTGGGTGATTGGAGGAATCCATAGGTAATGCCTGGGTGATTGCATGAGTGCAGGGGTAGTGCCTGGGTGATTAGAGTAGTGTATAGGTAGTGCCTGGGTGATTTCATAAATGCATGGTTACTGCCTGAGTGATTGAAGGAGTGCATGGGTAATGCCTAGGTGATTGCATGAGTGTAGGGGTAATGTCTGGGTGATTGGAGGAGTGCATGAGTAATGTCTGGGTGATTGCATGAGTGCAGGGGTAATGCCTGGGTGGTTGCATGAGTGTAGTGGTAGTGCCTGGGTGATTGGAGTAGTGCATAAGTAGTGCCTGAGTAATTCTATAAGTGCATGGGTACTGGCTGGGTGATTGGAGGAGTACAGGGGTAGTGCCTGGGTGATTGGAGGAGTGCATAGGTAGTACCTGGGTGATTTTATAAGTGTATGGGTACTGGCTGAGTGATTGGAGGAGTGCATAGATACTGCCAGGGTGATTGGAGGAGTGCAAGGGTAGTGTCTGGGTGTTTGGAGCAGTGCATAGCTAATGCATTGGTGATTGCATGAGTGCAGGGGTAATGTCAGGGGATTAGAGGAGTGTATAGGTAATGCCTGGGTGATTGCATGAGTGTTAGGGTAATGTCTAGCTGATTGCATGATGTAGGGGTTGTGCCTGGGTGATTGGAGGAATCCATAGGTAATGCCTGGGTGATTGCATGAGTGCAGGGGTAGTGCCTGGGTGATTAGAGTAGTGTATAGGTAGTGCCTGGGTGATTTCATAAATGCATGGTTACTGCCTGAGTGATTGAAGGAGTGCATGGGTAATGCCTAGGTGATTGCATGAGTGCAGGGGTAATGTCTGGGTGATTGGAGGAGTGCATGAGTAATGTCTGGGTGATTGCATGAGTGCAGGGGTAATGCCTGGGTGGTTGCATGAGTGTAGTGGTAGTGCCTGGGTGATTGGAGTAGTGCATAAGTAGTGCCTGAGTAATTCTATAAGTGCATGGGTACTGGCTGGGTGATTGGAGGAGCACAGGGGTAGTGCCTGGGTGATTGGAGGAGTGCAAGGGTAGTGCCTGGGTGATTGGAGCAGTGCATAGCTAATGCATTGGTGATTGCATGAGTGCAGGGGTAGTGCCTGGGTGATTAGAGGAGTGTATAGGTAGTGCCTGGGTGATTTCATAAATGCATGGGTACTGCCTGAGTGATTGAAGGAGTGCATGGGTAATGCCTAGGTGATTGCATGAGTGCAGGGGTAATGTCTGGGTGATTGGAGGAGTGCATGAGTAATGTCTGGGTGATTGCATGAGTGCAGGGGTAATGTCTGGGTGGTTGCATGAGTGTAGTGGTAGTGCCTGGGTGATTGGAGTAGTGCATAAGTAGTGCCTGAGTAATTCTATAAGTGCATGGGTACTGGCTGGGTGATTGGAGGAGTACAGGGGTAGTGCCTGGGTGATTGGAGGAGTGCAAGGGTAGTGCCTGGGTGATTGGAGCAGTGCATAGCTAATGCATTGGTGATTGCATGAGTGCAGGGGTAGTGCCTGGGTGATTAGAGGAGTGTATAGGTAGTGCCTGGGTGATTTCATAAATGCATGGGTACTGCCTGAGTGATTGAAGGAGTGCATGGGTAATGCCTAGGTGATTGCATGAGTGCAGGGGTAATGTCTGGGTGATTGGAGGAGTGCATGAGTAATGTCTGGGTGATTGCAAGAGTGCAGGGGTAATGTCTGGGTGGTTGCATGAGTGTAGTGGTAGTGCCTGGGTGATTGGAGGAGTGCATAAGTAGTGCCTGAGTGATTCTATAAGTGCATGGGTACTGGCTGGGTGATTGGAGGAGTACAGGGGTAGTGCCTGGGTGATTGGAGGAGTGCAAGGGTAGTGCCTGGGTGAATATATAAGTGTATGGGTAATGGCTGGGTGATTGCATGAGTGCAGGGATAATGTGTGAGTGTTTGGAGGAGTGCGTGAGTAATGTCTGGGTGATTCCATGAGTGCAGGGATAATGCCTGGGTGATTGCATGAGTGATGGGGTAGTGCCTGGGTGATTGTATGAGTACAAGGGTAGTGCCTGTGTGATTGGAGAAATGCAAGGGTAGTGCCTGGTCGATTATATAAGTGCATGGGTAGTGGCTGGGTGATTGAAGGAGTGCATGGGTAATGCCTGGGTGATTGCATGAGTGCAGGGATAATGTGTGGGTGATTGGAGGAGTGCATGGGTACTGCCTGAGTGTTTGAAGGAGTGCATGAGTAATCCTTGGTGATTGCATGTGGGCAGGGGTATTGTCTGGGTGATTGGAGGAGTGCATGGATACTGCCTGGGTGATTGGAGGAGTGCAAGGGTGTTGCCTGGGTGATTAGAGGAGTGCATAGCTAATGCATGGGTGATTGCATTAGTGCAGGGGTAATGTCTGGGTGATTGGAGGAGTACATAGCTAATGCATGAGTGATTGCATGACTGCAGGGGTAATGCCTGGGTGAATGGAGGAGTGCATGGATAGTGCTTGGGTGATTGGAGGAGTGCAAGGGTACTCTCTGGGTTATTGCATGACAGCATAGGTAGTGCAAGGGTAATTGCATGAGTACAAGGGTAGTGCCTGGGTGATTGGAGGAGTGCATAGGTAGTGCCTGGGTGATTTTATAAGTGCATGGGTACTGGCTGAGTGATTAGAGGAGTGCAAGGGTAGTGGCTGGGTGATTGGAGGAGTGCTTAGCTAATGCCTGGGTAATTGCATGAGTGCAGGGGCAATGTCTGGGGGATTGGAGAAGTGCATAGGTAATACCTGGGTGATTGCATTAGTGTAGGGGTAGTGCCTGGGTGAATGGAGGAGTGCATAGGTACTGTCTGGATGATATTATAAGTGCATGGGTACTGGTTAGGTGATTGGAGAAGTGCATGAATAGTGCCTGGGTGATTGGAAGAGTGTGGGAATAGTGCCTAACTTTATAGATGAGTGCATGGGTAGTGTTTGAAGGAATGGATGAGTACAGTAAAAGTGGCTCTAAACATTATTTCACATTATCATGCTTATTACATTATTTCTTCTTACCTTTTTTACTAATGTAGATACAAAACTCAGTGGAACTATTTTACAGTAGTTTTGTTGTAAAGTGAATTTAAAATCTTTTCAAACTTCACCATTACCTTCTGTACTAAAGAAGAAGAAAAACTGTTATTGAATATAATACTATAGTTTTAAGAACACAACATAATTTTAGAATTACATAACATTTCCAGTTTCCCTTTTTTGCTGTTCTCAGATTGTACTGAATTTCATTATACACAGTGATTTCAATGTAGATCATCATACAACAGCAGGGGAAAAAAACAATCAATGAGATTGTAAAAAAACAAACAAATCAGCGTTGAACATTATTTAGAACATGTGTAACTATGTGTTTACCTATCTACAGTTTCTAAATTACATTCTTCAACTAAGCCTTTTATTTCTCTCAAGTACATTTTGTAAAATATACACTCTCATTTACATCGAATATAATATAAAGATCAAATATATAAACTACTTGTTTCAAACACAATTTTCCAAATGCAATATGAATTAGCACAAACTATAATCCAAACACTAATTGTTCACATCTTCCGAATAGGCCGAATAATGTTTCCAAATCCTTTTGCATTGAAAATATCCAAAATAAACTCGTTATTTCGTGTTCATATCTTCCCAATAGGCCGAATGATGTTTTCAAAACTTTGGCATCAAACATATCAGATATGAATTTGGTCATTTGTAAGGCAACCTGCATTTGAATTCCAAATGGGCATCATTTCAATGTGTCCATCCTTAATTGTACTTTAAATACACAGTATAGTGTCCAGATGTTGTAGTAGGTCCATCATGGAAAATATTAGCCACTGCTTTAAAAGTTGTTCCTGAAATTGATACTTGACTTGCCACAAACCTTTTAATGTTGGTTTCCAATTTTGTTCCATTTGCTCTACAAAGTTGTAGTATTAAAATTACATATTTTCCAAATCTTTCTATATATAATGTTGACAACATTTCTGACTTACAATGAGAACATTTCATATCTTGTTTAGCTGTTTTTACTAGTTTGTTAAAATACACTGATTTGTAATCTGGTATCGTCAAGTATATGAATTGTTCAGTGTCTATTTCAGTGGAAGAAGAAAATGAACACTCTTCACATTTATGATCCCATCTGTAACTTAGTCCAAATACATTTTTAATTTCTATTCCTTCATCTTCCAATACTGCAAGCATAAACATAAGACATTCTTGTGTATCTTGTTGTATATTCAATGTAAATTTCAATGAACCAGTACATATATCCAAAAGATGCCGAATGCCAGAAGCAGTATGGATTTTAGTTCTATCAGTTACCAACTTTTGAAAAATATAATGTAGTCTAGAACAGAATCTTTTTCTCGATTTTCCATAATTTCATGATGAAGATCCTCTAGATAAAACACAACATTCACAATTACATTAGCATAGCAGTTGATACCTGAACTATTTTCTAACTGGTATCCTACAATATCATCAAAAGTGTCCGTTTTCATTTTCTTTGCAGTTTTATCATTCTCTTGAATTGTTTTCTTTTTTGGAATCTCAGTAGAATATTTGTCATATTTCCATTTTAGACACACTACATGTTTCTCATATACAGGATATTCACCTAAGTTAGGAGCATAAAGTCTTCTTAACTGATTGTCCTCTCTTACACAATTAACATCAGCACTAATCTTTTTCTCAGCAAAATCAATCAAATACAAACCAGATAATGTTCTTACTCGAGACAATGCAACGTATTCAATGCCCTCTTTAAACACTGTACTTCCAATATTTACCAAAGCACTGTCTAAACTTAAACCTTGAGATTTATAAATGGTTACTGCATATGCTAAAGAAAGAGGAAACTGTTTTCTACGAACATACAAGTCTTTTACAAGGAAAAAACGAACAGTACAACGTCCAATCTGTTTTACCTCTTCAATCTGATCAAATTTAATCTTGAAATTCAGTGTAGGCATTAGGTAAACTATAGACTTCTTTTCTACAATTTTTTTGTATATTATTTCACGTGCTATGTTTTCATTTGCAAACAACTTCGTTAAAAGCCAACTTTGTAAAGCTTCTTTACCATGTTTTGTCAAAACACCAATTCTTATATCTTGAAGAATGTTTCCATAATATTCATCACTTGCTTGTCGCATATTCTTAATAAGTTCTTTATATTCAAAATGAGACCAAATGTTGACATTTCTAATACTTCCCAAAACTTTCCTAGTGTCTTCATGGACAAGTGTTTTAAAAACAGGTTGTCCTTTTACAGGAGTGAGTTGTAGTAGGTCGCCGACTAGAATTACATGTTTTTCTCCAAATAGAACATCATAATCTGTTTTTAAAATCTGTTGCATTCTTAAGTGTACAAAGGCAAGCATTAAGTTTGAGACCATGCTCACCTCATCAATGATTAGAAGTTTAATTTTCTTCAGTACTCTTGAAACTTCATAACAAGCTTCTCCAGATAGCTTGTGATACTACAACTTATGTTCATGTTCAACTGGTAGCATGAGTAATCGATGTGACATAATCCCTTTAATGTTGTGTGCTGCTAATCCAGTTGGAGCTGTTACAACACAAGATAAATGTTATTCAGTATTTTTGTGTAGATAACTGGTCAAAACTTAAATTAAGAAACTTTTACCTGTTCCAGCTTGACCACTGATGTACATTTGAATAGGTTTAAATGATGTGCTTTGGCATTCTTTAAAAATTCCCTTTTATCTGGAGTTTCGCAACTGAGTTTTCTGTGGTTAATAAGATTTCCTTTGGCATGTTTTACCAAACATCCATCACATCCAATTACTGCATATTTTTCTTCATTTATATTTTCTGTAACATTTCTCTTGAAGCTGTAATGTTGCAGTACTTCATAGAGACATATCCAGATGTGGACTCCTTTTCGGATAGTACGTATCCAACATATTAGTTTTAACAATATCTGTACTTTCTGGTTCATCCAATGCTAAGTATTCAATTTCTTGTAGAGATTTCAATACTCGATTTTGTGTTGCACCAAGACCTAGACTTACCCAAATGATTCCTCTTGACTTTGAATATAAACTGGCAGAGCTCAACCGATCTGTACATTCATAGGGGCCAATCTCTTGATGGGAAAGCATTTTCAAACTAAAGCTGTACAATTTGTTACTAAAAGTCTTCTCTTGTGAAATTTCTTCCCACATTTCTTTCAACTCTGTCTTTTCAGATTTGGTTATATATGACGTAACATAGCGAGCAACAGCAATTGCATTATCTGCAACATACTGGATATCCATGTTTGCATTCCACATTGTCAAAATCACTGGATTGTAGTCATTAATATACTTTAAATCTTCATTTCTTTTTATGTCGTATGTATTCTTCAGAGATTTTCAAGCTTTATTATGCCTTACATGAAACTATTGACTCTTCCTTTTGAAATTATTGGACGTGGGAATCCAAAACGACATTTTGTATAAACTTTTCCCTTTGACGTGTATTTTCGTCGACAATATTTTCCACATTGATGACTTTGAAGCCGTAAAACCTGTTGTCTTAAGCTGTTTTCGCCTCCTTTTTTAGAATGGCACAGGTAACATAGTCTTCAATGAAAGACAAAACAGTTTCATCAGAATCGGTTCCAAATTTAGGTGCATTCTTAATACATAATAGCATGTGTATATGAGGAGCACCTCTGGCTTGGTACTCCTTTCTCCAAAAGAAATCAATAACTTCTCCAAGAGGTGGATTAATTTTATTGCAGAAAAAAGACATCATAGCTTGAAACCTATGATTAAAATATCTGCACACATTCACAGGATCCAAGGAACACAGTTCTCCAACTGTCTTCAATTCAATGTTTTTTACATTTGAATTTGCTTGTCGTCGAAATTCAAGTAAATCGTCCCATGCTTATTCAGCACAGCTAAGCATAACAAACCACGTAGGGGTACCTAAGTTTCTTAACATACATTTGAGTTCTCCGTGTCGACGATACCAATACTCATTAGTACCACGTTGACACGCCATTAAATTAATTAACTGAGATTCTAAATGATCGTCTCTTTGATGAACTTTGTCCAAGAATTCCTTTGCAGAAACATGTGTAAGATAAACTCCTGTTTTTAATATGTGGTTCACTGCATATGAAAGTCCAGACAAATCACTTTCAAACAGAAGATGAAATATATATGGAATACACTGTCAAAATCTAGGATCTTCTGAGTACAATCTTGTTGAACAGTATTCTGAAGCTGGAATCTGTAGTGGTCGTTCATCATATCGTCCACCTTTTCCAGTGGGGAAGAGCTGTGGAAAACAACGAGCTTCTAAACTTTTTTCCCATACACTCATGGGCGTTCCCTTCGCTTTCTTGATTTGAAATAATTCAATAGTGTTTCCTATCACTTCTTTTGAATGTAGAGAATGTATACTGTAATGTTCATAAATTTCTTGACACCTGGAGTTGTCCACTTTTTCTATTTGGCCAGTTGAAATTTCTGTTTCATCTTCTAAACATATTTCTTGTTCTTCCACATTTACAGTTTTATAATAAATATTGTTTTGTACAAGATATAATGTAGCCTTTTGAAGTTTGGTGACATCTACTAACTCTTGCCATATTTTCTGACTCTTTGTTGGTACACCATTAACTAGAATAACTACAGGTTCACTTTCCTCTCTCTCTATACCAACAGTTTCAATATTTTTCTTAAAATCTAAAGGTAAATAGACAACTCTTCCTTTCAGACCTCTTTGTAAATCTGTTGGAGGTAGCTTACCTGTTTTAGGCTCCATATGAACTATAGCCTGAAATGGGTGCAAAGATTGAATAAGAATGGACTCATATGTATTTACATCTACCAGTTCCGGAGGAATAGCTACCAACTCTAAGTTGTTATGTACAGCTCTAGCTGGCATTTTGTTATCTTCTAATTTGTTGTAACAATATTTACAAATACGTTGATCAGTACCCAACTAAAAACGACCTTCCACCAACAAATAGGCACCAAATTGCTCCCTCTTATCATTGTTACTCTCCTGAGGCTTGAGCTGGGAGATTGCATGTTAACTGTGAGCTGCACTGTTCTCTTGCTCTATGCACGGCGAATTCTGGCGCTAGAGAAATTTTATCTCTGTTTATATGCATTTTTAATTGTTTAATGTTCAATTCCTTTAGTTGACTGCACAGCGTATTTTGCACATTCTCTGTAAGCAGCGCTTACTTTTAAAAATTTTAGACTGTTAAAACTTCGTTTTTACCTGGCATTCTGGTGATTTGCTTGGTGGGGACAGAGGCTCAGTGGCACAGCTCAACTCGTGTCTAAGTCGGGCGGGGGCAGCCATTTTGGGAGGACAAGGGGTAGCGGACTAGGCTTTCCCTGATTCCAGCTACTAATTGAGACGCTGGCGCGGGAGCGCACTGGTACTCTCCTGAGGCTTGAGCCGGGAGATTGCATGTTAACTGTGAGCTGCACTGTTCTCTTGCTCTATGCACGGCGAATTCTGGCGCTAGAGAAATTTTATCTCTGTTTATATGCATTTTTAATTGTTTAATGTTCAATTCCTTTAGTTGACTGCACAGCGTATTTTGCACATTCTCTGTAAGCAGCGCTTACTTTTAAAAATTTTAGACTGTTAAAACTTCGTTTTTACCTGGCATTCTGGTGATTTTCTTGGTGGGGACAGAGGCTCAGTGGCACAGCTCAACTCGTGTCTGAGTCGGGCGGGGGCAGCCATTTTGGGAGGACAAGGGGTAGCGGACTAGGCTTTCCCTGATTCCAGCTACTAATTGAGACGCTGGCGCGGGAGTGCCGCTGGCGCGCCGAAGGCGCGCCTAAGGCAAGCCCGTCTGCGCCTGTCCGCGTTCGGGTCTCGCTCAGCGCCAAAACCCCTGGTAGTTGACGCCAGGTAAGCCCCCCATCCATACATACTCCAAAAATGCTCTGTTGGAATTAAATAGGGTGGAGACGAAGGATTGTATATGTATTTCCTTTGATTCAAGGCCATTAACTCTCCCAGGGTCTTGTCCTACATGTAATATAACCCTACCAGAGTTCAGATTTCAGCCCATTAGGCTTTGCAAGGATAAAAGGCCATCTGCAGCCGGATGTGGCACTCAGGTCTTTAAATGTATTCTGGTGAACGCAAGGTCCCTGGTTAAACATAGTATGGAGTGCGCAAGGCTCATAGAGGAAAATGAAATAAAAATAGCCTTTATTACAGAAGCCTGGACAGACGAGGCCTCTGGTCCAGATCTAGTGAAAGCTAGCCCACCTGGGTTTCTCTGTCATGCATTAAATAGGCCTGTTAGGAAAGGAGGGGGTTTGGCATTAATTTACCATAGCTCTATTAAAGCTGTTTTTCAATCTGTTTCAACAATTAACCTGTGAGGCTTTGTCTTTTAACTTCACCTTATCTGATCATCATACCTTTAAAGGTATTTTATTGTACAGACCACCTGGAGCAAAACATTTGTTTTCCACCCATTTTAGTAAACTATTAGAAGAGGGTTTGTGCTGTAATACCTACACTATTTTGGGAGATTTTAACTTTTACTTAGAAATGTCTACTGACCCTGACACAGCAAGACTAATGGATATGATGGATAGTGCCGATTTAAAGCAACATGTCAGGGGTCCGACTCATGTAGCTGGACATACTTTGGATGGGATTTTTTCTAACCATCCCGATATGTCATTTACAGGCATATTACCACTTGTGTGGTCTGACCATGCTGCGGTTCAATTTGAACTAACTATTGTGGTCCAGCACGTGAAAAGTGGCTATCTCAAAGGACAGATAGAGACTAGAGCTTGGAATAGAGTTGATGGTACTGCTTTACAGGCTCTTCTTTCTACTACGGCAGGCCAGTTACCACAAGAGGCAGAGGAGGCGACTACCACCTATACTAATTGGCTTGCGCAAGCATGTGATAAATTAGCGCCACCAAAAATGTTTTCCCTAAAAGAGCACATCCTTCCGCTCCCTGGTTTACAGAGGAGGTGAGAAATCTAAAACGTAGCTGTAAACATCTGGAACGCAATTGGAGGAAAGGCTATAAGGAAGCAGAGAAGAAATTGTATAAATCTAGCCTTCAGGAGTATAAACAAGTTATTTTTGTTGCAAAACAACAATTTTTTCAGCCCAAATTGACTTGGCAAAGAACTCTGCTAAAGAGTTATTTAGGACTGTCTCTAGCCTGGCCTCCCGAGCCCAGTTACAGTTCAGTCCAGTCAGGAACTGTGCGAGGAGATTGCCAAATTTTTCCTTAATAAAGTGGAGAGCATATTTTCCGCTTTTAGCGGACCTAACAATGCTGAGATGAACATGGCAAGGGAGGTATCTAAGTCCATAAGGACTGGCCCTCGGGCCCTGGACAAATTTGCACCATTGACTGTAAATGATACTCTCGAGCTTTTAATGGGAGCCAAATCTGGCTCGCCTTCGATCCATGCCCTGTGAGGGTGGTAAAATTGGCCCCGGTCCGATTGCTCGCTCTCTCACATCCATTTTTAATGGGATGTTTGAAACAGGACAGTTTTCCAAGCTCTGGAAGGTGGCTTCAATACTGCCTCTACTGAAAAAGCCAAACCTGGACACTAAGGATCCCAACAACTTCCGTCCGATTTCTCGGCTTCCTCTCCCCGCAAAAATGGTTGAAAAGATCATGAATCGTCAACTCAGTGCCTTTCTGGCGGAAGTTCAAGCATTGGATCCCTCTCAATATGGTTTTAGAGAGGGACATAGCACTGAGTCTGCGCTCATTAAGGCCACCGAGGAGATTAGGGAAGCCGTGGATCGAGGAGGCAGGGCAGCCTTGATTTTATTGGATTTGTCCGCGGCCTTTGATACGGTCCATCATGAGATTCTGATGGACCGACTCAGGGCTTGTGGGGTCCAGGGAAAAGCGTGGGATCTTCTTAAATCCTTTTTATCAGACAGGGGACAGATTGTATCCCTAGGTAAATTTCAGTCCAAGCCCTTTGCACTGCCTTGTGGTGTACCGCAGGGGTCATCTTTGAGCCCCACACTCTTTAATGTGTATGTCTCATCATTGGCCCCCGTCATCAGTGCATATGGGTTTGGTCTCACTTCTTACGCTGATGATACACAAATTGTGGTGTCTCTATTACCTGGCCAAGAACTGGGATTAGATAAACGGTTTCAGGACTGTATGGAATCGGTAGGGAGATGGATGGCAGAGAATTGCCTGAAATTGAATTCAGGAAAAACGGAGGTAATGCTGTTTGGGAATGACCTTAATTTTTGGACGCCTAATTGGTGGCCTGCATCCATGGGGTCTCTCCCTACACCCTCAAAAAAGGTGAAACATTTGGGTATAATCCTGGATGAGATACTCTCCTTTGGGGCCCAAGTAAATGCAGTAACCTCAACAACAGTGCATGTTCTTAGAACTGTCAAGAAGGTACTGAGGTTTTACCTTCGGAGACCCGGCAAACGGTAGTCACAGCATTGGTTATGTCAAGACTAGACTACTGCAATAGCCTATACTTAAACATACAACAAAGACTTCTGTATAGGCTTCAGCTGCTACAAAATGCCGCGGCCAGATTACTTACGGGCACTTCCAAGTTTTCTCCCATCTCCAAGGAGATTAAAAGACTACACTGGCTCCCGGTGAGGAACCGGGTGCATTTTAAATCTTTGTGTATGGTCTTTAAAGCACTTCAAGGCTTAGGACCAGATCATTTGAGGCGCCAGTTCCAATGGTACATACCAGCAAGAACTCTTAGATCTTTAGGAGCTAAGTTGGTGGTAGTCCCATCAACAAAAAAAGCTCAATGGGGAGGCAGAAGTTTCTCTTTGTGCGCAGCAAAGGCTTGGAATGAATTGCCATTCTATTTGAGAAATGCCACCAGTCTTCTAGCATTCAGGAAGGGGTTAAAGACCTGGCTTTTTGATAAATAATCCTCATTTTCAGCTCAGCCTTAGGGAGTAGTAACTAGCGCCAGGACACCTCCGGGTAATCGTGCGCTCTAAAAGTTCCCATAACATAACATAACATAACATTGTTTTCCTTCTCACTTTTTAAATATAGATCAACATTCCTAGTTTGACTTCTATAGTGAGTATGTCGACAACAAATACAAACATAGTTTGGTTTTTCACATGAACGTACCTTAAACTTTGTAATTTCTTCTGCAAACTTCTCAGTAGTAATATCTTCCACCTGTTCTTCAACACCTATATTTATCAAGCTCTCACTTTCTCTACACTCCTCTTGTGAACCAAAGAAACAAAACTGTATATCATCAGAAACTTTTTTTACATCCGATACTGAACCATGCAAAAGAGCTGTGTATATTTCACTTAAAGATAATGCATGACTTTTTACGTAATACAATCTTCTTACTAACTTCCTCATTTCTAAAAGATGTACTGCTAACATTCTTAAATGATGAAAAGTACTTTGACACACTTTTCTAGAAAGACAAGCCAGAGAATGACCCTGCAACTTAGTATATTTTCTCACTTTATGGAACCATTCTTTTTATTAAGAGATCCAGGAGATAAACACAGCTATGCGCCTAAAATCCTGGGGCCGGCAGCATATCAACATTAAGTGGAGTACACAGCTTGAATGCCAACAACCCAGGGGGCAGGCAGCGATCAAAAATCTCATAGAACCAGTAGTAACTAACCCTGGGCGTAGGAATATGCTACGCTCGCGTAGTTTGCGCTACTACGCACTACGCGAATTGCACGTAGCACAGTGCAAAAACGCGTAGCGTAGCAGGCATTTTTTGCTTGCTCACGGTCCTCAACGTCAAGTTGGCGACCGCGAGCGAGCAAAATGACATCCCGGCAAGACTTTTTCCTCGTTCGCGATCAGCAACATCAATTTGACGATCGCGAGCGTGGAAAATAAACCTCCCGGCGAGATTCTCAACGTGGGGAGGTCAGGTTTCTCATTGCGAGTGGTCGCGTATGCTTGCGACCGCTCGCGATGAGAAACTACCGGTCTACGTTGAGAAAACTGCCGCTCGAGTACAAATCTACTCGAGCGGCAGAAAACGAACGCTTGCACTGTGCAAGATGCCGTGTGCAATGATTGCACAGTGCGGACAAGCATCCGGCACTGTGCAATCAGTGCGAACAGCATTTTCCCTACCGCACTACGCAGTTCGCGTAGCTTCGCGTAGCTTGCGTAGTGCGAAGTGCACTTCGCGTAGCATAGCGCCACTACGCAAACTACGCCCAGGGTTAGTAGTAACAAGAAAAACATAAGAAGGCACAAAGTCAAGTAAGAAAGAAAATGGAAAGAAAACGGAGATAAAGCCCTCCCTCCACCCCCCCTCCCGCTCCCCCCCTTCTGTCCAGCAGCGGAGTACCAGCATCTGGGCAAGTCTATCTGTGTCCCTACAGCCTGTGGAGGGCCATTGTCTACGTAATTGCTGAGTAGCAGTCAGCATGACCCGATTAGCTTGGAATAAGTCTCAGGATCCGTAGATATTGAGGACAAGTGACCTCCCATAGTTCAACTGAAAGTATCTGAATGAATGGGGACAAAAGGTCGCTATAGGTTTCCTCTTTGTGATCTGCCACCAATGACAAGTGCTCCATTGCCAGGGTTAGCCATACATTATGCAGCCAATGTACATGGTCTGGGACACCTGCCCCACCTAGCCAAGATTACCTGATGCGCAACTAATAGTGCAAGGGCCATTTGACGTCATCTTAAGGAGCGTAGAGGAAATGATAGCGGATTCGGAAGACCCAGGAGCATGTAAGCTGGAAAGCGTGGGATGATAGTGTTGAAGGCTCTATCAATATCATCTAGAACCGCCCCCCAGAAGCGCTCCAGCTTGGGGCAATGCCAGAGTAAATGGACAAGCGAGTCAGTCTGACCGCATTCTCGCCAGCATTTCTCGGACCTGCTGTTGTCCCAGCAGTGGATGCGTGCTGGGGTGAGATACCAATGTGAAAGCACTTTGTACGTTGTTGGACTTGGCCCTTTTTGCAGGGTCATCCCTGAACTTTTTGCCTTCCTCCTGTATTTTTTTCTTACCTGTTTTTGGCTGTTTTATTACTCTGGGCACTTTACCACTGCTGATCAGTGCTAAAGTGCATATGCTCTCTGTTATAAATTGGTGTATGGATTAGTGATTCCATGATTGGTTGGTTTGGTTTACTTGTCAGACCCTAGTACAGTGCACTGAGTGTGCCCAGGGCTTGTAAACCAAATGCTGCTGGTGGGCTTGCAGCACTGGTTGTGCCACCCACAGAAGCAGCCTGTAAAAGTGTGTCTCAGGTCTGCCATTGCAGAGCCTGTGTGCAGTCTGGTACTGCCATGTTGACTGGGCAAGTCCACCCACTTGCCAGTCCCTAAACCTTCTCTTTTCTGCATATTAGTCACCCCTATGGTAGGCCCAAGGGCAGGGTGCATTGTAAGTATAAGGTAGGACATGCCCTGGTGTGTGTGGCATGTCCTAATAGTGAATTACAGCCATTTTCGTTTTTCACTATTGCAAGGCTACCTGTTCCCCATAGGCCAGAATGGGCAGTTTGATTATTACATCTTATAATCCTAACTGACCCAGGGAACATGGTAGAAAAACGAATTTAGTATGCCTGAACTCAGAATGATAAAATACATCTTTTAGTGAAGTTGGTTTTAACATTCTGTGTATGAAAATACCACTTTTGGAAAGTAGGTATTTTCTTGCCTAACTATCCAAGCCTGCCTCTGCTAGGTTGTGTATTCCTTGTCTGGGTTTGTGAGTGACAGGGGCTGGGGGATTCCAGGAGACAGGGTGAGTCAGCACAGGGCTGAATAGAGAGATCTGCATGGAGATGGGTGGGAGGAGTTGCACCTGGGACCTGAATAGGGCTGTGCCTTCCCTCCGCAATGCTGGCTCCACCTCCTGTGGTGTGTCTGATGTCCCTGGCCTACACTGTGAAAGGAAAGAAGGAGTCTTGTCAACAAAGTGCTCCAGGACTGACCAGAACTGGTTTGGACTAGGCAAAGGCCTCTCTGCCTTCAGAGAACAAAGGGAAAATGAGTATAAAAGAGGGGACCCAAACCCCAGAATTTTAGATCAGATCACTTTGGGAAACAAGAAGAACCTTTGCTGAGGAGAGGAACCAGAGAAACTGAGGAGGAGACCATCCCAATGCTGAGTGCTGTTTGGGGGATTGGCCTGCAGTGGTTGCCTGACTGCCAAAGAAAGGACAAAGGAACTTTGTGTGTACTTTCATCAACTTGTAAAAGATCTCCAAGGGCTTGAGAGAAGAGCTTGCCTCCTGCTGAAGTCTCAGGGACAACAGACTTCACCAACCAGCTCCCCAAGAGTCTTTCTGTAAAGTGCCTGCTGCTGTGCTGGACTTTCTGAGGGACTGCGTGTCGCAATAAGCTGGAAGCGCAACTCACGAAGAAGAAGCGTTGCCGCCGTGGCCGAAGCGCCTCGCATCGCCGAAGAAAAGGATCGACGTCGCATCAGACACCGCCGCATCAATGGAGAAGAGTGTCGCCGCCGCTGCCGCATCGTTGCCGCATCGTTGCCAAAGGGCCTCGCATCGCCGGAGAAGAGGATCGACGTCTCATCAGACGCCGCCGCATCACCGGGAAGCGTGTCACAGGGCCTGTCACGGCTCAGAAGAATCTTTGAGTCGCCGCACGGCCGTCGCATCGCTGCCGAAGCACCTCGCATCGCCGGAGAAGAGGATCGACGTCGCATCAGATGCCGCCACACCACCGGGAAGCGTGTCGCAGGGCCTGTCGCAGCTCAGAAGAATCGTTGAGTGGCCGCACGGCCGTCGGGCGTGCACGCATCGTGTTGCATCAAGAAGAAGACGCCATCTTTGTTTCATTGCACCGGATCTTCATCACATCACGGCGTTGCTGGTCGCATCGCCACGGAAGTGCAGTAAGAAACCGACGCATCACCTCCCCATGCCGAGAAGAACCGACGCATCCCCTACGCATCAGTAGGGACCCGACGCATCACCGTTCTTGCGTGTAAGGAACGGACGCATCACCTTCCCTGCAACACTTTCGTTGTATAGCGTTATGCATCCAAAGGGACATTGAACTCAAAGTGTCGCATTTACCATCTTAAGAGAACTGAGCTAATTCTACCATTCTTGAAGTACAGTATTGTGGATTTTTGTCGTTTGTGGTCTTGTGTTAAATCTATGTAAAAGATACTGGTGTGGTGTCCATCTGTAGTGTTGTCACTTGATTACTGTATGCGTTCACAAATGTTTTACACACTGCCTCTGAGATAAGCCTGTCTGCTCGTGCCAAGCTACCAAGGGGGTGAGCAGGGGTTATTTTAGGAGTGTACCCCCTTACCCTGACTAGACGCAAGGGTCCCTATTTGGTCAAAGGTACCTACCTCTGCCAACTAGAGACCCCCAAATCTAACATTGGTGGTCAGCGGTGAGGATTCTGGACTTGCATTTGTGACTCATGTACAGTGATTGGTGAACAATACTAGTGAGTGCAGACCAAAACGCAACACATACTGTTTTTTCTGTTTTCTGGTGTCCTCCTGGAAGTATTTTTGAATCAAGGACTCTGGTTAGTTGTTGCAAAATGGAACTTAACTTCTGGCACATGTTTGTCTACACAATGAAGGAGCTACGTGTGTTTTGCAAGGAAAGGGGGCTGCCTGTGAGGAGAAGGTCCAGGGAGGATCTAGAGGCATCCCTATTTCAGTTTGAGTTAGCACGCTGGAAGGCAACACTACCAGTTGAGTCTGTGGAGGAGGAATTCCCTGAGAGTGACGGAGAAACAGAAAAAGATAGCTGGCTTCTGGCTTGTGAGCAGAGGCTGAGAGAGATTGATGAGGAGCTTAGAGAGCTTGATGAGGCTAAGAGGGCCTTAACGCAAGAAGAAGAAATTTGGGTAGCTCAAGAAATGAGCTCTGCTGAGTTGGAGGTGGAATCCAGCTCAGATGGTGGCAGCAATAGTGAGTTATCTAGTGCTGAGGGAGTAGTACACACACCCAGAGATATGGCGCCTGACTTGAAGGAGGGGGTTAATATACACCAGGAGGTTCAAGGATATGAGGTAGCTCCAGTGGTGCGCAGTGTCCCTGAGGTGGATTGGGGAACTGGCACAGGGGTTCATAGTCCGAGTGGTGGGAGGGACACTCTACTGACTCTAGATGAGAGGTGCAGGGAGAGGGGTTCCCCCATGGGTGAAGTCCTGGTGTGTGAGTGTGAAGACCGCCCAGAAGAGTGTGGGTTGAGTGACGGAGACAGTCAGACACTGTCTTGCCAATCTCAGGAGAGTGGTGTGGGGTACGGGTGTGAGGCACTGGATGGTGAGGTGAAGGATAGTTTGGTTAACACCTGTGAGGGGTTATGTGACCCAATTGTGGGAGAGCATATTGTAAGTCCCTGTTTTCCAGAGCTATACCAACACCTGTTGGAGAGTGAGTTCTCTGACCCCAGGGAGCTCACCAGGGAGGAAGACCTTTTGGTGGATTCCAGAGGGTCTGAAGAGGCATTGGGGAGTGACCCTAAGGGGAGTGGCTCAGGTATCTTCCAACCCGGAGTGGTGGAAGTGGTTCAGAGTAGCCCAGCTAGGTCCCGGTGTAGTGGGAGGGGTGTAGGTGCTCACGTCCTGTCTTGGTGGAGGTGGAGTGAGTGTGGGGCTGCGTGTCCCAAGGTGCCCTAACCCCAGTCTCGTGTCCTGGATAGTTCCATGAGGGAACACCAGGACAGGAACCTAGTCTGTCCTGATGGGCCGCCCGTTGAGAGGGATCCCCTAGTATCTGGGGTACTGGGAGCATCTGTAAACAGAGCTCCAGTGATTCTGGTATCTGGCAGTGCTGCTCCAGTTGGAAGGGTGCAGAAGTCCAGGTTGAGGGGTGAAAGGGGGAAAGAGTCCCCAGTGGAAGAACCAGTGGGTCAGGGGCCAGCCAGAAGTGCTGAGTCTCCAAGGAGTGACCATGGTGACGCCACTTCTGTCCTGGGGAGTCTTCACGTGCTGTCAGATGGACAGGGGTCGGGAGACCTGCGCTAGGCAGACTGTCACAAGACACATGAGGTATGTGTTACCCTCGGGGGGCATGCGTGCTCCCCAGGAAGTCCTGGTGCGCCAGGCAGATTCTTACACAACTCTAGAGGAGTGTGTTTTCCTTGGGGCAGGTTGGTGCACCCCCCCGGAAGTCCTGGGTTGCCAGGTACAGGTCCAGCCTAAGGGTGCAGACCCTGGGTTGGAGGGCCAGGTTCAGGGTGTCCCCCCTGACCTGGAGGAAGGGGCAGCTGCTAACAGTGCCCCTACCAGTTTGTCTTCTGGGGCACCACTCCAGGTGAGAGGGTGCAGGGCCCCACTGAGGGAGGCGGGGAGAGGGCAGCCTCACCCCTGACCTCTGCCCACTCTAAGGGTACAGACCCTAAACTGGGATCCCAGTTGCAGAATAGAACCCCTGAACTCGGGGGCGAATTGTGCAGGACCCCTGCCACAGGTGCCCTGACAATTCTGGAAGGGGGTACCGCTCCAGGTGGGAGGGTAAAGAGCCCCGAGGAGGAGGACCGGGTGTGGGAGAGCCCACCCCAGTCTCCTGTCCAGCCGCCGGGTACAGGCCCGGGGCTGGTAGGTCAGTATCAGGATGTCATACCTGACCTGACAGGAGGGAGAGTGGACAAAGGGTGCCAAGCACCTGGGGCTACTGCCCCCCGCTCTCTGATGCCACAGAGGTTTGAGAGCCCTGAGAGGCATAAGGCCTGGGTCTCATCCCTGACCACTGTCAGTGGCCACTGTGGTTTGCTGTCTGTCTGTTGGGACATACCTGTGAGCAAGTTAAGGTTAGGTGCTGCACAGGTGGTGTCCACAGGTGAGGAGAAGGGTTCCCCATGGATTAGCTTGGTGGGCCCTGAGAGTATGGACAGAGGGATTCCAATAGGTTCAGATTGGCATAGAACTAGAGTATGCCCCTGCAGTTGCGGGCCAGGTCCAGGTTCTATCGCCCAAAGCAGGGAAGCCCATCAAGGTAGTGATTGGTCTACCCTGCGTTTTGGCTAGAAGGGGGTTGTATTGGACTTGGCCCTTTTTGCAGGGTCATCCCTGAACTTATTGCCTTCCTCCTGTATTTTTTTCTGACCTGTTGTTGGCTGTTTTATGACTCTGGGCACTTTACCACTGCTGATCAGTGCTAAAGTGCATATGTTCTCTGTTATAAATTGGTGTATGGATTAGTGATTCCATGATTGGTTGGTTTGGTTTACTTGTCAGACCCTAGTACAGTGCACTGAGTGTGCCCAGGGCTTGTAAACCAAATGCTGCTGGTGGGCTTGCAGCACTGGTTGTGCCACCCACAGAAGCAGCCTGTAAAAGTGTGTTTCAGGTCTGCCATTGCAGAGCCTGTGTGCAGTCTGGTACTGCCATGTTGACTGGGCAAGTCCACCCACTTGCCAGTCCCTAAACCTTCTCTTTTCTGCATATTAGTCACCCCTATGGTAGGCCCAAGGGCAGGGTGCATTGTAAGTATAAGGTAGGACATGCCCTGGTGTGTGTGGCATGTCCTAATAGTGAATTACAGCCATTTTCGTTTTTCACTATTGCAAGGCTACCTGTTCCCCATAGGCCAGAATGGGCAGTTTGATTATTACATCTTATAATCCTAACTGACCCAGGGAACATGGTAGAAAAACGAATTTAGTATGCCTGAACTCAGAATGATAAAATACATCTTTTAGTGAAGTTGGTTTTAACATTCTGTGTTTGAAAATACCACTTTTGGAAAGTAGGTATTTTCTTGCCTAACTATCCAAGCCTGCCTCTGCTAGGTTGTGTATTCCTTGTCTGGGTTTGTGAGTGACAGGGGCTGGGGGATTCCAGGAGACAGGGTGAGTCAGCACAGGGCTGAATAGAGAGATCTGCATGGAGATGGGTGGGAGGAGTTGCACCTGGGACCTGAATAGGGCTGTGCCTTCCCTCCACAATGCTGGCTCCACCTCTTGTGGTGTGTCTGATGTCCCTGGCCTACACTGTGAAAGGAAAGAAGGAGTCTTGTCAACAAAGTGCTCCAGGACTGACCAGAACTGGTTTGGACTAGGCAAAGGCCTCTCTGCCTTCAGAGAACAAAGGGAAAATGAGTATAAAAGAGGGGACCCAAACCCCAGAATTTTAGATCAGATCACTTTGGGAAACAAGAAGAACCTTTGCTGAGGAGAGGAACCAGAGAAACTGAGGAGGAGACCATCCCTATGCTGAGTGCTGTTTGGGGAATTGGCCTGCAGTGGTTGCCTGACTGCGAAAGAAAGGAGAAAAGAACGTTGTGTGTACTTTCATCAACTTGTAAAAGATCTCCAAGGGCTTGAGAGAAGAGCTTGCCTCCTGCTGAAGTCTCAGGGACAACAGACTTCACCAACCAGCTCCCCAAGAGTCTTTCTGTAAAGTGCCTGCTGCTGTGCTGGACTTTCTGAGGGACTGCGTGTCGCAAGGAGCTGGAAGCGCGACTCACGAAGAAGAAGCGTCGCCGCCGAAGCTCCTCGCATTGCCGAAGAAAAGGATCGATGTCACATCAGACGCCGCCGCATCAACGGAGAAGAGTGTCGCCGCCGCTGTTGCATCGTTGCCGAAGTGCCTCGCATCGCCGGAGAAGAGGATCGACGTCGCATCAAACGCCGCCGCATCACCGGGAAGCGTGTCGCAGGGCCTGTCGCTGCTCAGAAGAATCGTTGAGTCGCCGCACGGCCGTCGCATCGTTGCCGAAGCGCCTCGCATCGCCGGAGAAGAGGATCGACATCGCATCAGATGCCGCCACAACACCGGGAAGCGTGTCGCAGGGCCTGTCGCAGCTCAGAAGAATCGTTGAGTCGCCGCACGGCCGTCGGGCGTGCACGCATCGTGACGCATCAAGAAGAAGACGCCATCTTTGTTTCGTTGCACCGGATCTTCATCGCATCACGGCGTTGCTGGTCGCATCGCCACGGAAGCGCAGTAAGAAACCGACGCATCATCTCCCCACGCCGAGAAGAACCGACGCATCCCCTACGCATCAGTAGGGACCCGACGCATCACCGTTCTTGCGTGTAAGGAACCGACGCATCACCTTCCCTGCAACACTTTCGTTGTATAGCGTTATGCATCTAAAGGGACATTGAACTCAAAGTGTCGCATTTACCATCTTAAGAGAACTGAGCTAATTCTACCATTTATGAAGTACAGTATTGTGGATTTTTGTCGTTTGTGGTCTTGTGTTAAATCTATATAAAAGATACTTATTTTTAATATACAACTGGTGTGGTGTCCATCTGTAGTGTTGTCACTTGATTACTGTATGTGTTCACAAATGCTTTACACACTGCCTCCGAGATAAGCCTGTCTGCTCGTGCCAAGCTACCAAGGGGGTGAGCAGGGGTTATTTTAGGAGTGTACCCCCTTACCCTGACTAGACGCAAGGGTCCCTATTTGGTCAAAGGTACCTACCTCTGCCAACTAGAAACCCCCAAATCTAACATACGTGGATTCTGCTCCTGCAGTGCAATGTACTGTGTGCGAGACTCTGTAATGTATGTCCTCCCATTCCTTGTCCGTGAGAACCCGCCCCAGCTCTACCTCCCACCGCTGTTGACCCTTGGAACGACCCCCTCCCGCACGCTTTGTCAACATCGAGTAAAGTTCCGAAATGAGGTGTTTATCATCACGTTTGCATACTATCCATTTCTCATAGACCGTCAGTTTTCGTGACGCAGCCTTTTGATAAGCGGGCCCTGTAACCCAGTGATACAGCTGGAGGTATGGGAACACGTCCACCTGGGAGAGTCTGTAGTCTTGTTTCAGTCGGTCAAAGGGAATCAGGCTGTCCGGGTCAAATAGCGAACCGACACGCTTACAGCCCTGCTCCCGCCATCTATCAAAGATCGTTGAGTTACGCCCCGGCAGAAAGTCAGGGTTCCCCGTGATAGGAGTAATTGGTGAGGGGAATAAAGTCAGGTCTTTGGCACATGACACACTGTCCCAAATTTTCATCATGTGGGAGGTCACTGGGGAGGAGTAAAGGCCCCAAGCTCTATGCCTACGCGGGAGCCAGATTTCCCTCCAAATGTTGACCCCTGCAACCGTTTGGTCCATAAATTACCAATATTTTTCGGAAAGGGGACGGTTCCATTCAAGTATATACCTGAGGTGCGCTGCTTGAAGGTATCTATGAATCAGGGGAAGACCCACTCCCCCTCCCGTTTGTGCTGTGTCAACTGGGTACTTGCCATTCGCGCTTTCTTCCCACCCCATACGAAATGGTTGATGGCCAACTGCAAAGAACGGATAACCCTCGGGGAGCCGCCGGGATGGTTTTAAAGATGCGCGTCAAGACAGTCATTTTGACCGCAGCCACCCTTCCAAACTAGGACAGTCCCATCCGGCACCAGCTGTTCAGAGCCTACTACGTTTGTGACAGAAGGGTTGTGTAGTTCAACTCCGAGGTTTTAGGAACAGTAGAGGATAGCGAAATGCGCAAGTATGTTATGGACTTTTCTGCCCAGGAAAATGGAAACATTCTCTCGCGCAGGTCCCTCTGGCCGGGGGTGCCACCGAGAGGTTTAAAATCTGGGGCTTACCCAGGTTTACTTTGAATCCCAACACTTCTCCGAAGCGATCCATCTCCGACAGTAGGGCCGGTAGTGAGGAAAGTAGTTGCGTTAATGAGAGGATCACATCATCGGCATATAAGCTGATGGTGTGTGTATCCGCGCCGAACTTGATGCCGCTTATCTGAGGGTTGTCCCGGATCTTCTGCACGAAAGGCTCCATATAAAGCACAAAGAGGAGCGGCGACAAGGGGCATCCCTGCCGTGTGCCTCTTGCTATAGGAAACTGATTCGAGGACTCTCCGTTAACCCTGACAAAATCTCTAGGAGTGCTATATATACAAGAAACCCATTTGATAAAGCCCTTCCCGAAGCCAAAATGCTGCAGAGTGTCAAACAGATAAGGCCATCTCACCCGGTCAAACGCCTTTTC
Source organism: Calotriton arnoldi (assembly GCA_963921515.1). Lineage (NCBI taxonomy): Eukaryota > Metazoa > Chordata > Amphibia > Caudata > Salamandridae > Calotriton > Calotriton arnoldi. Next base: position 433,678 of record CAWUFW010009784.1, on the reverse strand, counting down.
AGCGTCAATTGCAAGGAATGCCGCATCCTTGCCCGATCTATGTATAACGTCTGTGAGGTGTAGCAGTCTTTCGTGTTGTCCCCACTTTGTCGGGTGGGGATAAAGCCCGATTGGTCTGGGTCAATTAGTCCCACCATCAGTGGGTTGAGCCTGGTCGCTAGGATACCAGCGAATATCTTAGCGTCAATATTCAGTAACAAGATCGGGCGATAAGAGGTGCAATCTGCTGGGTCTTTCATTGGTTTTAAAATAACAGAGATCGAGGCTTCCAGCATCGAGTCGGTCAGAGAGCCGGTTTCTCGGAAGGAGTTAAAGACTCGGGTCAGAAGGGGTGCCAATTCTGGGCAGAACAATTTATAAAATTGGGCCGTGAACCCGTCCGGTCCCGGAGCTTTGTGTCTTTGGAGGTGTGCAATAGCCGATATCTCTTCCTCTATACGGATAGGTTGGTCTAATTGCTCTGCAATGGTCTCTGTCAGCCTAGTGACATGTATGTCCTGCAAGAACAGATGGGGGGATGTCCAAGGCTTCTCTACCTCCGCATATAGGGTCTGATAGAAATTTTGAAATTCTCTTGCTATGTCCCTATCTATTTGCACTGAGTCCCCTGAGGCAGTTCTTAGGGAGTGGATCGTTGTCATTAGGGTCTTTGCTCTGAGTCTTTGTGCCAACATTTTGCCGCACTTGTCGCTACTTATAAATAATTTGTGTCTGAGTCTTAAAAGTGCATATTCTGCTCTGTCAAGATCAAATTGTGACAGCAAGAGTCTCTTTTTCTCCAGTTCCCTCCATACCCTGGGCGCCCCAGTCCTCTTGTGTATTGCCTCCAACTCCCTCACTTCCTGGTCTATGCTCTGCCTTTTCTCCTGGTGCGATTTGTTCTCTCCTGCAGAAATCGCTATGCACTCTCCCCTGACCACTAGTTTCAGTGCCTCCCACACTGCAGCAAGGGACGTAGTCCCTGTGTGATTGATCTGCAAATAATCTACAATACGGGCGCGAATCGCCTCTACCACAGGCTTGGATTGTAGGAGGCTATCCCTCAGTCACCATCCCGCCAGGTGTGGGGTATGTGTTTTCCTGTGTAGGGTGACCGTAATCATGGTGTGTTCTGACAGAGAGCGAGGCTCGATGGTGGGGTCTGATAGAATCGAGGCCAGCGATGGCGAGGCCAGGAAGTGGTCTATGCATGCATACGTTTTGTGCGCTGCTTAGTATTGTGTGCAGTCCCTGACGTCTGGGTGATGAATGCGCCACACATCAATGAAACCGTGTTCCCCTAGCCAGCACAGGCCGTCGCCCGACAGGGACCCCTTCTGCGTATGTCTTTGTCCTGAGCGATCTAGAGTCGTGTCCAATAACAGGTCAAGATATCCACCCACCAAAATCTCTGCATCTGTGGACAACAAGCTCTCACCCAAGGCTTTGCGTATGAATTGTTCTTGCTGTGTATTCGGGGTGTAGATGTTGGCGAGGGTGAACTGCGAGGTCTCCCACTGAATCCTGACAGCTAATAACCGCCCCTTTATTTCAGCAATGGTGGATAGGAGCTTGCCGCTAAACTTTGTGCTAAAGAAAATAGCGACCCCATTGGTCTTTTGGGCCGTATTAGAAGACCACACCTGGAGGGGGAAGCGCTGAGAGCACATGCGATGCACGTCGCGCTGCAAAAGATGAGTTTCCTGCGGGAGGCAGATGTCCCCCCGAGAGTTTTCCAGGAGGGACAAGATCGCTGCGCGTTTCACCGGGTGGTTAAGACCCCGGACATTTAGGCTAACAATTTTTAAAGTTTTACCCATCATCTAAAGGTGCAAAAGGGGGAGAGTAAGTGTGCATATACCTACTGGCGCGCCTAGCCGGTTTGTCCCATAGCCACTCTCGCCCTGCCAGAACAGTGTTATAGTCAGGTATCGGTGAGGAGAAGAGGTGCGAAAACAGGGGAACAAGAACAATAATAAACCCCGCACATGACCCCGAAATTTCCCTCCCCGGAAGAACAAAAATTCAGTCTTATCTCAACTGGTGACATCAGTCCGTCAAAAGAGAGAACTCAGAGGGCGTGGGCCGTCCGCCCTTGGATGGATCTTCGTTTGTGAGAAAACTGTAGTCTCTTGCTTGATGCTCAGGAAGGAGAAGACCAATTGACTAGAGATCTCCGGCGCCATCTGGAACCACGCCGTCCGGTGCCCAGAAGATGCAATTCAAGGGGAGACAATGCGTTCAGGCGATTTGGCCAGGGCGCTGATAACTGCCAATCTTTCACTCACTATTGTTTCTGAATCAGGCTTATGGCTAGCGGAGGGCCCCCCCCACCCGCCGCCAATGAGAGTCAATGGGTTTCATGGTCTTCCTGTCCCTGGTAGTTTCTTCTTGGGGAGACTCTTCTGTGAGGCCCAGGACCTTGGAATCTTCTTTCAGAGATTTTATTTGCCATAGCTTGTTCTTATACCTAAAGATGATTTCAAAAGGGTGGCCCCAGGAGTAAGCTATCCCCTTTTCACGCAGGTGTGTGGTGACAGACCAAAACTCCCTCCTTTTGCAGTGTGGTCAAGGAGAGGTCTTGAAAGAAGGATATCGTGTGGCACCTGAACTGTACTGGGTGTGCCATTCTAGCTTGACGGATGATAGATTCTATGAGCTGGAAATCATGTACGCACACAAGTATGTCCAGAGGGGGGGCTTTATTGCCTTTGGGCAGTCCCACACGGTGCGCTCTGTCAATCTGGATCCCTGCTGGGCAGTCATCTCCCAGCACTTCTTTGAAGAGAGCGAGGATGTATTAGCGGATGTCTTCACCTTCTGCCCGGGATGGCACCCCTCTGATGCGCACATTATTTCGGCGTGAGCGATTTTCTAAGTCCTCTGTGGCAGCTTGCAGTTCAATATGCTGCTCGCGCAGTCGCAATATTTCTTGCTGCATTATTTCCAGTTCATCATCCTTACCGGTTTCTCGATGTTCCAAGGATGCGACGCGGTCCCCTACTTCATCCAGATCCTTTATGATGTCCTTCAGGTCTGCTGAGAGGTGGGTTTGCATGGTGAGCAGGTCTTCTCGGAGAGATGTGAAGAGCTTGGACATAAAGGCATGGGTTGCAGGAGCATCCAGGGCCTCCTGATCTTCCTTCAGTTATTCGTCTTCTGCAGGCGCACTTATTGTGGAGGGCGCTGGAGGCTGCTTCATTAGCATGTCTACAACTGACCTGTCCTTTTTGTTCCTGGCTGAGGCCATTGGAGCTATGTGTGGGGAGGCAGCTGCTTGGGTGGAGGGAATCGGCAATGTTGGCCTGGCCTGGAGTTCTTACTTGGTGTTGCCTCTCACAGCCTCCCGAGCAATGGCACTGGGCAGGTCACAGAGATCCTTTCTAGGCCTCCTAGGGTCTGGCCCTGTCCTATCCCACAGCTGGTGGGTGTAAGAATATAAATAAATCAAAGGAATCCACCACATGGGACTAGTAGTGTAAAGAAAAAGTATTAGTCATCCAGGTGTGGATGCACACAGCGTTTGTTTAAATACCCCTCACACACCAAAAGGACCCTTGGTGTCATGCTTCATCATAGGGGTCTTCCCGGCCCGCTGTGGGACGGGGCGTGCTACGACCTACGACTACGCGGGAGCACTGTAGTTGACAATAATATGTGTAGTGATGGGATAGTGAAAGGAGGGGTCGTGAGAGAATATGGGTAAGTGATTTAAAAGGACCTGGCCTCATGGACATAAAGAAACTTTAATAGGTCGTTGAGGCTGGACCTGTTAAAAAGGTGATACGGAGAAATCCTGCCAATAATGTGCGGATGCTCCTATACAGTCAACATGTTTCGAAGCAAAGCTTCTTCATCAGGACTAAGAAGATCCCCTCAGTATCCACTATGTTGAGTTTCCCAAATGGGTGTACTATATACAAAAAGTGAAAAATAAACATATAAAAATGCATAAATTATATGCACTCTATACGATACCCAATGGTACCATGTAAATGTCAATTATGTAATGTAGGAGATAATGCTCCTTGAGCCTCTTGTAACAGGTGGGGGAGAAAAGCCGCCAAACGTAGTTGTTGCGGTCGACCTAGTCTTGCCTAGAAATAACGCCAACCCGCGGCTCCGTGTAACATCCGTGTAACATTGCTCCCGGGGCAATCTCCCATCGCTCGCGGCCCACACTTCCGCCGCCCAGGACAGTCTCTTCTGGGGGGAGCGCGCTAAGCCTTAAGCCTGTGCTGGGCACATCGCAAGTAGCGCTCCACCCCCCAGGTCATGGGGGAAGCCCCACCAGCTCTGAAGGTCTGCGCCGCTGGGATCACACCGCTGCCCTCACCCATCCATCGACCAGCTCTGGGCCCGTCCTACGGAGCACTCCACTCACAGAATCCCAGGGGATGCGTCTTCGGCTCCGCTCAGGTCAGTTTTCCTCCAGAGGAGCTTTGCTGGGCTACAGTAGGGGGAGGACCTCGACTGGGGCCTCAGCCGCCGCAAGGTCGCCCTCCCTTGATGTCAACGTCGTAGGTGCTAGGCCCTGCTAACTGCCGGCTCGTCCCGTCGCAGCGGTTCCCCCTCCGCTTATCGCCGGCTGCCCTCTCGGGCCTTACTCAGGGTGAGGTCACCGTCACACCCGGGCCCCTCTCGCGTTGTGTCCTCACCGTCCCTTGGTGCGTTTTGGGTCGTCCGGCCGCTGTCTGAGCCCCTCTCTGTGCCTGGCGGGCTCTCGCTGCTCCTGCTGTGGTTAACGTCCAGGGCGGTGGGTCCCGCGGGGCCATCCAACAGAACTGGCTCTCTTCCTGATCACGGGTACCGGGACCATGTTGCGGGCCCAACGTCAATCTCCCTCATCCGCCGCGGAGGCCTCGTAAACTGCTATTTCGGTCCTTCGATCTGGACAGGAACGTCTCCCTGTGGTCTCGGCTTGTCCCCCATAGTCGAAATGGCCGGCACCGGGCTGCTATGTAGAAGCTAACTGACGATGGCGCCAGAGAGACTCGCAGAAGCGTCTCACTCGGCCGCCATCTTGGCCACACCCCTCTATTTTCTCACTTTACAAGGATCTAGTCCTTGCAACATCTTAATCTTATGTTTAACACTTTTTTTGCATAATCTCATAAGAAAATTTGTAATATATCACTAGATTCCTGTCGGATACTACAAATACTACTACAATCCCACTTATACACTGGAGCTTGTGTATGTCTCCCTTGAACTTCTTCAGCTATTACTTCTTCCACATTTCTGGGAACCATCTTTTCTTTTTCAATTGGACAACCATCTTTTACCTCATAACAACGACCACTGGTATCAACTGCATGAACTAATGTACTTTGTTGAAAATAGCTTTCTTCATTATAAAAAGGTTCAGTACTAGAAGTGTGCTTCCATTCACCCGAAAAGTTTTTGCAAAGGTTACTTCTGTTAACCAGTCTTTTTCTTTTGCTTTTCTCCTTCATAAAGTGCATTGTTTTATTCAATGTTTTTCATTCTCTTCAATACCAATATAAATAATTTTCTTTTCAATTCAAAAGCTTTTTCTACTACACTTTCAATCTGTTGTTTTTTCTTGTAAGATGCTGATCTTCTTTTATATGTTTTACAATCTTTCAATAAATGTTGTAGTACTCTACTTTTATACATTCTCTTCCTAATGTCTTTATATTCTTTCATCCTTCTTTCAACATGGATTGTTTTCCCATAACCTGATTTTCCATTAATATGTCCTTTTTCGTTTCCTTCTTATTGGTTGTACAACTTTTCTTTCTCTTTTCCACATTTTGAAAATTCATTACGTTCTTTAAAAGTCTTTTAACAAATTCTTTAGTTCTCTTACCAGAAGTCTTTTTCTTCAATGTCACATTTTTAACATCATCTTTTTTCTGCTTTACTCTTTCCTTTAAATAGTACTGTTTTTTTCTTTTCTTTTCTTTTCTTTTGATCTTTTCTTGCCATACTCAATCTTTATTACTAATAATGGTGAATATCTGAAAAAAAGAAAAGTTTAAATAGTTTCTAAAAATAATTTTATATTATTAAAATAATTATATACAAATATTATCATCAATAAATAAAGAAATACTTTTAATTGCACTGCAAAGCTATGTCAGATACTGCACAATTCCTACAATTAGAAGACATCACAACCTCCCACAACAGAATCACTGAGGACAACTAAAGGATTTCTCTACTACTACCCAAATCAAATGTGAAGTGTAGTCTGTCAAGTTTTAAGGCCTGCATTGGCCTTGTGATTGAGGTATGTCTCTACTTGCACATGTATTCTCATATGTGTCATACATTTGAAGATGCTTTACATATAAAACAGAAGTATACATCTATTTGTATGCTTCCTTTATATATGGTGCACTAGCAAAAGGTACAGACTCATGCATGCATGGTTTCAGGAAGATGGTGAGACTTACAGCGGAAACATGTGAAGAGTTGCTGCTTTGTTTTTGGCTATATTCAATACCTCTCTCTTGCCTCTTTCTGCAGACCGTCTTCCCTCTTTCTGCACCTCTCTTACCTCTTTCTACACCCCTGTTCCCTTTTTATGCACTTCTCTTGTCTCTTTCTGCACCCCCTCTTGTATGTTTCTGCAGCTCTTTTGTCTGTTTTTGAACTCTCTTGCCTCTTTGTGTACTTCTCTTCCCTCTTTCTCACCTCTGTTACTTCTTTCTGCACTTCTCTTGCTTCATTCTGAGCCCCTCTTGCCTCTTTCTGCATGTCTGTTGCTTGTTTGTGCATTCTCTTGCTTCTTTATGCACCTCTCTTGCTTCTTTCTGTACCCTTCTTGCCTCTTTCTGCACCTCTGTTGCTTCTTTTTACACTTCTCTTGCCTCTTTGTGCACCCCTCTTGTCTGTTTCTGTACCTCTGTTGGTTCTTTCTGCACGGCTCTTGCTTCTTTCTGGACCTCTCTTGCCTGTTTCTGCAACTCTCTTGCCTTTTTCTGCACACCTCTTCCCTCTTTCTGCACCTCTGTTCCTTCTTTTTGTACTTCTCTTGCCTCTTTGTGCACCCCTCTTGTGTGTTTCTGTACCTCTGTTGGATTCTTTCTGCACGCCTCTTGCTTCTTTCTGGACCTCTCTTGCCTGTTTCTGCAACTCTCTTGCCTCTTTCTGCACACCTCTTCCCTCTATCTGCACCTCTCTTGCTTCTTTATGCACCCCTCTTGCCTCTTTCTGCACCCTTCTTTACTTTTTCTCTACCTTCCTTGTCTCTTTCTGTACCCCTGTTCCCTTTTTCTGCACCTCTCTTGCCTGTTTCTGCAACTCTCTTGCCTCTTTCTGTAGTTCTCTATCCTCCTTTTGCACCTGTGTTGCTTCTTTCTGCACATCTCTTGCAAATTTCTGCACCCCTCTTGCCTACTTTTGCACCTCTATTGGTTCTTTCTGCACTGCTCTTGCTTCTTCTCTGTACATCTTTTGCCTGTTTCTGCAACTCTCTTGCCTCTTTCTGCACCCCTCTTGCCTCTTTCTACACCTCTGTTGCTTCTTTTTGCACTTCTCTTGCCTCTTTGTGCAGCCCTCTTGTCTGTTTCTGCACCTCTGTTGCTTCTTTCTGCACTGCTCTTGCTTCTTCTCTGTACATCTTTTGCCTGTTTCTGCAACTCTCTTGCCTCTTTCTGCACCCCTCTTGCCTCTTTCTACACCTCTGTTGCTTCTTTTTGCACTTCTCTTGCCTCTTTCTGCAGCTCTCTTGCCTCATTGTTCAGTTCTCTTACCTCCTTCTGCACCTCTGTTGCTTCTTTATGAACTTCTCTTGCCTCTTTCTGCACCCCTCTTGCCTGTTTCTACACCTCTGTTGGTTCTTTCTGCACTGCTCTTGTTTCTCTTTGCACATCTCTTGTAAATTTTGGCACCCTTCTTGCTTCTTTCGGCACATCTTTTTCTTCCTTCTGCATCTCTGTTGGTTCTTTCTACACTACTCTTGCTTCTTTATGCACCCCTCTTGCCACTTTCTGCACTTCTATAGCTTCTTACTGCTTTGTTTTTGGCTATGTTCAATACCTAACTAGTAGTAAAATGGTAAGGCAGCAGCACCAGAAAAGTAATGTTTAAGATATGTTGGGTGAGGAATTACTGATTATGGTACTTTGTAAGAGTCTCTGGAAAAGTTCACTTGAAGTGCACTAAATAAATCTAAGTGTCTCTTTGAAATATGAAGTGTACTCTCTCGAGTGTTAAGATCTTCATGGGCTTCTAATTGAGATATGTATGAACTTGCACATGTATTGTGATATGTCTTATACATCTCTACATGCTACACATATAAAACACAGGTATACATCTATTTGTATGTTTCATTTATATATGATGTTACTAACAAAAGGTCCAGACATATACATGCATGCTTTTAGGAAGATGGTGAGACTTTCAGCACAGACATGTGAAGGATTGCTGCTATAAATTTGGCTAGGCCCAACACCCTATGTAGTCATAGAATGATGAAGCTGCAGCACAAATGTGAGGTTTAAGGCATATTAGGACAAGGATTAGTTATAACGCTACTTTGAATGAGTCTGTAGAAAGCTACACTTCAAGTATACCGCATAATTTTCGTTATCTGCTTCAAATGTGAAGAGCAATCTGCCAAGTTTTAAGGTCTGCAGGGTGTTGTGACTAAGGTATATCTCTACTTGCACATGTATTCTGATACATATTATGCATCTGAAGATGCTAGACATATAAAACACATATAAGTATATTACTTTTATATGTGATATTGCTAGAAAAAGGTACAAACATGTATAAATGGTTTCTGGAATATGGTAAGACTTACAGCTAAGATATATGATGGGTGTGTCTCAGTGATTGCATGAATCCATGGGTAGTGCCTGGGTGATTGTATGAGTGCAAGGGTAGTGTGTGTATAACTGGAGAAGAGATTGGATACTGATTGACTGGTTACATGAGTGAAAAGGTAGAGCTTGTGCGCATGGATAAGTGCATGAATAGTCCCTGAATGCATAGATTAGCGTATGAGTAGTGCCTACATGAATGAATGAGTACAACAGTAGTGCCTGGGTGATTGTATGAGTGCAAGGATACTGGCTGAGTAATTGGAGGAGAGGATGGATAGTGACTGGCTGATTGCATGAGTGCAAAGGTACTGCCTGGGTGATTTGATGAGTGCATCGGTAAATGGAATGTGTGCAAAAGTAGTAACTGAGTGCATGGATAACTGCATGGATAGTACCTGAGTGATTACATGAGTGCAGGGATAGTGCCTGGAAAATTGGAGGACTGCATTGATTACTGCCTGTGTGATTAAAGAAGTGAATAGGTAATGCCTGGGTGATTGCATGAGTGCAGGGGTAATGCATGCGTGATTGGAGGAATGCATGGATGGTGCCTTGGTGCATTGAGGAGTGTATGGGTAGTGCCTGAATGATTGGAAGAGTGCATGGGTAGTACCTGGGTGATTGCATGAGTGCAAGAGTAGTGCCTGGATGATTGGAGAAGTGCATGGGTAGTGCTTGAGTGATTGCATAAGTGCATGGGTAGTGGCTGAGTGCATGTATGAGTGCATGGGTAGTGCCTGAGTGTTTACATCAGTGCATCAGTACTGCCTGGGTGATTGGCGGAGTGCAGGGGTAGTGCCTGGGTGACTGGAGGAGTGCATAGGTAGTGCCTGGGTGATTTTATAAGTGCACAGGTAGCACCTGGCTGATTAGAGGAGTGCATAGGTAGTGCCTGGGTGATTGCATGAGTACAGGGGTAGTGCCTGAGTTATTGAAAGAGTACATAGGTAGTGCCTGAGTGATTGCATGAATGCAGGGGTAGTGCTTGGCTGATTGAAGGACTGCATACATAGTACCTCAGTGCATGGAAGAGTGCATGGGTAGTGCCTGGGTCATTGGAGACTTACAGCTGAGACATGTGTTAAGGTTGCTGCTTTATATTTGACTACGCCCAACATTCTGAGTAGTAGCAGAATAGTGAAATTGCAGCACAAAAGTGAGGTTCATGACATGGTGTAGACTTTTGTACTACAGCTTCACCATTCTGTAACTACTCAGGGTGCTGGGCCTACCCAAATATAGAGCATCAAACCTACACATGAGTCTGTTATAAATCTCACCATATTCCTGAAAGCATGTATGCATGTGTCTGTACATTTTACTAGTACTACCATATATAATAGAAACATACAAATAGAGATATATCTATGTTTTATACATCTAGCATCTTCAGATGCATAACATATATGAGAGTACATATGCAACTAGAGACATGCATCAATCACACAACGATGCAGACCTTAAAACTTGACAGACTGCACTTAACATTTCAAACGGACACCTAGAGTTATGTGGCATACTTCAAGTAAAGTTTTACACAGACTCTTATAAAGCACCATAATCACTAATTCCGCACCCAACATATCTTAAACATCACTTTACTGCTCCTGCTGCTTCACCATTCTACTACTACTCAGATGTACAGCCTAGCAAAATACAAAGCAACAACCCTTCACATATCTCTGTTGTAAGTCTCCCCATATTTTTAAAAGCATGGATGCATGTGTCTGCACCTTACCCTACTGCCATCATATATAAAAGAAACATACAAATAGATATATACCTGTATTTTACACATCTAGTATCTTCAGATGCATAACTCCTATGAGAATACATCTGCAAGTACAGACATACCTCAGTCACAAGATCATGCACACCTTAAAACGTAAGGAGCTGCACTTCTCATTACAAGTAGAGACCTAAAATCATCTGGTCTATTTCAAGCATACCTTTCCACAGACAAATATAAACCAGTAATCCTCACATGTCTATGCTGTAAGTCTCACCATCTTCCTGAAAGCATGCATGCATATGTTTGTATGCCGCATAAATGTAAGTGTCTACATAGGTATGTCTCTATTTACTCATGTATTCTGATATGTGTTATCCATCTCAAGATGGTACATGTGTAAAACACAAGTATAAATCTATTTGTATGCCTCTTTTATATATGGTGTACTAGCAAAAGGTAGAGACACATGCATGCATGATTTCAGGAACATGGTAAGACTCACAGCAGAGACATCTGAAAGATTGTTGCTTTGTTTTTGGCTATGCTCAAAACCTAACTACTAGTAGAATGGTAAAACAGCAGCACCAGAAAAGTAATGTTTAAGATATGTTGAGTGAAGAATTAGTGATTATGGTACTTTGTAAGAGTCTCTGGAAAAGTTCACTTGAAGTGTGCTGAATAAATCTAGGTCTCTCTTTGAAATATGAAGTGCAGTCACTCAAGTTTTAAAGTCTTCATGAGCTTCTGATTGAGATATGTATGTACTTGCACATGTATCGTGATATGTCTTATGTATCTGAAGATCCAAGACACATAAAACACAGGTATACATCTATTTGTGTGTTTGTTTGATATAGCACGCTACTAACAAAAGGTACAGACATATGCATGCATGTTTTTAGAAAGATGGTGAGACTTACAGCAGAAACATCTAAAGGATTGCTGCTTTATATTTGACTAGGCCCAACACTCTATATAGTCATAGAATGGTGAAGCAGCAGCACAAAAATGAAGTTTAAGGCATGTTAGGAGATGGATTAGTTATTACGCTACTTTGTATAAGTCTGTGGAAAGCTAGACTTCAAATATACCACATAATTTTCATTATCTGCTTCAAATGTGAAGAGCAGTCTGTCAGGTTTTAACATCTGCATGGTGTTGTGACTAAGGTATGTCTCTACTGGCACATGTATTCTGATACGTATTATGCATCTAAAGATGCTAGACGTATAAAATAGAAGTATACATCTATTTGTATATTACTTTTATATATGAAGTTGCTAGCAAAAGGTACAGACATATGTATACATGGTTTCAGGAATATGGTGAGACCTACAGCTGAGACATGGGTGTGCCTGAGTGATTCCATGAATCCATGGGTAGTGCCTGGCTAATTGCATGAGAGCACAAGTAGAGCTTGAGTGCATGGATAAGTGCATGAATAGTGCCTGAATGCATAGATGAGTGCATGAGTAGTGCCTAGGTGAATGGATGAGTGCAACAGTAGTGCCTGCATGATTGTATGTGTGCCTGGGTAATTGGAGGAGAGGATGGATAGTGACTGGCTGATTGCATGAATGCATAGGTACTGCCTGGGTGAATATATGAGTGCACGGGTAAGTGATTGCATGAGTGCAGGAGTAGTGCCTGTGTGATTGGAGGAGCACATGGGTACTGCCTGAGTGATTGAAGGAGTGCATGAGTAATGCCTGGGTGATTGCATGAGTGCAGGAGTGATGTCTGGGTGATTGGAGGAGTGCATGGGTAGTGCCTGGGTACATAGAGGAGTGGACGGGTAGTGCCTGGGTGATTGGATGAGTGCATAGTAGTTCTTGGGTGATTGCATGAGTGCACGGGTAGTGCCTGGATGATTGGAGGACTGCATGGGTAGTGCTTGGGTGATTGCATGAGTGCAGGAGTAGTGCCTGAGTGCATGTATGAGTGCATGGGTAGTGCCTGAGTGATTGCATGAGTGCATGGGTAGTGCCTGGGTGATTGGAGGAGTGCATGGGTAGTGCCTGGGTTATTGCATGAGTGCATAGGTAGAGCCTGGGTGATTGCATGAGTGCAGGGGTAGTGCCTGGGTGATTGGAGGAGTGCATAGGTAGTGCCTGGGTGATTTTATAAGTGCATGTGTAGTGGCTGGGTGATTGGAGGAGTGCATGGATAGTGCCTGCGTGATTGTATGAGTGCAAGGGTAGTGCCTAGGTGATTTCATGAGTGCAGGGGTAGTGCCTGGGTGATTGGAGAAGTGCATAGGTAGTGCGTGGGTGATTTTATAAGTGCATGGGTACTGCCTGGGTAATTGAAGGAGTGCATGGGTAATAGCTGGGTGATTGCATAAGTGCAAGGGTAATGTATGGGTGATTGGAGGAGTGCATAGGTAGTGCCTGGGTGCATGGAGGAGTGCATAGGTAGTGCCTGGGTGCATGGAGGCGTGCATGAGTAGTGCCTTGGTGATTGTAGGAGTGCATCAGTAGTACCTGGGTGATTGCATGAGTGCTCAGGTAGTGCCTGGATGATTGGAAGACTGCATGGGTAGTGCTTGGGTGATTGCATGAGTGCAGATGAAGTGCCTGAGTGCATATATGAGTGCATGGGTAGTGCCTGAGTAATTACATGAGTGCATGGGTAGTGCCTGGGTGATTGGAGGAGTGCATAAGTAGTGCCTGGGTGATTTTATAAGTGCATAAGTAGTGGCTGGGTGATTGGAGAAGTACATGGATAGTGCCTGGGTAATTGGAGGAGTGCAAGGACAGTGCCTGGGTTATTGCATGAGTGCATAGGTACTGCCTGGGTGATTGGAGGAGTGCATAGGTAGTGCCCGGGTGATTTTAAAAGTGCATAGGTAGTGATTGGGTTATTGTATGAGTGCAGGGATAGTGCCTGGGTCATTGAGGCGTGCATAGGTAATGCCTGAATGACTTCATAAGTGCATGGGTACCGCCAGGTTGATTAGAAGAGTGCATAGGTAGTGCCTGGGTGATAGCATGAGTACAGGGATAGTGCCTGGGTTATTGAAACAGTGCATAGGTAGTGCCTGAGTGATTGCATGAGTGCAGGGGTAGTGCCTGGCTGATTGAAGGCCTGCATACATAGTACCTCAGTGCATGGATGACTGCATCGGTAGTTCCTGGGTGATTGGAGACTTACAGCTGAGACATGTGATGGGTTGCTGCTTTATATTTGACTACACCCAACATCCTGAGTAGTAGCATAATAGTGACATTACAGCACAAAAGAGAGGTTTATGACATGGTGTACACTTTTGTACAAGTAAAACAAATATTCCCTTGGGTTATGAAAGGAACAGAATATAAGGTTCAACTCACAACTAGGTCGTACCTCACTAGGCGCACAAAAATACAATTCGTCAAGGAAAATCCCACCTAATATTTGAATCAATTGCTAAATAGCACTGAAGTTTTAAAAAAAATATTTTATTATTAAAAAAATGGTTACAATGTTAAAATTTCAATACACTTCCTATCTATCACAGTTTTATGCAAAACAATTGATAAAAACAATTCATAAAAACAATAAATGTAAAATCCCCAATTACAATCAGTTTACACAATATGCTATGACATAAAAAGAGAACAATGGTTAGACAGTATACTTTGTCTTTCAAAGGAACATATCCTATGGGACAGTTTAGAAACCTGGCCTGGATACACTCATTTTCGTATCTGCAGGTCCAAATTTTCCCTTGGATTATGTACAATGATGCGTCGACACGTTTCGATGGGTTTGATTATTATTCCATCTTTATCAAGACAATAGTTAGTTTGTTTCTCTCTGTATTCCTTATTGTATAGCTTGGTTTATATGCCCTGTATAAAGCAAGTATATATAGAGAAATTTTTGTTTAAATTAAACAAAAATTTCTCTATATATACTTGCTTTATACAGGGCAGGTTTCTAAACTGCCCTGTAAACAGGTTTCTAAACTGCCGAGGTTCTTGGCGTGGTCTGAAAGGGTAGGTGGGCTTCCAAGGGCGGTCGGCCACCAGGTGCTGTCCCATGCAGAAGGGGTGGTAACGAGGATGAGGACTTCTGTCTTCTCGGCATTGAGCTTCAGGCAGCTGTTGGTCATCCAGACTGCGACATCTTGCATTCCTTTCTGGAAGTTGAGTTTGGCAGTGGTGGGGTCTTTGGTGAGGGAGAGGATGAGCTGGGTGTCGTCGGCGTAGGATACGATGTTGAGCCCGTGTGGTCGGACGATGGCTGCGAGGGGGGCCATGTAGATATTGAAGAGGGTGGGGCTCAGTGATGAACCCTGTGGGACTCCGCAGGTGATTTTCGTGGGGTCGGAGAGGAAGGGTGGGAGTCTGATCCTTTGGCTTCTTTTGGTGAGGAATGATCGGATCCAGTCCAGGGCTGTTTCTTGTATGCCTGCGTCGTGTAGTCTGGTGACTAGCGTGCGGTGGGAGACGGTGTCGAAGGCCGCTGATAGGTCGAGTAGGATGAGGGCTGTGGAGTGGCCTTGGTCCAGGAGGGTGCGGATGTCATCTGTGGCGGCGAGTAGGGCAGTCTCTGTGCTGTGGTTGCTTCGGAATCCGGATTGGGACGGGTCGAGGACGGCGTTCTCTTCAATGAATCGTGTCAGTTTACTGTTGACTGTTTTCTCTGCAACTTTGGCTGCGAAGGGGAGGAGCAAGATGGGCCGATAGTTCTTGAGGTCGGTGGGGTCAGCTGTGGGCTTCTTGAGCAGGGGTCTGACTTCTGCGTGCTTCCAGTCATCTGGGAAGGTGCCTGTTTTGAAGGTGGTGTTGATGGTGCGTTGTAGTTCGGGTGCGATGGCGGCCGCAGCTCTGTGGTAGATGTGAGGGGGGCAGGGGTCGGTGGGGGCCCCGAGTGGATGATTTTCATGGTTGAGGCGGTGTCTTCGGCCGTGATCGGTGTCCAGTTGGAGATGGTGGGCTGGCTGGTGTGTCTGGGGGGCGGGGCCATCTGTGGCACCTGGTGGATGGTTGATGAAGTTGTCATAGAGATTTTTGATCTTGAGGTGGAAATAGGTTCCAAGCTTGTCGTAGAGGTCTTGGGATGGTGTGATGTCTGTGGCTTCACTGCGTGGGTTGGTGAATTCCTGAATGACACTGAAAAGTTCCTTGGAGTTGGTGGAGTTGGCCAGGATTTTGTTGTGGATGAAGTTCCTCTTGGTGGCTCTGATCTGGTTATGGTAGTCCGTCAAGGCGTCCTTGTACGTGGTGTGGTTTTCGGTTGTCTTGGTGTTTCTCCAGTTCTTCTCCAGGGGTCTGCAGGTGCGTCTGGCTTCTTGGAGAGCGGTGCTGAACCAGGCGGCTTTCCTGGGGCGATGTATGTCGGGATTGCGTAGCGGGGTGAGCTCGTCCGTCTGCGCATTTGAAGATCCAGGTGTGGAGTTCTCTGGCTGCGTTGTTTTCATCGTTTGCGTCGGCTGCCCAGGTGTGGTTGTCTTGGGTGAGGGTGGAGTTAAGTTGCTCGTTGGTAACCTTGCTCCAGTTACTTCGAGGTGGGCGTGGGGCTGGTTTGGGTGCCTTGGGTTTGTTGATGGCGAAGAGTACGCAGTGGTGGTAGGTCCATGGTGGCTGCATTGTGTGGCTGAATTGGACGCTGTTTCCTGCTGCGAAGATGGGGTCGAGGGTGTGTCCTGCACCGTGGGTCGGTGTGTTGACGAGTTGTTTAAGTCCGATGCTGACGAGGTTGTCATGAAGGATAGTGGAGTTGGGGCCGCTGGGGTTGTCGAGGTGGAAGTTCAGGTCTCCAATGAGTATGTAGTTTGCTGATGCGATGGCGTGGGGTGCGATGAAGTTGGTGATGGCGGTGGCAAAGGGTGTTCGGGGGCCGGGGGGTCTGTAGATGAGGGTTCCTCGGAGTGTGGCTTTGGGGGTGGTCTGGATCTGGAAGTGCAGGTGTTCGGCGGATGGGAAGGTTTCGCTGGAGGTGGTGAGGCGGAGGGTGCTCTTGTGGGCGATGGCGAGGCCCCCTCCTGGGTGGTTGGGGCGGTCTTTCCTCTGGATCTTGTTTCCGTCTGGGATGGCGGTGCTGATGTTGGGGGCGGAGGATGCGTTGGTCCAGGTCTCCGTGAAGAAGGCGATGTCGGGCAAGAGAGAGTCGAGTAGGTTCCAGATTTCCATGGCGTGTTTGTGTACGGAGCGTCCGTTGAGGAGGATGCATTTTAGGGTGTCCCCGGTGCTGGTGTCGGCGGTGTTGGAGGCCGGGGTTTCGGTGAGGGTCTGGCAGCAGTGGAGGCAGGAGAACTGCCCGTGGGTCGTGTTCGGCGAGGCCTGTTGGCATTCTCTAAGTCTTCCAGGGTTGAGTGCGAGGAGGGTGGTGGTGTCGTAGTGATGGGTAGTGGGAGGTCCAGAGTTCCTGGTGCTGGCCGCGGTCGGGTCGCGGACAGGCGCAGACGGGCTTGCCTTTGGCACGCCTTTGGAGTGCCGGCGGCACGACCGCTGCACGCATCCGCTGCGCGACAACGCAGCGGCCACCATTAAGTAGGGGAGGTGGGAGGGAGGAGAGGCTGGGAGGCGGGAGTGGGGGAATTCCGGAGGGGAATTCCGGGGGGGAGGGGCCGCAGGGGCAGCAGCGGCGAAAGGCGAAAGGAACAGGCAGGCATGAGAAAATAAAAACAGTGGTGGAATTAGAGCAAGACACAGATGGGCACAATAACAGTGGCACAACAGGGAAAAATTAAGAAAAAAACGGCTGAGAAAGGTTACGGTGGTTGCAGGCAGTCTGGTCCCAGTTGGAGCGGGCAGCAGGCGCAGGAGCGGGCAGCAGCCTTGAACCTCCCAAGGAGTAGGTCGGGGTCTGGAGGCAAGAGACGGCACAGCGGAGCTGCGGGGAGAGAGTGGACCTAGACCGAGGGTCGGAGGTCTTATTTGAATTATAGCCCTGATGAAGTCAGTGATGTATACTCATCAACTCTGACGAAACACGTGCTGGCTGTGGCTATATGAAGAATATTCTGTGGCTTCTGAAGACGAGAGGCTGTGGCTACTTCAAGTGTACATTTCCCCAGACTCATAGAAAGTAGCCTAATCACCAATCCCTCTGCCAACATGTCTTAAAACTCACTTTTGTGCAGCAGCTTCACCATTCTACGAATACTCAGTATATTAAGCCTAGCCAAATATAAAGCAGCAACCTATCACATGTCTCTACCATAACTCTAACCATATTCCTAAAAGCATACATGCTTGTATCTGTACCTATTGCCAAAAGCATAACACATATCAGAATACATGTGCAAGTAGAAACATAACCACACTCACAAGACCATAAAGGCCTTAAGACTTGACTGTGAAGTTTTACACAGACTCTTATAAAGTACCATAATCACTAATTCCTCTCCCAGCATATCTTAAACATCACTTTTCTACTGCTGCTGCTTTACTATTCTACTACTAATCAGGTATTTAGCATAGCTAACAGCAGCAGCAACTGTTCACTTGTCTTTGTTGAAAGTCTCCCCATATTTCTAAAAGCATGTATGTATATATCTGTACCTTTTCCTAGTATCATTATACATAAAAGAAACATATAAATAGATGCATACCTGTATTTTATAAATCTAGCATCTTCAGATGCATAACACATATGAAAATACATCTGCAAGTACAGACATAACTCAGTCACAAAACCATGCAGATCTTAAAACTAAAGAAGCTGCACTTCTCATTTCAAATAGACACCTAACATCATGTGATATATTTCAACCATACCTTTCAACAGACTCATGCAAAATAGCCTAATCAGTAATTCCTCTGCCAACACACTTTTGAGCTGTAGCTTCACCCTTCTCCAACTACTTATGGTATTGGACCTAGACAAATATAAACTAGCAACTCTACACATGTCTCTGCTGTAAGTCTCACCATATTCCTGAAAGCATGCATGAATATATATCTATACCTTTTGCTACCAGCATCATGTATAAAAGAAATATACAGATAGATGTATACCTGTGTTTTATATGTCTATTATCTTCAGACGCATACCACGTACCATAATACATGTGCAAGTAGAGACATACCTCAGTCACAACACCATCCACAGCTTAAAACTTCACTTCAAATATCAAACAGGCACTGAAAATTATGCGGTATATTTGAAGTGTAGCTCTCTACACACTCATACAAATTAGTCTAATAACTAATTTCTCTTCAAACATGTCTTAAACCTAACTTTTGTGCTGCATCTTTACCATTCTACAACTTTTTAGAATGTTACACCTAGCCAAATACAAAGCAGGAACCCTTCACATGTCTCTGTTGTAAGTCTCACCATATTTCTGAAAGCATGCATGCATATGTCTGTACCTTTTGTTAGCAGCATCATATATAAAAGAAATATACAAATAGATGCATACATATGTTTTATACATCTAGCATCTTCAGATACATAACACATATCAGAATATATCTCCTAGTAGAGATTTTCTTCAATCACAACACTATGCACACCTGAAAATTTCACAGAACTAAGCCTGGGCGTAGTTCGCGAAGTAGCGCTACGCGAAGCTACGCAAAGTGCAGTTCGCACTACGCGAGCTACGCGTAGCGCTACGCGAACTGC
Source organism: Calotriton arnoldi (assembly GCA_963921515.1). Lineage (NCBI taxonomy): Eukaryota > Metazoa > Chordata > Amphibia > Caudata > Salamandridae > Calotriton > Calotriton arnoldi. The sequence continues at coordinate 414,601 of CAWUFW010009784.1, read as the reverse complement.
GTAGTGCACTGTTCGCAATGATTGCACAGTGCCGGATGCTTGTCCGCACTGTGCAATCATTGAAAACGGCATCTTGCACAGTGCGAGCTGTCTTTTACTGCCGCTCGAGTAGATTTTTACTCGAGCGGCAGCTTTCTCAACGCGGACTGGTAGTTTCTCATCGCGAGCGGTCGCGAGCATACACGACCACTCGCAATGAGAAACCTGACCTCCCCGCGTTGAGAATCTCGCCGGGATGTCATTTTGCTTGCTCGCGGTCGCCAACTTGACGTTGAGGACCGCGAGCAAGCAAAAAATGACCGCTGCACTACGCTACGCTACGCGTGTTTGCACTGTGCTACGTGCAATTCGCGTTGTGCGAAGTAGCGCAAACTTCGCAAACTACGCGAGCGTAGCGTAGTGCTTTGCCCAGGGTTACACAGAACACACTTCCATTTTCAAGCAAACACCAAAAACTATGTGGCATATTTCAACTGTACCTCTCTAGAGACTTATACAGAGTAGCCTAATCACTAATACCTTATGTCAACATCTTTTAAACCACAATTTTGTGCTGCGTCTTCACCATTCTACTACTACTCACAGTCTTGAGCCTACCACATACAAAGCAACAGCACCTCTTTGTTATACATCATGCACCTTCAAATGTATAAGACAAATGAAAATACATATACAAGTAGAGACACACTTCAGTCACAAGTCCATGCACACCTTAAAACTTGACAAACTGCACTTCCAATTTGAAAGCACACCTAAAATGATGCGATATACTTCAATTGTACATTATCACACACTAAAACAAACTACCATAATCACTAATCCATCTTCCAATATACACATATTACTATACACAATCTATTTCAAACAACATTTAAGTACAATAAAACAAACTAAAATACACATCTCTACATGTAATAATATATTTCAAACATCACAGTTCTTCAATAATTTTTAAAGTTTAAAAATAAAGCTAATACATAATACACCTCACAAAAGTTATAACTCACCTTCCAAATAGATTTGAAGAATATAAAATATCAGAAACTCATAAAAGATTTTCTTATGAACACAATCAATGTAATGCACCACTCTCAACAAGGTAAAACCAGTAATGGCAAACTTTCCATCTCTTTCTCCATACAAATAAATGTAAGTAACAAATCACATTACTTCCTACATAATTTCAAATTGTAAAACACATTTCTAATGGTTAGACATATTAACCCTTACCAACTGACTTCTAAAAGTGCCCAAACTGGTTATGGAGTTTTCTAGAGTCGCGACTCCACAGTGCACCATCGCGATGGAGCCACGAATCCATACAGGAGTTCAAAAATATATTACTAATAATAATAGCACTATTTTTTAAGAACACACCACTTCTAAACACAATACTGAGTTGGCAACTCTTACTTTAATAACATATCACTTATATATAATTTACAATTCCATATTTTAAAACCACAGTTAAGATTCAACTCTTACCCCATTCTGCTTAATCCTTGTTTCCTATAGTAACAGTTTCTGCAACATTCAACTGAACTAGGCAGGTCACAAGTTCACCATATTTTCAAGTTCAGCACACAAGGTTACAAATGCAAATAGCAGGTGTGGTTGACTTTTACAAAATATTACCTTATCCTATCTACTGTCCCTTTAAAAAAAAATGTAATAACCAATAAGAAACATGCTTTTTAAAGAAAGTAACATGCACCCTATTTTTGAGTGTACAATGTTCATAAACAGCCAATCAATTATCTACTTTTTAAAAACAGCATCTTGTCCACCATTTTAGATACTTCTCATTCTACCAACTGGACTACGTAACTACAAACATCTTTTCAGTACTTGAGACATCCCTTCAAGATGCTTACAGGTATGGATTGTTGGGCACAGCTATGTTTTCTGGTGAAAAGGTATGCTGAACGCAGAGGTATTGACAAAGACCTAGCTTTGCAAAATGTGGATATTAAATGGATTGCACAGAGAGGATTAAAGTGGCACCAATTGATGCCTTTGGTTAAAACCTTTCTGCATCTCCAACCCCCTTACCTCATGATAGTGCACTGTGGTGGCAATGACCTAGGCACATTGACTGGGGTAGGTCTGTAAATGCTAATGAAGGACACCTTTGCACAATTGATGTTGCTTTTGCCTCAAACTGTCTTTGTATACTCTAATATATGCCAAAGACAGAAATGGAAGTGGTCAAATCAATTCTGTCCACAGATTGAGAAAGCTAGGAAGAATGTCAATAAAGCTGTTTCTGCTTACCTCAGAGACCATAGGATGGGCTCCATCTATAACAATAATCTACGTTTTGATATGGATGACATCTACAGAAGTGATGGAGTACACTTCACATATCAAGGAAACAGAGGGGGATATTCACAAGAACGTCCGCTAAACATCTCCAAAAAATGTTATCGCAACTTTACACATCGCAGTCTATCGCGGGAAAATAACCCTGTGTTAACGTGGAATTCACAACTTGGCGGTACCATGCGATAGCCTCCCGAAACCGCGGCCAAAGTCTGCGATACAACTACCACGACGGCGATAAAAACACACACCCCAACGTGTAAAAAGACGCGATGGGCCCAAACGCGATAAGAAAACAGTGATAACCAGCGAGAGGCCAGCAATACCCATGCGTAATGCAGGAAAAAGCACAAGAACAGCATACGGAAAATGCCACTAAAAAGGAAATCAACAGCGGAGTACCACGGATGCACCCGACCGACTGCAGAGGACAACATGAACCCCACAATCCCCACAGAGGAACACCCAGGAATCCAGGGCCTGTGGAAGGGCAATGAGAAGAGGAAGAGGAATACGGGATACAGTCCCCAGGAAACCCCGATTATCGCCACGGATGAGACAGAACACCACCACCAACTGTACGTCACCTCCAACATGTCATTGGCAACAAAGAGGCAAAGATGGCACACCCTCTCGGACCATGCGAATGCCGTCGTAGCGCCGAGGAGGACAATGGAAGAGGACAAGAGGCGCAGGACTGATGTGAATGTCAAAACCAAGCAGAAACTCGCTGCCAACACGAAAGCAGCAACGCACCTCGGAGGAGGGGGGCCAGCAGAACACCAGGAGCTGAATGACATGGAGAAGATGGTGGCCACAGTCACCAGTCGGGAGATGGTGACATGAGTTGGGGATCTGGACACTGCCCAACATGACCCGACACCACATCAACAGGGGGCGTACCGACCAGGGAGTGGGGGGACAGGGGGAGATGGGCACAATGGCACACATGCACAATCCAGCAGAGCACACTACACACCCACAATGACTCAGGACCATGTCCCTGATCCCACGGGAACACCTCAGCACACACAAACACCAAGTAGTCCCACGTACACCATGTGCCCAAAGGGTCACCCACCAAACACATCAACAATCACACAACCAACACATCCACACGTGCGAAACACAGCAAACATGCACATACGTCAGCCACACTGACAATGCAAGAGACACCACATGACGAGTAGCTTGGCTGCAGGCCAATCATCATGACAATGTACATGGCACGACACTGAGGTGGCTGAGTGCGGACCACAACCGGAAAGGAGCAGGTCACACTCAGACACAACCACCTGCACAAACAACCCCTGACGTCAACGACACATCTGCGGACAAACCATGCCCAAGAGCCACAACTCGACAAAGAGCACAAGTTACCCAAGTCTGCAACATCTTATCACTGTGGAAGCACAGAACTGAAAGGCACACCCCATGAAAGGGATAAGTGGCAGGCCAAATCAGAGCCGCAGGAGCGCCTCACCCACCGTGCAGCATACGCACATAAGAATAAGTGCACCTCGACATGACAACATCCTGGGACAAACAGCAACACCTCCACAACAGAACACAGAACACAACTGGTGCCGCAAATGTGCACAACATGGCCAATCACATCTGGCACAGCAGGAAACTGTGACATGACAATGTACAAGTACAATCTGAAACATGCAAATAATATTTATTCAGACATGCTGTGCTTGTGGACATTTTGTACTGTCCCATGATTGCCAGGGATGGCCACAATGTGACGTGCTCATGAGAAGAAATTGTTGATGATGGTGTTCCTACGGGCCATTCCTGCCGCAGCTGCAGTGGGATGTGGGCCACCTGCCCCATCATCCTCATCATCGTCCGGCACTTCTGGAACTTGGATCCATGGGGCATTGGTGCGTACACAGATGTTGTGCAACACACAACATGCAACGATCATCTTGCACACGATGTCTGGGCTGTACAGGAGCCTTCCTCCTGTGACGCCCAGGCACATGAAACGTGACTTCAACACGCCAAATGTGCGTTCAACGATGCCCCTGGTGCGTATGTGGGCTGCATTGTACTGCCTCAGGGCGGGTGTGTTCTGGTCTCGGAGGGGTGTCATCATCCAAGGGCAGAGTGGATATCCTTGATCACCTGTGACAGTACAGAGAGAAAAGAGTCAATACTTGGTTCAGCATGATGTGATGGCAGGCCCACTAGTCCAGTGACGCATGTGCTGGCTGTGTGGGGTGAGTGTAGCCAGCCCTCAGGGAGTAGCTGGTGCTGGCAACAACTCCAACAGTCATCAGGCACTCAGAAATGCAATGTCCGAACAACAAGGGAGCATGACTTGAGTCGCACAGAGTTAGTGGCCCCGGATGCACAGCGGCCGACACAAGTCTACCGCCAAGGGACGCTGACTTGCGGGAGACTGGGGAAGGGTCATGAGGGCAGAGCAGGGTCTCGTATGTATCAGAGGTGGTTTCCGCGGAGTGCCTCGGGGAGAATGGGAGGTGTACCCCTAGGGCATGATGCAGAGGGCACTTGCCAGCTGTGTTCGGCAACATGGCGGATATGAATGCCACAGACTCATGCCAAACACCAAGTCCATACCTGCCCATTGCTGATGACAACCCCCAGGCCACAGGCTCAGACACCAATGATGTTCGGCCGGAGGCTGACGGTCACTCACGGCGCACAGGGTTAGTGGCACCAGGTCAGTCCTTGCTACTGGTTGACCTCCTCCGTAACGGTGATCCGTGTTTCCACCGGACTGAGACGCATCTTCCTCTCACTCCTCACCCTGCGTACACTGGCATGGACTCTGCCATTGATTAATGTTGACTCAGTTCAAGATGTGGGACATACTGGACTGCAGTGTAGCCCGGCTGCAGCGGTGGAGTATGTCAGCGAATGAGGACTCCTGGGGGCCTGTGTCACGGTGGACAGCGATGGCCTGAGGAGGCTACCAAGGTCGCGGGCATGGGTCTTGGAGCTAGCACCGGCACGTGGTGGGCCCTCTTTGACACACGACGATTTCGGCAGGTGAGCAGTGCGGCCTTGGAGCGCTGGGGCGGGCAGGCCTGGTCTGGGTATCAGCGTCCTGGTGTGCAGCAGGCGCACAGGCTCGCGGGCCCCGCTGATCACGGCGTCGGCCTCGTGGCGGACTGAGAGGCACTGTCCTGGCAGTGACGTTGGCCTTTCCGGGAGAGCACCACGCTATGCACCATGTGGTTTTTGCCCACACCCCTGCGCAGGCCTGGCGTAATCCAGGCCAACCCACTATGCTCACGCACACAGGGGGGGACGCAGCGAGCGAAATTTCCGCGATCTGACCCACGGCCTGGGGTGACATGGTTGCATCCACTGTTCACTACTCTCCAGACACCAACAGTTGATGTCTGCATGGACATATCAGCGGTTTGCATACCCAGGTCTGTCCAGCACATTCACGCCTCACTTGTCGTTGTGTACATTCCCATTCATGGGTCACTTGCATCCTTTGCACATGCCTGCTTTCCGCATCTCCACACGTTCAGCTGTTGTGTGGCTGTGGTGCCATGATATAGCTGGATTGTGTACATGGGGAGCCCAGGATCCCAATGGAGTTGTGTTGTCGTGTCTGGTAGGTGGGCATGTTGATTGACATGTTGAATGTGGATTGGTCACATGTGCATTCCCACAGTTGTGCGTTGTGTGATGGTGACTTTGAGGTGTGTAGGTGTGGTACTTACCAACGAGCAGTCCAGTTCCATATGTGCCATCCTGGAAGCGCTGGTTGATGATGGACTGTCGGAAGATGTAGGAATCGTGCACACTGCTTGGGTAGTTTGCGACGACATTGGTGAACATTCCCCAGTGGTCCACTATTGCCTGCACATTGATGGAATGAATGTGCTTTCGGTTGCGGTAGTGGTGTGCAGTATCCGCAGGGGGCACAAGTGGGACATGTGTGCAGTCAATGGCCCCCAACACGTGTGGGAAGCTAGCAATGGCGTAGAAGCCTTGCTTGGTCTCCAGCTGTTCCTGCGCAGTGTGGGGGAAGTGAAGGTACTGGGGTATGAAGCTGATGATGGCATCCAGGACAGGTATGATGAACTTTGATAGGGCTGGCTGTGAGACTCCTCCGACTCTGGCAGTTGTTGGTTGGAAGGTACCAGAGGCCAACAGGTGCAGCACAGCCAGCAGCTTTGTCTGCGGAGGGATGTTGGTGGTCTGCTGTGTTGGGACCATCAACCTGTGGGCGATGTGGGTCATGATGCGGAGGATGGTTGTCCTTTTGAGCCTGTAGTGAGCAATGACTTCCTCAGGCCTTAGGTCTGTGAGACTGGTGCGTTTTCTGTAGGTCCGCTGTCTTATCTGCGCTGCCTCTGTGGTGGTCTGGGGGGGTGCGGGTCCGGGTCCTGGGGGTGGTGGCAGTCCTGGGGGTGGTGGCGGTGGGTGTTGTGGCCCTGTTGGGGCTCCGAGCTGCATGATGAGTAGCTCCATGGCGTCGGTTGTTCTTCGGGTGTGGCTGTGTGCTGGGCTCCGTTGCCTGCTGCAGGTAGTCGTCCTGCTTTACACCAGCATGAGGCAGGTGTTAAATACCTGCTGCTACCGCGGCTTACTGTGTGGTTTCGACTCGCATCGCGGATCTGGCAGTTCGTTGTGAAAGTGGTGTAGTGGTGTTCTCGTGTTTTTTTGCACGGGAACGCCTACTCTGCATCTCATTAGGGTTGGTTGGTGGTGTCACCCGTGGAGATAAATTTGGGGAAGTTATCGCGGGAATACTGGCGATGTCTGCAGTTTGCAAAAACAACAGTTGATGGACAGAATGCAGAACAATGTCATGCATTCACCCCAGTACAGAGATCTGGGCCTAAATCCATCGTTTTTTTGCTCACCATGCCATTCCAGTTTGGACCCAGCCATATGCAAATCAGTCTTGACCCTGTGCCTCATGGGAACAGTCCAGCCCGAACTGACAAGCCAGGTCCTCCCTGGACTGGAAACAAGCATCCTAGGACCGGTTTCAGGGTTTCACCCTTCTTCAGCCAGGATAGCTTGATTCCAGTGGCATTGAGAGCACGGGACCCACGTCTGGGCATACCCGTCCCACTCGGGGTGACAAATGCAAAAACAACAGTTGATGGACAGAATGCAGAACAATGTCATGCATTCACCCCAGTACAGAGATCTGGGCCTAAATCCATTGTTTTTTTGCTCACCATGCCATTCCAGTTTGGACCCAGCCATATGCAAATCAGTCTTGACCCAGTGCCTCATGGGAACAGTCCAGCCCGAACTGCCAGCCAGGTCCTCCCTGGACTGGAAACAAGCATCCTAGGACCGGTTTCAGGGTTTCACCCTTCTTCAGCCAGGATAGCTTGATTCCAGTGGCATGGAGAGCACGGACCCACGTCTGGGCATACCCGTCCCACTCGGGGTGACAAATGCAAAAACAACAGTTGATGGACAGAATGCAGAACAATGTCATGCATTCACCCCAGTACAGAGATCTGGGCCTAAATCCATCGTTTTTTGCTCACCATGCATTTCCAGTTTGGACCCAGCCATATGCAAAATCAGTCTTGACCCTGTGCCTCATGGGAACAGTCCAGCCCGAACTGCCAAGCCAGGTCCTTCCTGGACTGGAAACAAGCATCCTAGGACCGGTTTCAGGGTTTCACCCTTCTTCAGCCAGGATAGCTTGATTCCAGTGGCATGGAGAGCACGGGACCCACGTCTGGGCATACCCGTCCCACTGGGGTGACAAATGCAAAAACAACAGTTGATGGACAGAATGCAGAACAATGTCATGCATTCACCCCAGTACAGAGATCTGGGCCTAAATCCATCGCTTTTTGCTCACCATGCCATTCCAGTTTGGACCCAGCCATATGCAAATCAGTCTTGACCCTGTGCCTCATGGGAACAGTCCAGCCCGAACTGCCAAGCCAGGTCCTCCCTGGACTGGAAACAAGCATCCTAGGACCGGTTTCAGGGTTTCACCCTTCTTCAGCCAGGATAGCTTGATTCCAGTGGCATGGAGAGCACGGGACCCAGGTCTGGGCATACCCGTCCCACTCGGGGTGACAAATGCAAAAACAACAGTTGATGGACAGAATGCAGAACAATGTCATGCATTCACCCCAGTACAGAGATCTGGGCCTAAATCCATTGTTTTTTTGCTCACCATGCCATTCCAGTTTGGACCCAGCCATATGCAAATCAGTCTTGACCCAGTGCCTCATGGGAACAGTCCAGCCCGAACTGCCAGCCAGGTCCTCCCTGGACTGGAAACAAGCATCCTAGGACCGGTTTCAGGGTTTCACCCTTCTTCAGCCAGGATAGCTTGATTCCAGTGGCATGGAGAGCACGGGACCCACGTCTGGGCATACCCGTCCCACTCGGGGTGACAAATGCAAAAACAACAGTTGATGGACAGAATGCAGAACAATGTCATGAATTCACCCCAGTACAGAGATCTGGGCCTAAATCCATCGTTTTTTTGCTCACCATGCCATTCCAGTTTGGACCCAGCCATATGCAAATCAGTCTTGACCCTGTGCCTCATGGGAACAGTCCAGCCCGAACTGCCAAGCCAGGTCCTCCTTGGACTGGAAACAAGCATCCTAGGACCGGTTTCAGGGTTTCACCCTTCTTCAGCCAGGATAGCTTGATTCCAGTGGCATGGAGAGCACGGGACCCACATCTGGGCATACCCGTCCCACTCGGGAGTGACAAATGCAAAAACAACAGTTGATGGACAGAATGCAGAACAATGTCATGCATTCACCCCAGTACAGAGATCTGGGCCTAAATCCATCGTTTTTTGCTCACCATGCCATTCCAGTTTGGACCCAGCCATATGCAAATCAGTCTTGAACCTGTGCCTCATGGGAACAGTCCAGCCCAGAACTGCCAAGCCAGGTCCTCCCTGGACTGGAAACAAGCATCCTAGGACCGGTTTCAGGGTTTCACCCTTCTTCAGCCAGGATAGCTTGATTCCAGTGGCATGGAGAGCACGGGACCCACGTCTGGGCATACCCGTCCCCACTCAGGGTGACAAATGCAAAAACAACAGTTGATGGACAGAATGCAGAACAATGTGTCATGCATTCACCCCAGTACAGAGATCTGGGCCTAAATCCATCGTTTTTTGCTCACCATGCCATTCCAGTTTGGACCCAGCCATATGCAAATCAGTCTTGACCCTGTGCCTCATGGGAACAGTCCAGCCCGAACTGCCAAGCCAGGTCCTCTCCTGGACTGGAAACAAGCATCCTAGGACCGGTCTCAGTGGTTTCACCCTTCTTCAGCCAGGATAGCTTGATTCCAGTGGCATGGAGAGCACGGGACCCAGGTCTGGGCATACCTGTCCCACTCGGGGTGACAAATGCAAAAACAACAGTTGATGGACAGAATGCAGAACAATGTCATGCATTCACCCCAGTACAGAGATCTGGGCTTCAAATCCATCGTTTTTTTGCTCACCATGCCATTCCAGTTTGGACCCAGCCATATGCAAATCAGTCTTGACCCTGTGCCTCATGGGAACAGTCCAGCCCGAACTGCCAAGCCAGGTCCTTCCTGGACTGGAAACAAAGCATCCTAGGACCGGTTTCAGGGTTTCACCCCTTCTTCAGCCAGGATAGCTTGATTCCAGTGGCATGGAGAGCACGGGACCCACGTCTGGGCATACCCGTCCCACTCGGGGTGACAAATGCAAAAACAACAGTTGATGGACAGAATGCAGAACAATGTCATGCATTCACCCCAGTACAGAGATCTGGGCCTAAATCCAAGATATTGGCAAAAGAAAAAACGATGTTTGAATAGAAACATGGTCTTAACTATAACTACCTACTGGCGGTGTATATATATATATATATATATATATATATATATATATATATATATATATATATATATATATATATATATATATATATATATATATATATATATATATATATATATATATATATGTATATATATATATATGTACATGTTACGAGGGTTTGTATATATATATATACAAACCCTGTCGGTAACTCTGCTTCAAAACAGAAAACGAGTGTGGACCCAGCTATTGTGCTTAGTAAGTTTCTTTATTGCCACCAATTCAGTCCATCATGACGTATTTTGGCCGGTTCACGGCCTTGATCACATGATATATATATATATGTAGATATGTATTTTTATTCACTGAAAAAAAACAAAGGTTACAGGGCTGTTATAGTTAGGAAATATAATTAAAAAACTTTAGATATTCACTACAAAACACAAAGGTTACAGGGACTTTATAGTTAGGCTGATATTTCACTCGTACAAAACCAGAGAAATTCAGCAGTTAAAGTTAGCTGAGCTAACTCTAACTTGCTCTCCTGCAATGCACTGCTTATGACCTCACATATTTCATCACTCATGACATGGTCAGTGACATCACTGATGACATCTCAAATGACATCACTGATGACATCATCCACAGAATCTCTGATGCAGCCACTCACACCCTCTTGCAACCTTTCATACACTCACTGCAACATCCACACTACCATTCTCGAAACCATCGACACACCCATACCAGTACTTACACCCACTCACTGATTCATAGGTCTACACACACATCCACTCAGTCACCCATACAGCCACTTGTACACCAACTCACTCACTAATACAGCCACTGATATATCCACTCATATACTCATACAGCCATTCACACACTGTCAGTCACTCAGAGAGCTACTCACACACCTACTCGCTCACCTATAGAGTCAATCAGACAGCCGTTTACTCACCTATAAAGTTCTACATACACCCACTCACTTATTCATACAGACACTAACATATAATCATTCACCCATACAGACTCTCATACATGTATTCACTAACCCATAAAGCCACTATCACAATCCCTCACTCTCACATACAGTTACAGATATACTCCAACACTCACCTATACTGCCTTTCATATATCCACTTACTCACCCATATACAACTAACACATTCATTCACTCACCGACACAGCCATAGACACACTCAGTCACTTATACAAACCTTCTCTTACACTCACTAATCAATACACCCACTGACTCACGCACTCACTCATCCATGCAGGCAGTCACACACCCTCTCACCCACCCACACTGACACTCATACACCATACAGGTACTTAGACAACCGATCAATCATCCATACACCCAAACATGTACCCACTCAACAACCCATAAAAACACTTCGACACCAACTGACAGACTGATACAGACATTCAGACAACCTAGTCAGTGACCCATACATTCACTGAGACACCTAATCATTCACTTATACAGTCAGTCATGCACCCACTAAATCATCAATACATGGACTTCTACACCCACTGATTCATCAATACACCTTGGTGTATATATATTTAACACCCACAAACATTTTTAAAAACTCTCACCATCACAGGAAGATGTCATCATTGATGTCATTTGAGATGTCATGAGTAATGTAATAAGTGAGTTCATAAGCAGTGCATTGCGGGTACGAGTAATAGTTAGCTCAGCTAACTATAACTGCTGAATTTCTCTGGTTTTGTACAAGTGAAATATCAGCCTAACTATAAGGTCCCTGTAACCTTTGTTTTTTTTTGTGAATAGCTAAGGTTTTTCAATTACATTTCCTAACTATAGCAGTCTAGTAACCTTTGGTTTTTTCAGTGAATTTCTGAGGTTTTTTAAATGCTAATTCCTTACTATAACTTACCTGTAACCTTTGTTTTTTTCAGTGAAATTCAATGGTTTTTTAAGTAGCAATGGTGTTTGCAGAATGGTGTGGAAAGGGGGCGGGGCATCTGACCAGCTCTCAGGAATCCTGCAGTGTAGGACTTACAGAAAGTACCAGGAGGGCTTCTTGGTCCCCAAGGCTCTTTGGCATCCAAGAGAACTTTATTCCCCAACCAGTAGTGTGCCGGGAGACGCGTTTGCAGAATGGTGCACAAAGGGGGCATGGCCTCCAAAGACCTGTTAGCAAACTGACTGTGTAGGACTTGCTGGAGGTAACAGGAGGGATAGTTGTCCTCCAAATGCCCTCAATAGGCAAGGGGACTTCATCCCCCAACTATTACTATGCCGGGAGGTGCGTTTGCAGAATGGTGGAGAAAGGGCGTCATTGATGATTGTACAGGTAGTGCCTGTATCATTCTTTGGGTGCCATTGCCATGGACAGACTGCGAATACCTGGTGTTTTTAACAAAGTGTAAAACACTTATATAGACAAATGTTACATGAGGTTTCAGTGTAGCTATTTAGTAAGATACTAATTTAACTTTCCCCTTAGTATTCATTTTTCGATACAACTAAATCAAAAATGCATTTTCCTTCTTCACAGCTACACTGAAGGTTGCAATGACATCAGTAGTCACGAATACAAATGACAAAGTCAAAAACAGATATATAGGCATATTTTGCACAAAGTTTGAGTCGTGCTGTTTAGTAACATATTGGTTTACTTTTTATTTTAACAACACATTTATAAAAAAAGAACAGCTTCAAAAAATAATTCAAGATCTGAACTCACAAATAGAACATAACTACCAAACACCCATCAACCTACGCATTGTTACCCAACCTCATGGGGAATTGAAAACTGTTGCAAAACTGGTACAATGCACACTCTGAAAACATCACATGACCGTGAAAGTAAGGAATATCATTGGATAATATACTGTTCAGTAAAATGAATAGGAAGTATACACCCACTCCTCCTTCTTGAATCTTCTTTTCCATAAGTTTAATGTGAGCAGGTGGTAGATTTTGGCTGGAGACTCATGTGGGACGATGTTCATGCTATATCATCTTAAAACTTATCATATAAAGAGTCTCCAACTGCCGATGAAGCAGAAGGAAGCTGGAGGACCATCTCCATCAATGACAGCAGCTACAATTCCCGGCCAGAAAGTCCCTTCAGAGGTACAGACTACTGCAACAGATATGGCTCCAGAGTTTTCAAGAATGACCACGTATTGCATGGACTGTAGTGTTGTTATAAGAGCTGGTGAGCACTGTGTTACAGCTATTCGCAGTGCTGCCAAAATCATACATGGTAATTTTTCCCCCCTTTTATATTTTTTGAACAATTCATAAGACGAGTCCATAGTGAGCAGCAAGAAGGCAATGCAAAGCTGAAGGACCCTCGACTTCAATAGCAGTACAACAACACATAAGCAGAGAGTTCATTCAAAAGTCCAATCTCAACTTCAAGATTTGGCTCCACAGTTTTCCCGGATGGCATCGTACTGCATGGATTGTGGAGTTGCAGTGAGTGCTGGAGAGCAGTCCATAACGGCCCTTCGCAATGCTGCAAAGAATATTAAATGTTGATAGCTTTTTATTTTTGGACCTTCATAGTTTTTCTAAATTAGCACTCATTTTATTATCTTAAAAAATGGGTATCTAATTTCTATGTGTTGTTCATTTTATTATCTTCTAATTTATTGTAACACTTCTTACCTATAACTTGCCGTATAGACAAGTTCAACCGCCCCTCTACAAATAAATACACAGGTAACTTTTGCCAGTTATTAGAACATTGGAATGTGGAGCACTCCATTGAATACAATGGAGTGTTCCGTGCTTCTACGGGCCGGTAAATGTTCGCAGAGCAACATTCCAATGTTGCTTTTGTTCACAGCTACTGCTGTGAACAAAGGCCTCTCAGAGCTCGAGGGGATTTAAACCCCCTCGAGCTCCGAGAGGCCTTTGTTTAATTTGTTAGAACATTCTGCCCTCTAGTGGCAGAATGTTCTAATAGCCTTACAGCCCTTCGTAGCTGGGCTATACCGGCTATTAAAGTCCCGCTCCCTTGTTAAAGGCCCTCGCCTTCGGCTAAGGCCTTTAACTCTGGAGCGGGCCTTTAATAGCCGGTATAGCCCGCTACGGCGGGCTATAAGGTTACATTATTACATATCATTTTTAAAACACCTCCATTTTAACTGCTCCCAACCTCCTCACCTCATGATTGTGCACTGTGATGGCAATGACCTAGGCACATTGACTGGGGTAGGGCTGGAAATCCTAATGAAAGAAACCTTTGCAGAACTGATGGAGCTTTTCCCCCACACTGTCTTGTTGTACTCTAATATATGCCAAAGACAGAAATGGAAGTGGTCAAATCAATTCTGTCCACAGATTGACAAAGCCAGGAAACATGTTAATAAAACTGGTTCTGCATTCCTCAGAGACCATTGCATGGGCTGTATCTATACCCACAATCTGCGTTTTGACATGCATGGAATTTATAGAAATGATGGAGTGCACTTTACAGATGAAGGCAACAGGGTGTTTCTAAGTAACCTGAAACTCTGCATCCAGTCTTATGTGTAGCAGCCACAACCAATGCAACAGCTCTTGTCAGAGCCACCCTAGTACCCGAAATATTGTTAAGTTTTTTTCCAAAAACAATATGTAAAAAATTCCATTCTGAATACATATTACTATATACATATTTCTTTAAAAGCATGTCTCAACTCATATTTTTGTACTACATTTCTTTAAAAACCATCTTACAGACCTATTTCCCATTTTCGTGGTTATTCGAGACATTGCGATGACTTTGTTAACCGCGACGATCGCGCCATTTCCATAAAGTGAAAACACATATATGCACACATTTTTGGTTTTCGCAGTTAGGCCAGAGATCGCGATGACGCTGGTCATCGTAATCCTCGCGGTTATGTCACGGAAGCAGAAAGCAAAAGCAGTAATTCAATAGCCACCACCAATTAAAAAAATTATAACTATATAATTAATTCTAACCATCATAGTACATAATTCACTATATAAATAACTCTATAAAAACATTTATCAATATCTCTATAACAATGCATGTTGGAAAACGAGGCATTATTTGTGAGGCCTGCACAAACAATATGTCTACATTTGTCCTTCACTGGGAACCAAACACCCTATTGTAGCGCTTGACTCTCAGGGGCGAGCTTTGCAGAGCAGTCTAAGGCTTACTCAAAGGAGGTGGTGTGGGCTAGTAATCGCCATTTACCAGTACGCAGAAATAACACTCAATAATTGATTGTCCAGTCTATACTCTTCTTTATAAAAAGGAAGAGTATATTTATTACACACACACACTACTCAATACTATGCATCAATTTACAAATATACATAAGCTGTTGGAATTACTTTGTGACTTTGCATACCATTCCCACCCCTCCCGCAGGGGGGTCTAGTACCACCACTCCCATGTATGCACATCTTCTTGCCCCCAAATGCAGTGGGTTGACCATAACCTGGATTGAGGACCCTTCCCACTGGCATCATCCCAGTGGCGGCCCATCCCGTTATCTCACTAAGCATTTATAATGGGAACACCTGCCATAGTGACACATAACCCTGACTGATCATCTCATACTGACAATACAGTATACACCCTTGAATCACAGTGGCGGACAGTCTGGGTTGTTGTTCAACTAACACAGTAGCAAGAATATATGTCTAAGCATCCCTTGGAATGACAGGTACTTATCATATCTGATAACAGTTATAATTGAATGCAATTAAAGCCCCTAAAAGGCATCACAGTTATAATCACAGGATTAAGCATTTACAACCAGGCACCCTAGCAGGAATGCCTAGCAACATAACCCCAATTCGCTTATCATTTCACATATCACATGTGAATTCCATTCCCCAAAAGGAACAACATTATGTAAATACACCTCTTGAGCAATTGCACCTTTCCACCTCAAGGGGATATCTCCATGAAGACAATTCCGCCTTTCACACATCAGTTTAGTCCTAACCATCAGCTTCTAGCTGAAGAACAAAAATTCCAGCATTTGGTAGGCTTAGAAAACATAAATAACCCTTGAGGGGTTCTTTCCTTCAAGTCTCCCAGAGACTGAGGGTGGAATCTTTCCACTTTCATGCTGGGGGAGTCTGCGTTGCTCCTGCAGCTCCCCCTGCACCTTTTCCAACACCTGGGGGTGACCCCCTCCTCCAGGGGCCACCATGCGCCAAAACAAGCAGCCCCCCCATGCCTTGCAAGGCATTATGGGGCGCTTCATGCTCAGCGCATGAATATTAGAGCAGTGGCTCTCGCTGCTCCGGGGAGTGCCACGCTGCTCCTGCTGGTAGCCTCTCGCCGCATCTGCACTTCGTTGGGGGCCCAGTCCCACCGGGACCCCTTTTGCACAGGTGAGGTGAAGGGCAGCTCGGCGAGCCCACCCCCGACTGCTCCTGCCGGTTCCCCAACTGGCCAGCACACTTGTGTGCTGCCGCGGGAGCCGGTGCTTCCGTTCTGGCCCGCCCGTTCCTGCGGGCAGACACAGAGACTACCGCTGGTACGTCAGGGCCTCGGGGAAGTGCGATAGCACTCCCCCTTCCTTCCCTCTGCTGCGGGGGAGTGTGGCGGCACTGCCCCCTCTTCTCCTATCACACTGGGGCCCGGTGTTGGGGATCCCGGGCCCCTTAGAGCAATTTTCACAGAGACCGCGACGGCGCTCCCCGACTTCTGCCTTCTCTTTGGGGCCAGGAGTCGGGGTCCCGGGTCCCAGGGCATTCTTTGCGGGGAGTGCGATTGCGCTCCCCGGCTTTCATCAACATCGGGGCCCGGATTTGAGGGGCCCGGACTCCTGGAATTCCTTTGCGGGGAGCAGGACGGCGCTACCCAGCTTTCTCTTCACTGGGGGTGTGACGGCGCTCCACGACTTTATCTTCAGCGGGGCCTGGAGTTGGGGGTCCCGGGCCCCTGGAATTACTTCACGGGGAGCAGGATGGCGATCCTCAGCTTTCTCTTCTTCGGGGCCAGGGTAGGCTCCTGGCATCCCTCTGGGGCCCAATCACAGGGGAACGCGACGGGGCTCCCCGACTTTATTTTGTGGGGGGGCCCAGGGGAACTGTAGGCACCTCTCTGGGGGCGTGACAGCGCTCCCCGGCTTCTCCTTGTTCTGAGGACAGCCCCCATGACCTGACCCACCCCGGGGGCACATTCAAGATGGGTGGCGGAGCCTCACGCGCTTCGTCGTCGGTCTCGACAAAAGGTCAAAGGTTACCTACCTTCTGGGGGCATATCTCATCCCCGTGTGGCCGATTTTGACAATCTTGGCCTCTTCGTGCTCCTGGTGGCTAGCCCTAGCCACCTGGAGCACTCTTCACCACCATCCTGGCCTCCAGGAGGGGGTCTTGGCAAGGAGCTGTCTTCACTGGCTCCCTGCACCAGCCTTTCACCTGGTTCTCCTTCTGGGCCTCTCTTCTCCTTGCGCAGAGGCCCAGGCTTCTCATCACTGGCCCTGGACTCCCTCAAAGGCGCAGTCCAGAGTCCTGGGACAGTCAGGGGGTTCCTCCTTCCAACTGCCCATGGCGCCAGGCTCCAGCACCAGTCTTCCTCAGCAAGACCACACCCCAGAGAGAGCTCCTCTTCCTGTGCAAGATCTTTTAAAAGAATTTGAAGGGGGCTGGCAGGAAGGCCCTTCTGCCCTATCCTGCAGCGACATATCACCTCTCTGCCCCTTCTCCCTCCTTCCTGCACAGACCTCTGGGATACTTCAAGATGGCATCGTCCAGGGATATCATGCCACATGGTCTCTAAAAAGCCCCCATCCCCCCCTTGCTGACTTTATTGCCTGGGCCCGGAGCAGGCCTGGTGACTGGCACCAGGTGACAGCTGCTGATGGATAACCTGCAGCTTCACCCCCTTCTCTCCCTCCTGGAGAGAAGACCTTCACCCTTGGAATGCTTGCAGTGAAGGGCTAAGCCTCTGATGCTACAGCTTGGGAAGGAAGGTAATTAATCCAGCCTGGCAAGGTCACACCCGGCTAGGCTCTGGTTATGAGCTGAGTCAGAGGAATATGACATTTCTGATGACCCATAAGCAGTACAGATATAGCTTTGGACTCAGCAGAATACTTCTTTTACCACAACTTACTGTGTACTTTGGTGCGTGTCTGGAATGTGTAGGCCCTAGGGAAGTGAAACTACCCCATGTGGTCCCTGTCTTCATAGGAGAGTAATGGAGTGTTCCTACAGTGAAAACAGTAAAGCACACTGACTTTCCCTTACATGTGTCTCCCCACATTATAAAGCCTTTTCCATGTCACCACCCAACTCTGCATAATTCCTGCCACACCATTCTATCTGTTCCTGCTCCTGGGCTGCGCATGACAGGAATCTCCCCCACGCAGTCCTTACACGGGTGCACACGTGTCTACATGTAACCTGTCCGGTGCCCCTTACCCTGGCTGCAGCGCAGTGGCCTTCTCTGACAAGGCGGACACCGGTGTAATCCACATGCAGTCTGTTTCATCATGAGTTCACTGTGGGTGAGTCCCAGCTTATGAGGCTCTCCCACAGTAAAAGCTCAAAAATTAGGTGTTCAAAAAGGGAAAAATCCGGGCAGCTCAGATGGTCAGAACCACCTTCTAACAATGCATATTAATGATTCATTGATTTTTTAAAATATTTTCACCAATCTTCGCGACAAGGTCGGTAAACGCGATGTCCACGCGATGATACATGGGGGGCCGCGCTGGCAGTTGTGGCGTCGTCACGAATATAGTGCACGATCAAAAAAATAAATTTTGGACACATAACTTGTGTCACTAACACCCCCATTCGCCATCCATGGGGTCAGAGTATCTCCACACTGACCCATTATGTGGCCTTTCATGCAAATTTTAAGCCCCAGGAAACCATTCCCGAGCAATAAAAAGGCAGCCACAACTTTCTGTTCAGTTTGCATCTAGCCAATCAGAGCATTCCCTTTGGCTCGTGCATTTGCAATTCATCTGGATATCACAGTGAAATATCCGCGGCCAGAGATCTCACTATAATTTTAAACTTACATTTCTCAACAACTACTCAATGGATTTACACCAAATAAGCAGAAGGCACTTCCTTGAACCGACATCTACCTCCCTGCCAAATTTGGTGTAAGTCCGTTCAGCGGTTCGGGCTGTAGAGGTGGCTAAAGGTTTATATGGGAATTAACATTACAAACACACCCTTAATTTGTGCCCCAAATTCTTGGTCCCTACTGCACGGATCACCCCCAAACTTAGAATAACAATAATACCCTGAGACACTTTTTTTGGGCAAAGTTTCATGCAGATTGGTCAAACAACGCCAACGTTACAGCCAAGTCAAAAAATGCTTTTCCTATGGATACTAGGTCCTAACTGTAACTACCTACTGGCGGCTGCCAGTAGGTAATATATATATATCCTACTGGCAGTTACCAGTAGGTAGTGATAGTTAGGACCTGGTTTCCATTGAAAAAGTGTTTTTTGTTTTGCCAATAACTGTGGCGCCGTTTGACAAATCTTCACAAAATTTTCAAAACTATTACAACACTCAGTTTAGCTGCTGTATTAAAAGTTTCAGGTGATTCGTAAAGCGGGGGCTGAGAAGAAGGGAGTTCCTAAACGCTATTTCCCCATGCAATTGAACATTACTAAAGCCCGAACCACTGGAAGGAATTACACCAATGTTTGGCAGAAAGGTAGGGCTTGGTTCAGAAAGTGACCTTTTTGTTATTTGGTGTGCAGCCCTCCTCCTAGAGTGCCCACCCCCGGGACATAGCTGTTTGCTCTCGCTTGGTGGGAGCTTTGACAGGTCTCGCCAAGCAAGAGCAAACAGTAAGTCCGCTCCCAGTGGGCGGCAGCAGGAAAAATGCTCCCGCTTACTGAGAGTGGAATTTTCAATGCCCCCTATCAAGCGGGCAGGAAAACAGATGAAATAATTGCTCCCACATACAGGGAGCCACATTTTTTGCTGCTCCCTATGTGTGGGAGCAATTGCAGCCCCTGCTGGAGGCTGGGGAACCAGCAGGGACCATGGGGGCATTGGGGCTCCCTCACAGTTCCCAACGTTGCACAGAGGGTGCCCTGGGTGGGATCCAGAGCAACCAGGATGAAGAGGCAGGGCTCCAGGGTATGGGGTCCCTGGAGCCAATGGGCACGGCTCCCATCCCCTTGTATAATTTTAAAAGCAGAGTGTACGATTCTGCCTTGTAATTACCTTGAGTATGCAAATGCCCAAAATCATCTGCAAGCTCTGCTCATTTAGCTCCGACCCATTTTTCCTAGCAGTATGCAATTGTCTTCCTGCCTTTTCCCAAGTTGATGGCCAGTTTACCAAAAGGCCCCCAAGCGCGTTTACCAGCTGATTTTGGTGACGTGTTCTTGATATAGAGGAATACAAGGACATCTCCATCAAACAAACAAGAACTTACTTCGTATAATTAGGAGGAAGTACCGTTGTTTGGTGGAGATTCTCCTTTTTGTAGTCTCGTCATTTTCTCTTGATGAGGATTCATGCTATCACAGATTTGTAAATGAAGACTTTGCAGGAACAATCACATGGCCAAAAATACATGCACACAAGCTTACTGGAGACATTACCTCATGGTCCTTTATGCTGTCGTGTAGTTCCTATATAACCTATACAGGATCTGCGCGTTTGGATAACATAAACTGTGGGATTGGTGGCAGACTGATTCCGTGCACCCCCACCGGACACGTTAGCCTATCTGTATCAGCTAGCTCACAGTGCCACTATAATCTCCTCTTACCAAGGAGAGAATAGATTCTGGCAACCTCAGAACATGACAACCCTGATCCCTCAGAATCGTGGAAACAATATACTAACTTTCGCTCAGTCACGTGCTCACTTAGTTTGTCTCAGAGAGATCCACAGAATAAACAGGCTGAGCGTTTTCAATAAGTATTTATTGAACTCTTGTTATTCTAGTGTAGAATAGATGAGCTGCAACAACCATTAGACAGTAGCAGAGATATATGATTAGAAGTGCTATGAAACTAAAGGGATGGTAAATTTCTACCATCTTGCAGAAATCATGAATATATACAGGTACATAAAACACAAGATAAAAAGTGCGTACTCCTACAATGCCTTCCTAACTAGATGTACCAAAATGTACCTAAATGTATCTAAATGTACCTAGCCTCTGTGTAGGTGTTATGCCAAGAATCCCTCTAGGATCTAGTCAACCCCATTACCTGAGAATGAGAGAATATGGGATTTTGTCCTGGTCTCGAGTTGGACACCCCGCGAGGGATGTTAGACCACTGCGAGCTGGAGTGTCTGCATGCAGGAAACTCAGCGTCTCTGGTCAGTGTGTCAGCCGGGAAGTCTTGGTCTCCTCTGTCCTTCTAAGCAAGATGTGATGTATATATACCCATAGGTCTCCCCAGGGGTCCTACTTTGCTATGTTACTGTGTCGGCCTTAAGGATGACGTCGGGCCTGAACTTTATACAGAGATATTATACAGGAGATGTTAGTCCTGCTGTGCTTCTAAGAAGTCTCATGCATAATGTATGAGATTTGAACTAGGGGGAAACCCGCGTTCTGAATGCAGTGTTATATCTAGGTAATAGGTCAGTCCCTAAGAATCGTTATGTATGTAATGTAGGAAAGAATATAGGTGAAAGGTTGCAATGTTACCTGCGCCTCTATAGGGTACCTATATGGAATATAACACCCACTCCTCTTCCAACTGGACGACATATGTAACTTATTACCGTACTACTAGACTAACTAGATATTGGTGCGCACAAAGTTTGAAAATATTTGTTTAGCTAAAAACGTTTAAAACTTCTAAAAAAAAAATTTAAAACTTAAAACTGTCTAAAAAATAATTTTGCAAGCCATAGCTCTAAGGTGTCTTTAGTTATAGTCCGAAGCACTATAAGCATTAGAAAGCCATGTATACCCAATAAATGAAAGGAATGTCAATTTTTGTTTTGAGTTCCAAATTTGAGCTTGTTTTTAAAAAAGGGCGAATTTCTTCCAGCACACGACGAGCCAAATGAGTCAAATGTTTATGTGTCCTGGCTGGTAGACGCAACATTTTCGTTGCTTGCTTCCGCAGTAGACGGCCCCTGTAGCACCTCGCAGAGTACGCCAATCGAGGACAGATGCTGTTCCACACTGTCCGCAGCTGGTGCTGGGGCAGTCTGTGCGCCGTCCAAAGCCTGGGTGTCAGAGGAGGAGCCGCTGTCCATATCAACAGGTGCTGTTACTACCTGTGGGGGCTCAAGGAGTGTCGCCATCAACATTGGAATACTCTGAGGACACTGCAAAACATGGGCCGTTATCGGGTCCAGTAAAGCATTCACGTCCGGTTGCGCACTGATGGGAGTGTCAAACAAAGGTCTAACACGCATTCTTCTCCGCAAAACAGGCATCGGAGGACAGGTAAGATGCAGTCCATCCAGACTGGTCAAAATGACAAGAACCAAGATGCACTTAGTTCTCTTAGGCGAGGCGTGCCTAGATGTTGTACAATGCGATCACTGTATTTACGCTCCAGGAGTGCTCTTTCCATCTCCTTGGTCACTGGGACTTCCATTGTGTAGAAAATATAAAACAATCAGGATACCTGCTACTAGAAACAGGATGAGCGGAAATCCTCCAAAGATGGTATAACTCCAAGTACCATCTGAAAGGTGCTCAGAAGTCCAGAACCTATGGTCTTAAATAGGTGGACTATGCCTGTCGTATCAGACATGTTAAAGATACGATTTACCATTTCTGCGAAAAGGAAAGGGCAGTTTGTATGAATAAGCGCCTGTTTCTCTGCCGAAGACCTTGCGATCTGGAGATCAAAAGTCTCTCGAGCGGAGGTTAAGGGCACAGACTTTTGTAAAAGTATGGCTTTCATTCTGCTTAGAGTATCAAACCGTATTAAAGAAACATTCAGTGAAGGCCATAATGGTGCCTCCCTGACTGTATGTGTTGGTGGAAACAATACTTGCATACAACAAGTAACCCTGGAGCTCACGGTTACCAGATATGCGATGCCTGGGAGCATTCCGCAGCAGCCTTGACTGTTCAGAATCAAGTAACTCCCATTTGAAAGCAGCCTGAATGCTGGAGTAATCACTGCAGCTGGGGCACCCCTCAAATGGCAGGACAGGTTCGCTACAGAACCATTACAAGCCCCGTGCAGCATTATATCCTGGCATATGAGTGATCTACTTAAAGCGTTCTCACAGTTTGTACCGCTTAGAAACTCTTCTCGATCCCCACTCTGGCATCGAAATCTGTATGGTAATACCCATGATTCCATAATGTATTCCTTACCCATTTCTTCATATCTGCCTGCCTGCTTTTGCTCAAGGCAATACTGAAACTGAAAAATAGTGACCGGTAGAGTTATGTGGCCAACGATTAGCCATTCTGTGGACGGTAATTCTGCCACTGTAGATGCTAATCTATCCAGTTTTTCGATACGCAGCATTGTATATTTTGCTCCCCTTTGTGCCATTTTGATCTGTTTAACTGTTAGATTATATTCAGAAAACAGAGAAGTACAGTTGATATAACGCCAAGGCACATAGCCAGCACGCAAAGATTGCAGTGTCCAGCTTAATAACACAATAGAACATAATTGAGATTGCCCGTGTTGTAATATGGCCAAATCTTGTTCCAGTATGTCTATCGCATAAGTTACAATGTTGCCTAAGGAATATATCCTGGAGGTCAATGTAGTTAACCCATTGTCTACCACTGCTAGAGATTTTTCTAGATTTATACGGTCTATTTCACGTAACCTCTCTGCGGCCTCTTGTTGGGATATTTTCCATATTTCATTATAGACAGCATAATAGAAACGTTTCTGACGCGGCTTCCTGGGACCTAGTAAAAAATCCCTGAGATCCACATCCTGTGACAGTAAGGTTAAGTGTTGTTTCACCTTTGTGAGTGTTGAGGTTTTTAGCCAATCAAGGCACAACTTCCCAACACTGTAGGATGTCACTACCCCTGGATGTTCTCTCTGTACATAACGTGGATCTGGCCTATGGATAGCGAAACCTTCGGTTTTACCCATGAATCTCGCCTGACAACTATTCAGGTCTATGGGCCAAATCAACCATTTCTTCCAATCGGGGTCTGTTCTGTTGTATTGTATAATGTCATTCAACGTAATCTCTTTCTGTGATGTTATGTTTCCCTCGGTGTGTGATGGAGTTGGCAGTCGAGGTGTGTTCAAGTCTTTGTTCTTGGCTAGTCCAAGGCAAGACGTCTGTTGCACTGTCTCGTTCAAAAACATGATTTGTTGAGGGATAAGGCAAGCGCTAAACGAAGCTTCTGTTCTCTGAACTTGCCATTCTCTAGTACCCCAGACTGATTTTAAGTCTATGGTGTCTTTCCATAAGTCGAAACCTTGTTCAGACAACTGGGCAATAAAGGAAGCAGAGTAAATCTGTTTGGTGTTTGTTAACATATTTTTCTGTGCTGATGTTGGTGCAACCTTATAATAATATGATGCTGGGTCAGACATATTAAACCCTGAAAAATATGGAAACTTTTGTGTAAATGTTTTTGAACTGCCTTTCGGCGGTGTTGGACAATGTTCCCACTGGTGGTAAGTGAACACATTTCTAGGATTGCAGATTTATGCAGAAAGTGATGACCATAGTGTTGATAACAAAACATTGTTTCGAAAACTGATGTGCTTTCCAATGTTTCACTATTAGAAAATGCAGCAGTTTTTTCCAAATCAGACAACATGTTATTTACAGTTTCAAAATCCCAATCATCGTAAAATGTATTTGAGGTAATGATATCACTCAACGATATTTTAAATAAATGAGGAATTCTCAAAAGTTCGGTCAGACCAAATATACCGAAATCAACCTTGTCCCAAACTATACCATCAGGTATAGGAACTGCTGTAATGTTCACTGATGACAAGTCTCTTTGTCCTCGATGAGATGATGGATGTGGTTTTAAAATTAAATTCACCTTTTGGGCTGCAGAGCTTTGTCGAAGGTATTTTCCATTAACAAGCATGCTAAAAACTATTACTAAGCCTAACCAGAAAAGAAAGAAAAGTATCCCAGTGATTACTTATAGTTCTACCCAAGGCGACACCAGGTAAGTTTTTTTAAGAAAGTTCAGAAAGTCAATACCTTGCTGCTTGCGCGATTTTTGGGCTGGCATCGTTCCCGGTTCACTTGATTCCAAAGAAAACGTATCAAAGTTTATGAAGTAGCAAGAAGCAGTTCGATCCATTGTTGGTATTGCATCAGGATTTGTAGAAATCGTAGTTTGCTCTTGTTGAGGCATGTTGATGTAGACATCTGTATTTGGTCGAATTGAAATTTGTCTTTCATTTTGGTTCTGAATTTGAACTTCAGGTTCAAGGGGAACGAGTTCCATAGCATTATTGCATAGTTCATCATTCCGTGCAGGAGACTCTTCGAACGTGATGAGTCTTTCCGTTTGAACTTCTAGAATTGTAGCGAGAGGAGGGCGTCTGCTACTTTGGAGACGACGTGGCCTACTACTCAGTATCGGCCACATAGTGTGGTTTGATTAGGTCGATTGAGACAAATCTTTTCTCCTTTTTTCCGGCAAGAGGCGGTAGAAGTACAGTTCTTGTTCCCTCAACTGCTAGAACCTGTAAAGGCTTTCTGTATGATGGCCCAAATTCTTTCTTGTCCGCTATTTTCTCTCTGACCAGACTCCCGACTTTTGGGATCCAGACAGGTCTTGCCGTGACTGATTTGACTTCCCCAGTGGCGGTCTGCTTCATATGGACATTACTTTGTTGTGTCCTGGACTCATTTAGATCCTGTAAAACAGCCAAACGATCATGGATGTCAAAAGGCTTTTCATCCGCCACTGCACCTTCACAATCAAGATCAGATACCCACATTTGTGTCCCAAATAGGACCTCATATGGAGTGACCCCCCCTAGAGAACTTCTTGGCATGTTATTCAATGCTCGCTGCACTCCATACAGATGTTTTACCCAACTCTCACCCGTGCCTAATACTCTAGCCGTTAAAGATTGCTTTAAGTCTCGGTTTTTCCTCTCCACGACCGAATTTCCCTCTGGATGGTACGGAGAGGAGTACCGCAAAGCTACACCCAATCCTTGCATGGCCTCCTTGTAAGCCCGAGAGCTAAACGCAGGGCCCTGGTCAGAATATAATGTGCCAATTGCGTATGTCCCTATAAAGACTCGCAAATCTTTTATAACAGTTCGAGCGTCAGTCGAGCGTTGGGGCCACACCCATAGGAATCTTGAGCAGGAATCCACTGCAACCATGATATACCTGTAAGCCACATCTCTTTGTAAGGGGCCGCAGTGGTCCAAGTAAACACACGCTAGTGGTTTGTCAGATATTAATAATGGTGTCTGTGCTGGACGTGTTACGGTGGAACCTTTCATCTGCTGGCAGATGTCGCATTTCAAGACATAGGGGCCGATTCTGATCTCGGCCGGTAGGGCTCCGAATCGGATTCGGCTTAACCGGATCCGATTCGGAGCCCTATTTCCCGACCGATTCGTACGCGCGTCCGGGCGAGCGAGTACGATGCGAAATCGCCGACCGACTCGTCCGGGCGTCCCGACCGCTCCGACCGACTCGTTCCCGGGTCTAACGCGCACCGACCGACTCGCTCGGACTCGACTCGCACCGCGCAATGGAGACGTTCCCCGGCCGTGTAAGTACGATGCGCGCCGCGGGCAGTCCGACCGAGCCGCGCACTCCGGCTCGAAAGAGCAGTCGGAGCCGTACTTTGGGGGTCCGTGTCGGACCCCTGTCGCGCGTAGCCGTGCGAGTCGCACACAGGGGGACCCATGGGTCACCCCTACCTGTGCGTGTACGGGCGCGAGTCGCTTCGCCGCGTAAACGCTGTAGGGTGCGCCCCTGTTCGCCTCGCACCCATTGAGTCAATGGGAGCCCGCGTACGCGTTGTACGACCGGCTCCCATTGACTTCAATGGGAGTCCGACCGACTCGAGTCCGATGGCATACGTGTGCATCGTACTCGTTCGGTCGGACTGCACGGGTCCGATTCGGTCGGAAATCTCTCCGGGTCCGGCTCGGTCGGAGAGATTTCCGGCCCGAATCGGAATCGGCCCCATAGTCTTTAGTCTGCTTAGTTAACCCAGGCCACCAATAGCGTTGTTTCACTAAAGAAACAGTCGCCGTAACTCCTGCATGTGCAGAACCTATCCCTTCGTGTGCTGCTAGAATTAAACCTAACCTACGATCCATGTTTGGAATTACTCTATCCCACACTCCAGGAATCTGAGCAAATGGGATGTTATTGGCATCTAACTTGTAAGAGTACTTGAGTGGAAACCTTTTTGGTACTGCTCCGCTGTTTTTGCAAGAAGCAATGACAGCCACCATAATCTCACCGTCTATTCTCGTTTTAGAACGAGTGATTGCAGCTACGGAAGCCGTGCGTACAGCCCCCTTTGCGGCTTCATCAGCCAATGAATTCCCTTCAACGTGAACGCCATCACACTGATGACTTAGTGTATGTATCACGTGAGCTCTCGGCAGTTCGGTTTTCAACTCCACTATCTGTTCCCCTAGCATTTTATGCTTAATTGTGTCATTTTTTACATCTTTGAACCCGTTTTGAACCCAGTGCTGCAAATATTTATTATGACTGTACACAGTAAAATGAATTGCACACAATTAGTGTGGGGAATTCTCAATCTGTATTTACCAGTGCCAGTATCAACGCATTTTAACTCTGCCAGCTGTGCCGTGCTGTCTCCTAGAGATCGTGTTTTTGTGCAACTTGGGTGGAATTTTCCATCCCACATGCGACCTTTAACGATTGCGCATGCTGCGCTATATTGTTGCTTACTTCCTATGGCCGATTGAGCAGATCCATCAGTGTAAATCATATATTCATACTGATCTAGAGGCATTATTTCGTTTGGTAGAGGATATTCTTGTTCGTATTGCAGAAACGCTTGTCTCTTTAAATTTGGGTCATACCTGTATTCCACATCTGTTGCAGTGAGTGAATTAGCCCATTGTATCCATCTCGGATGTAAGGCTTTAGCGTTAGGAATGCTTGCCTTTGTCGCAGCCTCTAAGGCTGGAACTGGAGTCACTACTATTATTCGTTTCCCCTGAGCCAGTGCTCTTTCTCTCGCTACAGCAGTTTGTACTGCTGTCAGAATCTTTTCTGTAGATGCGAAGCGCATCTCAGCATTTGTGTACAAATGCGATTTATATGCAATTGGTACTGTTTCACCTTCATTATATGTTAGATAGGTGTACCCAGATTGACCAGCAACTATACGGATCACCAGGTTGCGTACATTTACACGTGTCTTTAAGTGTTTGGAAGCTATCAGTCAGCTTGTAAGGAACGAAGGATATCTGTGTGTTCCTGTGTCCGTTGTCTTTCTGAAAAATCAGGTTTTATTAAATCGTAGAAAGGTTTTACTCTTTCCGCGTAATCCAAAATGTATGTTCTGCCAAAGTTCAGGAATCCCAGGACTGATTGTAAGTTTTTCAATGATTTTGGAGGTTGGAGCAGCGCGCATTTTTATAAAATTGGCTGCCAGGCTTTTCCCTTCACTTGAAAGCTCATATCCTAAAAACAGGACACTGAGATGGGCAATTTTTAATTTTTATAAGTTGAATTTGTAGCCCTCAGATGCAAATCCCAAAATTATGGTATTCACTCTGTTCAAGTGCTCCTCTAGGTCATCGTCCGTTAGATAAATATCATCCACATAGGATAATGCTTCTTCATCCAATTTTTGAAGTAACTCAGTTACTCTGGCCGAAAACAACCCAGGCTGTTCTTATACCCCTGGGGGAGTCGACAAATTTGACGCTGGTACCCTAGCGCTGAGAATGCTGTTAGATACCTGCTTTCAGGCACTATATTTTGGCAGAAAAATCTATTTGAGATATCAAGTGTTTTATATTTTTTCCGCACAATGTTATTCATTAATGCGGCACTGTGTGCATTTTGGACTGCAAATGTCTTAGTGCAAGTGTTTAAATGTCTATAATCTAAAACTAAACAATATGAATTGTCAGGTTTCATGACCAGAAACAAAGGATTGTTTATCGATGAGGTGCAATTTTTGATCACCCCTTGGTATTCAAGTTGATTTAAGATCTCCCTAACCTGTTTTTTAGCTTCTTGTTTTATTGGATACTGCCTCTGTGCAGTTAGAGTATTTTTTAAAGGAATTACGTGGTGGGTTGAATCCTCATCCCATCCAACATGGTGTTTGTATAATGCAGGGGCTTGGGCTACCACCCACTCCTGCGCAAATGTGTGTTTTAGGTGCCTGGAATATGGTCTGAGAATGCCGGTAAAATTACCGTTTCTCCCTTAGGGCAATCCATGTCGAATGTTGGCGGCCAATATTGTTCAGCTAACAAAATGTCATAGCCAAATGACAGATTCTCCTAAAAGAGACCTCCAACTGTCCTACATTTGTCCCCCTCCATTTGGAGTGTTATTTCATATAACTTATGTGGGACACTTACCCTAGTATCGGGTGTCTCTACCGTGATATAATCATTCAAGTCCGCTGTCACCAGAAATTCAATCAGGATCTGGCGAGCTATTGTTACTTCTGCCGCACTGTCTAGCATCGTCAGAGCCCATTCCCCATTCAGTAGTCGAGTCCTCAGAATTCTGGGCATGTCTGATCTTTAGACCTGCAACCTTCTTCTTTTTGAACTGTGGCTTTCGCTTTGGTTTCTCTTCTTTTTTAGAAGTGTAATCTTGAGCTTGCTGCTTGTATCTGGACTTTGTACGCTCTTCTTGTCTGTCTGACCGTCCTTCCCTCTCGGAGTTTTTTGATGAACCCTGAAAGGAATGAGAGGAAAGTGTATCAGTATCCTGATACCTGTCAGGTTTCCTAAAATTATCCCTATTCCTAAGGTTATACCTCTTTTCGGAGGGCTCCTGTGGAGGAGATCTACCTCTGGATTGAGATCTGTTTCCTTTAAAGTTTTGCTGTTTTTTATTGTCCCACATCTTCTTTGTTGAAGCAGGTGTCTGCTTGGAAGTGTCTTTTTCAGGACTGCCCATCAGTTGTGGTTATAAAGCTTTCCCAGCCAGACTGTCTCTGCCTAATTCTACATACGCAGTTTCAATTATTTTCGGTAGTTCGTGTTCTTGTTCTAAAGGACTGAACTCCCTTAGGCATTGGCGTATAGCCACTGAAGCTGCTTCCCCTTTAATATTAGCTAATATTATGGCTGATACCTGGGCATAGTTACCTAGTGACTTCATCCCTAAGTTCAGAGCAGGCTCTGCTCCGTATTCGTTTTGTATTTGTCTGAATACGTCTGGTACTACTGCTAATGACGGGATACCATGAGTTCTGGTATAAATGGCAGCAAAGACTGTACCCCAAGTGGTACAATCCTCTATTTGTGGTGTTATCCCCATGGGCAAGCATATTGTTAGCATTCTGTGTTTTTCATATGGGGTAGTATTCGGGAATACTGCCTCTAGCTGTGTTATTTTCTGAGCTACCCAGCATTTGTTCACGTTTTGTGGGCATTTTACCCATCACCGCGTGTAATGTTTGTGGTGTGATTTTAGTTGCTATACTTTGTGCTTGAGTTCCACTTGTTGCAACTATTGCAGGTTGGACTGTAAGTGTCCTCATGACCAATTGCGTCAGGTTTCTGTACATTTTTATTAATTCTTTGTGTTGTGCGAGTAAGTCTCCTGTTGGCATTTTTCAATGTCAGGATGTGGTGTGTAGGCCCCTAATATTGGCCATGTTGCACCTTCTCTTCCGAGCGGGCCAAGTCTCACTCTTCTTCTTATGTAGGGTCGGGTGCCTTTAAACTAATATAAGTGTTCCTGGTACGTGAGTGGAACCTCAATGTCCTCAAACAGACAATATTCCGCTGGTGCATCTCCTGTGTAGGAGTGAAATGTTTTTGTTCTTGGATTTGCTGCTGGGAATGTAACCCACGAATAAAATACCTCTGTTCTATATCATTTGTGTGCCTCAATCACAAAAGCTACTATGCCACCCCTGGCTGTTACACCATGCGCAAGTAATTTCAGGATGACTGTATTTCTAAAATTTGCCGCAATCTGTATTGCGTTTGCATCATCCTCATCTTCTGAGAGGGGCAGTGCTTGCTGTAGTGGATCTATTTCCTCATTAGTCAGTGTGTATAGAACACGGAATGATTTCCCAAGGAGACTAAGATAAGGTATTTTTGCACAATTTTAGGAACACTGTGTCCTTCAAGCTTGATTAACCAACAGCCAATAAATAGGATTTTTTAGCCTACTCAGCTGTGGTGGAGTTTGTGCCCACCCACTTCAGACGTCTCTGGTGTTTTGTGAGTAAGGGTCTCTCAGAATAGCACGGCTGAACTACTCAGATTCTACTGTTAAATAAGTACCCAACCAACATTGGCGGCGCCATGTCGTGTAGTTCCTATATAACCTATACAGGATCTGCGCGTTTGGATAACAAACTGTGGGATTGGCGGCAGACTGGTTCCGTGCACCCCCACCGAATACGTTAGGCTATCTGTATCAGCTAGCTCACAGTGCCACTATAATCTCCTCTTACCAAGGAGAGAAAAGATTCTAGCAACCTCAGAACATGACAACCCTGATCCCTCAGAATCGTGGAAACAATATACTACCTTTCACTCAGTCACTCGTGCTCACTTAGTTTGTCTCAGAGAGATACACAGAATAAACAGGCTGAGCGTTTTCAATAAGTATTTATTGAACTGTTGTTATTCTAGTGTAGAATAGATGAGCTGCAACAACCATTAGACAGTAGCAGAGATATATGATTAGAAGTGCTATGAAAGTAAAGGGATGGTAAAGTTCTACCATCTTGCAAAAATCATGAATATATACAGGTACATAAAACACATGATAAAAAGTGCGTACTCCTACAATGCCTTCCTAACTAGATGTACCTAAATGTACCTAGCATCTGTCTAGGTGTTATGCCAAGAATCCCTCTAGGATCTAGTCAACCCCATTACCTGAGAATGAGAGAATATGGGATTTCGTCCTGGTCTCGAATTGGATACCCTGCGAGGGATGTTAGACCACTGCGAGCTGGAGTGTCTGCATGCAGGAACCTCAGCGTCTCTGGTCAGTGTGTCAGCCGGGAAGTCTCGGTCTCCTCTGTCCTTCTAAGCAAGATGTGATGTATATATACCCATAGGTCTTCCCAGGGGTCCTACTTTGCTATGTTACTGTGTTGGCCTAAAGGATGATGTTGGGCCTGAACTTTATACAGAGATATTATACCAGAGATGTTAGTCCTGCTGTGCTTCCAAGAAGTCTCATGCATAATGTATGGAATATAACAATGCAGCAGGAATGCAGATTATGCATTATACATTTACCCAACAAGGTAGCACTTACTAATTATCCAGTATAAAGTACTCAAGTTGGGTAGAGTTTTTCTCAATTCACAGGAATTAAACCTCAATGTGAAGCACTTACAAACATAAACACAGCAGGTGCCCCAGTTGAAATTCCACTTCTGTAAAACACAAATTATCCTAACTTCTTGGGTTTGACGAAGGCAAAGAAAGTGTGTTTCCTCTCGTATTCCATGTTGAAAAACAATCTGAAATCCTTAATGGAGGTGAATGCATAATTGATCTATTGGAGCGCAATCTCATCTGTAGTGATTGTGATGAGTGGTTTCTTTCTTGTCTTGAGAGCAGAGTCCATGGATCTCCCTTTTAATTCCCCTGAGTATTCAAATGCCCAAAATCATCTGCAAGGGCCGCCCGCTTCGCCCTGCCTCGTTTTCCTTAGTAGTATGCAAAAGTCTTTCTGCCTTTTCCCACATTGATGCACAGCTTACCACAAGGCCTCTGAGCACATTTCCCACCATTTTGGTGACGTGTTCTTGATGCAGAGAAATTTTGAGACCATCTCCACCAAACAAACAAGCACTTATTTCATAGAGTTAGGAGGAAGTACCCTCATTTGGTGAAGATTCCCCTCTTTATAGTCTCGTCATGTTCTCTAGACAAGGATTCATGTTATCACCAATTTGTGCATCCAGATGCTTGAGGAACAATCTCATTGCTGAAATTACATGCACACAAGGTCAGTAGAGACATTTCCTTGTGGTCCATTATGCAGCTGTAGTGTAGAATATGCACTAGCTTTTACCCAACGAGGAAGCACTTATGAATTAACTAGTAGAAAGTACTTCAGTTGGGTAGACATTTTGTGCAAAACTGTGGACTCTTGTTGGGTAAAGGGGCAGTAGAGGTTCCGTTCTGGCCCAGCCACTCACATAGCTACTGACACACCCACACAGACACACAGACACCCACTTACTCACCCATTCAACCACTCTCACATACCCTCACAGATCCACACAGCCATTCACATACCCAGACAGCCACTCACATACCTACAAAACCACTAACACAGACACTCACAGACCCGTACATCCACTCACACACCCACATAACAACTCACACACCCATACAGCCACTCACACACCCCCTCACACACCCATGCAAACTACTGACACACCCACTCATACATCCATACAGCCATTCACACACCCACATACAGATCCATACGGCCACTTAAACACCCACTTACAGATTCATACAGCCACTCACACACCCATTCACAGACACATGCAGCCATTCCCACACATGCTCACAGACCCATACAGCCACTCACAAAACCGGTCACACACCCACACAGCTACTCACACACCCACCCACTCACCGGCCCATACAGCCACTCATGCATCCAGTCACCCACCCATACAGCTACTCACACACCCACTCACTGAACCACACAGCCACTCACACACTCACTCCCACACCTATGAAACCACTCACACACCCACTCACAGACCCATACAGCCACTCTCATACCCACTCACTGACCTATACAGTCATTCACACACCCACTCTAAAAGCTTACAGGTTACAGTTCGGAAATCACATTTTAAAAAACCTTAGAAATCCAAGAAAAAACAAAGGTTACAGGTACGCTGTAGTTAGGAAATAACATTAAAAAAGCTTCGAAATTCACAGAAAAAAACAAAGGTTACAGGGATGTTATAGTTAGGCTCTGATTTCACTTGTGCAAAACCAGTGAAATTCAGCAGTTATAGTTACCTGAGCTAACTATAACTTATGTCCCCCACAATGCACTGCTTATGACCTCGCATATTACATCACTCATGACATGGTCAGTGACATCACTTATGACATCTCAAATTACTTTTGTAGTACCAGAGCAACTCCTTAGACAATAATTGCAGTTGTGAAAAATACACATAACAGAATGCCCAATTCACTCAAACACACATAGATCGTCAGAACAGCAGCATCTAAATCATGGTATGAGCAATTCTGCTCCTAAACCCAATAGAAACAATGCCTTATAATACAACAAATGGGACAAAAAGAAAACATGCATATATGAAGGAAACCATTTATTAAAAGCATCTTAAAGGGTATGCATTAGAAACTATTGCAAAATTACCCATTACAAACAAGAAAGCATTACAGTGAACTAAAAACACCATATTCAAATTATGTGTCCTGCAGTCTGATGTGCCGTATCACCTGCCAAACCCAACAAAATCTGGCTCATGACTTATTCATCCACTGCTCCAAACATAGAAAAAGGGCCACCTGCTGCTGAATCTGGTGATGATGAAATGAAATCCTATTAAATGAGCTATACCACATGAACATGTCTTCACAGGTTGCACATATAATCTGCCGCATCAAGAGCATAAAGAAAAAATGAAGACGAAAGCGACTTGAACAAAGGTGAGCACTTCTTGTCTTCATTGGTTAAGACTGTCTTCAAATATATTGTATCCCAAACAACCTCATCAATAATTTACTGTAACTGATGAAACAAAATACGAGAACATTTCAGGACATTATCGGTGAGACACAACTAGTACGTGAACTCTGATGCTATAGAACAGCTTCCAGCTAGAGAGTCAGACTAAGGCCCTGATTATGAATCTGGCGGTCCACGGACCACCAGACTCCTGGAGGTATCTCGAACGCCATATTATGATATGGGAGGTGGGACTGTCAGAGCCCCGCTGCAGCCACCAGGGAACCCCCATTCGCTGGCAGTCAGGGGGCAGTAATATGCTTGGCGGGACCGGGGCGGTCCGGCGAAGCATTACAAGTTTCCTCTCCACCACGGTTTTCATCCATGGTTTTCAAGGCGGTTACACCGCCATGAAAACCGTGGTGGAGAGAAAACAAAGGAGGCCCTACAGGGCCCCCTGGTGCCTCACACCCTGTGGATGCACACAGGAGAACACAACATGTGCCCCCCTGTGTGCATGCACACCAGTTCCTGCATGGCATGGACTTTCCAGTCCATGTCATGCAGGAACTGATTTTGGCGTTCCCATTGCGGGGCCCATTTTCAGGGCACCGCCGTGGTAACAAAAATAAGAAGCCCGCCAGACAGGAGGAAACTCCTAATCTGGCAGGTGGTCTGACCACGGCTTTGGTGGTGTGGCAATGGGGTGGAACCGGTGCCGCACCGCCAAAGTCATAATCGGGCCCTTAGAGTTTTAAAGCTATCTGTTGACAAGTCTAGTATGCCACTAAATCACTCAACCATCCATTGTCAACTCTAACAAGCCACCAAAGTACTCAGGACCACATGCTAACTTCTCAGTCACTTTTCACCATGAGTGCGTACACACACACACACACTAGGAAATGTGAAATGCAGAGAAGTGCCTAAAGAGCCTTTTGCATAATGCTTGGCTTACCCTCTTATCATAGACTACAGATACTGTACCTTAGAAAAAACCTTCATTGCTAACTTCAAATTAAAAGCCTTAAAGTCAAGTTGGTTTGTGATGTTCTCCTCAACTTCACTGCCTGCTCAAAATGCTTCCAGGTTCATTAATTTTAGAATCTGTGTTCTCTCTACTGAGTTCCATATGACATATCATGAAAGGTGCACACACAGAGCAAGCTCTCACGGATGCCGTCAGGAGCCCGTCTGAGCGAGATCGTAATCGGGCCCTTAGCGGGGACACATATTTCACGTGCCTGCGCACGAGTAGGGGTGTTGCAATCCCTCTTTTTGAGGTAGTTGTAAGCAGATGCAAAAATTTCGGACGATTCTAACAATTTCGTCTATTTTTGCCTCTGCCTGCCCCCAAATGAAAACAAATGTCAAAATACAGGGACAATGCCCTACAATACAAGAATTATTTGTTGCAAACAGTGAGGAAAACATGAGGCGAGGAGTTCTTTTGCCGTCCAGGGTTCTTATTGGTCAGGCTGTGAAACTACCTAATGGTTGCATTGAATAAATATTAGTGTTTTGGGTTTACTCGCTGCCTCCAGCTACCAGGAGCCACTCCTGGGTGAACAGGTGCGACAGACACGAGCTGCTCAAATGTGCACAGTACCAAATATACATTTGAGTGCAACATCCCTTTGTTGGTTAGTGACGGCGGGGGAACCAGGATTCAGTCGTTATGCAACAGCACATCACTATGCCCATTTCCCACTGACTACGTGTGCTCTCTTTCCCACTGTGAGATACTGGTATCTTCCTCCTTATGTGCGTGTGAGAACCCTTAAATGAGCCCATCGCAACTCTCATTTGGCAAGTTGTTAACTTACCTGCTACATTACTCTTTTTCAGATTTCTCTAGCATATAGAAAAAGAGTCTCTCGTGATAGGAGATTGTTAACATCACCTTGTTTAGCCAAAGCTCAGCAGTGTGGATGCAACAGGACTGTTGCCATTTGTGCATACTTAGTGAATCTGTTCTAGTTGGGTCGGGAGTAGCGCTCACGTGAATGGTTTCTCACTATGATGTTCACATAATAGGCTTGAAGGTGTCACTCAGAGAGGGCCTGACGCTGTTCTGATGGAACAACTACACAGCAATGTCTAGAAAGGGATGAGGGTGGAGAGACATGAACTATTTGGACATGTTGCGGAGCATAATCACGGGTACTTTATTACTAATCTACTACCTTCGTCAGTAGTTTGAATTGATGTGTTGACTTTTCTGCTTGCTAAGTTATCATGAATGGACCTATAAATGATATGAATTTGGGCAATTGTATGTAATTTTTGTAATTTAGTGTTGGCTTCTGACCCAAATTACATCCCTTTCGTAAATGGACCCTTTCGTCGTTGCTTGACTGCTTTACATTGTGCTTGTTGCTTCCTGCATCGCCCCACTCGACTGTACAGTTAACCTTTAAGCCACTGCAAGGAGAGTCAACTGTAGCTTAGATAACGTACGTCTGACGTGTGTTTGTGAATAGCTAAACTGAGTCTTGTAGATGCTTGAGTACATCACATTGTCTAAATCATGAACATTTTTACATTCCTAATTTTCACTTAAGGCTGCAAAACATATTTTGTAAGTCTTTTGCCAGCGCAATTTGCTCTTTGTCAATCACAGAATCAGAATCTGTGAACATTTATTCTTGCAGCTGGAAAATTTCTGAGTGTGATGGACTTTCTGCAGTAGTAATTTTAGGGTAGGGTTAGGAGTGTTTACAGAGCTAAGTAGGGGTGTTCACTTCCTTGAACAATGCCCAACCCAACATGAAGCTAATTTCTGCAAACACTTTTTTTCCACCATCCAGTGATCAACAGGGATTTTCATCGAGGAATCAGAGAGGAACATTTTAGCATGACCTATTCTTCTGGCACAAGAAAATTTTATTCCTAATCTTTGTCAAATCGCTTCCCCCGTGAGGCACTCGTCTTCAGAAGTACTGCCAAGGAATTAACCAACCAGCTCTTTCTCCTACCTTCTAAGGCAAACTTTAATGTTTCCTGGCCCAAAAAATGAGAGGTTGCATCACCTATTTCCTTCGCAAATAGTGAATAATTACCTCCGACCAGTGAGCTCACAGTCTGTTGGCCCTGCACCATAAAGAATTTCAACCACCTTTTCACCTGCCCTAAATCTCTTAGGGGCATATTTACAAGCCCCTTGCGCCACTTTTGCGCCGCCGTTGTGTCACGCAAGTGACGCAGCGGCGACGCAAACCATGCGCCGCGTTGCGCTATATTTACAACGTGACGCATCTAGGGAGATGCGTCACGTAGTAAACCCCTGCGCCACATGAAACCTGCGTCAGGTTTCATTTGGGCGTACCGGCGCAAGGGGGGGCGTTCCGGCGCAGGTACGCCTCGGAAAAGTGACGTAGTGAAATCTACAAGATTTCACGCAGTCACTTTTCCGACGCTGGTGCGCCAAATCCTTACGCCTGCTTCAAGCAGGCGTAAGGATTGACGCACCATGTTAGGGAAGGTTGGAACAGTGCTGGAGTTGCGTCGCGCTTGCGACACGACTTCAGCACTGCGCCAACCTGCCGCCGGCAGATGCGTCACGCATCTGCTTATCCTTGCGCCACGATGTGCCGCATTGTAAATGCGGCGCATCGGACGTGGCGCAAGGGTAAACTTGCGTGACGCATTTTCCCTGGCGCATCCCTGCTGATATGCAGGGATGCGCCAGGGAACGTAAATATGCCCCTTAGTGTTTCACTAAAGTCTTGAAGTGGTGGCCCAAACCAGGTACATCCATCTTATCATCTACCTGGATAATGTCCTCCTGACGCACTGGAGTACCACCATTGTGTCTCACCATCTTCATCTGACTGCTTTTTTCTTTCACATTCTTGGCTTCTTGGTCAAGTTCAGAAAATCCCAAGGGAAGAACTTTCTTTATTTCACCTTATCAACTACCACCTCTGATTCTTCCTCTAAGGATGCTAAGTTAATCAAGCTAGCTTCTTCATAACAACTCTTCCACAGATTTAAAATGGCTATTTCTACATTCCTCCCCTTGCACTGTCCTGGGAATCATGTTCAAACATGCAACAACAGCACTTAAAACAACTTTTACACACAAGCAGTCACAACTAAGAGAAGATATTGGAAAGCTTTCCAGCCCCATACTGCGCATAGTATTGCTCTCCAGCTGAGGGATAACTATTCTGAGAGGCCAGAGTCTATTCCAGTGCAATGCTTTAAGCACTATAGCCTGAAATTAGGATAAAAGGTGGTCTCCAAGATCAAAATAGCTGAATGAAATATCGTTCAAGGATATCATATTCTTAAGTCTAACAGTGTCCTGGGACTAAGAGGTCAGCTGGTGCAGGGCCTCTACACAGCTCCGCAGGGCCTGGGGACTCCAAAAGTAATTTAAGCATATGTCTTTGATACTTACGCTCAGATTTAGCAAGCTCACACCATGACAGACAGACGATTCATGATACCAATGGTGAAATGGAAAGTATTATTAAAAAGGATACTGTGGTGAAGGGAGAGTATTTCCAGTTTTTGAATTCAGCTCATCTGCACTTCCCTATTGTTGCTGCGCCACTCCGCTATCTGTTGAGGTGTTTCTGGAAGGCTTCAAGTTCTTCTGTGCAGAAACTCATTGGTCTACTGGAGAGTCTACTATTCAGGGGCG
This sequence comes from Calotriton arnoldi, assembly GCA_963921515.1. Taxonomy (NCBI): domain Eukaryota; kingdom Metazoa; phylum Chordata; class Amphibia; order Caudata; family Salamandridae; genus Calotriton; species Calotriton arnoldi. Next base: position 375,067 of record CAWUFW010009784.1, on the reverse strand, counting down.
GCTCCTCCATGTGGGCGGTGGAGCGTCGCCCCACTGCTTTCTCGCAGTGCGAGAAGCAGAAACATAAAATGGTATTATAATTACCATTTTATGTTTCTGCTTCTCACACTGCAAGAAAGCAGAAGGGTTTGGTTGGGGGAAGGCGGTCCTGCTCTAGGGCAGGGGAGGAGTGGCTTGCCCACTGTTGAGGGTGCTGACTGTTTGGTCGGCCCCCTGGGGCCGACCAAACCAGTCATGGGCACTCTGCATTTTCTCCATGTAGGCTGCATACAGCCTAGCCTACATGGAGAAAATGGCCTCCCCATAGACGCCTGGCTGGTCGGCGTCCTGACCAATCACAACGCTGCCATTGCAGCATTGTGATTGGCTATGGGGAGGGGAGGGAGGCTTACTGCTTCCAGGTGAGGAGCAGACACGACGCGGGACCGGGCCGGCGGAGGTAAGTAAACCTTTTTTTCTCTTTATTTTTATTTTAAGTTAAACCTCCCCCTTCCCCGCGTGACCCCCCTGCTCCCCCACCCGCGAGTCATGCCGGCCGCAACTGATACTATTATGCTCTTGTTACTCCACAGGTAAGTTTAACCCGCATGCTGTTACTCCAGCATGCTTTTACTCCGCATGACTTTACCCCACATGTATTTACCCCGTATTTTAAAGCATGTGAGATATTTTTAAATAAAAAGTGTCTCTGTTGAGAATAACGGATTATATCAAATATGTAGTAATTATAAATAAATTGGGTATTAATCGGGAATCATGTGGGGAGTATTTTAATACTGAGGTATTTGAATTTTTAAAAATTGTATAATAATAAATTCTATTTTAGCAATATATTTATAAGAGGCAGAATGCTAGGGTTGGAGGGAAAATGGGTGGGGAGTATTTTAATACTCAGTTTTTTAATTTATTAAATTGGGCAACCATTATTTTTTTATTAAATGTATAGTGTGAAAGATATATTAATGTAGTCATAAGAAACAGGATGCTAGGGTTGTAGGGGAAAAGGGTGGTAAGTATTTTAATACTCATGTATTAAATTGGGCAATAATTAATTTTAAATTAAATATAAAAAGGGGAGTTGGGGGGCTTGCTCTCCCTATAAAATGTGAAATTAATGCTATGTTAATTTGCTTATAAGCAATGGGATGCTAGGGTTGTAGGGGAAATGGGTAAGGAGTACTGTAATGCTCAAGTAATTAATTTTGTTAAATTAGGTGGTAAATAATTTTAAAGTACATCTAAAAGAGGGGTTGGGAGGTTCCCCCATTAAAATGAGAAGAAATGCTATAGTAATGTATTTTTAGGTGATAGGATACTAGGATTGTAGGGGGAAAGGGTACAGGTGTAAAGTAATTTTTTAATAATGGTAGCACGAACAGTATAATTCAGTATATTAGTATAATGTACATAATGATGGGGTGTTCTTTTGAATGTCCCATTTATCATTCAGGTTTCCCTGTTCTCTAGAGTTACGAGGTTGTGCACAGTACTGAAGAATAATATTTTTATGAGGTTTGCTACTGTTGTATATTAGGAAAGGATCCTATGTGTAAGTTTCTGTTAGTTCAGGAGGCATTGTTATTTTACTTAGGGTTTTAGGTTGATTTAGAATCTGTCTTTTTCGACAAACCATTCAATTTAAATTTGGTGCTGTTGGTAGGTCTCCAGCTATATCTGTAAGAATGTTTGTTGAAACCGTCCGTAGCACTGAATCTGAGGACTCACTAGAAGTAGCAGCTAATGATTTTATTTGTTTGGCTGTGTCTCTCACTTTTGAATCTGTTGCAAGGGCAGAATGATTGTGCTTAGTATTGTTTTCAATATGATCATATAAAGTAATCACTCTGCCTCTACAAGAGGTTGAGTAGTAAGTTACACATCTCCAGTGAGCCATTGGCTCAGTATTTCTGTCTTTGCAGTAAACATACCCATTATATTTTAGTAACATATGTCCATATTTTTACATTGCATAGGTTACTAATGGCATGCATTCCTTGGTTCTGACGTGCTTGAATCTATTGGAAAATAATTTTAAAAAAAATATTAAATAAATGTTCAACGAGTTCTGTAGTATAAGTAAATGTTCAGGGGCAGATTTACAAGCCCCTTGCGCCACTTTTGCGTCACTTTTCCCATGTTAAAAATGAAGCAAAAGTGGTGCAAGGACACTTGTAAATAAACCCCTCAATATTTAGAAGTTTCGCCTGGAAAAAAATGATAATTAATATGTGCTGAAAAATAAAATGTTAGTTTCAAAAGATTTTATTGTTTACCTGTCCTTTTCATTTATTTACCATGCATGGTGTTACACTTTGAAATTTTGAAGATATTCTTGATTGCGATGCTCTTTTGTGCTCCTTTTGAGGGAGAGATCGTTGGTCTCTTGTAATCTGTAGATAATAGTATGTCTGAAATGTTAAATCGAGTATTTAGAAAAAAGTTTATTTATTTTCTGCAACAGAAAATATGAAAGCTTGATACTGCTGCTGAAAGAAAATATTATTCTGGTAAAAAAAGAATGTTTAATGTGCAAAAATACATTTATAATATCTGCAACGTTTTTTTAAATTACTGTAACTGCTTCTGAAAAAAATGGATTATTAGAAAATACAATAACTATAAGTAATATTTATCTCAAATCCCTGTTTTTTCTCTGCTTCTTGTGTATTCATTTTATAGAACTTAAGACCCTTTAAAATAAAAAAAGTATAAATTATCAAACATGTATAATTCTTCATTTTTCAATTCAATTCCAGTACTTTATTCGGATAGAACATATCCATAAAAGAACAAATCACACATTGATACATAAAACACACAAATACATGGTGATCATAAAAACATTATGTAAAAACCAATTCAACAGGAATATTAATTATACAGTACACATTGTATTGCTTGCACGAACAGTAGTTGTCAAAAGGCACCCACGAGAAATACTAATTCATCATCTTCCAAATTAACGATGGTACTAAGTGCATCTTTGTAATGTACAAGTGGATACCTTTTAAAAAAAGATATTAAAAACAATTTGGCATATTGTGTATAAAACTTACAGAAAAATAAAAAGTGTGATATAGATTTCCCTGACCCACCATCAACACGGGCATAGCAGAAAGTCAAGGTTAGCCAAGGGGGAAACATAATAAAAACTTCACTGTGCCAGCCCTTAGCCGAAAGAGGAGTCCCCACTCCCAACGACCCATGGGTTTAGTGAGTTAACTAGCCAACTGATGTTGAACATTCTCGATGGACATGAAAGTGGCTACGGATGGCTTCCTAGACTCCATGTCAAGTTTGTCCTTTCTATAATATGTATATAGGGCCGACCGTAGGTCTTTTTTATTTACAGTATCTATCTCGTGGGGGCTGTCAAAGATGTGTTCATGGTCGATCCTATGCAAGCTAGGTCGCACCTCAGCTAGCTATGGGATATCCATGCCCTTATCGCACTTGAGACAATCTCTTATAATTTCTCTTGTGAGGGATGCCGCTGTATTTTTCCAAATGGCGAGGCAAAATAGAGTAGGGCGAGCATTTATGTAGTCCTCAATATAATGTAGGATTAATTCACTGTGCCAAACATATCGGGGCGTAGAGATAGGGGCTCTCAGAAGTTTACGGCAGAAACTATTCTCGTCAAGCTGAATGGTACTAGTCTTTGAGAAGCCCCATATCTCAGCGCCATAAGTTGCCATAGGTATGCACTGAAATGTATACTTTTTTTAAATAGCTGAAACAACCTCCGACCTTCTGGGTTGGGGGAGACTGAGAACCGAATTAATTGCTTTAGAGGACTTGTTCCTACAGGATGCCAAGTGGTCAGTCCATAATCCATTAGTAGCAAAAACCAGCCCTAAGTAGGGAAAAGTGCTAGTGCAATGTAAGCTCTGGTTTCCCACAGAAATAATATTTAAAGCACGCTTCCTCGGGCCGGAAGCCATTATAAAAGATTTTTTAGAATTAGTACATAAATCTAAAGTGGCCATAAAATCAACAAAGCCCCTCACAAAGAGACGCAAGGCATTACGTTTGCGGCCCATTAGGACTGCGTCGTCAGCGTATAACAGGGCTGGGAGTGCCTGGCCATTAATTCTTGGGACGTCTTTGATAAGCACAATTAGGGAGGTGTGCAAGTTGTTAATATATAGAATAAAGAGTAATGGGGCCAGAACGCATCCATGGGAAAACCCCTGTACAAACATTAATATCATTGGAGACCTCCTCACCCGTGTTAATTCTGATCCTGGCTTTCAGATCCCTATGCAGCTATGCTAAAAAATGTACTAAAGCCTCATCCAACCCATATTCTAGTAAAATGGACCACAGGTGGGACCGATTAGCATAATCAAAAGCAGAGGTCAGGTCCATAAAAGCTAAATATATAGGTGACCGCTGTGCAATTGTATATTTCCCAATTATTAGGTTAAGGTTAAAGCATTGTTCGATAGTGCCTGCCTTGTTCCTAAAACCGAGTTGAGAAGGTTGTAAAATGGAATTCTCTTCGGTCCAGATTTTGATCTTATTATATAATGCCCTTCCTAGGATTTTCAATGTGGTGTCAATCAGGGAAATAGGTCTGTAACATCATGGTTGGGAGCGGTCACCCTTTTTAAAAATTGGAACAATGATGCTGGTTGACCAAGTGCTTGGTTGCAGGGGGTGTACTAAGTTATTAAAAATGTTTAGCAGGAGCGGGGCCCAAAAATCTGGTTTATGCTTAATGAGGTCTATAGGTAACCCGTCAGGGACTGGGGCTTTATTACCCAGTCTCTGATGTATAGCTTCTTCTACTTCGGACAAAGATATTGATACTGTTGGGGCGGGGAACTCTGGCAGGTCTTTTTCGTATATGGAAGCTGTATATATCGTAGAGAAGTGGGAAGCAGTATGTTAGAATGGAGAGGCAGACCAGGGAAGGGCAGAAAGATCTCTTTCAGGGGCTATATCTCAATGCCAGATCCATCTCAAAACATGTGGCTGAAATCTGGGACCTGCTAGTCGACACTAAACCAGACATATGTCTCTTCACTGAGACCTGGTTGAATAATGACTCCACACCGGTATTGGCAATGGCCTTTCCGGCAGAATACTCGGTTGTCCGTTTGGACAGACCAATAAAGCGGGGCGGCGGCTTAGCTATCGCCACACGCCCCCCTATCATATTAAGACCTTGGACACGGTCTCCTCCCCAAATTTAGAGCTGCTGATTTTCAGAGTAGAGCGTGCCCAAACCATCGAGTGGGCGGGAGCTCTAGTATATCGTCCTCCTGGAGGCAGCAAGAAAGAGTTTTGCACAACGCTACTTGAAAGGTTGGCCCCGTATATACTTCAGACGGATAAATTTCTACTAGCGGTGATTTTAACCACCACCTAGAGACTCTCGCCAACACTGAGTCTGCTAGCCTAGTGGCAGCTATGGAGTCACTTGACCTATTGCCAAGAGTGGCCAGTCCCACACATGTCGCTGGCCATATGCTGGATACCATATTCTCTAACATCCCTGAATTAGTAGTTGAACCCCCTCAAATCTTAGGCTGGACAGACCAAAAGGCGCTAAGCTTCTCCGTGTTGCTCACTAAGCCGGTCGCCTGCGCACAAATCCGCAAGGACCTCCGGAGATCCTGGAAAAAGGTGACCGCTTCTGCCTTTAGTCGAGTTTACATCGCCCCTTTGTTTACAATGGGCAAAGAATGTGACTCAGCCTTGGGAAGGCTCGAGGCCTCAATCTCAGAGGCTCTTGATACCATAGCCCCACTCAAGAGGGTAAAAATTCAGGAGAGGGCAACCCCAGCCCCCTGGTATTCAGACACTCTCAAGAGGGAAAAAGCCATATGTAGGGTCAAGGAAAGGAAATGGAGGAAATCTAAATCAGAGCTAGATGAATTACTCTATCGAAGGGCTCATAGAGCATATCTCAACAGCTGTAATGTAGCCAGAAGAGCACATCTTGGCTCCCACATTATGGAGGCGAAAAACTCCTCAAAGGAGCTCTTCAAGATTCTGAAGGAATTCACTAACCCGAAGGCCAACAACCCGCTGCCGCCTTCCACCCAGGAGCTATGTGACGATTTAGCCACTCATTTTACTTACAAGATTGACATAATCTATCGTTCCTTCGGGACGGAGGAGACAGACCATCCGACAGCCCCTCCTCAGGAAAATCAACTCCCTTTTAGCCTAGAATACTTCCCCGATATCACGGGTGAACAAGTGGGCTTCTTACTAAGTCACGTGAACTCAGGATCCCCATTAGACCCCACACCGCCTGCCGTTATGTCAGAACTCAGCCTGGTCTTAGCTGACGCGCTTGCTGAAGTTTGCAACATCTCGTTAGACACTGCCACGTTTCCCCGTAAGTGGAAAAGCGCAAGCATTAAACCATTGCTCAAGAAGGCGCTTGCTGATTCTACCGATCTACAAAACTATAGGCCCATATCCATCCTCTCGTGCTGCTCTAAGGTAATGGAAACACATATAAACCGGCATCTTTCCTGCTATCTGGAACAAAATAATTTATTGAACTCATCCCAGTCCGGCTTCCGTGCCTCCTATAGCACTGAGGCTGCACTGCTGGAGGTTACGGACACAATAAGGCTGTCACTGGACAGGAGGACCACAGTGATGCTAGTCCTCCTTGATCTGTCAGCAGCCTTTGACACCATCTCTCATAAGATCCTGCTGGATAGGCTGCGAGGTATTGGTGTCAGAGGCATGGCCCTTAAATGGATACAAAGCTATCTATCAGACAGAACACAATGCGTTCAGCTGGATTCCTTTGTGTCACAGACCACATTGGTGGATAGGGGAGTCCCACAGGGATCCATTCTAAGTCCCACCTTGTTTAATGTATATGTGGCCCCCTTAGCTGAAATCATCAGAGGCTGTGGGTTTGGGACCATATCGTATGCTGACGACAAGCAGGTGATTGTCCCCATAGAGGAGGACGCTGCAGCAACTAAATCAAAGTTTAAAAACTGCATGTCCAATATTGCAATATGGATGAGGAAGAACTTCCTACAGCTTAATTCCACTAAAACAGAGATACTGCTGTTCGGGAAGGCTGAGGAAATATGGACCTCCGACTGGTGGCCTGCAGAGCTGGGAGAAGCACCTTCTCCAAAAAACTGGGCCAAGAATCTAGGCATCAGGATCGATAATAAGCTATCAATGGAGGAGCAGGTGAAGACACTGTCAGGCACCTGTTTCGGAACCATGCGGATGCTTAGAAAGATCTTCCCTTGGATCCCACTTCCGGCAAGAAAAACCCTCATTCAGTCGCTCTTGGTCAGTCGACTGGATTATGGCAATTCTCTGCTCGTTGGAATAAGGGAAGACCTATTATCAAAACTTCAGGTGGTGCAAAACACAGCAGCCCGCCTCGCCCTTAACAAACCGGCGCGCACCCCTTCTTTACCTCTCCTGCGCCAACTACATTGGCTTCCGATTAGGAAACGAGCCATTTTCAAGATGCTGTGTATGGTCTTCAAGTCTCTACAGGGAAAAGGCCCAGCCTACTTTAAAGAGAAACTAGCCCTGTATCGACCTGTGCGTCAGTTAAGATCTAGCAATCGCAATCTGCTCTGCACGCGGAGAATAAACAAGGCTAAAATGGGTGGTCGAGCCTTCTCTCATTTAGCCCCCAGCCTCTGGAACAGTCTTCCCGAGGAGATCCGGGCCTGTGCCGATCTGTTCAGATTTAAGAAATTGCTCAAGACCTGGTTGTTCTAGGATTTTCTGCTCATTGGTATTTTCTTCTCCGGCGCCGAGAGATCCCCCTGGGGATGATTCGTTGCGCTTAACAAATGAGTATAAAAAAAATAAATAAAAAAAAGTGAGCTTCCCAAACCTCACTGGTTATATTACAGCTAATTGGTGTTAATGTTTGTCCCATTGCTCTCATATCCTTTACAGCAGACCAAAAAAGTTTGCCATTCTTTGAACTAGCAGCACTAGCGAGTGTATCCCATCGATCGTTCAGCAATTCTTCCTTCCTCAAGGAGATAACTAACTTGTACTGCTTCCTTAAGGACTGAACTGAGAGATGACACCTCGGTTTCATGGATAGGGCCTGGCGTAACTGGTAGTTTACTGCTTAGCACTTTCTATTAAACTATCTAGGGCCATGAGGTGAATTGGCAGCAGGTTTCAATAGCGCAGATTTGATGGCTGCACAAAGTGTGTGAATGCAGTGATTACCTCGGGGCTGGGTTCCTGCACTGTCAAGCATGAATCAAAGAGTCGTGAATTTTCCCTGGCCACCCTAAGAAACAAATCTGCACTATTAAACCCTCGCCAAGCCAATCTTAGTTTGTCTGTTGAGGGTACCAAATTCCTTGTGCCACACTCTATTCTATACACGGGCCTGGAGGACAATCTCAACACTACTTTAATCGGATTATGATCGCCGTGATTTGTAGGAACAACCTCGGCATACAATAAGAAGTCCCCTAGACTGGGGGAGATAAAAATGTAATCAATTGTAGTGATGGAGCAAGGACTCATAAATGAGACTTGCTCGTATGCAATCTCCTCATAGTATTAATTTATTAAATTTGTATTGTCTCTACTAATCCTTGCATACACTACACGAATAGTAAGGATGCTTGCCTATGTGTTTTATTAATGAATAACGCTTGTCCGTAATCCAAAATGGCCGCTAAAGCGCGGGAACCCTACTGCGCATGTCCCAACCACATCACGTGTTGTGACGTCTCTTCTTGCTTGGTGGGAAATTTCTGCTTCTGCGCAGTGTGCATTAAAATGGCTGCTTGATGTTTTCACATGCTTCAGCTTGCTCTCATGTAATTATTAAACTGTCGTTTCTCTAACGCTACTAATGCGGGATAGAATTTATAATTAAATGGGAATAGAGTAGAAAGAGTGGGCATACAGTGAAACGTTTTATTTGTGATTTTAATGTTTTCTTCTTTGACTTTTATTAGTTCGTAAACTTGGGCCTGGGTTTTGGTGAACTGAAAGCTCGTGTGACAAAGATTCCGCACATGTGCCCTGAGAGGTAGACGAGAAAGAAAAAGATGAAGTCAACTTGGACATCACCCAAGGCCATGACCTGCTGGCCGACACCACTGCATACCAAGATGTTCTCGTCGAAAAGAAACATTTTATATGAATAAATTGTAAATTTTGTCATGAGACGGGTGGGAAATAAAGCAAATGTATTAAATTGAAGGGGCGGTAGTTTAAAAACAATAGGCTTCAGAAATACAAGGCAAATCAATATGGTGTGAGAATCCACCCCCTGTCCCTGTCCACTCAGAAGTAGTGGTCCCATATTTTAGCAACATTAAGGGGAGGTACATGGGTGTAGAAGGGTATAATAGATATAGAATTAGTTTATTAGTTAGCTTAGCACAGAACGCGAAGAAGAGCTCCAGACTGCCAAGCTGATCGATTGCAGACTGAACCGCTGTCCAGAGAGGTCCTGAGGAGGGGGCGGCGGAGTCCATTAGAAGGAAGGCACGGGAGAATCGAGGAGAAGCCGAGTATCAGAGAGGGGAACGACGCAGGCATCGTTGTAGAGAGGTCACCGGTCCTGTCCTGATCCTGGAAGAAGTCTTTGCTCTTCATCCTTCCTGGGTCCTATTCTTTCCAACTCCTTGGCTAAAGGGGTTTGGTTCTCGCACTTAGGTAAATATAATGCAACCTTTAGTTGCGCTGCTGTCTCTATCCTCTCCTTTTCTTAGGGACCGTCATTGATTAGCAATAGTTATTCTATGCTTCATCTTGGGTATTGCGATTAAGTACCGTGTGGTTCTGTATTTTACTCTGCTAAATCTTTAGATAAACATTTTAAAACTTCCTGACTCAGTGGTTATTTCAGGATTATGTACTATAATGAATGTCACTCATTTTAAACTTCCCAATTAGCAAAGGATTCATTGGTAAGTCATTACTCTTCATTCGGAAGGTAATTGGTAGCAGGGATTTTTATAAGAGTAACAACTGATAAAACCCAGCGTAAGTATTAGCGTAGTATGAATGTATGGGCCCAAGTGAGTATTTGGTGTATGAATGCTGTTTGCTAATATCGCGCTGGATCAGTTTTCTGGTAATCAGAGGATGGTTACTCTTTGTTAATTGGGTAATGAGAATTTTATTTTTTATGAACTAACATCCGTGTATTCAAAGTTTGTTTTATGTTGTCCAGAAACCCCAGGGAAAATAGAATAGCGGTTGGTAAGTGGAAGCCATACTGCAGTGAGGTTATCTGTCAGGCAGAATAAGTACTGAAAAGTTAAGCAGGACTATCAGTACTGGTTAGGGAATCTATGCGTGTGAGTAATAGCAAAAGAGTATGCTGGTGAAAATTTGATGTTATATCACCTAGAAAGGGTAACATTGAAGAAGTAACAGGTACTTCTGGAGCTTGTGTGAAGAGTAAACGGAAGGGTTTTACTCGTAGTGTATGTTTAGTAAACGGAAAGGTTTTACTAAGTGTGAGAGAAACTATCTTTTTCGAATTTAGAGAAACTGGCACGATAGCGAATGTTTTATGTTGTTACTGAAATTCAATAAAAAATTGTAGAGAAAATAAGTTTGCGTACGAATTTGTAAAGGGAGGGTCAGTTGCCGGAGAGGGAGCTGACGTCAGAAAACGCCGCGCTGGGATTGGTTGAATCAGCGGGTGTGGAACGACTCTTGTAAAGGAGGGGTCAGTAGTCAGGAGCAGTACTGACGTCACATGTGCCGCGCTGGGATTGGTTGAAACAGCGAGGGACAGTGAAGAGCAGATTGTAAAGGAGGGGTTGACAGAGAAACGTCACCAAAAGGCCGCGCAAGGATTGGCTCGGGAATAAAAGATAGCAGACACTTGATTGGTTGATATTCTAGAAGCTAAAATCTTAGTGGGTAGAGATTGCATGTTAAAACGCGATCCGACTTTAACAGGAACTCGTCCGGATAGGAGATTCCTAGGTTTTGCAGAATATAATTTTATATACCGAAGATTAGATAGAATGTATGGAGAGAAGAGAAAAATGTCCTTTCTGCAAAAGATTAAGAACTATTTTAAAAAGGATAAACCAATCAAAACTAGGGAAGGAATTATCATTCCACCAGCTAAAACGCCCGCTTCATTTATGATGATGGAGAGAGGTTATCATACTTGTGTATGGATAGAGAATTGGATAGAATATACCAAAAATGATGGAATACTAGCATTTCCCAAGAATGGTACCTTCAATGGAAGAATTCTTCAAAATTTGAGATTGAGGATGAATGACTTAGAACCCAGACCTAGATTAACTCAATACGAAGCCTTAGAGGAATTGGAAACCGAGGCCTTTGAGCGTGACCGATCCAGGAGTAATAGGGGTTATCGAGGATTTTTCCCCAGATACCAACATGAGTCTAGGGACGGTCAGATGAAACAATGGAGAAGGGCAATGATTACAGAAGGACTATATCCATTGTTAACAGCAGAGGAAAAATTAGGAAGTAAATGCACAGAAAAGACAAAACATTTAATGAGAAGTGACGATTCTGAAGACGAATTTATGGAAGAAATGTTAAGGAACCCCCCACCATATCAGGAAGGGACAAGTGGATGCACCCCAAGTGCACCACTGTTAAAAACCCCATTAGTACCACAGGTAATGCATGAATTCACCCCTAGTAGAATACTTCATGACAAAGAAAGGGAAGCCCTAGAGAAGACCAGAGCAGAATTAATACAGAAAATAATACAGATAAAAGTACATCCTGATTCATTGACCATACCTGTAACAATTGGTCCAGTAGTTCCATTATATGGTACTCAGGGAAACTGTCCTCCACCGATACTTGCACCGACTCCTGTAAACGCTACAAAACCTGAAGCAGTAGTAATGGTTGAAGATCACTTTAGTGACAGCGAATCCACAATATCATTGATGGATTTACCCATTCGAAATTCTGTCAATATTACTCCCAAGAGAACTACACCTGGGTGTTCAAAAGATATAAGTCTAGTAACTTCATTAGGAGCGAAAAGTGCCACAATAGTAACCGCTGAAGATTTAGAAAGGTGGGCACAAGAATCAGATAAACAGTGCACACCTCCAAAAATAATAGACATTCATAAATTGAAAGGTGAATTAGAAGAATTAATAGCAGGAAATATAGGACTAGATCGCTTAAATACCTATGATGATGAAGAATTATTATTTATGTGCAGGAGTATCACAAGAAATGTAAGATTATTCCATGAAAAATTATCCAATTTAGCACTACAGATGGGAATAGAAATAGGGAGATCAAAGGTGTTGCAGAAACCCTATAGAGCAGAATTTTCAGAAAAAGATTTAGAAAACATGAATGCCTCTGGAAGAAAATTACAAGTAAGGGAATTAATGATAGTTCTACAAAAATGGGGAGACCTAGATAGATGGAGAACTAGATGGGCCAAGAAAAAGGAAGAAGCACGATCCAGTAGAACAGCATCGGAATATGTGATGAAAGAAACAGGGAAAGCTGACCAAATGTACCCAATGCGAGAAGTTGCGGGAGGAGGATATATACATGTCCCATGGAGCAGACAGGATATTTTGTCATTCACAAATGATTTTCCAAAGTTGAGAGAAAAACCAATTGAATGGTACAAGCAGGTTGAAAGGTTTGTGAAGGTGTCAAAGGTATTGTTAAAGGACTTAGATGGTTTGTTTGACATAGTGGTACCTGCCGATTTGTGGACAGATTGTAAAATTACAGTTGATTGGCCAAGTGACGAGTATCCTAGAGATCCGAAAACAGGTGCCCCGTCAAATGATGTGATGAAAAAGTATCAGCAGGTGATAACTTACCTGAAAGGGAAAATACTACCGAAAGAAACAGATTGGGTGAAAATAGACCGAACTACACAAGAAGCTAATGAATCAGTACATTCCTACTATGAGCGTTTATTGCAGGTATTTAAACAGTATAGTGGATTTGAAGACATTGGAGACAAGAACATGAGTCAGTTTGTGTATCGATTTGTTTACGGTTTGAAGCCAGAGATTTGTCAGATGATTAAACAACACATGCTGTGTTGGCAAGGGAAACCTATCGACGAGATTTTGAAATATGCAAAATATTGTGGAGATGATATTGAGGATAGGCATAAGAAATTACAGGAGAAGGTAATGTGGGCACAGGTGAAAATGGCCGAGAAACAGGGAATTAATTTGGAAAATCCGAGTGAAAATCAGGGAAAGGATTCTGGAACGAGTGGTGATACTGGGAATGGTGGAAAAATGAGAGGACGAATGAGTAGAGAAGAAGCTAAAAAGAAATTTCCTTGTCATGGATGTGGAAAATTGGGGCATTGGAAGGATGAATGTAAAAAGATTCGGAATAATAATGGCACAAATCAAAATTTAAATCCACAGACGCAGAATTACTCACAGCAGGGTGTAAATCCTCAGAGTCAGTTGCCACCTGCACCTATTCAGGGTAATGTAAGCAGAGCAAAGCACGGTACAGACATCGGATATCAAGGAGGAAGTGGTAAGAATGATTATATAACCTCACAATTTCTTTTACAGGACGATTTCTGTCAATACAGTTCATGACGGTGCCTAAGAGAGGGAGAAGGAGTGCGTACTTGGCGCATCCTTATCGGTAGATCAGTCAGGTCCATATGTTGAAGGAAATGTGAAAGGTAATGATATTACTTTTCTGTTGGATACTGGTGCTACCCGGTCTACTGTAAGAACAGCAGACATTCCAGACCTTCCTCTCTCTGGTGAAAATATCCAAGTAGTGGGGGTAGCTAATCAAAGGATTAGAACACCTCTTACCGAACCAATGGAAGTTAAAATCGGAAACTTCAGAGAAATGCATCAATTTCTAGTATGCGATTCTAGCCCAGTAAACTTATTAGGCAGGGATTTGTTGTGCAAAATGAACTGCACAATATTTTGCACACCGGGTGGTGTGGCAGTTCAGACACCAGATGAAGATCATGTATATAAAATTATGATTGCAAAACAGGGTACAGAAGTAGATGAGATGTTTTCGGTATTAACAAAAGACGAGTTGCCAGAAGAATTAAAAGGTACAGTAAACCCCATAGTATGGGATTTCACAGGAAAAGAAGTAGGACTTATGGCTAAAATAGACCCAGTTAAAATTACTGTAAAAGAAGGTGCAATTTTCCCAAATACCAGACAGTACAAAATGAGTGCAGAAGTAAAGGCAGGAGTCATTGAAGAAATTAATCGAATGGTTGAGCAAAACATACTAAAAGAAGTAATGAGTAGCCCATGTAACTCACCAATCATGGGACTAAAGAAACCTAGTGGAAAATATAGGATTGTCCAGGACCTGCGAAAAATAAATAAATTAGTGGAACCATGTTGTCATATAGTGCCAAATCCTGCAGTAATTCTATACCAAATTCCTTGGAGTGCAGGATGGTTCACAGTAATTGATTTATGTCAAGCGTTCTTTTCAATACCATTGCATCCAGATAGCCAGTATCTCTTCTCATTTAAATTTGAGAACAAAGTCTATGTATGGAATCGTGTTCCTCAGGGGTACACGGAAAGTCCTTCCATTTTCAATCAGATATTGAAAAAGTGCCTTGAGAAACTAGTGATGCCAGGAAGTTCAGTCCTAGTGCAATATATCGACGACTTGTTGGTGGCATCGAACACCAGAGAGGACTGTGTTGTTGATTCCATAGCACTAAATCTTTTGGCAGAAGAAGGGCACAAAGTCTCACCTGAAAAGTTGCAGTTTTGTACAACAGCTGTTAAATATCTGGGACATCAAATTGAGAGGGGGAAAAAGAAGAATAACCACGGAAAGAGTACAATTGATTAAGAAAATGCAAATGCCTGTAACCCAAAGAGAAGTGAGAATGTTCCTAGGAATAGTAGGTTACTGTCGACAAAGGATACCAGGATTTTCCTTGTTAGCGAAGCCCCTAATTCAAATGACAAGAAAGAAAGCAAAGGACCCAGTTGATTGGGATGATGAGAGTGCAGGAGCTTTTGTAAAATTGAGAAATGCTCTGTGCTCAGCACCAGCCCTAGGCATGCCGGATTATAAAAGAGAATTCGCATTATTCTGTCATGAAAGAGAAAATTGTGCACTTTCTGTCCTAACCCAGAGACACGGTTTAGACAGACGTCCTATAGCATATTTTTCTGCTACATTGGACCCAGTGGCAGCCGCATTGCCAGGATGCTTAAAAGCAGTGGCAGCTACTTGTTTGAGCATTGAACAAAGTGAGTCAATTGTGATGGGACATCCTGTAAAGGTGTTTGTTCCACATGCTGTTGTGATTCTATTGACAAGAACCAGAACACAACATCTTACTCCTAGTCGGCTGACTAAATATGAAAGAATAATAATGGGTGCTGAAAATGTGACCATGGTAAGGTGTACTATAATAAATCCAGCAACCTTACTACCAGACCCATATCATGAGAAAATTAAAGATGACGAAGAAAATGAACATGATTGTTTACAGATTACAGAGTTATGTACGAAACCTCGCCCAGATATAGAAGAACAACCCCTCAGAAGGCCAGACAGGGAGCTATTTATTGATGGTTCATGTCAAAGACATGAAGATGGTAAATTAACTGCTGCCTATGCGGTATGTGAATTAACTGGAATAGTCGAAGCATCCTATTTACAAGGAGTCAAATCTGCACAAGTAGCTGAATTGATTGCATTGATAAAAGCCTGCAAAATTGGGAGGAATCAAAAAGTAACTATATTTACAGATAGCCAATATGGTTACGGGGTTGTGCATGATTTTGGCCAACTATGGATGCAGAGGGATTTCCTGACTTCTTCAGGATCCCCCATTAAAAATGGACAGTTTGTAAGGGAATTGCTGGAAGCAATACAATCACCAAAAGAATTGGCTGTGGTGAAGTGTGCCGCACACCAGTCAGGAGATGACTGGGTGGTAGTCGGCAACAGATATGCAGATCTGGTGGCCCAACATTGTGCCAAAAATAGATTGTCAGTCAATAAAAGGGTGGAAAGAATGGGAATCAGCTGCCAACTTATGCTGTATATGCCACCTGAAACTTGGAATGATGTAAAGAGATTACAAGATGATGTTGATGAAAATGAAAAGAATTTGTGGATCAAAGTGGGTTGTTCCCAAAGAGGAGATGATGAAGTGTGGATCAGTGCTGATGGCAGACCAGTCATGCCAGACTGTTTACTCTCACAAATGGCCAGAATGTATCATGGAGACACACACATAGGGAGAGATGCAATGATTAGGCTTTTTAGACAAAACTGGTACAATCCGAAGTTCAGGGCTGTTGCAGAGAGTCTTTGCCAGAGATGTTTAACTTGCCAGATGCACAATCCAGGGAGGAAGACAATAATTGGGTTTGGAAAAATTGGAAAGGCAGAAGGACCATTTATAAGACTACAGTTCGATTTCATACAGTTACCACCATACAGAGGGCTGAAATATGTACTAGTCATAGTGTGTCTGTTTTCAAAGTGGGTGGAGGCTTACCCTACCAGGAGAAATGACAGCATTACAGTCGCAAAACTGTTGCTACGAGAGCTCATTCCTAGGTTTGGTTTCCCAGTAACTTTGGAATCAGATAGAGGAAAACATTTTAACAGTGAAGTGATCCAAATAATCTGTGAAGCATTCCATATTAAACAGAAACTGCACTGTGCATATCGTCCAGAGGCTTCTGGAGTGGTTGAACAATTGAATGGCACTATAAAGTCAAGATTGGGAAAAATGTGTGCATCAACATCATTAGAATGGCCAGATGCATTGCCACTTGTTTTAATGGGACTCAGAAGCATACCTGACAGAAATACAGGATTGAGCCCCACGAGATAATGATGGGAAGAGCAATGAGACAAACACATGTTCCCACAAACAAATTGCTGAATATATCTGATGATATGGTACTGGACTATTGTAAAGGACTGGCTGACCTAGTGCGTTCTGTCTCTCACCAGGTTGGAGAAGACGCAGTTTCCAGGCAGCCTGAACGAGAACATGATGTGAATCCTGGTGACTGGGTGGTAGTGAAGAATCACACCAGAGTAAGTGTCTATCACCCAGATGGGGCAGTCCTTGTCAAGTAATACTGACCACAAATACAGCAGTGAAGTGTGACGGATTTCCTAATTGGATTCACGTAAGCCACACCAAAAGAGTACCAGACCCTGAAGAAGAAAATCCTCAGTCAGCATCGATCACTGAGGAAGCTGAAGGTTGCCCAGCTGAGGAATCTCAGGCTCGAGATTCAAGAGAAGCTGAAAAAGAACAACAGAGCACAAGTCAGGACTGGATACCGGTGATAGAAATTCCTGAAGTTTACCACAGAACAAGAAGTCAAACAAGATTGGAGGAAATTGAAGAAGATCAGATAGGTGAAGAAGAAACAGCTCAGGAAAACGAAGATCACACAATAATAGAACCTGAGCAGGACCAGATAGGGAAAGGAAACTGGGCTCAAAATAACGAAGAACCAACGAGTTTTGAGCAGGAACAGACAGGTTTAGAAGAATCCGGTCAGGCTGCAGAAGTACAAAGTGCAATAAGCCCTGATCAGAACCAGTTAGATCAGGAAAATCACACAGAAGAAAAAGATCTCGAGAAAAATGAACATGAAGAAATAAATCAAGCACAAGGTCAATTATTGGAAACTCACAGTAGAGCTGCTGAAGAAAAACAGATCAGACCTGAAAAAGAGCAAGAAAGAAAAGCAGTAATTGCAGAAAATGAAACAGTACTAAGCAGTGAAAATAAAAAGATTTCTGAAGACGAAGATAAAGAAACAGTGCAAACAAAGAAAACAAGAAAAGGAGATCATTGGCCGAGTGTCATTAAAAGAGTAAAATACCACATAAAAACCAGAAGTGACGATCCAGATCAAGTAAATGAAGTGACAAGCCAAACTGAACAACAGAATAAAACTGAGAAAAGAAGAAGTAAAAGACTGAAACTTGTGAATAACAAATTCAAGGGTCCTGATTGGACTTACATTATTCTTGAAGATTACGAAAGTTCAGAGTCAAGTGAAAGTGGTGACGAAGGAACAAGTGCAGAACTAACGTACAAAAAGAAACAAGACCACCTTGACTGAGCAAAAGAGTCATATAAAGAAAAAAAGGAAATAGATAAGAAGAGCGATCTTCCTTGTCGAAAATGCCTGATGATAGAGTTGCTGGGAGACCAAAACAGAGATGTTGTAGAAGATGCTGTGCAATATGCATATGTAGTCTAGTAATGGTGCTTATAGTATGGTTAGTCCTGATTGTAGCAGTTCCTTACCTTATGATAATGGATAAAATAATTAATAATGAAACTAAGGAGAGGACAGCAGACATGAAGGGCAATAGAGTAGAACTAATAGCAGAAAATGAACCAGAATTTCATCATGAAATAACTGATAACGACACTAGTTTAAATGTTTTCACAAAGTTATTATTTCAGTATGTAGATACCATGGAAGTTAGTAATTGTTATGTCTGTATGAAGTTACCTGAATCAGTAGCAGAAGGATTAACATATCATCACTTACAACTGACATATGGCATATCATGTAGTGTTTTGTCTAGTTTATTTTATAGAACAGGGAGACTTCAATATTATTATTCAAATATAGATGTGATATTTTCTGAGGTTCCGATTCGAAAGAGTATGAACCCAGTGCTTAGTAGTCAAGACGCACAGTTTATGGGAGAATTTTTCTTAACAATGAAATCAATAGACATAACACATGCACATAGACACAATCTAACATGTTCTTTACATGAAGAGGTTAAAGACTGATTATAACAATGTTTTCATCGGTACCAGTGAATGTGAACATAATTTCTTAATTCTTGGAGGTTGGGGAATCAAAGGAGGAACAGTTTCAGTTTTTCCTGGAATCTATTATGTGTGTGGGAATAAGGCTTACTTTAGGCTTCCTGCACGGTGGTATGGAAGTTGTTATTTTGGAATAGTATTTCCAAAGATATACCACGTAAAAAGAAACACTGGGAGCAATGAAAACAATAGTGAATTAATACGTAGTAAAAGAGCTAGTTTTTCTGAAATTGTAGGTGATATATTTGGTGCATTGATACCTTCAGTGGGAATAATTCTGAACTCAAGGAAAATATGTAAATTGTCTACGGTGGTTGATCGTTTATCAACGGATACTGCTGGAGGATTTCTAATGATTAATGCGGAGATGGTTGCGATTAGATCTATGGTGATGCAAAATCGACTTGCTCTTGATATTATATTGGCAAAAGAGGGCGGAGTCTGTAAATTATTGAAGACGAAACACTGTTGCACTTATATTCCTGATAAGAGTGCGGAAATTGGAACGTACATACAGAATATAACTAAACTTGAGAAGGAACTAAAACCACTGGAAGTTGATAGTGTATGGGAAAGATTGACAAGTAGTATTGCGTCAATTGGTACCTGGTTTGCTAATGTAGGAAAAGGACTTGTAGGTCAAATATTAGTACCCTTAGCAGGGATAGCAATAATAGCACTGACAATAATAATATGGTGCAAATGTTGTAGAAAGAATGGAACATATAATGTGACAGGAAAAGGAAAGAAGAGAAAATTAGATGAAATAGAACTTGAAGAATGGAGAAGTGAATTATACAAGAAATTGAAAGGGGATGGTAAAAATAGAAAATGTAAAAATAAGAGTGAAACTATTTGCTAGAAGTTGGCATCTGATTGTGGGTAGTATTTTGATGGCTCAGAAACGCCATCAGAGAGGGGATTGATGGAGCAAGGACTCATAAATGAGACTTGCTCGTATGCAATCTCCTCATAGTATTAATTTATTAAATTTGTATTGTCTCTACTAATCCTTGCATACACTACACGATAGTAAGGATGCTTGCCTATGTGTTTTATTAATGAATAACGCTTGTCCGTAATCCAAAATGGCCGCTAAAGCGCGGGAACCCTACTGCGCATGTCCCAACCACATCACGTGTTGTGACATCTCTTCTTGCTTGGTGAGAAATTTCTGCTTCTGCGCAGTGTGCATTAAAATGGCTGCTTGATGTTTTCACATGCTTCAGCTTGCTCTCATGTCATTATTAAACTGTCGTTTCTCTAACGCTACTAATGCGGGATAGAATTTATAATTAAATGGGAATGGAGTAGAAAGAGTGGGCATAAGTGAAACGTTTTATTTGTGATTTTAATGTTTTCTTCTTTGACTTTTATTAGTTCGTAAACTTGGGCCTGGGTTTTGGTGAACTGAAAGCTCTTGTGACAAAGATTCCGCACATGCGCCCTGAGAGGCAGACGAGAAAGAAAAAGATGAAGTCAACTTGGACATCACCCAAGGCCATGACCTGCTGGCCGACACCACTACATACCAAGATGTTCTCGTCGAAAAGAAACATTTTATATGAATAAATTGTAAATTCTGTCATGAGACGGGTGGGAAATAAAGCAAATGTATTAAATTGAAGGGGCGGTAGTTTAAAAACAATAGGCTTCAGAAATACAAGGCAAATCAATATGGTGTGAGAATCCACCCCCTGTCCAATCAGAAGTAGTGGTCCCATATTTTAGCAACATTAAGGGGAGGTACATGGGTGTAGAAGGGTATAATAGATATAGAATTAGTTTATTAGTTAGCTTAGCACAGAACGCGAAGAAGAGCTCCAGACTGCCAAGCTGATCGATTGCAGACTGAACCGCTGTCCAGAGAGGTCCTGAGGAGGGGGCGGCGGAGTCCATTAGAAGGAAGGCACGGGAGAATCGAGGAGAAGCCGAGTATCAGAGAGGGGAACGACGCAGGCGTCATTGTAGAGAGGTCACCGGTCCTGACCTGATCCTGGAAGAAGTCTTTGCTCTTCATCCTTCCTGGGTCCTATTCTTTCCAACTCCTTGGCTAAAGGGGTTTGGTTCTCGCACTTAGGTAAATATAATGCAACCTTTAGTTGCGCTGCTGTCTCTATCCTCTCCTTTTCTTAGGGACCGTCATTGATTAGCAATAGTTATTCTATGCTTCATCTTGGGTATTGCGATTAAGTACCGTGTGGTTCTGTATTTTACTCTGCTAAATCTTTAGATAAACATTTTAAAACTTCCTGACTCAGTGGTTATTTCAGAATTATGTTCTATAATGAATGTCACTCATTTTAAACTTCCCAATTAGCAAAGGATTCATTGGTAAGTCATTACTCTTCATTCGGAAGGTAATTGGTAGCAGGGATTTTTATAAGAGTAACAACTGATAAAACCCAGCGTAAGTATTAGTGTAGTATGAATGTATGGGCCCAAGTGAGTATTTGGTGTATGAATGCTGTTTGCTAATATCGCGCTGGATCAATAGTGGCACTACCCCTGCCTCTAAATGTCGGTTCAGGTAAATTATCATTGTTGGTAAGAGCAGCGATATCCATAACATTACTTTAGCCGTGGGTTCGTAGATGCTCCATCAGCTCAACACCCCTGTGGTAAATTTGTCTTCTACTGCACGGCCTACGGACCACAGAGGCTTCTTGGGGTAGTTTAGCATTAAAGTCGCCCCCCAAACAGATGTCTGCTGTTTTGTCAAAACCCTCTCAGTCCCTTAGGGAGGATTTCAAAATCAAACAGATTGATAAAACTTATATTGGGAGAGCTCTGAAAATAATTTTTATAGAAATTAAACAAGTGCATAGATACCCCCTTTTGTGTTGTAAAACTTGGACTTTGTCGCTATGGGTTTATTGAACCTCAACACTTCCCCAGCTACAATATTCACCCAGATGGAAAGTCCACCGGATGGTCAACCAGATTTGGGGGATTACGCTAGAATGTTAAAACATTAAAACCCTTCAAGATATATGTCTTTAGTGGCCCAGGTCTCTTGAAACATTAGAATGTCGTACTGCCTAACTAGCTCTAACCAATCTACTAGATCTCTTTTTGATTGTAGGCCAGGCACATTCCAACTGAGTATATTCAGATCCTGGTTATCGTGAGCCTTAGGGCCAAGTATAGCAGCTTGATCATGTGTATTGATAGTATGTGATGGACGTGTAGATGCAGAATCAAGCCGACAGGTCTAAACGATTGATGTTAGTCAGTCCTGGTCATCTAAATCGGACAGCACTTTGAAATTGTTCTGAACGGCTACGGGGGGTGAGCCATAAGGTGGGCCTCTGGGGATTGGCTTGTAGAAGTAGCCAGTGGTAAGGACCAAATTTTAGATGGACTAGAGGTGAAAATCTCCTGTTTTTTCAAGAGTACCCTTAGCATTGACGGTCTGCAAAAATTGATAACGATACAATCCCCTTCTATGTTTTTAAGAGAGTCGCCTACCCACCAAACCCTCCGCACCATGATTATCTCCTTTATGTTAGAAAAATTAAACTGATTATTCTTAGACAACCAGTCCACACATTTGTTACGTAGTTGATCCCAAGTTTCACTATGCTCTTTTTTAAGGGTAGGTACCCCTGCCAGCACCAGAACATAGGGGCAGGCTGCTGGTGGCAATCCCAGTACGTCACTATTTGGCCTATGATGGGACGCACTCAGGATATTAGGTGTTGCACTCCTCGATGGACCGTGATTCGATGGATCACCATTAGACCTAATAGTGGATTTAAATGAGAGAGCAGAAGGGACAGATAAATCGCCCCCAGCTGAAATTAGCTGAAATTAGCAGGCCATCATTGAGTAGGGAGGGCTTAGACGTTGTATTGGCCTTGGGAAGGAGAGACTCCCTTACTTGAGTATATGTCTAACAAGAGGATACAATTAAGGTTCCATCAGGTGGACACTCAGCACTGTGGGATAGACTATCTGTGGATGTAGCAATATGTGAATAATTAGACACTCCCACAGAAGTAACAATGTTGGAATGGACTCTCTTTTCCCGATGGCTGAGTCTGCTCATTAGGGTGTCCACGTGATCCAGGCGTTTCCATAAAGGAGAGAGTTTCGTGTCTATCAAGTCACTTATCAACTTGAATGTGGAGTGGCATGTCACCCCACTGCCAGTCGCACAGCTGAAACAGCGCTTGATCCGCGCATTAGTATCTTTTACCATTGTAATCCTTTTATCGCATGTACTCCATGTTTCTCATATTGCCTGCTTTCACTTTATGTGATGCAAACCACACGCAGGAATAATGTGCCATTTCCAAAGCTTCCCATATTTCCATTGTGCCCTCCGGGCCTCTTATGAAAACACGAACTAGTGCAAATTCGTCCAAGGCAGTGTTTATTAAAAACCCGATGCCTTTCAGGCTACCAGAGCCCTTCCTCAGGGGTAACTGCAAATAACAATAAAGCGTTTACCATTACATTGTTGTTCATTAGTGTACATTTCAAGTATTATTACAATTATCAAACTGATACATTATACAAAATCGCTTGCCATTCTCCCATATTCAATTTCAAATGCCTATCACTACTGTTACATGTATGTTCATTGTCAAACCCCTGCAACACAAGTATAACCAATAACCAACCCTTCAATACCCAGCGCATTGTCATCACGTTATAACCGTAATCTCCTCCATCTCCAACCTCCCCGTCTCTACACTCACTTAATCTTTCCTTGCTTTCTCCAACTTTCATGCCTTTCAGAACCCTTTTCTCACTGCCCATAACACCATAATTATTACACTGCATTAATGCTCGTTAGTGATCACCAACTGCTCACAGATTGCACTTTGACTGCTTGCTACTAAACTCCCCTTATTTATCCACAATCAAGCGTCCTCACAGCCACTGCGCCGCGCTCTGTTTGTTCACCTTTCATAAATGCGTGGTGCAACACGCACAATCGCTCATTTTTACTTGTGGCTGAACTATAAGCTATCTCACTGACATACTAATCTGTTGAAAAAAGGTTTTTTCTGCCCTGCACGTACCTGCCTTGATGTTTAAAAACCATCAATCCTCATTTCACCGATAGAGTATAATTCGTCACCGAATCCTTCCATCCATTTTTCTCAAAGCGATTTTTAAACACCCATATCCCTTCCTCATTGGTTATTCCGAATTGACCACCTGTTCTGCCTTTCCCTCCCACTCATGCTGAAAAATAACACCAAAACTACATGTCCCAGACTTCACTGTGATATCAACACCTCGTGGTGGAGAATGCTTATTTACATATTGTCCGTATGTCGTAGGATTCAATACTAAATACAAATATTACACACAATTGTTGGCATTAAAAGTTTCCAAATAAACAAATGTCAATGTGGTAAAGTTCGTTTATGGTAATCTTGAAACACCATCTTGCTTGACGAATTTAAGTTGTTTCACCATGCGTGTGGAACATATCACTATGAAGCAAAGTTCATCGCCTTAAACTCAATTTCTACTGTCGGGTGCTATCCATTAAATGGGCAAAATTCTTGATTAGTGAAGTTATAGGTTAGGATGCACACCTATTATTTCAAAGTATTCAAATTTGACCTCATCCTCCAAGATTGCGTGCGTGCTGGAAATAATGCCTTGCCCATACAGCATTTACGTAAATATCAACTTGAATGTGGAGTGGCATGTCACCCCACTGCCAGTCGCACAGCTGAAACAGGATTACAATGGTAAAAGATACTAATGCGCGGATCAAGCGCTGTTTCAGCTGTGCGACTGGCAGTGGGGTGACATGCCACTCCACATTCAAGTTGATATTTACGTAAATGCTGTATGGGCAAGGCATTATTTCCAGCACGCACGCAATCTTGGAGGATGAGGTCAAATTTGAATACTTTTGAAATAATAGGTGTGCATCCTAACCTATAACTTCACTATCAAGTCACTTATCCACGAGCATACTGTGTCAATAGAAACATCCCCAAGGTCCGAAGAGCCGGGTACGGCTTCAGTCTGGGTATAGGAAGAATTACTAGCCTTGCCATTCAGGGTTTGACGCTAGACAATGACTTCATCCAGGAGGTCAGGCCACTGTGAGATGCACTAGTGCGTGGGGGCTGTTTCCTTTTAGTGCAAACAGACTTCCTTGTCACCCTTTTGTGTTTAGTTGCCAAAGCTGGGGGGGGCGTGGCCAGCCGTGGAAGATGGCGGATGCCTAAAGTGGAGCTCCCGGGCCAGGGCCATCAAATCCCATAAATAATCCACTAAACGGGAAGCATTTGTGCCGTTTTGCTAGCGGAAGTACTGCGGAAGGCTCCAGCTACATGTAGAGACTGTGATGCAGCAGTAGGGTAGCCGGGGCGCGCTGCTGTGCGAGAGTCTCAACGGCGGCTGGCTACGTGATCACGTGAGGCCGCAGTCTGCTGCCTGCATGCTGGTGAGAAGGTGCGTCACTGTAAGAAGGGGCCAAAATGGGCGGCAGAGCAAAGGGCCATTGAAATTGAAGTACCATCATCGACGTCGCGGGGGCGGCAGTGTTGCAGCAGGCAAGGACGGCATAATTTGACCCATTCCCCCCGGGCCTCAAACATGCGTCTGCGAAATCCGGGAGTCGGGGCCAGACTTGCGGTGAAGTGTGCGGCTGGGAGGCACAGCTGGTGGAGTCCCGAGGGACTGTTCGGCGCTGGTCGAGCTGAGCTCTGTGGGGATGGCAGGACATGGACTCATCTCCTCTCCCCTACTGCCGGCGATTAACTGAGAGCTCCGGAGCAACATGTGGGCCTAATTACTGCACAGCCTGCTCCATGGACTTGTGGCGTAGAGGAAGAGCAGGCTCTTGGTGCCATTGAGGCCCCGGACCGAGTGTTGACACGGGCTGTGGTATGTAGAGACGGCATGCCTCTATGGTACTGGACCCTATAAGAAAGTGATGGGGCTGAGAGGAGGTTGCCGGCGGCAGTCGAGGTGACTCCCGGCCCCTGCGAAGCAATGAAGTACTGTTGTGATCATCTGTGGGGAGAAGCATGAGAAACAATTGTGCCGGTATGGAGTCCTGGCTACCTGCAGTGGCGTGATTCTGGCAGGGAGTCTGGTGCAGTGGGTCAGGGTGCTACGTGACTGCCTGAGGGCTGCCAGGCTTGAACAAGTATAGGTATTTGCCAGATAGCGGAGTATACTAGACGCATGTGGATTGGTGGTTGCACGGACAAGAGAGCAACTGGAACGTGCGCGGACACTGTGGAACACAGAACTGTAAACACTAGAGTTCCCACATTGAGAAGTGGGTTTCGCCCATAAAGATACCAGACGACGCTCCCACCAGATCGTAGCACCAGTGCGCAGTGACGAGTCAATAGTTGTAGGTACGGGGTGTGGCGCACCTACTGTGGACAGCAGCACAACTACACTGGCCGCAACTTGTGGGTTGTATACTAGAAAGTATGGGAAGGCAAAACGGTAAACAGGTGGACCAGGGCCCTCCAAGTGACTCTAGTTCTAATCCCTTACATGACTCTCAACCCATTCAGGAAGAAATTCCAGACACTCTAATGTAGGCGGAGCAACCTCCAGATAAACTATACATTATACTGCGAGAAATCCTCGAATGAAGAACAGTGTTAGAACAGCAGTTGGGCACACTCACTACGGATGTGAGTCTACTTCGGGCAGACCACAAGAACCTAGCGGAAAGGGTAAAGACCCACATAACAGCCCTGTCGGATATTACGCCGTGGCGCAAGGCCCAGACCGAGGCGGTCTCACAGTTGCAGCGGCAGGTCAGGGAGCTGCAAGAAAAGGTGGATGATGCAGAAGGGTGGGCACGCAGAAGCAATGTACGTATAGTTGGGATGCCTGAAAAAAGCAAAGGCAGAGACCCCACACAATTTATAGAAAACTGGCTGCGCACAGAGGTGGCGCCTGAAGGTCTGACGGAAATGTTTAATGAGGAGAGAGCCCATAGGGTGCCTGTGGGAACGAGGAACCCGGGTTTGCCTCTGCGGGCCATAGTGGCAAAAATCCTGAACTATAAGGATAGGGACACACTTCTCTGCAAAGCAAGGGAAAAGGCGCCACTCCTCTATGAGAACTCAAAGGTTTCACTGTCCCTGGATTATACAGTGCAGGTGCAAAGGCAACGGGAGGCCTTTTATGGAGTAAAGCAACATCTCCAACAGCTCAACCTTCGTTATGCACTCCTATTTCCGGCCAAATTGAAAGTATTACACGACAATGCTAGCCATTTCTTCGAGGATGCTGAGATGGCATGGCTGTGGATAGAAGTGAACTTTCCGAACCTGGCAATACTAGAGGAGCACAGAAGATGGGAGGCGTCCTCGGACGGTGCGCCAGCGATGGACTCAGAGAATAGCCAACCTCTATTCCCCTCACTGACGCCACAGACGGCTAGGGACCTGGAGAACTGACTATAGAGGAGGGTAAACCCGCGAATATGCCGGCGAAGCGCAGGCAATGGAGGAGGAGTGCTTACGCAGTCAACGACTAGAGACATTGAGGACTGAAACGTGTAGAAGACATGGTGCTGGAGCTGGCAGCCGTTGGTAACTGTATTGGCATGAATGCTCACATATGTTTTTGATATATGCTGGTTGGGGGGGTGTGCCCCAGGTCCGGTAAGCGAACCCAGTTCTCCCTCTTTTGCTTTTCTTTCCACCTATCTTTCTCTCTTTTTGACGTTTGTATCGGTTCTAAGCTTTCAGCTTTCTATTATTATTATTATTACTATGTGACTACTGCAATGCTGCCATTCGAGGCGGCATGAAGGACCTGGCATGGGGCGAAATGGTCTGCGGCTGGCATATCTCCCCCCCTTGCGAAAGCAAAATGTAAGTTAAAGCTGTTGTTGTTTGTAGCAGCTGTATGGTTGAGCACAGTTTTGGGGTTGGACCTTCGTATTGGGGTAGTTCAGGGTTTTAAAAATGCAGTTACAAGGGTACACTTTGGGACACGCGACAGAGTACACTCGGCAACGGACACGAGGCACACATGCGAGTTACACATAACATATGTAATGTAAATGGAGTCAAAAGCATCATGTAAATTTCTTACGTGGAATGTGCGGGGCATGGGATCTATACATAAAAGGTACCGCATTCACGCACAGCTGAATAGGAGAAAAGCACACATAGTTCTCCTACAGGAGACGCACTTGAATACTGGTGAGGTGGGTAAGCTACAGAAAAGGTGGAGAGGGCAGCTGTATGGTATAACTTATTCGGCATTTGCGAGAGGCGCAGCGGTGTGGATACGGGCGGGGGTCCCTTTCCGACTGCTAGAGCAAAGGGTGGATTGTGAGGGCAGGTATGTACTACTGAAGGGAGAGTTGGATGGACAGGCGCTGGTGATAGGAAGCGTATATGCACCCAATACAGAACAGGAAGGGTTCCTGCGCCGACTAAACACTGCGCTAGCGGACTGGGAACACTACCCCTGGATACTGGGAGGGGACTATAACACAGTGTTGGACACATCTTTGGATAGATCGCATCCCCCCTCAGAGGTGCTTTGGCAGTAAAACAGGCTAGGGCACTTGCAGCGTGGATGGGCAGATGGGAACTGCTAGACGCGTGGTGCAGTAAAAATGTGATGGCTCGCGAATACTCTTTTTATTCGCCGGTACATGCGGTGCACACTAGAATAGACCATATTCTCTGCTCCCCTATCCTTCTTCCGAAGATCTTAGACATGGCATATTTAGGAAAAACACTGTCCGATCATAGCCCATTGGAGATGGTACTGGAATGGGGTTATGTCCCTACCCTGGTGCCCACATGGAGGCTTAATCCCCAACTGCTTGACGATGGAGCCTTTAAAGCACAATTGTCGACTACTGCTACTGATTATTTTTCCCAGAACGCCGGCACTGCCTCTTCTCCACTAATTGAATGGGAAGCGTTCAAGGTGGTTGTAAGAGGTACCTCCATCGGGGCAATGGTGGGAGCCAGGCAAGAAATAGTAGGGAGCTTAACTGAAGTGGAGGGACAGTTAGGACCCCTGGAGAAAGAAGCAGCCGGATCCCCGGAGAAGGTGGATAAATTGCAACAGGCACGGATAGAGCAAGCCGAACTCCTGGAGAGGTTAAGAATAATAGACTATAGAGCGTATGTGCAGAGAACGCATGTGGAGGCTGGTAAACCTGGTACCCTACTAGCGCGTATCATACGGAACCAGCCCCAAGCAGCCCCTACAATTAAGATTTTTCTTCCCCTAGGGGAGGTGGCTGATACCCAGCTAAAGATAAATGAAGCATTCCAAAAATATTACAGGCAATTGTACAGTGCTCCTGGGCGCTCTTGTATGCAAGAGATTAGGGAATTCCTGCATGAAGTGAATCTGCCAAAGCTGGATGAATTGGATAAAGATGATTTAAAGTTGCCGATCACAACGGAGGAAATTTGAGCGGCTATCCGGGACCTGCCGAGAAATAAGACCCCTGGTCTGGATGGCCTCCCCACTGAATTTTATGCGGCATATGCCAAAGATATAGCGCCGCAATTAAGCAAGTTATATGCGGCAGAGTTGGAGGAAGGTGCGCTTCCCCCGACCACAAGTCAGGCATTAGTAGTTTCATTGCCAAAGCCAGGTAGGGATGGCACTGACATAACGGCGTACAGACCCCTGTCGCTCTTAAATACTGAGTATAAAATACTGAGCAAGATTCTAGCGTCTCGAATATTACCCTACCTTAACAAATTAATACATGCAGACCAATGTGGGTTTGTGCCCTGCAGGAGCACGGCGCATAACCTGAGGAGGCTGTACCAAGTAATGTGGGCCCCTTTAGAACACTTTCCAACAGCGGGATGCCTTTCCCTAGACTTGCGACAGGTGTTTGATACGGTAAGCTGGGAGTAAATGTTGGTGGCTTTGGGGCAGTACAACATACCTGCTGAAAACCTGAACTGGGTGAGGTTGTTATACGCTGTGCCAACTGCTCGTGTAAGGTCGGGCAGATATATCTCTGGAGAATATAAGATTTACAGAGGTACAAGACAGGGATGCCCGCTATCCCCAATGCTTTTTATACTAGCGTTGGAACCACTTGCGCACAAGTTGCGGAGGTCAGCCCAGAGCTGGTGTATACCTGTTGGCCCGACTATGCATGCCACGTCACTATACGCAGACGATATAATACTGTAGACACAGGGCTTATATAGCGGGCTTCCTGAAGCGGCAACGCTTTTTGTGGAATTTGGCAGGGTATCGGGGCTCAATGTAAATGTTGATAAATCAGTAGCCTTCTCCTTTAAACAGCATGATGCTCCGCATATGATAGCCTTTGGGGATAGTAGGATACAGACTGCTCCAACCACATTCGAGTATTTGGGTGTGGACATATATAGGACACAACAAGACACACAAGACGGCAATGTATAGAGTACGGTAGCGGCATTGCGATCACAAATAGCGTTCTGGATTATGTTACCACTGTCCGCTACAGGCCAGCTGGCCATCGCAGAGATGGTAATGCTGCCTAGGGTACTGTACTATTTTACGACGCTCCCAATACTAATCCCCCTGAGGGTGTTCCAGGTGCTAGATTCGCTGTTGACAGAGCTAATATGGGGTGTAGGTCGGCATAGGGTGGCACTAAAGAAGTTATAACTCCCGACAACAGCCGGAGGTATGGGTGCTCCGGACTTTAGGGCCTACTGTATGGCGAGTCAGTTACAAGGGCTCTCATACTGGTTAGCAGGCTGCAATTTGCAGGAAATTGGCTATACACCCAGACTGCTGGCGCAGGGAAAACTACATGCGAAACTACATAGCGCACACCCAATAGATAGTGCAGACTCTCCACTATTGCAAATAGCACTGAAGTATTGGAAATACGCTCTAAGGTACAGGCAGCCACACCTGTCCTATGCACCAAATACTCCTTTCTTGGGGTTGCCGATACCAACTGGTACAGTCACACGGGGTCAGCTGGTCGGGTAGGAAGATGGAGGGATAACTACAGTGGGAGCAATGTTTCAAGAAGGTGTCATGATGGCACACGCAGACTTTGTTAGCACTAATGGCTTGCCAGACACTCTGTTTCTACTATATGCAGGATTGTCGCACTGTGTAAGAGGGATGTGGGCCCCGGATGGGCAAGAGCCACCTAAAAATGAACTAGTTCATATGCTACATTTCATGGGCAATGGTAGGCATTTGAAAAAATGGCTATATACGGGCATCAGAGATGCACGAGCTTCCCCATTAGGGCAAATGCGGGCTAAGTGGGAGGCTGACATGGAAACAGAGCTGACTGATAAAGATTGGAAGACGCTTCTTGCCTATCCGAAAGCAGTGTCTCGTAATGCACGATTTAAATTTATGCGATACTTAATCATGCAGAGGGCATATCTAACACCACATAGACTGCACAAGATGTGCCCTGCAACAACATCGAATTGCCCGAGATGCGCGGAGGCAGACGCAGGGTTAGTTCACATGTTATGGGCATGTCTGGCACTCGCCCAGTACTGGGCGCAGATATCGCAAATTCTAACAGATGTGGTTGGAGGATAGTCCTGGAACGAGGCGAAATGCTGCATACTGGGAATATATCCACAACCAAAGGGATACAAGGTGCAGGCGCGATTTGCTAACCTGGCGTTACTGCTAGCAAAGAGGCACATAACTAGGAGATGGAAGGCAACTAGGCCGCCACGCATAGAGACGTGGAGGGAGGAAGTAGTGAAATGGAGCCTAGCTGAAAGCGCTGCAATACGCAGGGAAGAACAGCGAGGACAGCGAAAGATACCCATAGCAATGGCATGGGATATGCTGTGTGAAACTTTTTAAAGTATGGGATGGGTCCGCCCAGGTGTCAGCTGACCAGATATTAGATATGGTATAGGTATCGACACTGAGCACTCATGCTGCTTCAGCATATTGCTAGGCAGATCCTGTCCAACGCAGGGCCAGTGATGCTTGGGTAATGGATACTATGAATGTGTGGACCTGGAATGTGATATGTTATACTGTCAAGTGTTGCCTACTCAGGTTTCTGTTGCAAAGGCTATAATAGATTGTGATTCTATATGTTGAGTGAGTACCAAGTGTGCAGCCTAGTTAGCTAACTGCGGGGTGGGTTGGGGGAGGGATCTGGGGTAGTTGAATTGAGCATGTAAAAGATAGGAAATGCTTATTTAATTTACTGTACGTAAAATACGCAGGAAATATGAATATACCAAGTGTAAAGATCATGCTATACAACTATATGCACTGTTAAATATGACTGGCAATTGTATGTCAAACTGAAAACTGTTATACTGGCAAATGTGAACTGCATGGGTGTATCCAAGTATTGATGTGGGTATAATCTGTTTGAATGTACGTTTGAAAAACAGGAAAAAACTCAATAAAGGTTGTGTTAAAAGAAAATAGTAGCCAAAGCTGGTGCTACCGAGGGGCCAACCGTGGTTATCTGTGTCTCAGGCATATCATGCCCAGGGCCATCATTGGCACTCACCCTAGGGATGGCCTCATTACTGGTACTGACCTCCAGCTGTAAGCGATCACAAGGTGATGGCAGAACAGGATCAAGTGAAACCCCTCCAGGTGCAGTTACAGTCTGTGCCGCCTCGCATCCCAGTGACAGTCTGTCCTTGGTTAGCTCAATTTCATTGGACACGATGTTGACCACCCTCTCCAAAATACTGTCTAGAGTGACTGAGGGCCGTACGGGTGGCGGGCCCGTTCGTTTCCCCATGGCTACTTAGGATAGGTTAGCTCTGTTGCCGTATACAAGCACTCAGCTTGGGCCTTGAGGCTGATGTTGCTGTGCCATAGGAAAGAGGGGGGCCCAGCCCAGCCTCTGCCCGCCGCTGACGGGTGCAGAAGAGCCCGCTTTTGGCCTGGTGTGGTGTTCTCCACATCAAATAACAGGACAAATAGACGGACGAAGTGCTGAAAGGTCCGTTTAATCACCTCAGCCATCAACAACTGTTTCTCAGAATCCCCACAGCTCAAAACCCCCCAACATTCTTTATTAGAACACTACATTGGCATTACAATGGATCCTTAAGACGTCACACATCTTCTCTCCTTATAAACAAACAACAAAACAGAATATAGAAGTCAAAGATGGAAGCAGAATATCACATGACATATTCCTAGAAGAAAAGATGCACTGAGCAGTGAGCAGCTCACATGACAAAGTCTTTCATATGAAATGGTAGACTGCACATTCTCGCACTCTTCTCTCTATTGTTATCAGGTAAAGGGTGCGAGTTTAATGAAGAAGAATTGTTACGAGTGTTCCACGAACAGGTAGGTACCTCACCCAAAGTAGGTTGAGAATTAACAGAGACCACACGACTCTTATTCCAAATCCTACCATCTTCAGTCTTCACAGCATTTCTGAAGATCTTCACAATTTTTCTTATTTTTGAAAACTTTGACCAAGGTTGACAACCCACTGGCGCCCTTATTTTTACAAAATCACCCACACACAAACTATTGTATTGTACACATTTCTTGTCATCAAAGTAGCGTTTCCTTTCTACTTGCTTCTGTAGCTCTCTATCCCTCCAACCTCCAATGCAATTGTCCTTCAGACCCTTATTTAACTTGATCCACCCAGGGCATAATTTGGAATTGGGAGCTCTACCTCTAAACAACTCAAAGGGGGACCTGCCAGTGGTGGAGTGGGGAGACATGCGATAGGCAGAGATCCTATCTTGCAACGCCTCTTTCCAATTTAAATTGCTCGCCCTTGCCAACTGGATACTCTCTTTAAGAGTTTTGTTAACCCTCTCAATAGCTCCGTTGGTTTCAGGGTGATACACAGCACTGCGTTTGTGAATAATCCCACAACCTCTCAGATACGCCTGAAACTCTGAAGAGCAGAACTGAGTCCCATTATCAGAAAGCAAGGAATTGGGATAACTCTCCTTCTTGAAAACTTCTTCTAAGAATTTTATTACACTCAAAGATGAAATATCTCTAACCGAGCGTACCTCAATCCATCTTGAGTAAAGATCCAGAAGGACTACCAAGTAAGGAGTATCTGATACCCCTTGTAAAGGGCCAACTATGTCTATTGCTAGCTCATCCCAGGGATATTTAGGTAGTTTTCTGCAAACCATGGGCATTTGTCTGGTCTTGAGAATCTTATCACTGGAGCAACACTCCAAACAGTCTCGAACCATTTTCTCAATCTCTCTATCCATGGCGGGCCACCAGTAGAGCATCCTCAGATATCCCTTGGTCTTTACAATCCCTAAGTGACCAGAGTGAGCCAGAGTTAAAAGTTTGCCTCGCACCCCCACCGGGGAACCAGCTTGGTGCCTCTCACCATTAATCCATCCACAACAGCCAACTCATCAGAGATCAGGGACCACGGCTTTACCAAATGTTTGTTTTTGCCTGAATTTATTAATTCCATTACTTTAGATATTTCCTCATCTTTCACTACTTCATTTTTCCACTCTAACTCATCTACCGCACCGACAGTAATTTCACACACGTTTACTACATCATCCGGTATAACCTCCTCCTTATCAGAGTTAGTAACATCCACCAATCTAGAGAGACAATCAGCCGACTTGTTGATAACACCTGGAATATAGTCTACACAGAAATCAAACTCTTGTAGAGAAATGATCCACTTCCTGATTCTAGAAGAGATTGAATCCAAACCCTTCTTAGAAAACACCTCTTTGAGTGGTTTATGATCAGATAAAACCTTTACCTTTGTTCCCCAAATCAAATTCCTAAACTTCCTCAATGCCCAAAAAATGGCAAGTGACTCCTTTTCTGTTACCGAATAGTTTAGCTCTGATCCTCTCAAACATCTAGACGCACAGGCGATAAGTCTCTCAACACCACCACTCTTCTGTATAAGCACCGCACCCAAACCCTTGGCACTGGCATCAGTGAAAATCAGAGTCTCATCTCCTGGCACAAAAGAGTGAAGAGAAGGTGCTTCTTTGAGGTCTTGCTTGGTAGTAACAAACTCGTTGGCACACTCTGCACTCCAATCAAACACTGCACTTTTAACAGTTAGTCTCCTAAGGGCATGAGTCTTATCAGCATATCCAGGAATGAACTTACTATAAAACTCAACCATTCCTAAGAAGGAGAGTAACTCCTCCTTGTTGGAAGGTTCACTGACGTTCTCAATAGACTTGACCAAGTCCTTCTTCGGAAAAACACCACGACCTGTTATGCAGTGCCCTAGGTAGTTAACTTTCTCCACATCAAACCTACACTTCTCCTTTTTTATTGTTAAGCCCGCCTTCCTCAGACATTCCAAGACGGTACACACTCTAGAATAATGCTCCGTTTCAGTGCTACCATAGATCAGCAGGTCATCCTGATAGCACTTTACCCCAGAGACCCCTTTGAGGACATTGGACATGATCCGCTGAAAAACGGAAGCTGCGGAAACTAACCCAAAAGGCATCCTTCTAAATTTATAGGTTCCCATGGGAGTGACAAATGCTGTCAAATCCTGCGAACCCTCATCCAACTCCACCTGATGGTATGCAGATGCCAGATCTAGGGTTGTGAAAAACTTAGCCCCTCTTAGAGTGCTGACCAACTCATCTATGTTGGGCAAAGGGAACCTATCAACAATTACTTCTTTGTTTAGCGAGCGCAAGTCAATGCAAAGGCGCAGCTCCCCACTGGCCTTCTTTGCGACAACAATGGGAGCCAACCACTCCGTCGCCTCCACAGGCACTATGATCCCTAGATCAACCAACCGCTCGATCTCCTTTTGGACACCAGACTGTTCATTCAAAGGTATCCTTCTGACTCTAGCAACCACAGGTATGGCACCCTCTTTCAGTCTTATGTGATGTTTGTAACCTTTAAGGCAACCTAATTTGTCCCCAAAAACATCTCCAAATCGCTCGGCTAAGGTAGACCAGGAATCTCCTACAGACTGAACGACGACTTGAGGTTCTGTGTTGGGATTGAGAATTACGCCAAGCGAACGTTGATGAGTCCACCCCAACAGTGCATCCCCACACTTAGCTACATAAACTTTCCCAGAGATATTGCGTCCCCCTAGCTCAATGTAGGATGTGAAGTACCCCAAAAGGTCTATTGGAACACCACCATAACCCACGGGCGAAACATCTCCTTTCAACAGTGCGCATTTGCCCTTAAAATAGTGATCAAAAGTGTCTTTATCTATCACAGTAAGATGTGAGCACGAATCGAACTTCATCTCAAGCCCAACACCATGAATCTTGACCATATGTGAGGGATGATTTGCTTTTTCCGCATCTACCTGATACATAATCTCTTTTACCTGTGGGAGATCTCTAATTTGGGCTTGAGGTTGTTCTCTTCATTTACTCTTGGTCCTACACCATTTTGCATAATGACCTTTTCTCCCACACGCGCTACAAGTAATGTTAAGAGCAGGACAGAACGGAGCATTTGCTCTATGTCCATTCCTGCCACACCTAAAACAGATTAATCTGTTGTCATTGGAGGAGGCAAAAGAAGGCAAATAAGAAGTACTATACGAAGTACCCTCACCAGCACGAGGATGTTTGTCGCTCTCACTGACAACAGGTGCTCTGTTTTTTACAAGACATACAACTTCCTCTACACTTGAATTCGTAACACCTGACTTTTCTCTTGTAACACTCAATTCGCGAACACACTTCATCATATGTTCAACTCGCTTAGCTATTGCGAGTACCTCATCTAGGGGTGGCTCGTCTTTGAGCCACAGTTCTTCCCTTATTTTGTCGTGTGCGCATCT
Source organism: Calotriton arnoldi (assembly GCA_963921515.1). Classification (NCBI taxonomy): domain Eukaryota; kingdom Metazoa; phylum Chordata; class Amphibia; order Caudata; family Salamandridae; genus Calotriton; species Calotriton arnoldi. The sequence continues at coordinate 338,546 of CAWUFW010009784.1, read as the reverse complement.
CAACACAATCTGATCTCTGATCCTTTCTTCTACTGCCCCTCCAAATTTGCATGACGCTGCCAGTTTCCTCAACGCTGTGACAAATTCTTCTATCGTCTCATCCTTTTTCTGCTCCCGTAAGCCAAAGTGGTACCGTTCCATTATAGTGCTCAAACGAGGCAGATAGTGCCTATCTAATTGTAGGATGCATATTTCATATTCATTGAGTGATCTTTGGTCATTTTGACTGAGATCTGGCAAATGTTCCAATACATCCTGTCCTTCACCCCTAAACAGTGCAAAAGTAGCGAATGCTTCCTCTCCGCACTCAAGTTTGTTCCACATACACGTGCATAGTTGCAAACATTTTTTTCCACTTTTGCCACTTTATCGTGGGCTCCCCTGGACTGTTAAGAAAAAACGGTGGTTGAGTTACATTCTGCATGCTTCTCACTTAGCCCCTTGTTTCCACTTCAAAGCTAATCTCTTAACTCTAATTCTACTTCCTAAATAATGTGCACTTCACCTTGCTATCACCATCACATTAATATTTTGTCCCTAATAGTTCCTTTATCTTTTTCCCTTGCGCTTGGTTATCTCTTACCAAAGGCCCACACTTCAATCCTTACAACCAACACCAAGTTTTATAATTCCAAGCCAAAAATAGTGGCGCCCTTCTTTGTTTCACTGCTCCTCTTCGCGTGTTGCCTCCTAGCAACCAAACACTCTTTCACGTTGCACGCTCTCTGTCGCAGCCGTCTTCCACTCCCTTCGTGGAATGCATATGCGTTTCAGCTCCCCGCCCCACCGCACACAACTCCTCACCGGATATCCTTTGCTCCGGACACACCATGGATCGCCGCATCAGCCGCTGGAGAAGTGGGTTGCACTTCTCTGAAGATGCCAGTCAGCCGCTGGAGGAGTTTCGCGTTAAGGGACTTGGAGAGGCGCTGAATCCGCTGAATCCGTTACTTCACAGGATGTTGAGGTGAGAGTCACACCGCCACGCTCGTCGCCAAATTAATGTGGTGTTCTCCACATCAAATAACAGGACAAATAGACGGACGAAGTGCTGAAAGGTCCGTTTAATCACCTCAGCCATCAACAACTGTTTCTCAGAATCCCCACAGCTCAAAACCCCCCAACATTTTTTATTAGAACACTACATTGGCATTACAATGGATCCTTAAGACGTCACACCTGGTCTTCGCCCGGGATGCGGCCGGGTGTGTCCCGCGCTGCGGGAGCCCTGCTCTGGTTTTGAAACGCCTTTGGGCACGAGAATGGCCGTGTTGCAGGGTGGGACTTGTGGTTTGCCCCCCTGTTGTCTCTGACATACTCCCAAGCTGCAGGAGCCCTGCTCCGGTTTTGAGAGTGCCTTCGGGCTCGAGAAAGGCCGCGTTGCACGGTGGGACTTGTGGTTTGCCCCCCTGTTGTCTCTGACAGACTTCATTTTAAAAATAATTAAAATACGTTATTCACATTAATTACCTTAAATTGTTTTCATCTAAGAAGGGATTCTATACTCTTTAAACAGGTTTTTCAGAGGGCAACTTCTTTGTGCGTATTTCAAAAAATATTATTCTATAAATAGCTGGAAGGCTAACATATTTTGTTACGAATTGTATTAGACAATATTTTTGTTTTTCTATGTACTTTAACACACTTACATTTCTTCTAAAAGTAGATGGCACTTTGCTTCGACCTATATATAGTCTGTTCTCCTCAGATGCAGACACAACAGAGTTTACAAAATGGCGGACATTTCCTTTTTAAACATTTTTTTAGAAGTTAGCCTTAAATTAATTTAAAAATACATTTCAAAACATTACATGATGGAACATATATATTTTGTAAACATTAAAAAATAAATTTTAAGGGTTAACAGTACATGTAAACTCATTTATTCCCGCCATCTTGGGGTGAGCACTTTGAATAATTTGTATTAAAACAAATATTATTAATATTTAATCATTATATATTTTAATTTAAAGAGTGTTTGCATCATAGTTTTATATAAATATGTAAAAGAATAATGCAGAATGTATTCAAAATAAAATGGAGTAAAGTCTTGTGCAGTAAAGTCTTAAACCATTAATATAGAGGTAATCACAGAGTAAAGGTATGGGGATTAAAATCTGTGGAGGAAACACCTGCGAGGTAAAGGCATGAAGAATAACATCTTATATCCCTTCCAGGAAGCAGACAGGCATTGTCCAGCAGGCCACAAGAGGGGCATAGCAAGCTTAGCACCAGACTAGGGGAAACAAAAGTAGCTATCTTGTCATCTACGAAGTATTGCAAATCAACCCAGATCAAGGACTGGTAGGAGTGTTTGGGTGAATCTCCAGCTTAAATCCTGAGATCACGAGTTGGGCCCCTCCATTGCAGTAGCAGCTGGCATGGTTCGCGGGTGGGAGGGCGGGCGCAGGGGGGTCGCGCTGGGAGGGGGGTCGTGCGGGGGATCATAATGTAAAAAGAAATTAAAAACCTACCTTTCCGCTGGGTCTAGCATCTTCACTGCTTCTGCTGTCCTGCTCTCCTGCCTCCGACAGGAACAGAAAGCAGGTAGCCAGGCTCCCACCCCGAAGGCAATCACAAAGCTGCATGCAGCGTTGTGATTGGTCTGGAGCACCGTGACACGGCGCTCCACCAGGGGTTAGAGGGGTGTGCATGTTCTCCATGCAGGCTGCAATGCAGCCTGCATGGAGAAGGGCAAAGTGCACATGACTGGCTTGGGTGGCCCGAGAGGGCCAACCTAACAGTCTGTGTGCACTCAGGAGTGGGCAAACCACTCCTCCCCTACCCTGCTTGGAAAGCAGAGCAGCCCTGCCCGCAAAGCAAACATAAAATGGTAATAAATAAAAGTTGTTACCATTTTATGTTGTGGCTTCTCGCACTGCGAGAAAGCAGTGGGGCGACACTCCTCCGCCATAGCGGAGGAGCCGCCCCTGCTCCATTGCCATTCAGATTGGTTGCTGCTCCACTGCCATTCAGATTGTATGCCCTTCTATTGCCATTCAGATTGTATGCCCCTCTACTGCCATCCAGATTGTATGCAGTGTTCAGTGTTATGGCCCTACTCAATGAGGCTGCTGAATCTTTCCAGACGTTCTACCATAGTAGAGGGTCTGAGGTTGTCTTGTCCTGGACCTTCTTCTTTTATCAGAAGCCTTAGTCCATCATTTGCTTTTTTGTTCAAAAGATTGCAAACTGTGTGAAGTTTTTAAAAATTTAGAAAATTTAGAAAAACTTTACAGAGTTGCAGATAAAAAAAGCTTCACAACTTTACACAACCCTATTCCTAACAGATTCAAGCATATATAACATTGAATTGATTCAAATATTTCACATCAGGCCTCTCATCCCAATCAGAAGGCATAGTATGTGGGCTTTAACTTTTGTTGCTTTCTTATTTCTCTGTTTTCAAAAGCTTCTTTGTGTTCAATAAAAGTTCAAAGCGGCTACATGAAGCAGATACAAAAGATTGTGTGGATCTCTTGTGTTATGAGCTTAAGGAAGGATGAGTGCTCAGCGTAATAGCTGGTTGCACCAGCAGCAGATGGCAATTACTTGAGGAAAGTTAAGTTTTTTAAACTGCACATATGAAGGTCAGTGAACTTTCACAACACAATCTGATTTAACCCATGGTAACGTTTATCATTGTCCGGCAGTGGCGGCTCCTCCGCTAAGGCGGAGGAGCTTCACCCCACTGAGCAGGTTGAAAAAGGAAAAAATAAAATGATTATAACTCATTGTTATTATCATTTTATTTCCCTTGCTCAGCTATATAGGGACGTGGCTGCTCTGCTCACAGAGCAGGTCAGGGGAGGAGCGGTTTGACCACTCCAAGTGCGCAGGACGCTTTGGTCGGCCATCTCAGCCGGTCAAACCATCATGCACACTTTACATGTTCTACATGTAGGCTGCATTACAGCTTGCATGGTGAACATGCCCAGCCTCCCATTCTCTGGCTGAGCGTTGATCCACAGCGCTCAGACCAATCACAATGCTGAATTGCAGCATTGTGATTTGCTATCGGGAGGTTGAGCTGGGTGCTTCCTGCCCTGTAAGCTGGCAGAAGAGGACCCAGAGGAGGCGGCAGCAGGCGGCTGCAGCAGACGGGTGAGTTCTTAATTTTAAATTAAATCCGGCCCACTGTAGGTCCAGTTGGCGCATAGCTGCAGTGCACACCAATGATTTTCTGTAGTCAAATGTCCCAACCAGGAAAGGTGAGAGTTCCAGCAGCAGACAATCGTTCAGTGACTGGCTACAGCTGTGTAGTGAATATAGAGCATCCTATTGGCAAGCCGCAATGATAAACCTGATACCACATAGGGTTGCCTTTTGTCCTAACAGACAACAGTGAACAGCTGCTGCTCAATGGAGAATCACTTTCACCACAAGTTCTGTATCTTATAGGATAAGACCTCTTTGACTAGTGAGATACAGCTGGTCAACAGCAGCAGTTTGCCTGGTGTCACTCATGTCCGTAGCCGATGATGGGAACGCTTCACACTGCTATCGTGGATGGCATTTTTCTCTCCTTTCTTCTATTTGGGAAATTCACTGACTTCACACTTTAAAAGCTGACAAACTTAAAAAGATTTACACAAAGATCTAAAACACAAGTCTTCACAGTTTCACACACCTCTAGCAATAACATTTAGATAGGGAATAGAACAATTCATACAAATGAAAATTATTCAAGAGGAGTAGCATACAACTCAAGGACATGGAAAACTGTGACCTCCCCTGATAGAAATTAATGAGAAAATAACTTTCTTAGTGGGGATACCTTTAAATGAAGCAAGTGTGCATCAAAATTACATGCAAGAGAGCCTGTAGTAGACTCAAGCCCTTGCTTGAAAGGCAATGTTTGATTATTATGAATACCTTAATGTCCTGGCACAAAAACCCCACCTACACCTAACAGGCCTCCTGACAGGTCTTTGCCTCTGCGCCCGCTTCTGTAATACGGTGCAGGCGCAGAGTCAAAGGAATTCGCTCATTGGCATGGGTCCACACCCCCATGCAAATGAGGGAATGCTCTCTGATGATAGCGCTGGGGCTTTATTTGCGCCAGCGCTATCGGATTACAGAAGGGTACACACAAGCGTCTGCGGCCCCTTCTGTAACTCCAAAGTGCCCCGGGGCGCACAAAGGGGGCGCAAATTCCCGTTGCGCCCCTGGGGCACTTCAATAATACAGCCCTAGGTGTGTGAGCAACCTGTTCCAGGAAAGATTGTGCAAATACACACCTTTAATATCCACAAACTCCAAAGCTAAAAGGTATGAAAGATTCATGAGAACAGTATTAGTATCCAACTTTATCCAAATATGTTACGAAAAGCGGCTCTTGAGTGAAATCTGTGTTTCAATTGTGTACCAGTAAGATGTACGGGAAGAGAGTTGGGTATGTCTAGAAAAGTTGGTGAATATAAATGAGTATTTTGATCTTAGTATTTTCTTTAGTCTGCTTATTAACATTTGTGCTTTGCAGCAGAACAGCACACACTGTGCAATTAAAGGAGTTGACAAATGTACCCACAGGGAGGAATACTTTATGATGCAAATGGCGGCTTGAATTCCAGCCCCTCACTCTCATAGCTATTCATGTGCCTTTTGCAACTAAACAATTATACCTGGATAACTTGCAGGATGGGGACATATCGTTATGCAGTAAAATCCACTTGAAACAAATAAGTAATTGTTTGCAATGTGACTACAAAATGCAGAGGCATTGATCAGCTACAAAAACGTCTCAGCAGCAGGACTAGATATCTGATTTTCCTCAATGTTTTTTGTGTAAGATTCAGCCTCACTCCAGATACAGGAAACTGCTGTCTTTAATAAAATAAAGACCATTGTCATGGGCTCCATTTATTTCTTTCATTTCCATTTTTGGATGATATTCTCCTTTGCTGTTTCCATGTCCTGTAGTGCACACATAACGGCAAATACAGTCGGTGGGAGAACTTTTCAAAGAACTAATGAAGACTACCAATAAGGAATCAAATAATTAACTCATCACAGTCCTTATGCCATGAAGCATAGCAAGCACTTTTAGCAGTTTGTCCATGTGAGCAGCATACAAGACCCCCATTAAGAACTGCTTTGACCCCTGATTCATTTTTATAAAAAGCCACACTTAATATACATAAAACCCCTCAAATTATATTATATTAGTGGTCTAACGTAACAAAAAGGGATGCTGTTAATCTTAAATACTATTTGCTTTGAATCAACTAAGGGGCCTAAATAATTCACACCGTCAGTCATTGATCCTACATGGCCTCAGCCCTTACCTAGAAATAGTCAATAGCATCTGGGCAGCATAGGCGCGGTCCCACAGTGATGAAAATAATTGATTTGGTAGATTATGTAGTGCCCTACAACTTTGTGGTCTTCGGGCCCAATGACAAACAATCTCTTTAGGCTCAACAGTGATTAACTTATTTTGGGGAATACGGAGAACTCCACCTCAAAACCGTCAATCAGATACTGTTATAATAAGAATCTTTGGGCCAGATGTACGTAGTGTATGGGCTACCACATAGCAAATTTGTGCGATTAGCAATTTGGTAATTGCAAACACCAATGTACAAATGTGTCTTTGACACATTCAGCGATTCCCAATGGGTCGCAAATAGACCTACCTCATTAATATTCATGAGATAGGCCTTGGTTTGTGACCCTTTGACCCAAAAATCACAGGGATTGTGGCCTGCCGGGGTCAGCAGACCACCATGTCTCTGTTTGCTTTTTAACAAAGCAATGTTTTTTTTTTTAAATACAGCCAATTTAGCTTTAATTGAGGAGCTCACTGCACCCCAGTTATGATTGTTTTTTAATACCCAGCTGTTAGAACTGGGGGTTTCTGGTGAGAGAGCTTGGGCCCACTTGAACATTTATCTTCAAACGGATGGTCTTTGTAGCAGCTTGAGATGTAAGAGGGAGAAAACAATCACAATTGAATCTCAATACAGTGTAACCAATTTGGTCACACAATAATCCACTTGACAAGTAAATCTGAGATTAGTAAGATTTAATTATACATTTAGAAACAAATCAATATAGAACAGTCTCAATATTATCATTTAGAAATACAGAACAAACAAAATGAGTTCAAATCTCCTAAAGAGATTCTTCCTATATAACACAAAGCAGATAACTATTTCTATAATGACAATGTAATTAATCAGAACAAAGAATTGAGTATTAAACTGCATCAAATAATTATAGAAGGTAAGCATGAGCACACTATCTCTTCCTACACTACCTTAAAGGGCCAACCCTAAACTAAAAAGCATTGAATAAAGGTGAAATTAAAAAGGTGTCCGATGTCAGAGTCTTCAGTAAAAGGCACTCCAACCATGGGTCACGTAGCATAAAGCTACGCAAGCAGAAGAATAGATCTGCTCCCCGTGAAGTCCTAAGATGTCTCTCTGACCCTCACTAATTTACAATATAAAATATTAGTTGCATTCAAGAAGACAATCCCACGTGACTTTCTTCAGTATTTTTCCATGATTCCGGCACAAGTTGGATACTTGCACCACCTGTCCCACATCAATTAGTTGCAAGTTCATTTGTATTTGGTCATTCTTCTCTTCTTCCATGAGAACTTGCCTCCTTGCTCGTTACAGTGGTTCTCCTTGGCAAACTTCGTCTTTCATACCTTGCTGTAATGAAAACAAAACCCTTCTATGCTAACAAATGAGGCTTTGTCCACAACTGCACTGGAAACAAAAATACAAGCAAATAATTCTACGTTAAAGCTTAAATATGAATTACTGCTAGTCTTTAAACAGGAGTTTGAACTGAACAGTTCTAGAGGCCCAAACCCATGGCAATTTAGCAGTGCCCAGGGTTACAAATACGTGCCAACAGACCGCAACGAACGCAGCACTTTACAGACGTCTTTTCGCCCGACTTCTTTGGGATTTCCCTGCAACAAACAAGCCATAATTGAAAACATTGATCTGCCTTGAGAAAGCCCTGGCCTGCTGGCCTTTGGGCGAAACACGTGTCGGCTGTTCCCCTGTCTTTCACATTGATATAAAAATAAAAAAGATCTTTTGAAAAATCAAAATTAGACATTCTGCTGTTTTTATGATGCAAGAAAACTATTGAGGAATGTATTTACCCTCTGAAAAACAAACACAATAAAATAAAGCACAGAATCACTCACCAAGCACTAGAATCCTGTTTTGAGTGGTATCTGGGTGAAACCACCGATGTGGTTTGTGCTTCAACAGATTAGGGGTTTTGACTAATTGAGTGTGAACCTTGGTAACACCCAGCAAACCCTTGCTTTACAAATACGTGCACATTTCTACACAAATAACAAATGCAGCTTCTTAATGCATGAGTAAATTGTAAAGAATTACGATGACGTCATTTCAAATGAACCAACCGATATAATTGCTTGTTTCACGTATAAATGTCTAAACATTAATCTACACACACATCCTGTTTAATAACTTCACAATGAGACACATGTAAATGTTAACTTCCACATACACATTAATATGTAAATATTACAAAGACCTTTATTAGACACGTTTCTATGCACACAGTTATAAGTCTCATTAAGACTAAAAGACAACCTGTGCACATACCCTGGTAGCTTGACACAGAGCAGTCAGCTTTATCTAAAGGTGCAATGTGTAAAGTATTTCTGCAACACACACCCACGCACAAACACTAACACAATAAAAACACAACAAAAATACTCCACTTAAGTTTAGAAAAATAAAGAATACCTTTATGAGAAAATCATGACCAAAATGTCAAAAAATCCAATAAGTAGAACCGAAGTTATGAATTTTTAAAGAATAAACCACAAATAGTATCAGAAGTCAATCAATAGCACTAAAAGGTTACTTGAAGTTGCGCTATTAAGGGACAAATCCAAAGTTCAGGCCAACTGCGATGGAGGGCAGGCCGGCTACAGGACTCAGCGGGTCCCACTGACAAAGAACCTTGGAAGGAGTAAAGCGTTGGCGTCGAGGACTCGAGGAGGCGCTGAGTTGTTGCTTCCTTGGATTGAGGCAAGCCTCAGTGCCAATCCGCGCTGTAGATGGAAGCTCCATCAACAACCCCCTGTACAATGCAGGCCCTGCATTATCGTCGAGCCACACTGCTTGTCATTGTTGAGCCATGCCTGCTGTAGAATCCCGTTGTCGGGAAGCCACTGCATCGGTGTTAAAGGGCGATGCATAGTTTCCAATTGGCTTAAAGTTGCTGCTGCATTGGCATCGATGTAGAAAAAGCTGCAGAGACCCACTTCTGAGGCCCAGGATTGGAGGGGGCACCTCTAGCAAGGGCAGAACTCATAGAAGGCAGACTTCAGCAGCACCATCAGAGTTGCAAGAAGTCTTTTATGACCCTGAGACTTCAGAAAACAGGAGGCAAGCCAGCAAGCCCTTGGAGTCACTCTGGGTTCAAGTGAAATTGATCCAGTCCTTGTCCTCAGCAGGGCAGAGATCAGCAGGCAGCAGGGCAGCCCAGCACATCAGTGAAGCAGTACCTTAGAACAGTCTGTCAAGCAGAGTGGCAATCCTTGTAGCACAGCAGTCCTTACTCCTGGCAGAGTCCTTCACAGGTCCAGTAGTGTACTGTCTTGGTAGGGTCAGAGACCCAGTACTTATACCTAAATAAGTGGGGGTGACTTCAAAGCAGCCCCTTGCAATGCACAGGTCCCCTTTCATCCCAGCCCTCCCACGTGGGTCCCGTGCTCACTGCACCACTGGATTCAAGCTAGCCTGGCTGATGCAGGGTGATGCCCCGAAACCGGTCCCAGGATGCTTATTTTCGGTCCAGGGAGGACCTGGCTTGGCAGTTCGGGCTGGACTGCTCCCATGAGGCACAGAGTCAAGACTGATTTGCATTTGGCTGGGTCCAAACTGAGGTGGCATGGTGAGCAAAAGAACAATGGATTAAACCCAGATCTTTGTGTCTGGGGTGAATGTTTCCATTGTTCATCATTCCATCCATCATTTATTCCTTTTGCTTTTGTCGCCCTAAGTGGGAAGGGTTTGCCCAGACGTGGGTCCCGTGCTCACTGCACCACTGGATTCAAGCTAGCCTGGCTGATGAAGGGTGATGCCCCAAAACCGGTCCCAGGATGCTTGTTTCCGGTCCAGGGAGGACCTGGCTTAGCAGTTCGGACTGGACTGTTCCCATGAGGCACAGGGTCAAGACTGATTTGGATATGGCTGGGTCCAAACTGGGGTGGTGAGCAAAAGAACGATGGATTAAACCCAGATCTTTGTGACTGGGGGTGAGTGTTTACATTGTTCATCATTCCATCCATCATTTGTTCCTTTCGCTTAAAACAACCACTGTTGCAGAAGCCCCAAACCTCACAGTCAGTTTCAAAATTCCTGGTATAGCCAGCACTTTATTAGTGCTGATTGCCTAATACTCTGATATATAATCTGCCGGCAATTTATCAACTTTACTGTTGCAGGAAAAGGAATCCCTGTAGTGTTCATGAAGGAGCCTTCCCTTAACCTGCGGGAGATTGGCTGCTCTGGCAGATAATTGCACTAGTAAGACGCACTCCTAAATTTAAATATTATTGCACTTTGCACTTTAGGGTAATTTTTTATTCTGCAAGCTCTAATTTATTTTTAACTTGTGGCTATTACCTGTTTTATTGGTCCAATCGGGGCCGACTGCTCTCGTTGTTTCGCTGCCTCTCATCTGGGTAACTCCTTTCTTCTCACTCATTTCTGCCGACTCTCTGGTCCGCTGCGGATTTCATTTTGAGCGGAGAGATTCACTTCCTTTCTTTGCTATCGTTGCTCCTTTGTTGGCCGCCATCTTGTGAGGGTGACGGTCCAGCTTTTTACTACTTCCGCTTCTGGGGGCTTCAAAAAAACAGATGCAGGTCCGGCTCGCAGCGGATACTTGCACTAGTAAGACGTGGTCCTATGTTTAAATATTATTGCACTTTGCACTTTAGGGTCATTTTTTATCCAGCAAGCTCTAATTTATTTTTAACTTGTGGCTATTACCTGTTTTTATGGGTCCACTGGGGGTCAACTGCTCTCATTGTTTCGCTGCCTCTCATCTGGGGAACTCCTCTCTTCTGACTCTTTTCAGCCGGCTCTCTGGTCCATCGCGGGCTTCCATTTGAGCGGAGAGAGTCACTTCTTTTCTTTGCTATCGTTGCTCCTTTGCTGTCCGCCATCTTGTGAGGGTGACGGACCAGCTTTTTCCTACTTCCGCTTTTGGGGCCTATAGTCCCAACCCTAGTCCATGCGGATGTGTTTGTGCCCTCTCGTAACACCTCCCTAAACCTGATACGATTTTTTTGAGGTGCTGGCCATACTCGGGATTCTTAATATTAGATCTAGAGAAGGACTTTGACTCCCTGGAATGGGAGTTTTTATTCACCGCACTAACCCACTATGGCCTCAAAGAAACCTTCATCCGCATGATTACGCTACTTTATAGGGAACCAACGGTGCGGGTGAGGACAGGCCAGTATATATCTGCTCCAATCATGGTGGGTAGGGGAACTAGGCAAGGATGCCCGCTGTCCCTGCTTCTTTTTTCATCAGCCATAGAGCCATTGGTTGTGGCCATTTGTGCTGGAGAAGCAGATTGGGGCATCGCGCTGGGGGATGGCACACACACGATCTCACTGTTTGCAGATGACAACCATGTGTATGTCAAAGATATCCGATTGATCCCCCCTCTACTAGCGTGCATTTTGGGAGACTTTGCTGCCCTGCCAGGACTGAAAATTAATGCAGCAAAGTCATGCTTGTACCCTTTTAACAGTGCATGTCCGGACCCGATGTATACAATTAATGGGGTGCGCATACAGTGGAAGACCGATGCCTTCCGCTGCCTCGGCATAAGGATATATCGTCAGTGGATAGACCTACTAGAAGGCAACCTGGGCAGAGCGTTGACAGCTGTCCGCTCCCAAATGTCCTTCTGGAGCACGCTCCCACTATCAGTGGTGGGCCGGGTGGCTGTCACTAAAATGGTGATTCCACAGCGACACCTCTACTATTTTGCAAACTTGGCCTTAAATATCCCTATGCCCTTCTTTCTTGCTCTTGAGAAAGCAATCAGACACTGGGGCACCTCTCGCCACCGGGTAGCTATCAAGAAACTGTACTTGCCGACAGATCAAGGAGGCCCAGCGGCGCCAAATATGGAATAGTATTATCTTGCGGCGCAGCTGCAATGGGTGGCCAGGTGGCTGGCCGACCACCATGTATGTGACACAGCCACCACATTGGCCCTAACTGCCCTGGTTAACCTGTTCCACCCCTGTGCGAAGTAGAAGCCACTGGCACCCCTGCTGCTCAACACGGCATACAAATGTTATTGAAGGTGCTTATATATCACTGGAGCGTGAAACCATATGCAATTTCTTTGCCACTGCAGGGCATGCCTAGGGGACGTGTGATCACTACAGGAACTGAGGACACACTGGGCATTTGTAGGATCCCAATTGCCACAAACTGGGATGCGATTCTGAGTGAGCTGCAAAGTGTCCATAACACCACGGTAGGCACACCGACCCGAATGACAATAACATCCCTGAGCACACATTGGGGGAGGAAAATAGGCCCTGACACAGATGTTTCAAGTTTATTTATTTTTGCATAGTTACTTAAAACCATTGCAATGCTATAAAAACTACTAATAAAAATCATTGATGTTCACCAATAAAACCGTTGGTACACATGATAAAAATGCAGTGCAGTACTGACATAGCTAGTACAAAAATGGCTGATAAAAACATTCAATGTGCACCGTTGGTGTATGACAGTAAGATCGAGAGTCCTGGAAGTGTGCAGTACAGTACAACATGACTAATGTAAAATTAGTTGATAAAACCATCAGTGTACACCATTTGTATATGCCAATGAAACCAGGCGACCACATAGCAAAGTGCGGTGAAGTGCGTATATGTCAGAGATGTCCTAGTAGATGTAAGGCAAAATAGGAAATTTTCCCCATCATAAGGGGCCCTTTTTTGAGATATAGCAGTTTTATTTTGAAGAGACAGCGTCCGGTTTGCAAGTCGAATTCTTCTTTATCCGCCTATTGCTAAAATTGCTAGTGAACTCTTGTAGTTTTATTCATTTTGTGTTCCGCCAGCGTGAGGAATTTGACCACTCTGCAGTTCAGTTGTGTGGCCCCCGGATCAAAGCATGCAAGCACCGCTTGCCTCCTAGTGTGAGTTCCTATCTGCTTGAAGGGGGTCTTTAGCAGCTATATCCTCTCTTGCTGCAGCACCGTGCATGTACAAATTAGATGCAAAATGTCTCCTGGGCCTGTATCACACAGGCTACAAGTGCTTATGGACAGTGCCCTCTGCCATGGTGGAAGATTCTGGGCACACGGAAGAATGCCCAGACGGTGCTTTAGAAATTGTATTTTTAATGATTTAGGGTAACCCTGATTGAAATATTTTTGGGGTGCAGGTGTTTTATAAGAATTCAGGGTCATCCAGGCATGGGATCTGGCTGAGAACAGAGCCTTGTCCTCCAACAGGGAAATTTGTCTTACAGACTTCCAGACCAATTTTTTGAAGGTTGGGTGTTGGAGCTGTGTGTTCCAAAGATCGGTGAGCTTGGCGATTTCAAGAGATTCTTCTAGGTAGAGTCTAGCGGGAGAGGTTTCCCTGTGCTGGAGTTCTTGCCATAGGAGCTGGTTTAGAGTCTTTGAGGCAGAGGATCTGATCTTATTCCAGCAGATGATATAAGTTCCATGCCTAGCCAAAGATTGTTTCAATAAGCCGAACTCCAACCTTATTTGAGCTGGTGAAGTGTAGTTCGGGAGGCTGAACATGGTTATATATGCCTTAACCAGGGTGCTGTCCAGTAGTTTAGCATCTCTCCCACGCAATGCTTCACTGCCATAGTTTATCGTGGGGAGCAGCTTAGCCTGTGCTACCTTCAGGAGAGGACATAACGAAGGCCCCATCAATTTTGATGTCAGGATTTTCAGCTTTATTGCTATGACCAAGCCTCTCCTTCTGATTTCTTCTTTCTGGCTAGCGAAGGACCCTTCTTTGTCAATGATTACACCTAGATATTTGTCATCAGTTGTGGGTTCAATTTGAATACCTCCCAGGTGCCACCTCTTCTGCCGTCTTCTTTTGTTATTCACTGTCATGGTCCTTGTTTTCTTAAAATTGACACAGATGAATTGAGGATCCACTACTGGTGGGCGGGCTCAAGCATCGCCTGGCATGGGTTTCAGGGTGAACATCAAAATGATACAAAAAACAAGAGCAGAGAGGATACACTGATGTGGGGGACCAGGAAGTGCTCCAGTTAGACACGTACCTACCTGTTTTGTTATTACTTCACGTTTCATTATTGCCTGCCTCCCCTGTTAGCAGACCACCACACAGTCAGCACTTACTGAGAAAACAAATGGCATGCTCCTGGAAACTAAGTAACTGCAAATAGCACCAGAGGTCAGCATGAAAGGTGTATGTAAATTCAGTATGCACAAATTATCACCACCACTAGTGGGTCAGATATGACCAGGTTGCCTCTGTACCAATGTATATTGTCTACTAAATAACCAGCAAAATATGGCTAAAATAGAATGTGGTTTGCACTGTGCATGTCTGCATTGTGAATGTGACAATCAATAAAAACAGATTCAAACAAAATAATCAAGAGGACACTCCACTCTACTAGTGTGGGCTGCATGAGTCCACACTTAACAGCAGTATTCGTCACTAGGATGAACTTGTATGGTCCATGCCATCTAGGCTCTAGACAGACTTTCCAAAGATGTTTCTTCACCAAGACACAGTCACCAGAACTGAGGTCATGGCACTGCTCCAGGCATGGAGAGGCGGTAACCTCATGGTACACAGAATGAACCACATCAGTTAGTTCCTTGCAATAGTCAAGAACCATGTCATCTGTAATGTTCACAAGCGCATTTGTGAGCACTGCAAGCAGTCTCATTGCTCTCCCCATGATTATTTCATGCAGGCATAATCCTGTTTTTCTATCAGGAACACTACCAAGACTCACCAGCTCAAGAGGTAAAGCATCTGGGCACTTCAGAGATGTTGATGCACACACTTTGCAAGCACAATAAGATGATGTACGGAGTGATGAAACTTTTCAGACACTCACCCCCAGTCACTATTAGATCTGGGTTGAATCTTTTGGCCATTCTGGCGGTCAAAGTTCCATTAACCTGCTCCACGATGCTAAAAGCTTCTGGCTGATAACTGCAATGTAATCACTGTTCTACTTGTAACACTGCACACAACATTTTCAGGACCTCATAATTGAAATGAGTACCCTGGTCTGATTCCAGCAAAGTCAGGAAACCAAACTTAGGTATCAACTCCCTCAACAACAACTTGGCTGCTCTGAGACTGTCATTTCACCTAGTCGAGTAGGCTTCCACCCAATGTGAGAAGATGCACACAGTCACTAGGATTTATCTCAGCCCGTTGCACACAGGCATTTTGATAAAATCTATCTGCATTATGTTGAATGACCCTCATGATCATCCTACATGACTCAGTGCCACTTGCGTTCTTTTCCCTACATTCATCTGTGCCGCAATTCTTCAGTCACCAATCTAAATCGTGGGTTAAACCAATGTTGTCTAAACAACTGTACCATGGCATCCCTCCCAATATGCACCAATGCATGGGAATGTCTTGCCATTGGAGATAGCATGCTGTCCGGCAACGCTGGCCTGCCATCGTCAGAAACCCATACACATTACAGAAGCAGAACAACATATATCAGATCTTGAAGATAGCGTACCTTGGCAGGCCGACCAACTAATCACACTACAATCTGAGCCAATTAGCTTGCAAATCAAGGTGGATGATGCGGAAAATCAGTCGCGAAGATGCAACCTACGCATAACTGGAGGCCCTGAATGCCCCGAGAATGGTCAATCAGTAGTAGAAGTCGTCTCTGACCTTATCGCTAAATATGTGTGTCCAGAAGTAGCAGCCCAGAAGACTGACCTTACTATCACACAGGCGCATTGTGTACCTGCTGTCCAGTACACTAATGCCAAATACCAGAGAACGATTATTGTGAACTTTGAGGAATTCAGAATTAAGGACAAGATTCTGGCATGTGCCATTCATGACAAATTGTATCAGACTACGGATAATTTTTCATTTAAAATGTTTTCAGACATGTCCGCTTTCTCTGCATGGTACAGAAAGGAGTTTAGAGGCTTGATAAACTGCTTTCTGCGGCTTGGGGTCCCGACTGGTATTATCCAGCAATCCAAATTAAAAGCTCTACACAAGGGGAAGGTACACATCTTTCAGGCAGTCGAGACGGCACAAGAGTTTCTTCAGTCCCTACAACACCAAGAGGAAGACCAAGAGGGAGGGAGTAGGGGATAGTTATGCTCCAAAGTCTTTAGGCTGGTCGTATGCCCATGAATGTGCAGACTCTTCTTCCCTCGCTCGTGATAGGAGCTATCTTATATATAAGGGGGCTTGGGCACATGGGTTAGCTGCTTTAGGACATCAGCCACCTGCCCACTACCTTGGGTGCCATGTCACAGCACTCCAATGCAGGGAGGGGGGAGGGTAGGTAAGGGCACGGTGTGGAGGAGGTGCACTGGGGGCAGAGGGGGGACAAACCAGGGAGCCCTGGATGGGGGGGGTTTCTGGAGATAAGGGGGTCCATGGAATGGGGAGATGAGGGGTCACAGGAGGCAGTGGGTTGAAGGGGATGTGGGGTCACTGGGGGAGAAATAAAATGTAGCAAAAATGTGGAAACTTGAGGGAGTAAAATATCTTATTTAATATCAATTTTATTGCAAAAATGTCCTTTAGGCCATTAAAGGTAGTATTGTGTAATGTAAGTGACTTTAACAATAGTGAAGTGACGATCTATGCTGGCGTGGTTCAAAGCCCTACAAGCTAACAAACTTCCTACAAGAGACACACTACAAGGAAGGATCTCTAGTGGATAAAGCTCCTGGGTTTATTCAACATGATTTTTTCGCTTCCTCTAATGCTGCCATAAGGGGGGTAGCTATACTAGTAGTTAAAAAATGATCGTGTGAGAGATCATAGTGCCAGTGGGCTTTGGTTACAGATGAGGATTTCCGAACAGCTCTTGAATTTTTGTGAGTTATTATGGACCCATTGAGGATTCTCCTGAGACGTTTCAGTCCCTCTATGACTTTGCTACAGCTCAATCTGGGTTTTATGTACTTGGTGGCGATTTTAATTTATTGCTTGACCCCACCAATGACTCTTCACAGGCACAAAAAACACAGACAAAACCTAGGTCGAGAAGGCTCTGTCAGGACTTAATACAGGACTTTGCGCTGGTCGATTGTTGGAGATATGAATTCCCAAGCGAGAGGAAGTATACATGCCACTCAGGGAGATTTCACTCTTCCTCTCGGATCAATTTTTTTCTGATTTCCCACGCTCTCCTAAAAACTGAGTTGGAGATTATTGAAAAATCCCTTCTCTGAACCCGCAGTAATTTCAGTTAAATTTCAAATTCGATCTGCATCCCAAACTGGGTATAGATGGGTATTTGACAAATCACTGCTAGTAGACGAGCAGTGGGTTACCCATATGCGCCTGGCATTAGAGGAGTTTTTAAAGCTTAATGTTAACACAGCTTGAGAATTTGCAGGATGGGGAGATCTTAAAGCTGTCTTTAGAGGGAAAGTAATCACCTATAAGACCAATAGAAGGAAACAAGAGAACTAAGAAAGATTACAACTAGAAAAATAACTTTTTAAAGGAATGGCAAGCTACCTAGCCCTACCTACCCAAGAAGGTAAAAATAAGCTCTGTTGAGCAAAGCATAAATTGCAAGAATTTTTTACGGCCAAGGAAATTCTGAATCACAACTCTGTTCTGCAAAAAAGATTTGAAGAAACAATCACATCAGTAGATACTTGGATTGGTCAGTCAAGCGTAGGGCTAATGCTAACTACATTAAAAAAATAAATGACCCGGCTACTACAAGACCTACATCACGTTCTCTTGAAATTGTTGCCATTTTTCTCAATCATTATAGAGAGCTCTACTCTGAGTCTCATAATACCTCCTCAGAGGAAGCTACAAGCTGGCTAGATGGGACAAACTGTCACATATTATCTATGGAACAGAGAGAGTCCCTGCTTGCCGATATTTCACTCGAATAAGTTACTCAGGTGGTGAATACATCACTATCTTCCAAAGCATGCGGGTTAGATGGGGTTCCTATCGAGGTATATAAGACTTTTTCTCCCCAGCTGTACGCTTTTCTGAGATTACTATTCAATGGGATTTTAAAAGGAGGCGAAGTTCCCGACACTTTTACCCAAGCTGAGATGATTAGTTTTGTTAAAAAGGGAAAATCGGAGGAAGAGGTAAATTCTTATCGACAGATAAGTCTATTGAATGTCAATTATAAGCTCGTCTCCAAAATTCTCGCAAATCAGCTTGCACAAGTGATCCCCTCTCTTATATTTTGGGACCAATATCGTTTTCTGCAGGGCAGGTTTTTGGACTCTAACACTCATTACTTAATTCAATCAATCGATTATTTCTGTACTAATAAAATCAAAGCAGCAATAATAAGATTAGACGCCTAAAAAGCGTTCTACAGAGTGCAGGGGAATGTACTCTTGGCAGTTATGAACAAATTCGCGATTCCATTTAAATTCTGCCAGGTAGTGAAGAACTTATATTGCAACGCACAGGCTTCTATGATTATCAATGGGAACACGGCCGGCTCAAATTCTATTAGCCGGGGGACGCGTTAAGGCTGTCCCCTATCTCCAGCGCTTTTTTCCCTGTTCATTGAGCCATTGGAATGCGCTATTAGGCAAGATTGTGCCATCTTAGCTCCAGTCCCTGGATCCGCCAAACTCAAGCTATTTGCGGATGATATGGCCCTTTATCTAGCCGCAAATGAAGACAACATATTGAGAGCTTTCTCTAAAATAAGTGAAATCACGGCAATAGGGGGGTATAAAATAAATCACTCAAAGTCAGAGGCACTACTTTTTAATTGCTCTTTTGATATACTACCTCCTTCAATGCAGGCACATTATTCAACAACTAACCCCATAAGGTATTTGGGGATATTTGTAACCACTCGCTTGGAAGATCGATTTCCGTTTAATTTTATCCCTACACTCAATAAAGTGCGCAGTCTTTTTTAGCAATGGAAGGATCTTTCCTTAACGATCATGGGACGAGTGGCTCTTATTAAGATGAACATTCTCCCCTTGTTTTTATTTTTATTTTCTAATATAATGACTATGGTTCTTCTTTGACCATATATGTTCAGAAAAAAGACAATTTATAAGTCAAGCAAAAAAATCCAGATTGAGATTACAAACGCTACAGTTTGAAGTGGATGATGGAGATCTCGCTTTTCCTAATTTTAGTTTATACTATCAAGCCTTTCTTATTAACTTGCTGAATTATAATAATTCAGGGGATTTGTCTTCTGCCAACTATTTTTGATTTTAATGCTCAAGGAATCTGAGATTGGCCTTGCTGTTTTCCTACAAATTCCCAAATAGCTGAAAAAGTCACGATACAAGATCCCCAGGGTCATTTCATCTCATGTCAATGAATTTGGGAAGCCCATGGAATCCCTTGGTTGCACCCCCAATTGAATCTAGTAAAGTGCATTTCTCTGGGGCTGCAATGGTCTGCTCAGATTTGTGGCCAGTGGGCTAAACTAGGGTTCCATAAAATACAAGACTTCTACAGAAATGAGAACTTCTTATCCAGGCAGGAAATCGCAGACCACAATACCAATTTAAATATGCTTCTTGTTTTTAGCTACACGTAGATTAAGCAGTTTTGTGAGGGCTTAACAGGCTCAGAAAACCGCAATGGTATCCAACTTGGGAAGGCCCATTTAGTACTCAGAACTAAACGGTTGGGGAATTGGTATAGGCTATATAAGTCTGCAGAGAACAAGCGAGCAATCTTAAGTTTTTTGGAAATAATTATTACATCCACTGGCTGCCGTCTTAACCTTCAACAGTGGCAAGGGTTTAATAAAATGAGCTGCAAGGCAGTAAGAGCAGCTAATTTAAGAAGGATGGCATTTTTTAGTGAATGGATGATTTACTATACCCCTGCCAGACTCCACAAAATCTATCCGGCTGTGGACCCTAGGTGTTTCAGATATAGACAAGCAACTGGGGACTGGATGCATGTGGGGTTCACGTGCAGCCACTTAATGAATTTGGCAAAATGTTTTTGCAGAAATTGGAAGAAATCTTTCAATCAATCTCTCCCCCGATGCTCCAGCCGCTCTTCTAGGCAGAGCAGAGGTAGGCGATGAGCTTACTATTGGTCAGCGGCAATTCATTTTTTATTGTCTCCTTAGTAGCAAGATCGTTAATTCTAGCCAATTAGAAATCTGAGATGATCCCGACAATCCCCCAATGGCAGATTAAAATGCAAAGGGTCTTTAGGCGGGAAACTATATATGCAAAAAGGGTGGGTTTGGTAGTTAAGCTGAACAGAATATGGAAGAATTGGAATTAAATTGTACTAGTTACTGGTTAAAGATAACCTATGAATTGGACAAGATAAATGTAAGCACTTTACTGCCTGCTATGAATTTTGTATGTACTTTATATGTCTAAGTAGCTCCCTGTTTTATGAATTTGGAAGTATGCATGCACCTTATGAATTGACTTATGGGCAAAATTTGTTTTTTTAAAGAAAAGAAAGTTTCTATATTATGCTACATTGAAAATAAAGATAAACAAGCATTGGCATAGTCAATAGGTCTCGCTTTTGGGACCTTATAAGTACTTAGTTATGCAGCACAATATCCTTGGTGCAACAACATCAACTGTTGCATGGCTAAACACTTATATAAAGTCCCAAAAGCGAGACCTATTGGCTATGCCAATGCTTGTTTCCTTTGCTATTATGAAATGGGTGTTTTGCTTTGTGTTTTCTGCATGGTGGGCACACTGTAAAAATAAATAAGTTACCTTATACTGGCCCGAGTGCTACCCCTTCTGTTTGTGAAGGAAGTCTGCTTGGAAATAAAGAGTCAGACAAACAGACAGACAGACAGACACACACACATCTAAATGTATCTCTCGAAAAATGCATTCTGACATGGCTAGTCATGTTTACACTTCGTGAGCTATTGTTTTTGATGTGTATGGGTGCATGTATATTGCAAGCATCAATACTATATTTTACAATGTAAATTTAAAAAAAAATTATTAATAGTGTACCAACGTGTTCTATTTTCTGTGTGATCTGTCTGGTTTACTGAAATATTCTCACCCTAATGATATCATGATGACTGTGTCTGCGGACAATGCATGGGAAGCGAAAGGTATCCAAAATATCGCGTTATTTGTGAGATTTTGCGTGGGAAATGAAATGAAAGCTATTTAGATGTACAAGGCACAAAACAAGCAATGCGTGGAGGGTAAAGCATGCAGAGCAGGGTTTTATTTCGGGTGCCTGGTAATTATATTTTACACAGGAATGATGGCACATAAATTGTATATATTACGAAAAGACACGCATGCACACAGCGATGCTGGTTATTGCATGGGGTTGAAGGAGGAGGGATACTATGTATGGAACATACACAGTCACCGACCTCGACGCCCCCCGCCAACCCACGTAGATGATGATATACCACAAGTTGCCAATGAATCCTGTGGCTGTTGGTCAATATACAGAGACTGGTTTCAAAGAGATTTCTCGTACATGTCAATCAAGGGAATGTGTGGAATAGACACACACTACCAGGTGTGTTTAAAAGACACATTAAATTGGAATTTACAGATATATGAGATTTTATCACCACAGGGCGCTGGCAAAACAAATTAAAGACCACATGCTACCGAGATTTACATTCGGGTATAAGCGAGGCATGTATTTCTGAACAATGAACAGTGCGTTTTTATTTTAAAGTAAACAAGAATTCTACATGATGAACCCTGCGCTGATCATTTAAAAGTTTGTGCTGCTACAGCGTTTGAAAAGATTTTCACCAAATTTGGTATGAATGTATCACTTCACTGAATAGATCGTTATTTTTGTTTGTAGTAAATCTGCTCAATAGTTTTCGTGAAATTCGTAGAAAAAGATGTCACACAGCCCTCAATGGGTTCGTTAAAGTTCATGAACTGTGGCCTGTGAAAGGAGCATTTAAATTAAAAATCAATCTGACAGGCTAAGAAGCTGTTTTTCCACTAGGCAGTTCACTGTTAGCAAAACACAGAAATCGGTATGTGAGCAGCTAAAATCTGATTGGCTAAAAAAAATGGAAAGGATTTTCTCTGGCAACCATTACATGATGCAGTGGTGAGTTATGATGACCCAAGGCTAATAGAAACAAGCATTGGCCGCGCGGCCGTGAAACTGACACGGCCGCGCGGCTGTGAAACTGAAAGTAATCGCGAGCGTCCAGATGGCGAGGGAAGCCATATGGCGCCTGATCGCGCGTGCACGCTCGCGTGAACGCAAGCTGGTCGCCAGCAAACTGCTGTTTGCACTTCCAAAACCCGCTTACTAAAACTCTCGCCAGAGCAGCGCATGCGCTGGCTCAGGCGAGACCTAAAAAAGAGTAACACGGAATTACCAAATTTGCTCCAATTATTCCGGCATAATTAAAATTACCACAGCACCTAGAAAGGAACAGTAAATGTTTTAAGTGCCTTTTAAAAAAAAAAATTCTCTAACTTTTTAGATCACTCTACTCCTGATTAGGGACAGTGGAATGAAGATATACATCGTTTGTATGAACACCAATTAAGCACATACTTGATTTCAAGCTCAGTAATACATCATTTTTAGGATGCACACCTACTGTAAATGCACTTTTTTTCCCAGGACAATATGAAATGCATGCCTAGATCATATTAGCTATTGATTTCTTTCCGTGAGCCCTCGACTCTTGGTCACGCCCATTAACACAGGTTTGCCATAAATGAAGCTTGTTGCTCCTGCAGAGTTGGACACAGAAGTGCCAGAAGGCCATCCAGGAGCCAGAAGTAGGAGGAGTAGGAGGAGGAGGGAGGCAATGGAATGTGCTCAGGACCAGTGGTGGATCCTCCACTAAGGCGGAGGAGCGTCACCCCACTGAGTGAGAAATTAAAAATTGAAAAATAAAATGATTATAACTTAACGTTATTATCATTTTATTTAAACTACTGGCTCAGTTGGTTGGGGGTGGGGCAGGGCTGGGCTGTTTAGAGGCTGGGGTAGTGGTAGGCACTTCCTAAGTGCACATGACAATTTTGCCAGCCATCTCGGCCAGACCAAAATATCATCCGAACTTTGCATGTTCTCCACCTAGGCTGCATTACAGCCTGGGTGGAGAACATACCTCGGATCCCATTCCCTGTCTGGGCGCCGAGCCACAGCACTCAGCCCAATCACAATGCTGCATTGCAGCATTGTGATTTGCTCAGGGGGCCTGGGTGCTTCCTGCTTCCACAGAATCCAGGAAAAGGACGGAGAGGCGGCGGCCGGCCGGACGGAGAGGCGGCTGCCAGCCAGCCACATCCAGGTAAGTGTTTTGTTAAATGTATTATTAATTCCCTCCCTCCTCCGCTCCTCCCTAGGCCCCCCACGCCCGTTCCATAACAGCTGCTACTGCTCAGGACTACAGAAACCACAGCCCTCAGCGCTTGGACACTCCATTCGATATAGGGCAGCTCATTTATTCCTCAGCGAAGGATGTAGGTGTGTCAGTGATTCCCAAAATCCTCATAATGACCATGGGCCAGAAATCAGCTACAACAAGAACCTTTGTGGAGAAGAATCACACTTTAGAAAGAGTCTTTGCTTTTTCTCACAAAGGAAAAAATTATGTATAGAAACTCAAGAGGCAGTTTTTGATTTTGTATCTAAGATGAGCAATACATTCCAGATCCATGTGGTAGCAAACAGACTATTTAGATTGCCTCAGAGTGACGCCCTTTTTTCATGTCCTGAAGAGCTTGGTTGAAGATGCTATAAAACTTTCTCAGTTGTTATTATGGATCTCTGGGTAAACCGGCCACAACATTTATCAGACATGTTATTAGGTGATGTATTAGTAGGACAGTGTTTGAGAAAATTATCTGGTTAAAAATATTAAAAATCTCTGGCGCTTTGGACAGACCAGATATTTTTTGTAAACTCTGGCGTCTTTTCGAGTTACATAAACCATCAGCAAGATCTTCTGTTCGCTTAACACTGCTTTTGGTATGGAACCCTACTAGTATTTTGTTTCCAGCATTTATGAGAGGGGCCTACTAACTACATTTCGAGTAAGCACAGTGCACTCTACGCTAACTTTCCTATTGGGTGGCCTAGCACAGTGGTTGTAATTAAATGTGACACCTGAGAGGGTCAATCATTACAAATATCGATGAATTTTGTACTGTTCTATACATTTCATAAACTGCCAGAACATTAATATGTAGTACCCCTGTTTAAAACTCACTGTTTTACTAGATACTGACCAGCTTTTTTGTTTTCACAATTACTATCTAGCCCTCAGCCAGTCGGTTTTGGTCAGTGCAATTGTCTGAAAGAGACATTGCATTTGAGAACCTTAATTTTAAACGTCTTTGTGAATATTTGTATTGTGATTTTCTATTTAATTTCATTCTATTTTTATTACACTCCATTGGTGATTCTTGCTCTTAGCCACATAGTGTACATTGTTCAGAATAAGGTTTCACATTCACGTATGCTTTAAGAATTTTCATTCTTTATGCGACATTAGAAACAAACAGTGAATATTTGGTGCATCTTTTTTTAAAAATGCTCTAACGTTTTCTTAGACTATTCTACACCTGCTTAGTGGACTAACGACAAAAATGCTTGGTACATTTTGTATGATTGCCTGAGGGCTGCATGTCAAGGTTAAGAATAGCAACTGAGCACACAGTTGATTTCAAGCTGCGTGATCCCACTGGAGACCTGATCCTGTTTAGGATGCACACCTACTGCACGTGAGATGCACAGTTTGTCCCAGAACAGTATGGGAATGCATGCCTAAATCATATCAAGTATTCATTTCGAGACATAGACGTGGAGAACTGCATTGATATTTTTTTTATGTCTTAGTATTACACTCAACACACATATTTTGAATTAAGTAAAAATAAATGTCTGCAAATATAAGTGGCTGTAGGATAATGCATATCAAAATAGTGCGTAACAGAATGCATTTTCAGAGCACACTTCTAATATGGTTGGCAGCCACATAAGATAGATGCATATCATTTTACAGAAATGTACAACTAAAATTTAGAGACATCCTTTTCAAGCTATTCTGTCATTTAGTCAATAATGCTGTCTCCTTTGCACAAGACGTAACATGTTCTCACAACAACTTTACATATTACTTTAATTTCCAAGCTAACAGTTTCTACCCACAGCAAATGGGCAATAACATAACTTATCAAACCAGAGACACACACATATGGCACATCACACATTATGAAACTTGTACATGTCAATCTTCCTAAAAAGGCTTTAAAAGTAGTGAAACACACCACTATAAAGCCTATCCCAATCAACATTCTCTGGGGGCTATTCACAAAGGTATTTGGAATATGTGCAGTAATACTACTGAATTGAGTTCCAATGCCTACAAAATGGCTGAGACGAGACGCAAGAACTTCACCCCAGAAGAAGTTGAAGTCATCAGCCATGTTGTCCTCTAGTAATATCCTCTGCTTAACCGATACCCAGCTGGTGAGGAACGCATACCTGGATATCTGAGAGAATATCACTAGGAGATTCACTGCAGAGGGGGTTACCACCCAAAGTGGCCTGGGATTTTCCTAAACAGTAGGAGCTTCTCCAGTGCTGGGCCCAGTTTAAGGCCTCAGATAGAATTGGAAGGACTACCCTACACCACACCAGAAACCCCTGGTTCAACCCACAGCAGAAGAAAGTCTACCTACCCAGACCACTACTGCCAGCTGGAAGAACATCATCAGCAGCAGGTGAACAGCTTTGTGTACATTTATTGAAGTTCCATGCATGAAGATTGTGTGATATATTTGCCATATTCATTTTGCCATGATATCAGGGTGTAAAATATGTGTCAAAACGAACTTTTAGTTATCAAATGATGTATCATACATACTAAAATGTGACCCATTTTAACATTCACATGATTTTTTCTACAAGTATGTCTTGATTTGAACAGTGTCTCCATGCTGTCATGCTCTACAAGCCTTATAGCAGTCCTTTGCTTTTATGTTATGCAAAAAGCACATAAGATGGTTGTATGATGGAACAACTAAATCCCTAACCCTGCATGGCTAAACAACGCGGTCTGAATAACAACTGCGTCTTAACCACGCATTGCTTTCCCACGCATGCCTTTAAAATGAATTTTCATGGTAAAGGCATGCATGGTAAAGGGATATGCGTGGCTAAGGTCGCCACCCCCTCACCACTGCCCTAAGGCACAAATTCCCCTCCGCTCTGAGGTGCAAATACCCCTACCCCCTCCCAACCCCATGCTGTCCCCTCCCCTGCCCTAATGCCTAAAAGCCAGTCCCTTAACCCTGTCACTTAACCTGATCCTGGCCAGCCCTGACCCAGCCCTTAGAACTGCCCTGCCCTCCCCTAAGCCCTAAATTCTACCCCGACTACCATTCCCCTCTCCCTGCCCTGAGGCCTAATACCCTAACCCTTAATTATAAAAACTACCCAACACTCCCCCAGCCTAAAAACTACTCCAACCCCCCAGCCCAGATAACTACCCCTGACCCCCAGCTCTGAAAACTTGCCTCACCCCCCCAGCCCTGAAAACTAGCACCACCCCCAGCCCTGAAAACTAGCCCCAATCCCCCAGCCCTGAAAACTACCTCCAACCCCTCAGCCCTGAAGACTAGCTCTGAACCTCCAGCCCAGAAAACTACCCAAACACACCCCCAGCCCAGAAAACTACCCTGACCCACCCCAGCCCAGAAAACTACCCCGACCCCCCCACTTAAAACAATCCCAAACCACCACCAGCCCAAAAAACAACCTCGACCTCCCCCAGCTTCACTTCCCTCACTGCGGATTGCTTCCGCCCGTCTAAAACTAGACTGCCCGACCCACCCCAGACTATAAAACTACCCCGACCCACCCCCAAGCCCACAAAACATGCTCGACCCACCCACCAGCCCACAAAACAACCCCAAACCACAAAAGTACCCCGACCCAACTCCCATCCCACATAAAACCACCCCGACTCACCCCCAGCCCACAAAACAACCCCGACCCCATCCTACAAAAGTACCCTGACCCACCACCCCAGCCCCACTTGCCTCACCATGGATCTCTCCCTGCTTCCTGCTTCCGTCCGTCCGCAAGTCCTACTGTGCATTGCCTTAACCATGCACATGCGTGGTTAAGGCATGCGTGGTTAAGGCATGCGTGGTAGGGTTTGCTGAGTCGAAACACTTGTGGTTTAGAGTGCGGTGTTCTGACTGTTCTCCACATAAGATGTATGCAAATGCATTGAGAAATCAGATTTTCCGCACCTGGAAGGACTGCTCTGCTGCATGAAGCCTGCCTTGCACCCTCAGAGGCCTGCCCTGCTGTTTGATCGCTATTCTTCTGCTGAACCCAGGACTACCAAGGTGACTCCAAGGGTTAGTTGACTGGCCTCCTGATCAGAGTCTCAGGGACAGAAAAGGCTCCAAACATACTGAACCTGCTCCCGGACCCAGCCTGAGTGAGTGCTAACTCCCCAAGTGGTGCCCCTCCAGTACTGGACCCTTGGTGGTGGTGCTAAAGGATCCCAGGCAGACAGAATTCAAAACCTGAGACTTTTTGGCTATTACTGCTCTGAGAACAGAGAAGAGACTGGACCAACGTGCTTGTCTATCCACCCAAGTTGCATCAGCAGTAGGCCTGACTTTGCGGCAGCTTCCGCTAAGTTCTTCTCCGCAGCAGCAAATCCTGTTCAGCGGTCCTGCGCCGAAAGGGTATGTGGCCTCATGGAACTCTTATTGGCTACAGCCTCTAGCCTCATCCCACTTGAAATTTTCGACTTCCAAAAAAGTGGCTAAGTTCAAATGAAGAAATCTTCACTGTGGCTTTATCCAGCAGCTTCCGATGGTGACACTCCCTCCCTGGGACACCGCCTACAGCCTTTCCCCCCTTAACTTTACCTTCTCAGAATATTTTCTTCGAAATTTCTTCTAAGTCTCACAGGAAGCGCCAACCAGGACCAATCCACTTTTTGAATTCAACCCTCACATTTGCCATAGTTTTCAACTTTGACCCCGTCTTGCGCAACTAGATGTCCTCAGTTGGAGCTTTCATTTTTTAGGCGCTAGTTTTTTCCTTAAAATTTAAAAATTCATAGCTCCAGTTCTCTTGATTGAACTTTTGTCATGTTGGTGTTAAATAATTTATTAAAATGCACTCTATTTTTCTTAATTGTTGGGGGATTTTTCTTGTGTTGTGTTTTCACATTATTACGGTTTTTGTGCTACATAAATACTCTACACATTGCCTCTAAGTTAAGCCTGACTGCTTTGTGCCTAGCTACCAGAGGGTTAAGCACAGCTTAATTTAGTGACTTTTGTGACTCACCCTGACAGGTATTGTGGCTGTTGCTTGAGCAGGATTAACACCCCACTCAAACCAACAACCCAATTTCTACATTGAGAACATACCTCCGAGCTGTTTGTATTCTTAAAATGCTGGGGTTTATCTAGATGTGATGCCTCTTAAGTCAGCTTTTTGATCTCAACTAAAGAGAATAGACATGAATGTATTAATTCTACTAAAGCACATTCATTACTGCTTCTATAGAACAATAGCAAGCACCTTATTCCTTACTGAAGGTGAATGGGTGCATATGCAGCTTAAATCACAACACTGATAATATATCAAAACCGGTCAGACTACCTAATTTTCAGGCTGTCAACAGGCCCATGTGCATTAACCCACACAAAGGTACAAACCCCATAGACATGCATCACTTATGGGTCTATCGAGCATGTCATCTTTACTGTAGTGAACATGGTCAAAGTGCTGAAGTATTTCAAATGAGAAAACTAATAATATGTCTAAAGTACTCAAATGTGCAGTGTAAGTACCAATAGTAATACCCAGGTGTCCAACAACAGCATCTTGTTGGTTTTAAATGCACTACCAAAGCATTTCTAGAATGAGCCAGTAACTCTAACCCCTGCCTCAATGTGGTTCCCTGGATGCTTCTCTGGCAAAAAGTGAGAGACTCCGGGTTTTTCTCTACTCGAGGATTATTTCAACGATGAAGCACAGAGTTATTACTATATAAATGATTAGTGTGCTGAATGGTTGTGTCACAGAGTCTTTAAAGATACTGATGGTTGGTCCAATGGATTGCTGTGGTAGTTTTTGGCACTAACACCCCAGTTTACAGGGAGCCATATTGAGGCATGATGTCATTTCAGTTGTCAGAGATGCTATCAATGCTGCCACAGAACATTTCATGAATAATATAATATGTGAGTTCATAAGCAGTGCACAGAGATGGCGGGAGGTATAGTTACTTAATTTAACTATAAGCAGTGAATTTCAATTGTTTTTTTTAGTTTAAAATGGTATGTATTAAGTGACATTTTCAGCTAACTATAACGTCACTTTAGCTTTTATTTTTTTGAGTGAATTTCACTTTCACCTAACTATGACAATAATTTAACCTTTGTTTTTTTTAGTGACTTTCTGTTTCTTTTTACGTAAAGTAAGATCTTATTACCAAAGGTAAGCATGCCAATTCTCCACTGAGCACAGCCTTTGGCTGTGCACACTAAGGGGTTGGCCACAGGGCCTGGCCTGTGTTGATGCTAATTACAGTCAGAGGGGGAAAAGCATATTCTCTACACATGGAGAACTTAATAACTGTATAGTCATGTTTAAGATGGCAAACCGTGCCAACGAGCTGCAGAAGAATGCATGTGGTAGTGCCTGTGATTAGTCCACAGACTTATCTGAGTGAAGGATGGAAGAGGGCTAAAAACCTATATGCAGGATAACTCTAGATATCACCTATCCTTTATATATAAAGGCCAGGGAGATGTATGAGCTTCCTTCCTCACTGCTCTCAATCCAAGATGGTGCTTCCATTATTATTTTCCCTCACAGTGTCCAAAACCTTGATGAGGGATCTTTTTCCAATAGGAAGGTCCTGCCAGGTGATACCCCAAAGAGTATAAAAAGCATGATCAACAAGTATACTGTGCATCATACGTTTTAAGTCTAGTTTTAAAAGTGGCTCATAGCTGCCTGTTGCCGCAATTATTGCCCTTGCTTTTTTTGCTCCTATTTCCTACTTCCAGTGGTGGCTGAGTTCTAGAGTTCTGTCTTGACTCGCGTCCTCAGGTCAACTAGTATTCATTGTGTCATTGGCCATGCTGTACGATCATTCATCTACTTCGCCATCTTTTCATCAGGGATTTCTCTGCTTTGGCTTTTGTCTCAGTTCAGTAGTTTCTTCTGTGGCACCTGCTGGATACACATTTATAGTGGCTTAGAGGCATGGTGTTTCTGTATGGGGTCATCCCTACCTCAGGGAACCCAGAAGGGTTATAGAATACTGACTATAATGTCCAGCTCTTAACAAGGAGAGAATTAGTACAGTGATTTTTCTCTCTTCCTTATGATGTGGGCTTTGAAGGCTTTAAGTGTCAACAATGAAGCCAAGTTTTTTGTGTTTGGGCTGCATTGAAAGTAAAAACTGCCCATTTGCATGTAACTGAGTATATGTCATGTCATGTAATACCATGTCACGTTGTGTTATCTAATTTCATGTTATGTGATGTGGCTTGAGAGCAATTATCATCTGTTTTACAGAACATGGGACCAAATACTTTGCAAATGTGCTATGAATATTTGTCTGTCAAGATCTAGGTTCCGGTTACACGCTGGCTGACTCTATTGCGTGAAACAGGGAGTACGGGGTGTGCCAGAACTACAATTCCCGGCATGCAGAGCGGCGTCACGTTGCACGTACACGATGTGTCGTCAGAGGCAGGGTAAAGGGCGGCGGACGAACAGAGACGCTGCCGATTACTCTGATGGTTGCAGTGATTTCAGACTTCTAAGTAGCGGTAAGAATGCGACGGCACGGCCATCTGTACCGCGATATCCGAGTGAGAGGAAGAGGGCTCCTTTCCTTGTCACTCTTCCTGGAGCTCCTCCTCTGTTGGACGAGATTGGCATTAGCGGTCTCTTGCAGAGGAGGATTTACAGACCCTGGGGCATTATCAGCCCTCTAAATATATTCCCTGTTGGCGGAAACCAACCCGGTTTCATGCAGGGAATATTCAATTGAGGCGTTTCTATTTGACCTCATTCTCAATTAACTATAATGTACACGCCTAGACACTTCTGATTATCCTTTGTTTGTTACTATTACTGGGACAGGCTTGTACCTAGTAGTTCATTTCCTTTAAGCCTAGGATGTGGTGAATCATCAACTTACCTGGGTTTTCTTCTTTTGGGCATTGTGCAAGACTGTTATTGTATTCTTGGCCCTCCATTTTCGATCTCACCATTGGCTGTTCTTTGTTCTTATATTTCCCAGAAGAGAGAGTGTACATGAAAGGGGGTGCAGTTCTCAAGTATTGTGCAATATTGGCCCAAACTTCAGGTTGTTATTGGTAGGTGTTACATGGGTTTCCTTAGCCTGCTTTAACACAATATGCCACGAGACTGAATTTGTGTACACCAGTTTGTTCTCTTTTTTTGTTGTTTCAATAGCTTCAGGTTGAGGAATTCGCAACCACCCTGCTCTCTTCTGGCATCGCTCACTCACATCTTTATTATTTCAGGTAGGGTGTGTGAGACTTAATCGAATTAAGGGATAGGGGTGTTGTTTATTTACTACAGCTTAGACGGAAAGGAGTATATTTTCTGATTTGCGTTCTTGTGTCCTCCTCAGATCTCCCTCCCAGCTGTTCCTACCCTTTCCTTCCCTCGCTTGATATTCCCAACAGTCTGTGACTATTACTCTCCAGACTTGGGATTGTCGAGAGGTGGGCCCCCATAGAGCATAAACACCACTCCGAGGATTCTGGAAGGAGGAGCCTGACATGTCTGTCATGGAAGGACTATATGTATGTGCCCACTGCATTAATAATCGTGGACTCAAATAACACAAGGGCCACTTGTGCTCTCATTGTCAGCAAACAGTCTAGACAGGTGTGTATCAGTCATATCATTTGCACCATCAAATGAGCGATTGATTAGGTCTCCTGAGCACTGGCCTATCAACTTTAGGGTCCACTTGATTTACGCATGGGCT
This sequence comes from Calotriton arnoldi, assembly GCA_963921515.1. NCBI lineage: Eukaryota > Metazoa > Chordata > Amphibia > Caudata > Salamandridae > Calotriton > Calotriton arnoldi. Next base: position 306,309 of record CAWUFW010009784.1, on the reverse strand, counting down.
GGAGAGCCCTAACAAGAATAGCACAGTCAAGAAGTGCACATTATCATCAACTGGAGCCATATAGTTCTTCTCAATCATCTCTCCTTAGTCCAGTTAAAACCTCCCAAGTACTGAGGATCTAATTCAAAACAAGCATTGGCAAAGCCAATAGGTCTGGCTTAGGCCGACAGCCTTTTGGCAATTCTTCTTTTGCTTTGTTATGGTTTTTTGTAAAACTTAATTGTTCAATTAGCTACCGGGCCCTTGTCAATCCAAAAAAACATTGGTTAAAGGCAAAAAAAAAATTGGGGTCTCAAAAAAGCAAACATTACCATAGAACTCCCTGGCACTAAAGGGAACTACATTGAAGGTAGGTGAGCTCCGTGTGAAAGGGCATCATGTCATTAGTCATAGGGAAGTCTGCCAATGGCTGACATGGGTTGCCCTTTGATGCATGATGGAGTGAGTGGAAGAAAAATACGGTTAGCCTAATCACAGACTAATGAATGAAGTCTGACTGAAAACCACTATAAGTAAGCATGTTAGACACATCATTTTAGTATAATCAAAAGTCTTGGCTAACACAGACCTAAAAAAAGCCAATTAGTCTGGCATTGGCTGCCAACCTCTAGAAAGAAAGAAAGAAAGAAAGACAGAAAGGAACAGAGAAAGAAAAAAAGAGATAAGAAAAGATAGAAAGAAAGAAAGAAAGAAAGAAAGTTAGGGTTGGCAAGATTGATAGAGCACACCATGTGGGATCTGATAAAACTGGAAAGCACCCTGTGCACACATAAAAAACATCAAGAGCTGGTAGAAACCCTCCTGCTATCACATCAGGCTCTAAATGCAAAGACAACACTAAAGTAATTATAAAGTAAAAACAAAAACACTGGCACTGAACTGAACTGCCATGTTTGCGGATGTGCTCCTTGTTAAAGAGAAAAATGCAGTCACAGTGGCTTAAGTAGGCTGACCCATTGCCCCATGCTGTATGCTGTAGTGGGCAGAAGCAACATGTGAATGACCCAACAGCAGACCAATGGATGAAGAGAGGTGGCGGAAAGGCCCTTTAAGTAAGTATATTATACATACAATTTTAGTGAAATCAAAAGGACTTGGCTAACGCCAGACCAAAAACAGTAGTATATCTGCACCGGTTTATGTGAATGTGTATAGATTTACTACTTTTTGAAGTTCACAACCATTGACAGTAGCATGCATGGAAAACTGTGGGAGTTGCATTTTTACTATGGCAATGGCTTGTGACATTTTTAAGAGCTGCTATTTCCTTGAAGCATTACTGTAAGCAACCCTGCTTACAGTAACTCATCAGAGAAAAGCAAGCCCGCTGTATAATTTTTCATTTCTTACTGTTTGCTGACCCTTTCTATAATGTTTGTGGGTGTTCTGTTCTCCTTGCTACCCCGGTAAAGGATTCACTCCAGCCTCTGGAGCAAATCGTCTACCATTTTCAGGGACCGAAACGGGTCAGAGAGGAGTTTGTGAATGCCTGCAAATTTAGGAGTTTGTTGGCAGTCACAAATGCAAGGCAAACCGCAGATTAATCCATGGAATTCACTCATTTCTCATTGTTTTTAGGTATGGCACACAATTACGCGGTAGAAAATGAATTAATTCCTGCTACATAACTTTTTATAGATACCTGGCAAGTGTGAATGGCCATTTTCATGCTATAAACGTAGGCTTCTTAAAAAAACACTGTTGTAGGTCAGGCGTTTGCTTTTTTAGACCACTCTAGGGATGATCGTAAAATAGTCACAAATTGTGTGACTATGGGCCTTCATTGTTGTTTATTTGAACTTGCTGGATTACAGAATCAGCTACCCCAGAGGGGATCCTTTCTCATGGATTATATGTAAATAAACTCAAAATCTAAGATGTATACCCCAGCACACAGATTATACCAAGGTAAACTGGTATTGTGTAAGACCCATTTTGCAATGTGTCAGCCTGTGAGTCACGGAGCATGTTGTGTAATATGTGTCCCTATTTCAAAAGATGAAACTTCATGAATTACGATCAGTGCTGGAATGAAGGGGGAACCAGCCGGCTCCCTGATCCGGCAGCTATTATCAGCCACATAGGAGATCTGTTTGGCCATGTGAAATATGCTGAATTTGTCCTGGAGTAATTTGCTAACGCTGGGACACAATTGCCACGTTGCTTTCTGTTCGCTGTGGCAATGTCCAGGCAGTGAAGGGGGCTTGTTTATTTCCACTTACAGCTGGGCACAAAGGGCGAATTTAAAGGGCTATGAGCACTCCTTTTGTTGGAGTATAATCCTGATATGTTATGTTATACCGCATTTATAGCGCACACGGATACTCAAAAGTGTCCCGGCGCGGAGTGCCTAATAGAAGGAAGCGGGGGAGGCTGAGCATACCAAGATTTAGTTAAAAAGCAGGGTTTTAAGATGTTTCTTGAACAGTCTGGTATCTTGGATGTTGCGCAGTTCCATCGGAAGGGAATTCCAGGCTTCAGCCGCCTTAAAAGATAGGGAGCTGTGAGGCGGAAGTTGGGGATGACTGCCAGACGATGAGCACCGGAGCGTAGATGTCTTCGTGGAACATAGAAGGTGAAGCGTCTCCTAAGGTAGAGTGGCCCCTCTCCGTGTAGAGCTCCATGCGCCAAAGTAAGAGCTTTAAACTGGACACGGCGGGCCACAGGAAGCCAATGAAGGTCCCGTAAATGTTGCTTCATGCTTGATCTTCCTGGGATACCGAGCAGCACCCTAGCTGCCGCATTCTGTATGGTTTGCAGTCTTTTTAAATGGTAACCGGGCAGGCCAATGTATAGGGCATTGGCATAGTCAATGCATGACAGGATAAGAGCACGAGTCACCATTTCCTTAGCTGGCCGGGGCAGCAGGGGAAAAAACTTTCTGAGGGATTTCAGCGTGCCAAAGCACACTCCCGCCAGTTTTTTAATCTGCGTAGAAAACCTGAGGTCTTCACTGAACCAGACCCCCAAGTTCTTAGCAGGATTGCCAACAGAATTGGGCGGGGGGTATTCAGTGGGCCAGATAGCCTCCCTAAAATGTGGGGGAAAGGATCCGTACAGGAGAACCTCTGACTTGTCTTCATTGCACTTCAGCTGCGCCAGTGCAAGCCATTTAAATACAGCAGAGAGACAGTCTTTCACTTTGTCCAGGGCCAGGTCATTTTTCTTCCAGGTGAAGAGGAGCTGGGTATCATCTGCGTAAGCTATGATCTTCGCTCCCAGCTCCTCTGCTAGGTAGATCAGGGGAGTGACATAGATGTTGAAAAGCAGGGGACTCAAAGTAGACCCCTGCGGTACTCCCGTAGTCACCTGTCTGGGGGCCGAAAAGAACGGGGGCTGCCATACCTGTTGGGTCCTGTCCTCTATAAAGGATTTGAGCCAATCCCAGGCCCGGCCAGAGATCCCGATACTTGAGAGGCGAGCAAGCAGTTGGTGATGGGGCACCATGTCAAAGGCGGCAGAGAGGTCCAATAAAATCAGAGCCGCTCTGCCGCCTTCATCCAAGCATTCCCTTATTGCCTCAGATATTTCGACTAAGGCCGTCTCCGTGCTATAGGATGCCCTGAATCCGGTTTGAGCTGGGTGGAGGGCGCCAGATGCCTCAACAAAGGTGGATAGCTGTTTAAAAACTGCTTTCTCACACACCTTTGCCACGGCCGGAAGGAGAGATATAGGTCTATATCTAGCAAGTGTGTTGGGATCAACGGAGGGCTTATTTAAAAGCGTTAGCAGTTTAACCTGCTTCCAATTCAGGGGGACTGTGGCAGTATGGAGGGATAAATTTATGATGGTATTCACCTCAGGGTTAACCATCTCCGCTGCCTCGGCAAGTAGCCTGGCCTGGCACGGGTCAGTCGGCGAGCCTGATTTAAGTGATTTAAGAATGGACAGTGTGTCAAGCGGGGCGATGGGTGAAAACCCCGTCAGGAGGGAAACTGGCTGGGTGGAAGCAGAGGTGATCGGACTGACAAACCCAGCTTGCCCGTGGGAGTTAGTCCCCAGACTGTCCTGGATTGCCTGGATCTTCGCAATAAAAAAACTTGATAACTTCTCACACCATTCGGTGGAGGCAGGAAGGGAAGTACGTTCAGCGTTGGGCATTAAATAACTCTGGACAATAGCAAAAATTTCCTTCGAGTTATTTTTAGACTTGGCAATGCGTTACGCATAGAAGCAACTTTTAGCCTCTCTGATAGCAGCATAGTATACTCGCTGGGCCTTCCTTAGTGCTATTTTGGCCACGGGGCAGTAGGCCTGTCTCCAACTGCGTTCCAATATTTTACAGGACTGTTTTAATTCCCTAAGCTTACTGGAATACCAAGGTTTCGAGGGGGCGTTTCTTGCTCGTCTGTTCAGATGGAGCGGGGTTAAAAACTCAATTGCCTGAGAGATCCAATTAGTGAAACTCTCCAGCGCACTAGACAAGTTTGTGGAGGGAGTGGGACGTGTGTCCGACAGTGCCTTGCTAAATGCAGCCGAATCAATTCTTGGCGATGGTCTGCCTTGAGGAGGTCCCTTAGATAAGGGAGAAGGTGCAATGGTCCAAGAGAACTGTATCAGGAAATGGTCAGACCAGGACACTTGTAGGGGTTCCGTAATAAATAGAAGGAAATTTGAACATACTGGATCTAAAATGTGCCCCCCACTATAGGACGGAGAGTTAGTCCATTGGGTGAGTTGCGCCATATCAAGCGAGTCATAGAATTCCCTGGTATCACTAGCCTCTATACAGTCCAAATGGATATTAAAATCTCCGAGAAGCCGGAAGTTCGAAAAGCGGAGGGCCCTAGGGACAATCACCTCATCTAGGGCTTTCAAAAAGGCTCCGGGTGGACCGGGCGGTCTGTACACCAGTGTGCCGCCCAGTGTGAAGTGCAGGGATATAGCAATACAAAAGTCTAGAGCCTCTCCATCACCGATGCCCAAAGTGTCTTCACGAGTAAAAGTCCACGTGTCCCTGAACACTACCGCAATTCCACCACCTCTTCCCTCTTTGCGATCAGCCCTCACTATTTTATATCCCCTGGGAATAGCTAATTCAATAGCTGGTGCGGAGAACTCATTCAGCCATGTCTCAGTCACAAATAATATGTCGAGCTGCTCATCTGAGAGGAGCTCAGATATATCCGAGGCATGTTTAACAAATGAGCGGGCGTTGATTAGCGCTGCCCGTATGTGTATGCCTTTCCGGGTGTTTAAGGGGAGAGCTGCCGGCAGAATACAGTCGCCCAGCTTAGTGCGGAAACTGAACTTACAATTCTCACACCTCCTGTTCCAGTTATCAGAAACCGGCCAATGTCCTTCACAATCAGCGCGTTGGATGTTTAACACTAACAGGTCTGCTCGGCTGTAAACCTGGTGACCACCCGACAGCTCCGTTAGGGCACGGGCAGCCTTGCTGGCGCTGGCCGCTTCCGGGACGCTGACGGGCGCAGACGGGCTTGCCTTAGGCGCGCCAGCGGCGCGTCCGCGCAGCGCGCATAATTTATGCAGAATATGCCCCCAACGACTAGAGTGCGCCCTCAGCAAAATGGCGGCCTAGTCTGCACAGCCGGGATTCCCTGTGATGCGTGGTGAGTGGGAGTGAGTGATCGTTTTCAATTCAATTTTAAAAAAGCGTGTCTAGCAGCAATCAGATTTTAAAATAACAATAGCAGCAAAGTGGATTATTTAAAAAGCAGGTCACAACACAGTATCAAGATTAAAACACTCTAAGCAACTAAGAATGGTACGAGTAGAGGAACCAGCGTACTAGCGCATCCTCGCTCCTATAGCTCCTGATAGAAGCTATCTGCACCTTAACACCTAATGCCAATGCAATGGGGAAACAAAGGCACACAGCATGTTATTACTTAAGAGAAACTACCATTTGGAGGTAGGTTTTTGACTTTCTGCAATCTCTATATGTAAGAAATATGCATGCATTGTAAGAATGTCAGATGTATCAGTATTAACGCAAATAGCAATTTAAATAGCACTTGCTAATTGTTTTTATTCAATACTTTTATAGCTCTACTCATCCCATTGTAGAGTGTCAGAGTGCTTTAAATCACACGCGTACATTACACATTGACAATAAATCATACAGGTGTGTAGAGTAAATCAATTGAAAGGGTGTTACATACAACAAAGAGGGTTTCAAGGTATAGGAGTCACACATCATCTTTACTGGTAGAGATTATGTGCTAATATTGTATTACTGGAAGAAACAGAAAGTCAAGGTATAAAATGTAATGCAGTTTTTGGGGACGTCCTTTATTATTACCCAAAGAAACCCTTTTTTAGCACCTTTATAATAATAGATTGAGAAAAAACAATAAGGTTCTAAACTGATGTCTTGCAGTTTGCATGCATATCATTGATGCTGGTTCATAGATCAGTGTGCTATATTAAAAGGATTGCAATTTCTGAACTGTAAGTAATAAAAAGATCTCTATGTCAAAAGCTGTGACCCACTTTCACATAACACAATAATATGTCATCTGCATGTTACACTATATGCTTTCCAAGAGACACATTAACCCTCTATGCAACTTTGTGGGTCAAACCTGTGACTGAACAAAACACAGATCTCTCCAGCAACTGCTTTAAACACCAGAGTTATCTTACCATTATTACTATTTCATGAGATCTATTGGGCGCACAAAGCTCTCTGCAGCAGCTGCTTTAACCCCATAAGACATTTTTTAATGCAGCCTTTGCAACCATTAAACCAGAAAAGATTTACTGTCATATTTCTCCTTGGTGCCAATATCTTTGTGACAGAAATTTTTAAAACATAAATGTATAAATTGACTGTTAGATTACTTTTCATAACTCTCCCCTTTTGACTCCACCATCTTTCGGTTGCAATCCTTGACCCCCAATCTATAGGTTCCCAGGGTAACTCTTTCCAATTCCAGCACTGATTATGATAATCTTTACCCCTTAGGTCGTAACTAGAAGGGTTGCAGAACAGTATTCCTGTTGCGGATACCACTCTGGGCCATTCTGAGAAGCCTAGTGTTTCTGGGCTTGGAATTGAAGTGGCTGCAAATACTATACCTTACAACTCTGGGCCCAGATACACCATATAGACATGAATACAGAACAGCAAGGACTGCAGTCATCAGTGTAGCCTTGACCCATCTTCCCTCCTTCTCAGCAACAGCAGGTCAGTTTTATAAAGCACATCCCCTTTCCAAAGATTAGCTCCCTACAAAGCCCCGCCTCCCTCTCCTTCCTAAGATCACATTGTGAAAATTATTACAATCATCCAATTTTAGTATATGTGCCACCAAAGCGAGCTGGAGTTCTGTATTGAGACAAAATTGCACAGCTGACCCGCAAGATCATCAAGGATATATTCAGCATTGGAGTCATTTACTGATTATAGCACTTTGCCGCATTTGTGGGCCGGGGGCCTCCAGGAAGGACTGCAAGCCGCAAGCTCCTCTACCAGCCTCACCTGCACCATATAAGGAGGCCTTGAGACCCACTGCGAGGGTTGCCCTTTCACACATTTGTGGGCTGGGGGCCTCCAGGAAGGACAACAAGCCCCAGGTTCCTCTACCAGCCTCACCTGCACAATATAAGGAGCCTTTGAGACCCACTGTGCAGGATGCACTTTGCCGCATTTGTGGGCCGGGGGCCTCAAGGAAGGACTACAAGGCCCAGGCTCCTCTACCAGCCTCACCTGCACCATATAAGAAGTCCTTGAGACCCGCTGAGCAGGATACACTTTGCCGCATTTGTGGGGCTGGGCCTCCAGGAAGAACTACAAGCCCCATGTTCCTCTACCACCCTCAACTGTGTCATATAAGGAGTTCTTGAGACCCACTGCACGTGATGTGCCCGGGTGAACACCGGGCCAAGAGCGGGCTCATTTGCTCTTGTTTGTGGCTGATCGAGGCTGGGCTGGGTTCCAGTCCCAGGATTCTTGTTTTCAATCCAGGGAGGCCCTGGCCTGCAGTTCGGGCTGGACTGTTACCATCGGAAGCAGAGTCAAGACTGATTTGCATATAGCTGGGTCCAACTGAAGTGGCGAGCAAAAAAACAACGGATTTTACCCAGATCTATGATGGGGTTAATGCTTGATTTGTTAAGCATTCCGTCCATCATCTGTTCTTTTATTGTGTGAGGCCAGCTCCAGAAATGATACATCATTTTTCTGGAAAATGGTTAACGCTCCCTTTTATGGAGACAGCCATAACAAATCTACAGATAGGGTTGGGAACCAAAAATCTCCCTGCACTGCTATATGCAGCTGATTGTGTTTTAATCTCCAGAACAGGGGCAGGCCTACAGGTGTTATTAAATAGATTTGTCCTAATCATGAGTAGGCCTGACCTTTCAACCAACATTACAAAGATGTAAACTGTTGTGCAGGCGAGCACCTAGAAATTTGATGCCACATTACATTAACTCTGTGCTGTTGTATGGTGCAGGTTTAGTGGGCTATTGTAATACAGCACATATTCAAGTTAGCGAGAATGGATCACTGACAGAATATCGACAACAAAAATGTCGAGGTACAAAAATATCGGGACAAAAATCTCGTTGTCCAGAATATCGAAGTCCTATCTACATAATGGTAAGTACAAAAATATTGAAAAAAATATATCGTTGTTAAAAATATTGTTTTTGCTAAATGTTTAAAAAATAATGTAAAATAAAGTAAATAATACATATAATTTAAAAAACATAGGGGTCGATTATGATGGCGGGCGGACTGTGTCCGCCCGCCACCGCAACGGCAAACGGGACCGCCCGCAAAAGGTGCGGCGGTCCCGCACTGGCAATTAGGATGCCACGGAAGCGGTGGCATCCCGCATATATTGAATTGCGGCGGACGGTGCTGTAAGCAGCACCCGCCACAATGCAATATATGCATGTTGTGCATTGGCATGCACAACGTGACAGGCACCGCGCGATGCCTGCCACCTTATTATAGGCCTTTTCCGCCCGGTAGGCAATCGTGATGATTGCCTGCCGGCGGAAAAGCGGCGGTCGGTCTTTCCGTCCACCGCGGTACCCCCCGCCATGCTAATGTGGCGGGGGGGTAAAAGGCCGTCCGGCGGGGTGTTTTGGCGGGCGGATCGCCACCGCCGGTCAGGCGGTGGCGATCCGCCCGCCATCCTAATAGGCCCCTTAGTTAGAATTATTAGAAAATGTTTAAAATTATAAATAATAAATATAATGTTAAAAATAATTAAACATACATATATATAAAATTTAATATATAAATTGACTTAATAATATTATTAAATAATTATTATAATAAATTATAAAATGTTATAAACATATTACAAATTATAAATTCATATATACATACATATACCAGTAAAATAAAAATAAATATATATATTATAATTTAAAATATTAAAATATTTTTAATCTTTTACCATTACATTTGACACTACATTAACAACAACTGTAGGGAAAATGTTGGATAGCTGAGGGGATAAAATTACTATTCCCACTCCAGGGTGTGCAACAGTAGGGAAAGTGTTGGATAGCGGAGGGGAATAATTTACTATTCCCACTCCAGGGAGTGCAACAGTAAGGAAAGTGTTGGATAGCGGAGGGGAATAATTTACTATTCCCACACCAGCAAGTACAACAGCAGGGAAAGTGTTGGATAGCGTAGGGGAATAATTTACTATTCCCACTTCAGGGAGTGCAACATTAAGGAAAGTGTTGGATAGCGTAGGGGTAAATATTACTATTCCCACTCCAGAGATAGCAACAGTAGGGAAAGTGTTGGATAGCATAGGGGTAAATATTACTATTCCCACTCCAGAGAGTGCAACAGTAGGGAAAGTGTTAGATAGCGGAGTGGATAAAATTACTATTCCCACTCCAGCGAGTGCAACAGTAGGGAAAGTGTTGGATAGCTGAGGGGAATAATTTACTATTCCCACTCCAGCAAGTACAATAGTAGGGAAAGTGTTGGATAGCGGAGGGGAATAATTTACTATTCCCACTCCAGCAGGTAGAACTATAGGGAAAGTGTTGGATAGCGGAGTGGAATAATTTACTATTCCCACTCCGAAGAGTGCAACAGTAGGGAAAGTGTTGGATAGCGGAGGGGTAACAATTACTATTTCCACTCCAGCGAGTGAAACAGTGGGGAAAGTTTTGGATAGCGGAGGGGAATAATTTGCTATTCCCACTCCAGATAGTGTAACAGTAGGGAAAGTGTTGGATAGCAGAGGGGATAAAATTTACTATTCCCACTCCAGAGAGTGCAACAGTAGGGAAAGTGTTGGATAGCGGAGGGTTAAAAATTATTATTCCCACTCCAGAGAGTGCAACAGTAGAGAAAGTGTTGGATAGCGGAGTGGATAAAATTACTATTCCCAATCCAGCAAATGCTACAGTAGGGAAAGTGTTGGATAGCAATGGGGAATAATTTACTATTCCCACTCCAGGGAGTGCAGTAGTAAGAAAAGTGAAGGATAGCGGAGGGGAATAATTTGCTATTGCCACTCCAGGGAGTGCACCAGTAGAGAAAGTGTTGGATAGCGGAAGGGTAACAATTACTATTCCCACTCCAGCGAGTGCAACAGTAGGGAAAGGTTTGGATAGCGAAGGGGAATAATTTACTATTCCAACTCCAGCGAGTGCAACAGTAGTGAAAGTGTTGGATAGCGGAGGGGATAAAATTACTATTCCCACTCCAGCAAGTGCAACAGTAGGGAAAGTGTTGGATAGCGGAGAGGAATAATTTACTATTCCCACTCCAGCGAGTGCAACAGTAGGGAAAGTGTTGGATTGCATAGGGGAATAATTTACTATTCCCACTCAAGCAAAATAATTAAAATTAATTAACAAACAATTAATTAATTGAATTTTTTTTTACCTCCCACCATATTCCCCTATAAATGACACCACCAATATTGTAAAACATAACACTATTAACATAATTAATTAATAATTAATTAATTAATTAATTAAAATTAACAAGCAATTTAAAAACAATCAATAATAAATTAATTCACACTATTAACACTATAAAACAACTTAAAATAAATATTATAATAAAAAATAAAAAATAAATATTAAAATTAAATTACTTCCCAGTCTACTCCCCTATCAACCCACAACCCACTCTTAAAAAAATGACACAAATAATATAATGACTAATTAATTAATAATTATTCGTAACCAATTAATAAATAATTAACAAGAAATTATTGATCACAATTAACAGTATAAAGTTTAAAATACATAAATATCAAATAATTAAAAATATTAATTAATTAATTATAATTAAATTACTTCCCACCCTATTCCCCTATAAACCCACAACCCACTCCTAAAAAAAGAACACAATTAAGATATTTACCAATTAATTATTAATAATTAACAACCAATTAATAACTAATTAATAATTAATTAATTAATTACCACAATTAACAATATAAAATATTAAATTCATAAATATTAATTAATTAAAAATATTAATTAATTAATTATAATTAAATTACTTCCCACCCTATTCCCCTATAAACCCACAACCCCTCCTAAAAAAGAACACAATTAAGATATTTACCAAATAATTATTAATAATTAACAACCAATTAATAACTAATTAATAAATAATTAATTACCACAATTAACAATATAAAATATTAAATACATAAATATTAATTAATCAAATGTATTTATTAAGTATAATTAAATTACTTCCCACCCTATTCCCCTATAAACACACAACCCGCTACGGAACAAAAACGCAAAATTTAATTAAAATAAATTAATAACTGCTAAAAATTATTAATACATTTATTATAATTAAATTACTTCCCACCCTATTCCACTATAAACCCACAACCCTCTACGGAACTAAAACGCAAAATGTACTTAAAAAAATTGATAACTTCTAAAAATTTAACACATATATTAAAAAACAAATACAATACTTACACACAAAAAATTGAACACATACATGTAAAATACACACTAAAATACATAACACTAAATCAAACAACGATATTTTTAACAACAATATTTTTGCTAACGATATTAATTACTTCGATATTTTGAAAAACGATATTACTTACCTTCAACTCGATATTCTTAACAACGATATTCTGACTGTCGATATTTTTGTAGTCCGACATTTTGGACTCGATATTACTGCTACTCAATATTTCCAACTCGATATTATGTCTGTTCACCAGCGAGAATGGATATTCAAGAAGATTACTGTCCGTGCCTATTAGTGCCTGACCTATGCATGTCATCTGATCTGGGATTAAGGCTCCTGTACATGGAAGATTGTGTCAAACTAGCTCCACTCATGTTATGATTGTCTATATGATCGAAGCCCGAGACCCTTCTTAATCAGAATATCATTACCAATTGTCTCCAGCAGGATATGTTTTGTAACATACATCCTGGTTGATATACATATGAGAACAATTTAACATGCTAGGGAGACGTGAACTTTTTAATAACCCGGGGGGGATAAGGGCTCCAGATAAAGCCAGTGTTAAAACCGAATTGCATAGTATATTGGGAAGGAGAAGAGATATGATAGAGAGTAGGACGAGACGTGTGGCAGCACATTACATGATAACCACTTAACCACTACAGATCATATGGATCCTTATTTGTATCTTTCACCATTTCATCATCAAAGATTTTATCTGATTAGGTTTAGATTTAATCCTGCTAATTTTTTTTTGTCATATCCAAAAGGGTTGCAGGGGGACAGGGATCTTCCTCCATGACCATGCAATTCAGTATCAGCGAAATTAACCCTAGCGTAAAACTCCACTCCGCTCACGGAAATTGTGGAGTTTTGGCAACTCCACATTCCGCGTAGAACGCGGAGTTGCCGCAAAACCTTTTTTGTGTTTGCGTGCCCGAAATGCGTTTTCGCATGCGCGGGAGCAACATACCGGGTGCCTGTGATCGCCGATGAGATTTCCCGAGCCGTTTGCGAGCGCCACGAGATTTGCTAGGCGGCCGCATGGTCCCACGAGAGTTTGCGATCACGAACACGTCATTAGAGCGCGCCAGCGGACTTCTGGCAGGAGTTTTGTGAAGATCGTGATCCCGAACGTGCAGAATCTACCGCAACTACAATCTGGAGAAGGTTCTCTCCCACAGCAGCATCAAAACCTTCTCGAAATGACGGTTTGGAGTAAGAAACTCCTCAAATTGACATTTGGCTATACTCTTTTGTGCAAGGAGTCCTTTTTCTTTATTTTTCAAGAGGAAGGACGTGCCCCAGAGTCTCCAACTTCCTGTTCCTGTCCAGCAGGCTACTCCCAGTGCTTTGTCCATCTCCTGGTCACTTTTAATTTGGATTTGTAGCTGGAAGGATCACTCTTTGTGTCTGCTGCATAATATATTTAATTGGATTTGAGGAATTAGAATTTGAAATTTCACAAGTAAATTGGAAAATTGGTGTTGTTTGTTTGATTAGGGCCATGCACCTACATTTATTTGTATTTTGCATAATTTTTTTTTTTAAATGATTGTGGTGGGTGGCCTGTAGTTTCAGTAGGGGCCTAGTTGTTTCTTTGTAAGTAATTTTTCTTCTTTTATATAGGAAATATGTTACACAGTTCACTACATTTCCTCCAACTTTTAAAATGAATTTGCAATATTTATTTAATTCACTATGTAGCCCAATAGTCTGCCAATAGGCCTTTCAGCCAGTAGGCCCAGAGCCACTCATGAGTGCATGAAACAACTGTTTCAGTGGTGTCTGTTGAATTTAAACATCATTTAGGGCAAGGATGGCATTGGATTGAAATACAAAATGTGTTTTTTTGGGGGGTATTTCACTTCTTTTCATGCATGTTAAATCAAATGCCTTTGTTGGATGTGTGTGGTTGTAATTGTAAGTTGTTGTAACTTGCAAACCTTTTAGCACTGTGGATTTTAGTCTTTGGCATTGTTGCATTAAAGATGTGGTGTTTAGCATGCCTCCTTGGTCTGGCCGATGTGAGTGTGTTTGTAATAGTGGGCCAGCATTTGCCTTGGTTGAGCCTCCCCATGTGTCCAGGGGCCATTTTGTAAAGTCGGTGACAATATAGGCCTGCTTGAGTTCATTGTTTTCCTGGCCTCCTGCTTGTTGTTGTTGTGACAATATGACTGGAAGCCATTTTGTGAAGGCAGTCAGTGTGCTTTTGCCATATAGGCCTGCATGCTTGTCTTCCCTTTGTTCCCCATGGCTTATTGCTTCCATTGTCATTTGTCAGCTGCAGCTCCCTGAGTGCTGTATCCCACGTGATGCACAATGCCAAACCGTTACATTTGTATTTTTGTTGTTGTTCTTCTTCTTTCCTATCCTTCCTGAATGTAGTGTACACAGTAGACCATGAAAGCCCTTGTTGTTGTCAAAGTCTCACAAATGGTTACACTGTATTGTTAATTGTTTTACTAACTTAGGTAATAATTAATAACACTAACAAGTGTGACCACACACACACTAAATTTTATTATATTTGTTTGCTCTAGTAATTGAACCACAACAATGCCACGTTTCACTGAAGTTCTTCTTGCTTCTTTGCTTTTTAGGTGCACCAAGAGGATGAGACAACATCACCCATTGAACTGCCAGACAAAAGGCCTGCGCACTTGCTCACGACATGACGTGTGACCACAGACAGACATCTCTTCAACTTGTGCCACCCCGTGCTGCTAACTGACATCTTCAAGATGTCCCCAAAGAAAGGTACCAGGTCCAGTACCAAGAAAGTTGCCAGTGAGAAGAAGGCACTGCCACTTACCACCACCGGTATATCGCCCAAGACCTTTTTTGGGAAACCAAAAATTGCGCCTGCAGCAGTGGTGTCTGGGGAGCAAGCTGGGAGTAGCACGCCCACATCAGTGGACCCACTCCACCAACCTAGGCCCAAGCCCATGTCTGTAACAGAGGCAGCCAGTCAAATAATCACAACGCCGGCGAGCAGTGATGTTGAAATCGACTTATCGTTATCGCAAAGTAGTATCAAATCAATGCAGGAAACTCAGATAAGTGGGCAACAACAGCCGCAACCACCCCCAATAGTAGTTGTTCCTCCTGAAGTAGGGGCAGTTCAGGAGATCGAGCTTCCTGCTGAGGAAGAAGAAGAGCAAGCCACTCTAGAAGATCCATTGTCTTCCAGATCCCCAGCAAGGAAAAGAAGGGTTAGTCCATCAACTTCTTCTGCAAGCCCCCCTTCTGATGATCTAGATGCCACTTGGGTCCCACCTCAGTCTGAGAGTGAGACACACCCACGAGACAAGGCTAGGGAAAAGGAAGGTTCCAGAAAGCCTTCGAGTTCTGGAGGTATATGTAGAAGAGGAGAATGATGATGATGAGCCAGTCATCATGGACATTAGCCCTGCCCCAGTGGAGACCGACATTACCCCTTCCGAAATTGCTGTGAGGGATGTGGCACGGATACCACCAACACAGATACCACCAACACCGCCTCCAGCTTCCATATTTACAAAGCCCTGGCAGCGACCTACATCCACCACAACCACCTCAGTAGAAATAGGTACTGCAGAGAGTCAAACGTCACGCCCACCTACCAGTTCATCCGACCTGGCAAGTGGAACCAGCAGTGCCAGAAAATTGACCTCCCCAGTTTGGGACTTCTTTTCAGTTAGCAGGAAGGAGGTGAACATTGATATATGCTCCATTTGTGGACAAGGTGTTAGTCGGGGTAAGCATGGAACAAACTATGGTACCGGAGGCCAAACAACCCATCTGAGAAAACACCACTTGATCCAGTGGGAGGCGCACCTTAGCGGCCAAAAAACTGCATGTGTTGTTGGTGGAGTGGATGAAGAAGAAGAAGATCCAATCACGGTAGTAGGTGAACAAGAGGGAGACATCTTCTCTGTTACACAAAGCAGCCCTGTCCCCAGCAGAGCAGTGGTACCGCCCACATCATCAGCAACATCGCAATGGCACAAGAGTCAGGCTGCTACACCAAGGGGTCCAAGGCAAAAGAGTACTGCAACGAAAAAACGTGTATTGAACCTAACATCTGGCGTCAAGAAGTCACCTGCATCAGTGGCACCAGAAAAGAAAAAAATCCAGGCTACCATTCTCAGCATGTTTTGGTCGGAGGGGCAGTACCAACGCAACAACCCAACAGCACGTTTGTACCTCCTCCCTTTTTCTTTAGAGGAAGGGGAGGGTTTTCTTGAATTTGTGACAGCCATCTGCCAGAAATGGAAGGTTCCCAGCCGGTCCTATTTTGCCAGCGTTGCTGGAATTGCTTGGACAAGCTTTGCAGCAGAGTGCTGTTCACACTGTATACCTGACAACAGACATGTGGACCAATTGCCATGCCACTGATTACATGTGCATCGCTGCACACTGGATCTCTTTTGCGGGGGTTAGTGAAAAGATATCTGCTGGTGTTGACACTGCTGAGATTTTTAATGCCAATCGGAAACATGCAACTGTAGCCTTGTTCGCCATGGAGAAATCTCATACTGCTGCAAACATTTTGGAAGACTTTGACAGCAAGGTCTTTGAATGGCTGCAACCAAGAGAGCTTAACATTGGTTTTGTTGCCACGGACAATGGCAGTAATATAGTTAGGGCCATGGCTGATGGTGACTATTTCAGGGCCCTGTGTTTGGCGCACTGCATTAACATCATTCTTCAAGACTTTCTAAAAAAAGAAGACCGAGTCAGCAACTTACTGACCACCTGCAGGAGAATCTTCACACATTTCAGCCATTCTTTTAAAGCCCGGAACCAGCTGAGGATCATTCAATGTGATAATAGAATGCCAGTTAAAGCACTGATCCAGGAGGTGCCAACATGTTGGAGCTCAACTTATTACATGCTTGAACGTCTGTTTGAGCAATACCGACCAATAAATGAATATGTCATGCAAAGAGGGGATGCTACTGTGTGAGAAAGTGCCCTCTTTCTGCATGGTTACCCCACTTTTTGCTGAATTGCTGATGTGCTTTGACTGAGTGTGCCCTGGGCTCATGCTAATCAGGTACCCAGGGCCGATGTTCTTTCCCTAAAACTGCATTGAAGCCTAAACCCAATTGGCATCTCTGGCCACAGGTCAGCCCCTGGTAAATGGTACCACAGGTACCCAGGGCACTGTGACCAGAGAAGGCTTCTAAGGGTTGCAGCACTTATTGTGCCACCCTTAGAGCGCCTGTACCCTTACACACACACACTGCCTTTGCAGGCTGCGTGTTTTGGTGCAGAACAAAGTGAAGAGTCGACATGGCACATATCTCTGTGTGCCATACCTACAACCCACTGCCCTGGCATAGATCAGTCACCCCTCTAGCTGGGTGCACTATACCAGTGGTGAGGGTACAGGTGCATGAGCCCTGTAACCCTACTGTGTCTAAGTCCATTCTTAGACATTGTAAGTGCAGTGCTGCCATTAAGAGTATAGGGTGCTGGGAGTTTGTCATTACGAACTCCACAGCACCACAATGGCTACACTGAAAACTGAGAAGTTTGGTATCAAACCTCTCAGCACCTTAATCCCACACTGATGCCAGTGTGCGGTTTAATGAAAAATGCACACAAAGGGCATCTTAGAGATGCCCCCTGAAAACTAACCCACCTCTAGTGTCCAGGCTGAGTGGCTGCTTTCAGCTGCCACCACAAGACATGTTTCTGGCCCCCTGGGTCGAGAGCCTGCTGCCTCTGGGGCCTGAAACAATGCACATCCTGGGACGTGGTGCCAAGCCTCCACCCCAGGATGGGCAGGGTTCACGAAGGGGAAGCTTCAAAGGCTTTCTGCCTTTGTGAGCTTCCCCAGGCCACTTGCTGCTCTCAGCAACTGGTCCCCACTGGTTCTGACCCCCACTTTGGGCGGGAGAACCGGTGGGAAAAACAAGTGAGGAAGAGAGGTGTTCCCACCTCTGGCAACTCCATCCCTCAGGTGGGGGAGTTGAGGTGAAGCACAACTCTCAGTCCACGCCATCTTGAAGATGGGGGGACTCAGCCAACCAGGGACAGGCTCATGCCCCCCTCCCACTGGAGGGTGGCATAATAGGGGGTGTACCCACTCCAGGAAAGGGACCCATTGGTCCCTGCCTTTTACCTACTTGTAAGGCCCCTAAATCTAGAATTTAGGGGCACCCCTGAACCTTGCTTCCTCAGACAAGAAGAAACTGCAACAAGAAGAAGAAGAAGGACCGAACAGCCGTGCAGCAGCTAACAAGAGGAAGACGCCCACTGACTTGGCCCCAGCCCTACCGGCCTGTCTCCTCCTCAAACCTGCTCCGGCAAAATCCAGGAGTGTCCTGCAGCCAGCAACCTCGAACACCCCGGAGGACCTGCCTGCCTTCAAGCACAAAGACTTTGTCTCCCGTGAACACCGGATTTGTTCATCTGCAACCTCTGGCCGGACACCGCGGATCTGCCCCATTCTGCACCCGCTGTCCACGGCCCGAGCTCGAGTGGGCAAACACCACGAGGAGGTCACCCCGGCGATCCTGACCCAAGATCCGGTGACCCCTGACCTGCCTCAAACCTCCAGCCGACGCCTGCAGCCTAAATTCAGAAGGTCCCCCCAACCGCAACCAGGAGCTGGTAAGAAGATCCGACCCCAAAAGGCACCCCTGCACCCGACGCCCCAAGGCCTTGTGTGCCCAAACCGACGGTGCCTAACCAACCCCTAACTTCCCAACTTACCTCTCGAAGTGGTGGTCGCACCCAGAAGACCTTCGTCCCGAGCCTGCAGTGCCTTTGCAAACCGGAGATTCCCCATTGAAACCAACAGGGCGCCCAATGTCGAAATAGAACCCTGCACCCGGCTGCCCTAGTGACGCTGAGGGTGCACCTTTGGTGCTACTTTGTTTCCCCATCTGCCCTGAGCTAAAGTCCAGGAGCTTTGCTCCCACACCCAAGTGGCCTGCTTGCCAGCAACCACCAACCGGAGGCCCCCTATCCCCCATTAGATAACATCGGGCCTCAGCACTCTGCACCTGGCCACCCTGAGGGTGTAACAAGAGTACATCCTTGACCCTGGGGGAACCCTTATTCTAACCCCAGAAGCTCAACTCCAAAGACCGATTACTTACCTGGTAACCGTTAACTTAATTTCTTTCCATAGGAACCTATTGACTGTTTTTTCTCTGAAAAATGTTCTGTGTGGAGTTGATTTGTATGGAAAACTGAAGAATAACAATTGTGCAAAACTGATTTTACTTACCTTTTCTCTAGGAAATGTCCCAGTGTGATATCTAGGCATATCACACTGAGTAGAAGAAGTAATCTAAAAAGTAATCTCAAAAGTAACGTAAAAGTAACTTACCTGTAATTCTTACTGCAAAATCGATACAAAGTATATGTACAGCATTTCACAGTATTACATTACCAGTAATTCAAACTGTAACCATTTCAAAGTACATTTACAACTGCATTTCAAACTGTATATTTACTGCAAAGTATTTGTCAACTTACCTGTGCCAGGCTTGCTTGGTTCTAGGAAATAAAATTCCTAAAAGAATATTTTTATACAAAACCAATTGGTCTGAAGTTCAGTCTTTGAGTGTGCGAAATCATTTGCTGATTGAGTGGGTACAACAAATGCTTAACACTGTCCTCTGATACTGCCTTACTGCTCGACCACACTACCACAAATAGAGAGTGAGGTGCTATCTAACTTTACCTCTGCCTACCTTTGGGGATCCACTGGACTCTGTGCACACTATACCTCACTTTGGTATAGTATATACAGAACCAGCTTCCTACATTGGTGGATCAGCCGTGGGATATACAACTTTGCATTTGTTGGACTACTTGGTTACCACCTGATCACACGACAGAACTCTTAAATTGTCTTTAGAATTCTGATTTTGTCAAATTGGCATTTTTTCAAAACTACTAAAAGTCTTGTTAGGGCCTTGGTTAAGTCCCTTTAGAATTTTAGAAAAATAAAAAGTCACTTTATCTAGGGTTAGAGGGGTTAGAAGTTTTTTTAGCAATGTCTCAAAACAAGAACCCAACTGTTAGTGAAAATAACCACAATGACATAGAGGACTTGGTTGAGGAGCTCGACCTCACCCCTTACCTTCACTTGTCTTTCAAGGAGGTAAGGTCCCTATCTAAGCTTAAAAACATAGCCATGGGTCCCCATCCCACCAAACAAAAGCTCCAGGAGCTGTTGGCTGGGTATGCTAAGGACCACCCATCTGAAAATGGTGAAGACCAGTCAGATGGAGAAGGAGGGGAAGGGGATGACCTGGTAGATCAACCCCCTCCACTTTCTAGGGAGAAAAGGGTCCAAGAGCCCCTGACTCCAAGAATCAACCTCTCAGTACCTAGATCCCACACAGGTGGGTCAGGCACTACTGAGGACATTGAGGACAGCCTCAATGAGGAGGACAGCCTTTTAGCAAGACTGACCAAAAGACTGGATCTAGAGACCAGGTTGCTGGCTCTAGAAAGAGAGAGAGCAGAGATGGTCCTAGCACCCATTAATGGTGGCAGCAATTTACTTAATAAGGATAAAGAGTAATCTTATGATCCTAAAATCCCCAAAGGCATTGTCCCTAAATATGAAGAGAGTGATGATATCACAAAATGGTTCATAGCCTTTGAGAGGGCTTGTGAAATGAGAAAAGTGAAGAAGTCACACTGGGGGGCACTCCTTTGGGAACTGTTCTCTGGTAACTGCAGAGACAGACTCCTGACCCTTACAGGGGCAGATGCTGGGTCTTATGACCTCATGAAGAGAACTCTGATTGAGGCATTTGGACTCACAACTGAGTAATATAGAATTAGATTCAGGGGGGCTCACAAGACCCAAAACCAATCCTGGATTGACTTTGTAGACTACTCAGTTAAAACACTAGATGGTTGGTTAACTGGACACAATGAGCATGATTTCAATGGACTTTACAATCTGTTTATGAAAGATGAGAGGAGTTGGCCTAACGGCTAGGGCGGTCGTCCTTGAATCTGGGGATCTGGGTTTGAGTCTCGGCAAGGACGCTGAACATCTTGTGATTCTGGGCAAATCACTTAAACTCCCTGTGCCTAACAAAAATGAATGTGTCCTCATGTAACGCAACTGGTGCTATGTAAAGCGCTCTGATACCCGATACCTTCGGTTCAAGTTTGCGCTATATAAAACTCTGTAAAAATAAAAAAATAAAACATATTTTAAATAATTGCACTAATGAAAAGTTACATCAGCATTTGGTAGACCTAAGTCTAATTTCTCCCCAAGAATTGGGAAAGAAGGCAGACCACTGGGTCAAGACAAGGGTGACAAAAACAACCACTGGGGGTGACCAAAAGAAAGGGGTTACGAAACCTCCCCAGGGGAAAAGTGGTGAGAATCCCCAAGATAAAAAGCCTGAGTCTTCTAAAGGGCCCCAAAAACCTGCACCGGGGGGTGGGTCCCAAAACTCTTCCCAGTCCAATAATAGGTACAGGGGAAAGAACTTTGATCCTTTAAAGGCCCGGTGTAACAACTGTAAGAAGTTGGGACACTTAACTGGAGATGCTGCTTGCCCAACCAAGAAGGCCCCTAGTCCTACTACAGCTACTCCTGGGGTAGCAAGTCTCCAGATGGGATCAACAGTGTGCCAAGAGCAAATCGGGTTGCACACTGAAGCAGTTCTAGTTTCAGAGGGGGAAGTTGAGTTTGCCACTGTAGCTGTGTGGCCACCCAACTTAAAAAACTACTTACAATACCCTTGGATTAATGGAACTAGTATAGAAGCTCTGAGGGATACAGGTGCCAGTGTCACTATGGTGAGAGATACACTGATTTCCCCTGAGCAATACTTGATTGGGAGAACTTACCCAGTCACCAATGCTGACAGTGTTACCACTAACCATGCAATGGCTATGGTGACATTAGACTGGGGGGGGGGTTACTGGCCTGAAACAGGTAGTGGTCTCTCCAAAGCTACCAGCTGCATGTCTGCTTGGTAATTACCTAGAAACCTCAGCATGGGCTGAGGTTGAACTGAAAACCCATGCAGCAATGCTGGATATCCCTGAATTGGTGTGTGTAAAAACAAGAGCACAGAGCAAGAGACAGGGTGAAAAAGAAGTGTTGGAGCCTGAAAGTATGGCCCAACCTTCCAAGAGAAAAGGTAAGAAGACTGGGGAACCAGCTTCTGTACAGCAAAAGGATCAGGACCCCTCTCCTCAGGCAGAGGACTTGGAC
Source organism: Calotriton arnoldi (assembly GCA_963921515.1). Classification (NCBI taxonomy): domain Eukaryota; kingdom Metazoa; phylum Chordata; class Amphibia; order Caudata; family Salamandridae; genus Calotriton; species Calotriton arnoldi. The sequence continues at coordinate 284,191 of CAWUFW010009784.1, read as the reverse complement.
ACCCCAGAGGGAACTGAGCCCATGGAGCCTGACCCTTACCAGGTTGAACTCTTAGGCCCAGGGGGACCCTCTAGGGAAGAGCTGTGCCTTGGTCAGCAGGACTGTCCAACTCTTGAAAGCCTGAAGCAGCAAGCTGCTACCCATGAAAAAGGAGATGTCAGTGGTACCCACAGAGTTTATTGGGCGGAGGGACTACTGTACACTGAGGCCAGAGACCCCAAACCTGGAGCAACTAGGAGAGTGGTAGTGCCTCAGAAGTACAGGGAGTTTCTCCTAACTTTAGCTCATGACATTCCCCTAGCTGGACATCTGGGCCAAACCAAGACTTGGGAAAGGCTAGTTAGCCACTTTTACTGGCCCCAGATGCACCAAAAAGTAAAGGAGTTTGTCAGCTCCTGTGTCACCTGTCAAGCCAGTGGCAAGACAGGTGGCCCCTCAAAGGCCCCCCTGATATCACGACCTGTGGTGGGGATTCCCTTTGAAAGGGTAGGTGTGGACATAGTGGGTCCACTTAAACCTCCCACAGCATTAGGGAACAAATTCATTCTAGTGGTAGTGGATCATGCCACTAGGTACCCTGAGGCAATTCCCCTTAGGACTACTACAGCTCCTGCAGTAGCCAAGGCCCTCATTGGCGTCTTCACCAGGGTAGGGTTTCCTAAGGAGGTGGTTTCAGACAGAGGTTCCAACTTCATGTCTGCTTACCTAAAACACATGTGGAAAGAGTGTGGAGTGCAGTATAAGTTTACTACACCCTATCACCCACAAACCAATGGCTTTGTTGTAAGATTCAACAAGACATTGAAAGGCATGATTATGTGGCTCCCTGAAAAACTCAAAAGGAGATGGGATGTCCTCTTACCATGTCTGCTTTTCGCTTACAGAGAGGTGCCACAGAAGGGAGTAGGGTTCTCCCCCTTTGAACTTCTGTTTGGCCATCCTGTGAGGGGACCACTCTGTCTTGTAAAGGAGGGCTGGGAGAGACCTCTCCAAGAACCCAAACAAGATATAGTGGACTATGTGCTTGGCCTAAGGTCCAGAATGGCTGAGTACATGGAAAAGGCATCCAGAAATCTTGAGGCCAGCCAGGAGCTTCAGAAGCACTGGTATGACCAAAAAGCTGCACTGGTTGAATTTCAACCTGGGCAAAAGGTGTGGGTTTTGGATCCAGTGGCACCAAGGGCACTCCAGGACAGATGGAGTGGCCCTTACCCTATCCTAGAAAAAAAGAGTGAGGTCACCTATTTGGTTGACCTGGGCACAAGCAGGACACCCAAAAGGGTTATCCATGTGAACCGCCTAAAGCTCTTTCATGACAGGGCTGACATCACCATGCTGATGGTGACTGATGAGGATCAGGAGACAGAGAGTAAGCCTCTCCCTGACCTCCTCTCATACAGCTCAAAAGATGGGTCAGTAGATGGAGTTGTCTTTTCAGACACCCTCTCTGCCCAACAGCAGACTGTTTACAAGCAAGTCTTGCAGCAGTATGCAAAGCTCTTTTCCTTGACCCCTGGTCAGACAAACTGGTGTACCCATGATGTGGACACTGGTTACAGTTCACCTGTCAAAAACAAAATCAATCAACAGTCTGATCAAGTCAAGGAAAGTATCAGAGCTGAAGTCAGCAAAATGCTGGAGTTAGGGGTTATTGAACCCTCTGAGAGCCCCTGGGCCAGCCCAGTGGTTCTAGTCCCCAAACCTCATCCACAGGGTAGAAGGAGAGAAATGAGGTTCTGTGTGGACTATAGAGGGCTCAACTCTGTCACCAAGACAGATGCTCACCCTATCCCAAGAGCAGATGAGTTGATAGACAATTTGGGTGCAGCCAAATTTCTAAGTACCTTTGACTTAACTGCAGGGTACTGTCAAATTGGCATGGCGCCAGGAGCAAAAGAAAAGACAGCATTCTCCACACCTGATGGGCATTATCAGTTAACTGTTATGCCCTTTGGTTTAAAGAATGCCCCTGCCACCTTCCAGAGGTTGGTGAATCAAGTCTTTGCTGGAGTTGAGTCCTTTGGTGCAGCTTATCTAGATGATATTGCTGTCTTCAGCTCCACCTGGCAGGATCACCTGATCCACCTTGGGAAGGTTTTAAATGCCCTGCAAACTGCAGGCCTAACTATCAAGGCATCCAAATGCCAGATAGGGCAGGGAACTGTGGTGTACTTGGGCCACCTTGTTGGTGGAGGCCAGGTACAACCCTTACAGCCCAAACTCCAGGCCAAACTGGACTGGGCAGCTCCAACAACCCAAACCCAAGTCAGGGCATTCATTGGCTTGACTGGGTACTACAGGAGGTTTGTGAAGGGATATGGGTCCATTGTGGCCCCCCTCACAGAACTCACCTCCAAGAAGATGCCCAAAAAGGTAAACTGGACAGTTAGTTGTCAAAAGGCTTTTGACACCCTGAAAGAGACTATGTGCTCAGCACCAATTCTCAAAGCTCCAGACTATGCCAAGCAGTTCATTGCGCAGACTGGTGCCTCTGAGGTAGGGATAGGAGCGGTCCCATCCCAGACCAATGATGAAGGCCAAGACCAACCTGTTGCTTTTATACGCAGAAGGTTTCTCCCCAGGGAGCAGCGTTGGAGTGCCATTGAGAGGGAGGCCTTTGCTGTGGTTTGGTCCCTGAAGAAGCTAAGACCGTACTTGTTTGGTACTCACTTCCTAGTTCAAACTGATCACAGACCTCTCACATGGCTAATGCAAATGAAAGGTAAAAATCCTAATCTGTTGAGGTGTCCATCTCCATACAGGGAATGGACTTTGTAGTGGAACACAGACCCGGGACTGCCCATGCCAATGCAGATGGACTTTCCAGGTTCTTCCACTTAGAAAATGAAGACTCTCTAGGGAAAGGTTAGTCTCATCCTCTTTCATTTGGGGGGGTTTGTGTGAGAAAGTGCCCTCTTTCTGCATGGTTGCCACCACTTATTGCTGAATTGCTGATGTGCTTTGACTGAGTGTGCCCTGGGCTCCTGCTAATCAGGTACCCAGGGCATATCTTCTTTCCCTAAAACTGCATTGAAGCCTAAACCCAATTTGCATCTCTGGCCACAGGTCATCCCCTGGTAAATGGTACCACAGGTACCCAGGGCACTGTGACCAGAGAAGGCTTCTAAGGGTTGCAGCACTTATTGTGCCACCATTAGAGCCCCTGTACCCTTACACACACACACTGCCTTTGCAGGCTGCGTGTTTTGGTGCAGAACAAAGTGAAGAGTCGACATGGCACATATCTCTGTGTGCCATACCTACAACCCACTGCCCTGGCATAGATCAGTCACCCCTCTAGCTGGGTGCACTATACCAGTGGTGAGGGTACAGGTGCATGAGCCCTGTAACCCTACCGTGTCTAAGTCCATTCTTAGACATTGTAAGTGCAGTGCTGCCATTAAGAGTATAGGGTGCTGGGAGTTTGTCATTACGAACTCCACAGCACCACAATGGCTACACTGAAAACTGAGAAGTTTGGTATCAAACCTCTCAGCACATTAATCCCACACTGATGCCAGTGTGGGGTTTAATGAAAATTGCACACAAAGGGCATCTTAGAGATGCCCCCTGAAAACTAACCCACCTCTAGTGTCCAGGCTGAGTGGCTGCTTTCAGCTGCCACCACCAGACATGTTTCTGGACCCCTGGGTCGAGAGCCTGCTGCTCTCTAGGGCCTGAAACAATGCACATCCTGGGATGAGGTGCCAAGCCTCCTCCCCCAGGATGGGCAGGGTTCACGAAGAGGAAGCTTCAAAGGCTTGCCGCCTTTGTGAGCTTCCCCAGGCCACTTGCTGCTCTCAGCAACTGGTCCCCACTGGTTCTGACCCCCACTTTGGGCGGGAGAACCGGCAGAAAAAACAAGTGAGGAAGAGAGGTGTGCCCACCTCTGCCAACCCCACCCCTCAGGTGAGGGAGGCAAGGAGAAGCACAACTCTCAGTCCACGCCATCTTGAAGATCGGGGGTCTCAGCCAACCAGGGACAGGCTCATGCCCCCCTCCCACTGGAGTGTGGCATAATAGGGGGTGTACCCACCCCAGAAAAGGGACCCATTGGTCCCTGCCTTTTACCTACTTGTAACGCCCGTAAATCTAGTATTTAGGGGCACCCCTGAACCTTGCTTCCTCAGACAAGAAGAAACTGCAACAAGAAGAAGAAGAAGGACCGAACAGCCGTGCAGCAGCTAACAAGAGGAAGACGCCCACTGACTTGACTCCAGCCCTACCGGCCTGTCTCCCCCCTCGAACCTGCTGCTGCGAAATCCCGGTGTGTCCTGCAGCCAGCAACCTCAAAAACCCCGGAGGACCTGCCTGCCTTCAAGCACACAGACTTTGTCTCCCGTGAACACCGGATTTGTTAATCTGCAACCTCTGGCTCGGCCGGACACCGCGGATCCGCCCCACTCTACACCAGCCGCCACAGCCCGAACTCGAGTGGGCAAACACCAAGAGGAGGTCACCCCGGCGATCATGACCCGAGATCCGGTGTCCCCTGACCTGCCTCAAGCCTCCAGCCGATGCCTGCAGCCTAAATCCAGAAGGATCCACAGTGACAAAGGTGACACACCTAGTGGTGGACTGAGACTGATCCCCTTACCACTGGGAACCGTCTTCTACCCTGCCGGACGTTGGACACTGCGTCCCTGCTGGGTTTCCCACCCTCTCCCCCACCTCTTCCCTCCTTCATACCTCAGAGTGTGCCCATGACCAAAGCACTCCTCTCCCCTTGTTGGGGAGGGATCCTGCATCTTATGCCATGGAGTCTCAGCGACACCGCTGAGAGAGTCCACCGTGAATTTGGGAATCACACATAACTGAGGACTGAAAAATGATCCATGCCCCTCCCAACCAGACGTTCAGACACAGCTACTCTCCTTGTTCACCACACTGTTTCCCCTACCCCCTCCACCTCCGCTTCCCTCCTTCATCCTTTGGCTACCTCCCCTTTCCCTTCCTGTCTCCCCTGAATTCCTCTCCACCCGCTTGCTTTGTCTATCCTTTTGCCTATGCTCCGTTAAATTCTCCCTCCCCTCACCCTTTTACTTTACCCCTTACCCCTCTACATGCCATTTTTCTAAAAATGTAACTTGTAACTGTTGTACCTGATGTAACAATGTAGAATTTGTAAGCTTCGCAACTCTCCTCATGTAAAGCGTTCTGATGCCTCCGGGTCTAGCCAGAGCTATATAAAACTCAAGTAAAATAAAATAAATAAGGTCCCCCCAACCGCGACCAGGAGCTGGTAAGAAGATCTGACCCCAAAAGGCACCCCTGCACCCGACGCCCCACGGCCTTGTGTGCCCAAACCGACGGTGCCTAACCAACCCCTAACTTCCCAACTTACCTCTCGAAGTGGTGGTCGCACCCAGAAGACCTTCGTCCCCGAGCCTGCAGTGCCTTTGCAAACTGGAGGTTCCCCATTGAAACCAACAGGGCGCCCGACGTTGAAACAGCACCCTGCACCCGGCTGCCCTAGTGTGCTAAGGGTGCACCTTTGGTGCTACTTTGTTTCCCCATTTGCCCTGAGCTAAAGTCCAGGAGCTTTGCTCCCACACCCAAGTGGCCTGCTTGCCAGCAGCCACCAACCGGAGGCCCCCTATCCCCCATTGGATAACATTGGGCCTCAGCACTCTGCACCCGGCCGCCCTAGTGCCGCTGAGGGTGTAACGAGAGTGCATCCTTGACCCTGGGGGAACCCTTGTTCTAACCCCAGAAGCTCAACTCCAAAGACTGATTACTTACCTGGTAACCGTTAACTTCATTTCTCTCCATAGGAACCTATTGACTGTTTTTTCTCTGAAAATTTTTCTAAGTGTGCAGTTGATTTGTATGGAAAACTGAAAAATAACAATTGTGCAAAACTGATTTTACTTACCTTTTCTCTAGGAAATGTCCCAGTGTGATATCTAGGCATATCACACTGAGTAGAAGAAGTAATCTAAAAAGTAATCTCAAAAGTAACGTAAAAGTAACTTACCTGTAATTCTTATTGCAAAATCGATACAAAGTATATGTACAGCATTTCACAGTATTGCATTACCAGTAATTCAAACTGTAACCATTTCAAAGTACATTTACAACAGCATTTCAAACTGTATATTTACTGCAAAGTATTTATCAACTTACCTGTGCCAGGCTTGCTTGGTTCTAGTAAATAAAATAACTAAAAGAATATTTTTATACAAAACCAATTGGTCTGAAGTTAAGTCTTTGAGTGTGTGAAATCATTTGCTGATTGAGTGGGTACAACAAATGCTTAACACTGTCCTCTGATACTGCCTTACTGCTCGACCACACTACCACAAATAGAGAGTGAGGTGCTATCTAACTTTACCTCTGCCTACCTTTGGGGATCCACTGTACTCTGTGCACACTATACCTCACTTTGGTATAGTATATACAGAACCAGCTTCCTACATACGGTGAAAGGCATGATCATTGAGATGGACCAATGGGGCCTAGTTAAATGCCTGACAGAGATGCTACTTCCTTTTGAGGTCTTCACACGTGAAGTCAGCAAGGAGGACTGTACTATGGGACAAGCTTTCCCATTGTTGCACATGCTACAGGAACAGCTGAAGGGGGTGTCTGCAATGTATGCAGGTGTGGAAGAAAGCATATGAGTTGGTGGAGAGCTTAACCCTACGCTTATCTGAAAATACAAGGGTGCAATGAGGCATTATGTCATCCAACCATTACATTTGTGCCACAATTCTTGATCCACGGTACAAACCATTGTTGCACACTTTCATTCCTTTTTCAGACGGGGATATTGCCAGCTATAAAACTTGGATAGCTGTGCAAGCCAGTCAGCTAGAAAAAGAACGACCGGGAAATGGGGGCCCGCTCCTCCAGGGCACAACAAGTACTGCAGGTCAGCCTTCAAGTTCAACTTCAGAGCCTGAGGGCAGTGCGGTTGGGTCACAGCAACCAAAACCACCAACAACACCAAGAACAACATCAACAACAACAAGAACAGGAGCATCAGCCCCAAAATCGGCACAGGAATGGTTTCTACAGGCAGGGCTTAAGTCAAGTGCTGAGGCAAAGGTAAAAGGGGCCGAGCAGAGCGGAGCACCAATGAGCATTGAGCGAATGGTCCAGGCCTATCTGGATGACCCAACAGAGGTCTACTTTGATCAAAACCCATTGCTGTATTGGTATGGGAAAATGCGCCAATGGCCAGTGCTCAGCAGGCTGGCCATAAACTATCTGGCTTGCCCTGTCACAAGTGTCTCTTCTGAGCGTGTTTTTAGTGTTGCTGGTGCTGTTCTGACAGTGAGAAGGACCAGTCTCTCGCCCCAAAACGTGGAGAGGTTAACCATGATCAAAATGAATCAGCACTTTATACCACCGCATTACACCATACCTGAAGTAGCACAGCAGGAAGATGAGGACGGCGACTCAGGTCATGGAAGTAGTGTGTTAGGTGACTTACTTCTGGGTGAACCACCAGAGTTTGAGGACGAGCTCTACTTCCCTGACAACTAGGCTTTCAAGTTACTTTCTTTCTTCCTTTGACGCCCAAAAAAAAGCCCCCAAAAAAGATATAGCTAAGGAATATTATTTGCTTTATTATTTGTGTGTGTCACTGTCTTTCTGGTTCGAATCACAATAAACCCATCACCACCATATTACTCTTTTATTGCCGGATTGGAGTTGCAACTGTGTGCAGTCAGGGAAGAAGTAAGTCCACTCCTCCTGACTCGCCCTTAATCCATTTCCCTCAAGCCAGACATTGGATGGAGAATACATACAACAAATGTGAAATGTGTGCCCGCCTCGACTCGAGTCCACTCCAAACCTGACTGTATATCTATCCTTTCCGAGCCTAGAGGGACTGCCCTGGAAGAACAGGTAAATGATGGCATGCATTCCACGCAGAGCGATTGGTGTTTGTTGTGCATGATGTCTACTAGTATTCTACACACAAAAAAAGTGACTCAAGTTGATCTTTCCCTTCTTGTTGATCAATAACAAAATTGTACTACTGCAGGCTGATTCATAGCATTTTGAGTCTGCAGTGGACTCACTCGGGACACTTTTGGTACTGAGTTGGACACCATGACCATACCATACTCGCAGTCAGTCAGTAGGATCGGAAGTGATTGATGAAATAACTTGTGCGTTTTTTGAAGTGGCCTAAAAGTTAAACAACAACACCAGACCTACATGCCTGTGTAGTGGTGGAGGCTAGTGTGGTGGTGGTGTGACTGACAGCGTTGCATTGATTTTGTTACTTAATGTGGAAAATGCTATGCTGCTGTGTGTGTATGTATGTGTGCTCAGTGCTGTCTGGCTCAAATTCTAAGCTAAGTAGAGGTTGGATGGGGGGCCTGCACCTGTTGTTGGAGGTAACTGCTGGAAACAGACATGATTTAGCCATGCCGCCTCTGAAAGTCTTCTTATTGCACTCTTCCTTAATTTATACAGTTTAACTTTTCTCCTTGATTTTTCAATATCCTTTTTTGTTTTTTTGTTTTTCTGCGCCATACTGGGAAAAACAACTCACACTTACCTTACCAAACCGCATCTGCCAGGCAGGCACCCAAGGTTGATGGACGGACAGTCCAAGGGAGGACCAAAAGGAATGCAGAGATGCAACTCCCAATTTGGCAATAATTATAGTATAATTTCATTCAATTCATTTTTTTTCTTCAATCATTACGACTGTGTGTGTTGTTGTTTATGTTTGCTTATATTTGACTCCCACAGATATTTTTTTAATTTTCTTTGCTTTCTTTCAAAGGAAGCCCAGTACAACAGAACATAAAATGTATGTAACTTGGGTCTCTCTGGGGGCAGACAGGCAAGGCAATTGCATAATAATTAATAATATACTGCACTGTACTACTAGTCTAGTACTACTCATCAAGTCATCATCATGCATGCATTTCCTTTTTCTCCCTTAACAGATTTATAATGGTCGGCTGCCTAGATGAATGTGTGTTGTCCATGTGTAGTAGTGTTTGTCTTTGTCAAACCTTTTTCTCAAATCCCCTTCCCAACCATTCATCAAACCCTAACTCCCTTCCCCTGGGCTGTGTGATTTATATTGAGGTGTGACTAAATTAAATTTACACCAATTATTGATCACACACTTGATGGGGCGGATGAGGTGAAAGCAACACACCCCAAGGCAGTAGGAGGATCTTCTTCTGCTCTAAGTATATATATTATAGCCCACACTGGCTATATATAGAGATTAGATTGCCCACCCATGCACAGTATTCGAAATTCAATTTTTTTACAGAGGAACATAATCCATCATAATATAATTGCCAGCATCGAGTCATCAATCATCCTAGTTCCAGCACTAAAGGTTACGAAGCCGCTTGTCCGCTTCATAGCTCGAGTCGACTTCAGTTTGTAACTTGTACTAGGCTGTTTATTTTACTTTAGCATTGCTTATCATCATCATGGTTTCTTGTTGGGGGCGTGGCTTCGGTAGCCGCGATGGCGGACGCGTCTGAATAGAGCTCCGTCCGACAGCCCGAGCAGGAGACAGTTCCAGGTGCCGGTGACCCCAGATTGCTGAGACAGGGTGATTTGGGAGACAACGAGGAGCCCCTGCACTTACCACCGACAGGATCGGAGCGAAAGGGATGCAGAACCAGCCCGGGGACGAGACCGGCTAGCGGGCGGACCGCGACAAAATGGCGGCGTCCAGTGAATAGAGCTCCACCACGGAGACGAAATGACCCGTAGCTCACACTGGAGTGAGACAACACCGACCTCGGGGGCGGGAGCGGAGCAAAGCCAGCAGATCGCTGGGGAGTCACCCGGTAGCAGCAGCAAGCACCACCCGGCGAGCAGCCCGCAGGCATTAGAGGTCTGATCCTCAAGATGGTGGCGCCCGGAGATACAGGACCGGAGCTGTAGCACCCCTGCTGCAGCATAAGAAACGACGGCAACTCATCACAGCTAATCAAGGTGAATGGGGGAGATTGCTGGTTAAGGGGATCACACACCACTGGCGCGCGATTACGGGGAACGGCCCCCAACTACTCAGAGTGCAATCGGACTCCCACTAAAGGGTCGCGGGCCCAAGCACAGGAAAGACGCCATAGACATTGGCCCACCGACCCTGAGCCCCATCGCAAGGAGCGCAGGAAAGGGGCCCGATGGTGAGGAAGACACTGCAGAGCACATAGTCCGCGCGGGAGGCATTAGGAGGACAGTTTCCCCACCCAGGAGCGGGGTGGCGTAAGACACGAGGGCAGAGGGCCCTACACTACCACTGGAGCACTGGACACCTAAAGCTGACACAGGGACAGTGACATTCCCTGCGCCCCGCATCACTGGGGGCCACATCACGCCCAGTGCACCCCCCCAACCGCCTGATCATCAACAGGGACACAGTGCAATTTCCCCCCCTCACCGCCTGCAACACAGGGGCCCCCACAAGTGGACCAACAGAGAGACGCGGGGGCTACAACCGCCCTACTCCCGTCCTTCTAGACCTACGGTCTCGCTGAGAAGGACACGGTACTCGGCGCCAGGACCCGAGGCGCGGCGTGTGAGCTGAATAGGGTCACATGACGGAGAAAGAGTGCGACGGTGAGGCGGCGGAGCCATTACAAAGCAGAGGGAAGCCGTGAACCCTCCACCCACCGGGGGGAGAACGCACCACAAGGATAGGCGCATTGACGCCACAGAGCGAACAAGCGAGTCAGGGCATCGCCAACAGGCACATCCTCGGTGCCCCTTCAGAATGGGTAGGGAGCGCGCAGTCGGGAATCCGCAGACACCTGCCCACACAAGACAATCCTCCCCGGCCACGAAACATCCCGGAACAGAAGAGGACGCCGCGACATCAGCATCCATGTCCGACAAACTGGACAAAGTTTTGGCGGCAATTGAGCACTCGCGCATAACGATGGAGGATAGATTTGGAGCACCAGCCACAGACTTCAATCTGCTTAGAGACGACCATCGGAAATTGTCAGATAAAGTGGCGCGAGGAGACCAGGTTCTCAAAACCATAGAACCTCAAATAAAATCTCACCAGGAAACCCTGACTGAACTCCAACGCAGGGTCAAGACCCTAGAGGAAAAGACGGACGATTTAGAAGGCCGCTCCCGGCGCTGCAATATCTGGGTTGTCAACTTGCCGGAAGGAGTGGAAGATCCTAACCCTATTGAGTATGTGGAGTCATGGCTCAAGTCATTCACCCCGGTCACAGAACAGACCCCATACTTTTCGGTGGAAAGGGCACACAGGGTGCCAGCCCGGAAGCCACTGCCTGGAAACCCGCCTCGGCCACTCCTGCTATAACTCCTGCACTTCCGTGATAGGGATGCAGTGCTCCGAGCGGCCCGACAAAACGGACCCATACAGATCGAAGACAAGACAGTCATCCTGTTCCCGGATTATTCCCGCACGGTGCAACGGCAACGAGCAACATTCCTAGAAGTCAAACGGTCGCTTAAAAAAAAAGGGATACAATACTCCCTACTCTTCCCGGCACGGCTTAAAATAATGCATGATGGACGCACCAGCTTTTTTACGTCTACCAAGGACGCCTACGACTGGGCGGAACAGCATCTACAAACGGGGAAATCCCGAGCCAATCATCACGACAACCGAGGCCCCAAAGGTAAACTTCATCAGTCGAACAGAGTGAGCCAAGGACAGACCGCATCCCGCTCGGAGACATCAGGGAGTGGCCCCCCAAACCTTGAACAAATCGTTGAGGAACGTCGGAGAGCCCTGCAAGCGGCAGCGGAAATTGGGCCAGCAGGGGGAAGCTCGGACGGAGAGAGGGGCCCTTACATCTTCACCTCCGAAGACGAAGTAGACAACACCGCCACGTCCAGGGACGGCTCGGTTACCCCACCAGAGGTGACCCCACAAACTGCGGACACTTTCATTTAAGTAGCATGTTATGCTGTGGTAAGATCTGTAAAGCACCATATGCACCCTATCACAGTCCAGGGGAGAGATAGAGAACACGCACGCACCCCCCATACCACCCCGAGTGGACTCAGGATAGACCAGCATAGCTTTACAGTTGGGCTCCAACGCACATTGATGGCAAGAATAGCCGGCACCATATATACACGACACACTGATCACATAGGGCGGACCAGAATACATATCACTGACGCCAGAGGCCACGATCCCCCCCTTGGTTACAATGAATTAACGTTAACATAGTAAGTCTAGTTTGGGCATACCGCCACGTGTGGTAGGTCCCAAAAGTTGTGACATGATCCTCATGTTGAGTTCAACCTCCCCTCCCCACAATACCCTACATTACTGGTTCACAACACCACACAGACAGGTAGCTCTGCACTATAACACTATGTCGACTGGGAAACACCGGACACCCTGACCCAGCCGGGACCGGCCCCACCAGCCTCCACAGAAGCCACAACATGACACCCAGAGAAACAACTACAGATATTAGCCTCCTGACGTTGAATGTTAGAGGCCTTCATACACGAGTAAGCGCTACGCAGTTTATTCCTACACCAAACGTCAAAATGCACAGATCGTTCTCTTGCAAGAGACACACTTAACCATATGGGAGACAGACAAGCTACGGGCTAGATGGCGAGGGACCATATGTGCCACGTCATATTTTGCTTATGCGCGAGGGGCATTGATCTGGATCAGACCAGGGACCCCATTTCAAGAACTCCGACAAGCGGTGGACAAAGAGGGGAGATATGTACTTTTAGAGGGCCTCCTTGACGGACAACCGATACTGTTGGGTAGCATATATGCCCCAAACACTGAACAAGACCGTTTTTGGGACCACCTGACAGGAGTTCTAGCCCAATTCGCATCTATACCACGGATATTGGGGGGCGATTATAACTGTGTATTGAATCTTGCACTAGATCGCTCCCACCCTCCGCCTGCACACTCACCCGCTTACAAGCAAACGGAACGTTATCAAACATGGGTAGCACATTGGGTGCTCACGGACGCATGGAGAGACTGCCACCCGCAGGACAGGCTATACTCATTTCACTCCATCCCACACAATCTACGGGTCAGACTAGATAGATTCCTATGCACAACATCGTTAATCCCCAAAATTCAGTATGTAGATTACCTAGGCCGGGTCCTATCCGACCACGACGCCCATATATTAAGACTACACTGGAGACCCCGTCCCGTCCCCCAGTGCCCACCTGGAGATTACCACGGGACTGCCTGACGGACCAGGTTTTTAAACACGACCAGGGACATAGCATACGAGAATATTTCTCTACGAATGCGGGAACAGCGACGTCCAAATTAATCGAATGGGATGCATTCAAGGTAGTAGCCCGGGGAGAATGCATAAAACAAATTGCAGGGGTAAAGAGGACACTGGAACGCGCAATGACACAAGCTGAACAGACACTAGCAACCCTAACAAAAAAGGAGGATGCGAGTAGGGCGACCATAGCTCAGGTAGCGGAAGCAAAAACAGCCCATGCAGCCGCCGCCTCGGACTTGCGCAAATACAACTTCAGAGCATACGCAACCAGGGTAGGGATAAAACGGGAACACTACTAGCATGGCTAGCCCGACAGGATACTGAAATCAAACCCATTACGGAAATACTTCACCCCACCGGTACCTTAGTGCGCTCCCAGGTAGAGATACTCCAAACATTCCAACAGTACTATACTGGAGTATACAGAAGCCCAGTATGGGCCGGGCAGGAAGCAGTAAACAACTTTCTCGACCCATTGACATTGTCACAAATAGAAGCGGCAGAGAAATCTGCACTAGACACGGAGATCCAATCTACAGACATTACCCATGCAATCCATGCCCTGGCCCGTAACAAAGCACCAGGAGTATTATGCGACCTTCTCCCCCCAACTGGTCCCCCGCCTCCTGGAGGTGTTCGCAGACGCGCTAGAAAAGGGCGAGCTTCCGGGATCCCTTAGGGAGTCAGTCTTAGTTACATTCCCGAAACCAAACCGGGACCCACAACAGCTGGCCTCATATCGGCCCATCACATTGCTATCCGCTGACTGTAAGATACTAGGGAAGATATTAGCGGACCACTACATGCAAATCCTGCGACCACTGGTCCACCCAGACCAAATGCGGATTTGTCCCGGGGAGGAACACTTCCCAAAACCTGCGCCGATTATTCCATGTGCAGGATCAGGCGAGGACCACGTTCCCCAGAGCAGCCTGTCTCATTTTAGATCTCGAGAAGGCCTTTGATACCCTTACGTGGCCATACCTATTCACAGTCCTGCAACGAACAGGGATAGGCCCGACACTGTTAGAATATACACGCCTCTTATACACTAAACTTACCTCCGAGTACGCATGGGACGATACATATCAACCGAGTTTCAAGTGGAGAGAGGCACGAGACAAGGCTGCCCACTCTCGCCCCTACTGTTCGCCCTAGCGGTAGAACCCCTTGCAATACAGTTACACCGAGAGGGGGAAGAGTGGGGCATCCCCATTGCTGGCACCACACATAGTGTCTCCATGTACGCGGATGATCTTTTAATATATGTACCGGACATCACCGCGGATCTGACGTCTATAGGGACGACACTAGAAGAATTCGCAGAGGCATCCGGGCTCAGAGTGAATTGGGATAAGTCCACAGTCTACCCGCTGCACCCGGACCTTCCCCCTCAGGATGTTCAGATAGGGGAGCAGAGCATAACATGGAGCGCAAGCGCCCCCCGATACCTTGGGGTTCGCCTGTATCACTCCCCATCTGACCTGTTCGAAGGCAATCACCGTAAAGTGCTGGCCGGGATCAGGTCAGCAGTAGGATTCTGGAAGACCCTTCCCTTAGCCCCAATAGGACGCGTGGACCTAGCAAAGATGATCATAGTCCCACGTCTCTTGTATCACTTTACAAACATACCGGTCATCCCGCCCCAAGCTTTTTTCAAGGACTTAGAGTCGTTACTCAGCTCACTAATTTGGGGAGCGGGCAGACATAGAATAGCACTGGCCAAGTTACAACTGCCTACCACTCAGGGAGGACTGGGCGCACCCTCCTTCGAGTCATACTTTCTGGCGGCGCAACTGCAGTGGCTATCCTATTGGACGGCGGGCAGGCACATGGGGGAGACCCACGCAGTAACAGGCCCCACAGCCACACCAGAACTCTGCCGCTTGCTGCTGCCCGGCACTAAACCGCGACGCACACACCCGATACAGGTATTGATGGCTCGCAAATGCATGCAGAGGATACACAGAATGTCCGTGGGGGTGCCTCTGTATTCTCCCTTACTGCCGATAGTGGGCTGGCCCAGACGAGAGGAGTATTACACGACCAATATGCTCCGCATATGGACAGAGCACTCCCTCACCGAGATAGAATCCTTATTCGAGGACGGACAACTGCGACCGTTCCACCAGTTGGTGGAAGGCTATGACCTTCCCCCTGGCCAATTTCTACTCCACAGACAAATCATAGAAAGTTACAGTTCAATACATGATCTGACAGAGGGAGAACCAACAACACACCCGGTCCTTCACGCAATCATGCACATGGGGCGGGTCGACACCTGGTCACTTGGCTCTATAAAGCCATACGGGAGCTTCTCAATAAACCATTGGACGCGCTATGGGTAAAGTGGGAGGACGAGCTTGGGCGCCAGTTGCACGACAAGGAATGGGAACAAACGCTCGAATATCCCAAAAAGGTTTCCCGAAACGCACGCTTTAAGAACATACAGTTCTACATTCTACACAGAGCGTATCAAACGCCAGCGCGACTCCAGCGATTTTATCCATCCACTCAGTTCCTTTGCCCCCAGATGTCAAATACTGGACGCAGACTTCTACCATATGTTCTGGGCCTGCCCTACAATAGGTCCATACTGGCACACTATCCACGAGACACTTAGGGAACTCACGGGTCTGCCTAACATGGACACATGGGAGGCCTGCGCACTTGGAATCTTCCAGAGACGGAAACAGCACAAAGTACCAATTTGTTTCGCCTCGCTAGCCACACTATTAGCAAAAAGCGGCATAGCTATGCACTGGTGAGCACCTGGGGGACCCCCGATAGCAGCCTGGGTGGGAGCAGTGAACAAATGGGCAGCAGCGGAGGAGAAAACGCTCTGGGAGGAGGAGGTAAGGGGGATACGTAAGCATCCCATATCCATGGAGTGGACCCTATTTCTACATCAATTCAAACAGCAAACAATACCAGGCAATTCCGATACCCCGCCACAAACCCTGATAAACTCGCAACCACAGACCGAGATTGGCAGCACACACGATAGTTCCCACACAACTACAAGTACATAACAGGGCACGACAATGCAATCACCCACATACTACGCCAATCAGATAGACGCGACGGCTGGGCAGGTTCCCGACCCGTTGACATTACTCATAAGCATAAGAAGGACACACAGTAGCCTCGAAACCCTTTCTGACTCATATACCCCGAAATATAAGAACACTACCCCAGTTAGACCTCCCCAGTTAGTAATTCAATATCATAACCAGTAGTTAACACACTGGCAACAACAGGGAAGGAGACATTTCCTCATGTGAAAGGACATGCAAGGATGGGTGACATCGTCTATGGCAGCAATTATACTATGTATTAGAAAACTCTCAAACTGGAGATGTGACCATGGTTCCGCAGATCGGAAGCACATGTAACAATGCTAATTCACATGTACATTCACGCAAAGTGTTTCTCTTAAGAAAATGTTAATAAAAATACTTGGAAAAAAAAAATCATCATGGTTTCTTGTTTGGCAGTCTTCTTGTGTACTGTACTTCTACTACTCGTTCCCTCAGGTGACTGACTGTCTCATTTTCTTATTTTGCAAATGCTACTGTCAGTGTATACTACTACTACCACCACCATGGCACCTTGGGAAACCAAACCCTCACCAGGCAGCCATCACTTCGCCTAAGTATAAACATCAATCACAGGTAAGAGAAGAAGTTTGGGGGAGGCATAATGTATAATATTGTATATACTATGGAAATTAATTAATTCACACACCCTTCCAAGACCATAGGGGTTTTAGTTGCAGATTGCATAGACTAAGAGGAGAGACTGACAGTACTAGTAGGACAAGTGAGGGTACCGCATATATCTGTTGGTATATTACACTAACAGCAGATTTCAATCAAAAACTGGCTGCGGCTCTGCAGCAAAGGAAACAGTGTGAAGTAAAAGAGTAACCCCCACAAAAGATTTACATCCTATGTAACCTATAAATAATTTATTCCCCTAACAAATAAACTAACTAGAATGAAAAAAACACAACACCTGACCCACCCCTCTCCCTAACCTCAACCAATGTCCATCATTAAGTCCAATTGGCCAATGTCCATAAATTAAACAGTCCATAAAACAAAAACATGTTTTCCCCAACGCCCAATTCCCACCCACCAAAAAAAAGATTAAAAAGGGGCAAGGCGACAGGGGTCTAGTGGCGGGATCGCCGGATCTTCCTCTCTAGAGTGTTTAGCCCCTACTCTAGGCGCTCCATCCGGAGGAGCATGCAGCGCTGAAATGACTTGCATGAACAAGGGTGGGCAGCAGTGCTTGCAGAAGTGCGTCAGGCGGCTGCCAGACCACGGCGCCGTACCACTGGAGGAACTGGGGGGGGCTTGGCTGTGGCCCAGGGCATTGGAGGAGGCTGCAGCTGCTGCCGCCGCCTCCTCCTGAACCACCAGCCGCCGATATTCATTACGGATGGCCTCCAGCTTCTGTTGCCGGGCCATGGCTGCTAACTCCTTCTTGTTGGGTTGTTGTTTCAGTTGGGAAGGAGTAGCTATATTAAGAAAGAAAAAAGACAATTGTAACCAATAATCTTAGAAAAACAGTAACACAAAATTAATTATACACATAAAATTATAGTGGCACAGTAGCACTAGCAAGCACAGTACATAACATTTGTGGTATCCTCCCACTTCCCTGGCCTCTAACATTTGTGGGAGTTTCAGGCATTACTAGGCACTATGGAGTAGACAAGTCTTCTTCTTCTCTCTCTTGTTTAGCTAAATTAACCTTGTAGGCATGCCAGCTCAGTCAGCTTGCGCCCTAGACAGACATACTCATGTTGCAGTCGCAGACTCACGTTACTTTACTACTGATTGCAGGTGGGGCAGTTTTACTACAAAATTATCTATTTTTCTACTATGGCCATACTCTGTTACATCAATGGCAACTGCTCAATTTCACTTTCACCCCAAATACTACAACAAGGCAGATGATATCTGATTACTAATATGAATGATGATATACGGGATGACATGAGGTACTACTATTGTTTGATAGTGTAACCATGCAGCCGATAGGCCACCCATGGCTGACACGGTCGTAAGGACATAGGTAGGGAGTGGGCCTCTGAGTCGGAGGGAGGTGATTGATAATGGATGGGTATGGGTACATATATACACAATATATATGTTGTGCTTGCAAACTACTGTGAGTCAAGAGAGTATTCTGAAATACAACCTTGAATCAAAAATCTTGAAAAAAAACAGTCCTTGTTTTTTCCCAGCGATTTTTCCATTTATCATTGCATTGTTCTTGTAGCATTTTTTTTTTATTCTAATCTTATTCTTATCTTCACCCTTGGCTTTGCTACTCTGGCACGGTTTATTTTTCTTTTACATTCTTTTCACCCAGTGACAGTCTCCACCTATGCTATGATTGAATACCATTCAGGCATCCATCCATTCAAAGTAAACATTGCTATCGTTCTTCTTAATCTCTCAACAAACCTTTCACCAACAACATACATTTGTCATTTTTTTAAACCACCACCCATGCGTCCTTGCTTGCCTTTTAGTTTGACCCATCAAACCCCCCGGAGGATTCCTTTCACTCATAAGGTTTCACCCACCCAGGAAGGCATCCTTTCTTTCACCTTTCACCCATCCTTCAACCACCCATGCATTCTATCAGCCACCTATGCATCCCGGGAACCCTTCCTTCACCTACGCAACCTTTTCTGCCAGTCATATATGTAACCCGTCCTTCCTCCTTCCATCCTTCTTTCCCTTTTTGTTCAACCCATCCATCAAGGCCGTCTGACTCTTAGTCTTCGTCATAAAACTTTCCCAGCTAAGTTGAAGTCAGATAGAAGAGGCCATTAGTTACTCAACTCCCACAGGAAATGCTATTGCTAATGCTAAGTAAAGGGTGTCTTCTTCAACCGTTGTTCACAACAACTTAGTCTCTCCCAACATTACAGTGTACACCCTTGCAGCGAATGTATTTTCAATAAGTAAGGAATATAACTTACTACCGCCTGCCACTGCTGCTGGATCACCCCCTACAGCTGCCGCATCTGCTGCTCCCTCCTTACTGGCGTTGCCTTCGCCGCTGACCCCAGCACTGTTGGTCAGTTTGCCTAGAAAAAACATTGCACATTTTTTAGATGCCATATACGCCTCCCCCTATTTTTTTTTTTTCACTAGCATGATTGAAAATACAATACATACATACATATACCACACACATCACTAGTACAAATCGGGTACTAGAGTAGAGTAGACAGTATGTCCTATCCTATCTAAAATAGTAAAATATCTGGTTGGGCATTTTGTTGGTGGCAATTTTCGAAAAGCCTCTCAATAAGAGGACAACCCAATGGACTGGACTCAGTGACTAAAGCTGTTGGTGAATCTGAGTTTTAAAACTTTTTAAAAAGAAAAAGAGTGGCCAACTGGACGGACAATCGGACATGAGATCTCTTGAGTTCTCTCTCTTGGTTGGAAAATATAATTGTGCCCTCCACCTCCTTATAGCTCCTTCCAGCCATGGTGCACGGTAATCAGTTGTTCACAATCAACTGCTGCTAATAATAATAGTACTAGGCCTAGATGAGAAAAAGTAAAAATACACCACTTTGGGGTGTCCAACGTGAGTGTGACCATCATTTTATTCACTGATTGAACATGAGAAAGAAAGTAAATGAAAGCCTTCTAATCTCAACAAACATGCGTAGAATACCTTACTTGGGCATGCAATCTGCACAGCAGAGTAGTAGTACTAGTAGTAGTAAAGGACCAATGTGTTCTCTGAGTCTTACAGTAGTACCACCACTAGGCAGTCCACAAAATATAAGGGGAGAGGGAAAGCCGACTGAAAAACCAGAATAAATTATAAAGCAAGCTACAGACAGACTAATAGTACAGAGTCAGAGGCAGTTACATTGATGTAAAAAAAAGAACAGACACGAGAAATATAAATAACGAAGTTGGTAGGTAATGCAGGGATAACAAGAATTTAGAAACAGATAGATCGAAGAAGATTGGGTAAAAAATAGAATTAGGAAACGGAAATAAAAGTTCGGAAAAAACAAGGTGCGGTAAACGTTAGGGAAATATAATTATTAATATTAACAACAGGAGGATTTACTGGGGCCAGCAGCAGAGCCATCTGTAGAGGAGAGATCCTGGGAGGCACCTCCAGCTCCGACCTTGGCAGACCCCGTCTTATTCTTGCCCCTGGATGCTGATCACGTAAGACATAATAAAGAGACAAAAATTGATTGGTGTGAAACAATAAATATTAAAAAATCGCTCCAAAAAGATTTTTTGACAGGAAACGGCAATAGCAATAAAATTGACCTATCTAATCTGATCAACTAGTAGTAGTAGACTAGTATCGCCTAGCCCGCCTATTCCAAAGACTTTGGAATGAATTGCCAAAAATTATATTTGCTTCTTCTAAGTTCCGATCTCATTTGCAATCATCAATGAACCCCCTTTAATGGGCCAATTCACCAAGTCTGCATTTATTTTAGTCCTCAAAAATGCATAGAGGGACGCATGCATATTGCATACACCAAATTGTTGGTTGGTTGCTGATGCTGAGTTGCTATATTATTCACTCACTAACAAACTACAAAAGGTTCTACTAAGGAGTCAGCAGCACGTGATCCGCTAAAAAATTACCAACTAATACTAAGTAACTAACTATAACTACCTACCACTATCTTAGTGACAGGATGAAGGAAAGGAGTCTCTCTAGTCTGCATTACTTAACTTAAGTTCTCTAACCTCTCTTACATAATCAGCCCAAGCTAGCGCAAACTTGGAAACAAGTAAGATTACAGCGCCTTTCACCTGTCTAGAATAACAATCACAGAATATCAGATTTTTAAACATAACTTACCAGTATGTAAGCTGCAGCAGCATTCTTGCTATTTGGGAAAAAAATAATATTCGCAATAACACAGAACAGAACACACAATAGTAATAAATTAGCCACTCACCTAGCCCCATGGCTTCAACGCCTAGCAGGTCCAGCAGTTCCTGCTCCCGGTCCAGGATGTCGGACCACCGATGAGTCAGTTGGTTGTGGGTGTGCCGGACCCCAGAGCAGCGAAACACTGCCCGGCGCACCCTTGCCCACCGGCGGTGACACTCCTGGATACCGTACCCGGAACCAGGCCTGCCCCTGCTGCCAAGGTTAAGGGGAGGTGGCGCTGCACAAAAAAAACCAGTGCAGCCACCTCCACCTTGGAGAATAAAGCCCGGGGATGCACCCCTTCCGGGCTCCTCCTGTTGTTGTTTCCCCGGGAACTGGAGAAAGCACTAGTCTTGGCCATGGTCCAGGGGGGCAGGAGTCAAAAAAGAAAATGTAGGAGTAAAATAAGTCAGGAGAAAAAGAAGGGGAGTAAAAAAAAAAGCAAGTAATAGAAAAACAGTACAAAAACGCAGTAAAAATACATAAAAAGTAGAAACAAACACAAAATTTACACATGGGAAGAGAGAGGGATAGATATTAAATCAAAAAGATCTGAAAAAAAGTTTTAGGGACAAAGGATTGGAAAGATTTAGGAAGGAGTGAAAAACAGGTCCCAGAATCATAACCAGAGTAGAAAAACAAGATGGCCGTGCCCATGTGCGAACGCATGGTGAAGTTCGCGCAATATTTCCCCCCGAACACGCAATACGCGTTGCCGAACCTCAGAAACATCTCACAAGCATGCGCGAACATGCGGAACAAGCAACTCTGTATGCTTGCGAAACTCCGCGTAGCGTTGCAGAGTTTTTTTACCGCTTTGCGGAGATCTGCGGAGCTCGGCTACACGAACTCCGCCCGGGCTTAAGTGAAATCCATGCCGCACTTCTCTTTCTGTACATTGTAAACGGTACCTAGGAAGCAGTTCTTTATTCTGTTACTACGATAACTCTAAATATTAAAAGTTAGAGACGAGTACTACATCTCCAATTGTTGCAATCGGAATTAGAGACTGTAATGGTGCATACATTTAATTTGGCTGCTGTAAGAATACAGAATTTGGTGGGCAAGTAACATGTTAATGATGTTTTATTTGTTTTAACTGATTTTAAGCAGTATTTGAAAGATAATTTTATTGACTTATGTACCTTGGCATTAATATTTTTACTTAGGTGATACAAGAGCTCTTTCCCCGTGCACATTTAATCTTATGAAATAATCCCTTTATGACTGCATTTTCATGAGCATTATGGTGCATAAAGATTACTTAGATTATATGCCAAGCTATGTTTTCAATTAATTTTATTTAATAATTGAATGGATTGTGATGTTACATCAGGGATTGCTGCATTGTATTTATCCACAGTGCTACTTCATGAATTATTAACATAGGAATGTACTTCTGATTTTGACTCCATGATTGTATATTTATGAGTATGATGGTGCACAATGGGATTTTGGTTGTTAGGAGAGATATGTTTTAACCAAGCTCTATCTGATTGCTGAGTGATACGAGATATTACACTATGGATTTTAGTGATTTTTTCTTTTTATCCACTTAATGCATAAATTACTTGCATTTCTTACTGTATAGTTTCTATTTTGAATGTATATGTTTTGTGTTCCTTTATGGTTTAAACAAACCGAATAAATATCATTAAACTCAACTAAACTATTACAATTATCTGTAGATGAAAGTGGAAACACAAGAGACACATATATTAGTTAAAATGAATGTAACTATGAGCGACAGTTATTAAGACAAAAGTCAATATAACCCTATGTAAAAAAATTATCCCAGCCCAAAGTATCAACTTCTGTGCAACCACCACACGTAAAAGCCCATAAATTAAAAAAAAAAGTGAACCCTTGCCTCTCATTAAACTACGAGTAGCCTGCAGCACAGTTCAACACTTCACAATTTATAATTACCTTCTTTATCGCTGTTCAATGTTTTAGAGCAATGTATGGGGATTTTTACCCAAGCAGATAATGTTCCTACAGGAGACTTTTGAAGCTTGCTGGTGTAGCACCTGTTTTTGGAAACTTATGCAGATGAAGTCACGGAGATGGTTGTTTTAGTTTAATTAATGTGTATAGTAAGGGATGGAGCATGAATGTGGCATTCTTTGGAACATGTATATGATATAGTTCGGAGCATGTATAAAGTATGGTGTTAAACATATGTACACTATGGCATGGAGAACTGTTTGAAGAATGTAGATATTTGAAGTTGGCGCACATATGTAATCGCTTGAAACAATCTACGGACTCCTTCCTGCCTAACCTTATATAGAAATGGCTTAAAAAAGATTTTTCGTAAAATAGTAAAAGAGCAAAGCTGTATGACCTACTCATTATGCAGCACGGGAAGCGCAGACTGACACATGCATCACTATGCATGGCAACTCAGCATATGCTATGGGTGGCTGGACATTGATGAGCATTTTGTTAGAGTCATTACTAATCCTAAATGTGACTGCGACTGAATACTTTTGCTCTAGGAAAACAAGTGTCCACAGAAGATCTCTGCTGCTGTAATCAACAGGAGACTAAAGGTCTCAGTGAAGCGTTCACCTCATTAGCTCACCTGTCTTGTTCTGGTCTTCTGGCTACACTTTGTGGCTAACCCCTTAGATTTTTATTCATACAAGGAGAATTAATAGTTCTCCCTGACTGCCAGAGTCAGTGCCGCATGCACGCTTTCTAGTAGTTTTCAGAGATGCCTTCAATGTCATGTCTCTACAACGGTGTTATAGAACAAAACTAATTGCTGTATGTTTTGGAGGCAATTCCAGTCTCAGCAAGATAAATTGAATTCGTAAACTGTGATTTCCATTGTGTGGCCTCCATGTATAGTGAGAGTGGTCCTGTTGCGCGCAGCGGTGTGCCTAATTACGTATACAGTGTCTCGCATCTTCATGCCTAAGCTATCTTCTCTCTGTGCACCCGAGCACGCAGGAGAGGAGCAGGAAGCACAACTCCAGACTGCCATCTTTTGGAGGGAGGTCAAACAGGAGCCACGCAACAACACAGACAAAAACTAATTAACAAGCATTTGCAATGCAATAGGTCTCGCATTTGTGATAATTAGAGCTATTGGCTTTGTAAATGACAATGTCTTTTACCTATGTGTTTTGGATTGGAGTGTAGTGGATGTATGTGGTGTGGAATGGAATAATGTGGGTTGATTTGGAATTGTTAGTTGTGGAATTATGTGGGGTGGAACTGTGTGGTGTGAAGTGTATTTGTGTAGTGGAATTATGTGGCATGGTATGGGTGAGAGCTGCAGAGGAAAGGTAGAAAGGAAGTTAGAAAGGGATGTGTGGTTTGTGCAGAAAGTGATGAATGAACTCGAGACAGAGGAGCAGAAAGAGTGTGTGAGAAAAAGAGAAAGAATGGAAGAGCAGGCCACAGACGCATAAAGTGGGAGCACCTGCTTACGCAGGTACACCCTAAGAAGAGGAGGAGAGTGTGGGTTTGAGGGGCGGAAACCTTGAAAAGGCACAGGAAAGAAAGTGCATGAAGATCTGAAGTCAAGCATATGAGAGAGGTGAGAAGCCTGCGAGAGAGAGAGATGAGAGAGAGTACGAGAGAGAAAGAAAGAGGGACGTGTGGGAGGGGCACCCGGGGAGGAGGAGGCTAGAGGTGGACCAGTGCACAGCATGAGGAAGGCAGCATGTGTGAGCAGGCAGTATAGAGAGGAGACAGGGAGTGTGAGGGAGGGATGAGAGGGGCAGTAGGATTGCGAGATGAGAGGGGGTGGTGGCAGTATGATGGAGAGATGAAAGGGGCAGTGGGTGTGCTGGGAAGAGATGATAGGGTTGGTGGAAGTGCATGAGAATACACCATGAATTTGCCAGGCTGTTTCCTGATGTCTTCATAATGTTTAAATACTGTAGCTGCCTGTCATGACCCAGAAGTTTCACGCTTGAGTCATGGTGACTAGCTACACATAGTGCACCAGCCTCCATAGGCTGGTCACCACAGCCTTAAAAGAGAAATGCCTTATCAATGTTCTCGTAGCTTCATCTAAATCCTCAGACACCCTGCTGATTCCTGACAGTACCTCCATTAGGACCCTACTTCCTGGTGCTAGTGTCTGTGGGAATTGTTATAACCAGACGAGAGAGTAAGAAGCTATGTAAGGTGCAACTCTCAGTCTCCCAGACTGTTACAAATAACTACACTTGAGAGGGTTAACCTATGTTATTGTGATCTCTTCAGATGAAGAGATCAGTTGCATAGGCTTTAGTATATCCCTAGAGAATGAGGGATCCACACCCAGGTAAATTAGTGCGATCCTGGCATCTCCTGGATATTTTTGTAGGATCCTCACCCACAAGTATCACCTGTAAATTGCTTCATCATCAGATCCTCACCCACTGCAACTAGAGTGAGTAGATGGGCTCGATTGAGTTTGTAAGTGGAGCTCTTATACTAAGAATGAGAGATTATGAGTGAATTCAAATGCCTTCTGGATCCTAATTACTTTTATACTTGGGTGAGTATCCTACAGAAATATCCAAGAGCTGGCAGGATCACACTAATTTACCTGGGTGTGGATCCCTCATTCTCTAGGGACCTTTGAGGGTCAATACTGAGACCTGGGTGAGACAATTTTTTTTTTAATGTCACGGATGTAGCTTCAAAAAGACATTTATCAAATTTACCATAGAGAGAATGTTTGCAAGGAGCATGCCCATATCTTCTTCAAAATGGATCTCTCTGCTCACCGCATAGGTATTCACAGAGACTCTCAGGCAGTAAAGCAACCGACTAATCAGAAAAGGTACATTTAGCGTTTCAGTATTAATCAAAGATACATGAGATTTAGAATAAACATATCATAGCCATGTATACTCACTGGCTTCAGAAAAGTGGGCGACAGTAAAGCTGGTAATCTCCAAACTTAGGAAAAGTATCAGGACTTGTCTGAGCAGAGATAGAGGAAAACAGAGAAATAAAACCAAACCTAAACAGAGTCCAAAGAGCAAGGTCAGAATAACAGGCAAGAAGGTCAAAGAGCTGGAAAGAGAAATCCACAGTTGTACCCCAAAGTCAAGCACACTATGAAGAGCAAGGTCAGAGTAAACAGGCAAGGAGGTTAAAAAGCCGTAAAAGGAAATCCACAACAGTACACCAAAGTATTACAGAATCCGAAGAGCCAGGGCAAAATAGACTGGCAAGGAGGTTAAAAGACCTAAGGGACCATAAAAGTGAACAAGCATTGGTAAATAAAAAAGGTTTTGCCTATGTGATTAGTAATATTTGTTTTGGGTAAGTTGTATCTTGGTGAGCAGTTGTGCAAAATAATTTAAAGAACTTTGTAAAAGTGTTATGACTTGTTTATTGAGGAAAGCAATATATTGTGCAGTAACAGGTGGCAATATAAAGTGCGCCTGTATGAATCTCAGTTATGCTAAAAGAGGTTCACACACAAAATGGTATTAGCTGTCTAAAGTGTGTGTGTGTGCGTGCATTTGTGTTGGTGTGTGTGACGGAGTGAAAGGAAGAAGAACGGAGTGCATGCTTCATGAGTGGCTGACTGCCTAATCTGATCTGTCAAGAAGTCAATAAGGAGAGTTTTTCAGTTCAATGAGAATTGGAAATAGATGCATGTTGTTGAGAAAACCGCATTACAGGGGAAAAAATACAATATTGTTTAGGCAGGTTGCACCCGATGTCCTTTAGCAAAGGAAAATGTTCAAACGGAATAATAAACAAGATGCGTTGCATTTGGCTTTAATAGGTCAAGTTAAACTGTATTCCGCAAGCTTCCCTGTTAGGGGCACCCAATGGACTGTATGATGTAAGGTGCCCTAATAGACGGAACTGGAATGTAGATTATGCAGTATATAAAGTCACCTTTGATAATTGTGAGCTGTAAAGGGGTGATGTAGCTATGGGACGTTTGTTTCTGACAGCAGTGCAGGTGGTATCACCCAGTGCCACGCCATGCTGGGAAAGACAAGAGTATGGGAGTATACCAGCTAGGATTTGAGATCCTTAAAAGCAAGGCATGGAAAAAGCAGATGAAGGGCAGGGGAATACAGTTGTTGTGGACTCGTCACACAATACGTAAGTGCAAAATAAAACCTGGTGTAAAACAAAACCTTACGAGACTCCTACATAATCAAGGGAAGAGTCAGTGGGATTGGGCTGGACAGTTGCCATCAGAGGGGTATGGAGGCAGAACCATACCACTCTCTTTAACATGTTCAGACTCAATGGGGTGTATTGTGTAAATGTCGCAAACAGCACCATTTTCCCCAGCAACAGACAGAAGGAAACACACAGCGTTTATGTCCCAAAACTGCACCAACCGACTGAGGGGATTAAGGTGTCCAACTAATTACTAGAGGCAGCACTGAGAGAGCTCCGGTCCCACTGCCTGTGTCTGTCTCCTTGTGACACCGGCCCTGCAGCAGGTGTAAATTCCGGAAAGCCAAGAGCCACGATGCAGGGGGGGAAGCAGGAGGGAGTTGAAGCTCTGCCTAGAGCCACCTCTGTTTAAACAAGTTGAGGGAGGAGGGCAGGGGGGCCGTGGTTATGGAAAGAGCGCTTCTATAGAAACACTGTCACAGAGCAAAGAACAAGACGGCAGACGCTGCTTTGGAACGCATGATTGAAATACTTTTTAATTGTGGGTTCCAAAGGAGTGTTAACCATCCTATATTGTGAGCGCAGTGTGCACAGAGAGGATAGACGATGTCGCGTAAAGACTAGAGCGGCTGATGTTAAAGCTGGAGAACCAGGTTCGAGTCTCGTCAGGAAGCTCAAAATCCTGTAATTAGTTAAAAAACAAATGAACAATGGGATATACAAGGGAGTATACAAATAAAAGGGATTGTGGAAACAACAGGGGTAGGGGGAGGTGATAGGGAGCACAAAAAAACATGCATTTGTATGGAGTGCGAAGATGAAGAAAAAAAAGCACGCTTGAAATGCGTGCAGCCAAGGAGAGATTAGGTAAAGAGTGGTGGAAAAACAAAGCAAGCAGTGTGCAGGCAAAACCAAAAAAAAAGAGTTCCACAAAAGTGGATGACAACAGTACTTGGCCCTTGGGACACTGATAAGAGAACTGGGGTAAAGAAAAGCTATTCACAAGATCTATAATGTATACTTAGAATGTAACATCAGGCCTAATGTTCATACAAGCACAATATTTCACATATATTGTTTTTGCACATATCATTAAAGACACTTTCTTCTCGTTAGAATGATATATTTCTTTATTTATCTTTTTACATCAATTACTGTTTTTTTAATAAAGAGTTTTTTTTGTATAAAGTTTTTGTTGAATTTAAATATTTAGTGCCACAATATGTTATTTTCAATTTCTTCAACATATATGTATAAAAGTGCAAAAATAGAGAAGACTTCACAACAATACAAAACAAAACAGTGCTATACAGATAAAAAGTTAAAAACTAAGCTTGTTGGACAGTTTAGAGGCTGGCGGTCGATAAGGGACACGACGCGCATTTCGGCGTTTAAGCCTTCATCAGGAAAGAAAACCGTCTCATATTTCTCTAAAAATAAAAACATATAATAGACAACATAAGCAACAAAAACATATATTTGCGGCCATGACATTATGATACTGATACATTGGTGCATGACATGCAACTATTATAATAAATTTCGTGCCGTTGTCTGTCAGAGGGCTCTAAAGGTCATATCATTCAAACTGCGCATGCTTGTCACCATGACATATTCACCGACGGTGTTAACACTCTGTAACCAGAGTGTGACCTTATAGCCCTTTGAGTGAAGAGAGGACAAAAAAATGGAAAGGAGTTTATTATATCACCTTTGTATGGTGAAAGAAAATAGAAAAAGTTGTGCCATAGTCATTCAAGAAGTAAAACCAATTAATCCCTGAATGCATGAACAAATCAGAATAATGTACCTATAATCCTAGTTTGGATTGAAGATTTATATATCAGAACCATCCAAGATTTATATTTCCTAGTTGGGAGTAGTCTCTTGTGACTTCTGTAACTCCAAACTGCTGGAACAGAACAAAGGAAGTTGTATATATGCTTATAGTTGGAGAATAATTGTTAGTATAGACTCTATATCATCACTTTCTTAACGAATATATGGTGATTTTATCTAAATTACCTCAAACAGAGGAAAACCCTCGCTTGGTCTTTTCTGAGTATAATTTTTAAGCAGATATCCTATGGGTCTCTCATTGGCTATTCATTCTACATACCAGAAGAAGATATATATATTTTTATTTAATCTTATGCTTCCTATTTATGTTGATTACATAGTTCCCAATACTCACTCGATATTCAATAAGTGCCGTGTGTACTGAGAGTTACAGTACTCTCGTGATATCCAATGTATATACCAAAAACAGTTGGTGGATATTACTGTAGGGAAGATAAAGGGAGACAGGGAATACTAATTCAGTCACATGTCCCTAAACTGATATTATCTTTCTAGTGCATCAGTATTGTACATGTCATACTCACTTTAACAATAGTTGTAGTACGGGAAGGAGTTATAAGATATTGCACCAGATGAAGAGATTTCTTTGTCTGGGTTGATCTCTGGAGGTATAAATACAAAAAGGTTTCACTTCACCTAGTGTGTGTGTTATAGTCTACATCGATAGTTTTCCTATATATCAGGCTTTATTGCATAGTCGAGCATGGCTTAGATTGTGATATTAAGGGTGCATCTCGATTGTAACTCAAGGCAGCAGACTTACTTTTCATAATGATGGATGGTATTGGTAGTGGTCTAAGGTTAGTAATAGCGTGAGTTCCGCAATTTCTTACTCATATCTAAAACCTTAAAAATCTCTACTCATGCATTGTATGTTAAATAATACTGAAGCCACGAGTTACACTTATTGCATGGTTAATCGTGGCTTGAGTTGTTTTTTATTTTTTATTTAAGGGTGCATCTAGATTGTAACAGTGTCAGACATGCTTGGTCTTTATAAATGCGGTCGATATGGACGGTGGTCTAGAATTGGTTGTATCGCTGTTTACGTGGTTGCTCGCTCACATTCAAAACCTTAAGAATTTTTTCCTCTCTCCCGCATTGCCTATTGCATGGTACCAATGCTGCGAGTTACGTTATTTCTGCCTTATATCAGAGATCTAAAGAACTCTCCCCATGCATTACCTTTAAACCGCCAAGGGGTGTTCCTTGATACAAAATGATAACTTTATGTTGGTCCCTATAAGCTAACTCTCGTATGGGCAATGGAGTCGCTGTCTCACTTACCCTTTAGTTGGCTGCAATGGTCCGTCTATTCACTCGTCTTCTTAGTAGATGACTGGAAGCGAGTATACGGTAGACGGGATCCTTATATTCCCAGTTGGTAATTTCGAGTCGGCGTCTGACGTCATGTTTAGGTCGTCAGTCTCAGAGATTGCCGAGTAGCGATTGGGTGTAATTCCAATACAAAGAGAGGGGACTTTCCTGATGTATATTACTCTGTTGTTGAAAACAGAGAAGGGACTCAACTAGTGAGGCTAAAATGGCATCCATCTTAAGGCGGGCGATGTGTGCCTACGTTATATTGTATTCACGTAGTTTATTCTGTCTCATCAGGCACATTTATTAAACTTTGTGCAAATATTGTATCAATTAGTGAAAAAGTCACGTGGATATAGCTCCTTAATTCCTGTAGTTTACTTTATTATTAAAGACCAAGGAAGAACTTAACTAATGTAGCCTCCATCTAGTGACGAGCAATATGTGACTGTATGGTATTATACCCTCGTATTTTATTCTGTCTCGTCATACATATTTTTCACACATTGTAAAGGCGTTGTGTCCATATGTGGGAGAAACACGTAAATACAGACCCTTCTTTTGGATGGTTCTAGTTGGATAAGATATTGTCTTTTGTTATTTATACAGTGCAATCTATATTGCCATGTAAGATCATTAGATGGTGTCTTAACAGATTGATGGTTATCACCTTCAGTCATTTTCATGTTGTCATTCAATGTAGACTGTAAACAAGGTCTTACTGAATTTATAGAAGGAGGGGTCACATTACTGATTGTATTCAATAACTTGTGCCCATGGGAGGTCTTGATTGAGTCCCCTCTTGTATGTATCGAGAGTGAAAATCCAGAATACCTCGCGTTTCTTCCTTATGGGTTCACTACTCTGATGGTTTCCTGGAGAAATAGTTTCCAAGATAAACCATCTAATATCATCCTCAGTATGGTCTGCACTGATATAGTGTTCCACCATGGGTGCTGACATTTTTTTGGTGCGAATCGCAGAGCGATGTTCGCCCAAACGTATTTTAAAGCTGCGTGATGTTTCGCCAATGTACCCTAGTCCACACGGGCAGAGTAAAAGATATGACATTTTTCGTTTTACAGTTAGTCATATGTTTAACTTTTACAACTTGGTCATTTAGTTCTATTCTTTCTTGTTCTATTGCCAGGGAACATATTACACAGGTGCCACATTTGAAGTTACCTATTACCGGTAATGCCCCAACAATACTTCTCTGTATTGACTGTTTAGTTTGGGGTAACCGTGATCTCACAATTAGGTCTTTCAAATTTCTGTTCTTACGATAAGCAAACAGTGGTTTTGGGATTCTCTCTTTGGGTTCATTATTGGCATTTAAAATGTGCCAATTTGAGCAAATGATCTGTTTTATTTGCATATTTAGCATGGAGTGCCTTGTGACAAATATGAGTTCCGAGGTATTTTGTTTATCCTTGTCGGTTAAGAGATGTTGTCTGTCATAAAACCTTGCTCTTTTGTAAGAGTCCTTCACTAATTTACGCGGGTATCCTCGCGTTAAGAATTTTTCCTTCTTTTCCACTGCTCTCCTGTCAAAATCCGTGATGGTGGTACAATTTCTGCGTACACGCAGAAACTGTCCGAATGGAATACTATTTTTCTGGGAGTTAGGGTGAAAACTATCGTAGTGAAGGAGTGTGTTTCGCACTGTCGGTTTAGTGAACAGATCAACAGCTAGTTGACCTTCAACATGTTTAATGATGATATCCAAAAACTCTATTTGGTTGTTATTTACAGTTGAAGTGAAACGTAAGTTCTGATCACATAAGTTCAACCATGTCAGAAACTCATAAAGTTTGTCTTCAATATCTGACCAAATGAAAAAAATGTCGTCAATGAAGCGCGACCACTTCCAGATGGATTCGAAAAAAGGCGCCACTTCATTATAGATATGTATGTTTTCAAATTTGGCCATGTAGATGTTAGCCACTGTCGGTGCACAAGACTCACCCATGCTTACTCCCCTTATCTGTTGGAATAATTGCCCATTAAATTCGAAGATGTTATCCTCAAGGACTATTTTAAGACATTTTAGAATAAAAATCCTATTGCAGTCTATGTTGATGGTGTCAATGAACCATTCGACTGCTGACATGGCTCCCTGTATGGGAATGTTGCTGTAAAGACTTTCTATGTCTAATGTAACCAACCATTGTTGCTGTGGATTAAAAGGAAGTTCCTCTACAAGGTTGATTATATGTCGAGTATCTTTGACATATGCTGGAGTTTTGTCAATGTATGGGCATAAAATAGCATCCAGATATTTAGACAATGGCTCCGTGACGGAGCCTATCGTCGAGACAATGGGTCTATAGGGAGGGTCCACCTCATTCTTGTGTACTTTGGGCACACCATATAGGCAAGCTATCTTTGGGCTTTGTACATTGAGATAGGTATGCTCTTTTTCGCAAATGTCTCCATCATTCAGTGCTTTGGTAGTGATACGTTGGATTTTTGTTTTTATAGTTTCTGTAGGGTTTCTACTGATTTTAGAGTAGAAGTTGGTATCTTTCAGCATTTCCTCTATTTTAGATACATAACTGGTCGTGTTTATGATTGCAATTCCACCCCCTTTATCACAACTTTTGATGGTAATTTCCTAGTCATTTTTCAGGTTTAATAAGGCCTGATGTTCCTCGGGCTGAATGTTTTAGGGAGTTCTTTGTACATATTTTGTGGCCGCAATCAATTTCTGATACACCACCTGTTCAAAGACAATGGCCTCAGGTGGAACTTGTTCTGCCGTGGGTGTAAAATTTGACTTAGGCATTAAGCCAGATCTATTCACTTGTATCATTGAGGGGGTTTGATTTTCAAAAAATAATTTAAGTCTTATTTTACGAAAGAAGGCCATTAAGTCATTGAACAGCTCAAACTTATTTAAGCCTGAATGGGGTACAAAAGTAAGACCTCTGCATAATAGAGAGTGAGTTGCTGGTGTTAGTTCAGAAGTACTTAGATTAAATATCGGTATTTCTTTTACTGTCTCCAATATTGTGCGTTCCGCGTTACCAGGAATTGGTTTTGGTTCATCTGTTGATTTTCCCGGTAGCGGGATTGGTATTGCAGTCGCCAGTTGCTTCTGCGTTGCTGGCGTCTCCCTAAAAAAGGCTGGGGTGCTTGATAGGGTCTACGTGTGTAGCGGTTATTCCTATTCTCAAACTGATTAGATGTACTATCATTATCTGAGTCAGAGGTCTCTGAAAAAGTCGTAACTTTTCTATTGTATCCTCTGTATTCTTGGCGGTCCTGTGCTGTGCTGTCATATTGTGTATAGTAGTGTTCTGCTAGATATGGGTATGTATTTTCTTTATTTGAGAAACGAATGTCTTTCTTTAATTTCTCACTTTTCCTCTTGTGTAGATATTCTGTGTATGAGTTCATTTCTAGATTTATTTCTTCTAATGTTTTTTTAGCGTCTTCTACCGCTGTATTATTTTTTATTTTATTTTCCAGCTCTAAAATTTCAGTAATTAATGTTTGTAGCATTTCTTTAGCGGTTTCAACGATCAACATCATTAAGTCACGTGAACATCTGTTCGCTATCATCGACCATTTTTCTAGAAATGCTTTAAATTCAACAAATAGTCCTGGAATGTTTTTGACTCTCAATCCCTGGGGTATTGTTCCTGCTCTTAAATACTCTAACATGTATTGGCCATGTAGTTCTATCCTTTTGGTCTTTTTCTTTAATGCCAATAGTTTATTGAAGTCTTCATTCCTATCAGGGTTTGATGTTTGTTGTTGGCCAAATGTTCCTGTGCCTCCCACCATTGAGACAAAGTCATCATCAGTAAATCCAAATGTCATTAGATTGGCCATGACTGAAAATGGTGGTGGACAATGCCTGAAGGATCTAATTAATGGGCGAAATTGATAGACACAAGACAGGCAAAAGAAAAAGATTCAGAGAAGGGTGAAAAAAAGGATACAGGGAAGAAGAAGAAATAATGAAACTCAATCAAATACACATTATCCTACCACCTTGTACAATAGTGTATTGGGTGTCTAAAGTGCAGATGCTCAATCATTCAAAAAAGTCCTCTACACAGCAAAGACACGAAAACAAATTACTTCACTGGACATGCCTAGAAATGGCTATCCCCTCACAGACAGGCTGCGAGAATTATGATTTAGAAAGGTGGGGACCCCTACTGGGAACAATATATCTTGTTAGCTGTAGGGAACAATGACAACTGGGGTAAAGAAAAGCTATTCACAAGATCTATAATGTATACTTAGAATGTAACATCAGGCCTAATGTTCATACAAGCACAATATTTCACATATATTGTTTTTGCACATATCATTAAAGACACTTTCTTCTCGTTAGAATGATATATTTCTTTATTTATCTTTTTACATCAATTTCTTTTTTTTTTTAATAAAGAGTTTTTTTGTATAAAGTTTTTGTTGAATTTAAATATTTAGTGCCACAATATGTTATTTTCAATTTCTTCAACATATATGTATAAAAGTGCAAAAAAAGAGAAGACTTCTTCACAACAATATCACATTAGGCCTGATGTTAAATTCTAAGTATACATTATAGATCTTGTGAATAGCTTTTCTTTACCCCAGTTGTCATTGTTCCCTACAGCTAACAAGATATATTGTTCCCAGCACGACACTGATAAGAGAAACACATGAGGAACAACAGGAAATAGAATGCTACAGTCAACAGAAACTGAGGATAAGTAATTGGCAAGCATACCAACAAATGAAAAGTAAGGGCGGGATGTAAGCACCTTTTAAGATTCATATTAAATGCAATAGATTTCACAAGCGCTGCACAGGCGAAACCCAAAAATGGCGTAGGTGAGAAATGTAAATGGTGACCGAACAAGCAACAGCAAAAAGTCAATATAAATCGAAGTTGCTAGTCTGCTTCCTAATGGCTTAAAATATGTTCAAACACTGCTGCTGCCTGTCATGACCTGGAAGTCCCACCGTTTACCCAAGCCGACTTGCTAAACATGCACACCAGCCTCCATAGGCCACTCTTAGAAGTAAATGCCTCACTGATGCTCTCATAGTCATCCTAAAATATCAGACTCCCTGCTGATACCTGACACTGACTTGGAGCCTGATTTAAATCTCAGCAGATGGGCTACTCCGTCACAATGGTGATGGATATCCCATCCGCTGAAATATAAATTCCATTACATGCCAGGAACTCAATTAGGGCCTTAGTCTCTGAAATGATAATTGAAATCCTCCAGTGGGTCAAGGCAGGAGGCTATATCTGGTGAATCTTCGTTAGAAATCAGATAGTATTTGGAAGAGATCTCACTAAGGCTGTTGGTTTTGTCAGGAAAAGCTTTAGTTCTAATTTTGTGACTGCAAAGTCTGCTTCTTGGGCAGATACTATTAGTGCCTTTACCCAGTTCCAGTTAAACTTTCTACCTTCAGACTTAGGGCATGATTTAAAGTTCGGCGGACAGGTTACTCAATCATAAACATGACCGATATGCTGTCTGTGTATTACAAGTGCATTATATCGTATGGCACTTGTAATACAGAAAACGGGATATCTGTAATGTTAATGACGGAGTATCCCATCTGTCAAAATGTAAGTAAGGGCCTTTGTCTCTTGTTTGGAGCTCAAAATCCTCCAGTAGGACAAGCCTGGAAGTTATGTCCGATGAAGTCATCTCAAAGTCGGACGCCTTTGCTTGCAAAGCCTTGGAACACATTTCTAGGTCCTGACTTTATGGAGCAGCTCCTCTTGGTAACTTCTAGGACTCACTCCAGCCAAGGCAACTAGCAGGGTCCATCCTGGTACATCTACTATTAGTCAGCTGGACCCTTCAGAAAAAAGGTCTCTTACAGCCTATTGTGTACCTAGAGCCACAGAAGCAGTCAGCCAACTGACTCTTGGAGTCCACATGTTAATCCCGGGTATAAGTGGGAGCAGGTCCAGCCTTTGAGGTCTACACACAGGTCTCAAGCAGCAAGTCAAGCATTCTTCTGTTCATCCACAGGTACAGATAGTATCCTGTTGAGATGTGAGTGAGGTGTCACTTTTGTAGGATTTACTACCCAATGGCTAAGGGCGTTTACTGGGCACCCACCCCCTAACGAATGAAAAATTAAAAGAAATCCTAGGGACAATCCTTCTCACTTTTTCAGCACTTCATGTTTGCCTTTCTGCAAACTATCCCGTGGTGCACTTTTCTGAGACAAATCTGTGGTGGAATCACCTTTCTGCCCTTGGACTCTGCTGCTGGACCAGCCGAGGGTGGGTTTAGGGAAATGAGCAGTCCTCTCCTCCTCATCAACATTGAACTGATTCTGGACTAGCTCCTCCTCACACTGGACTGTTACCAAGCTATCTCCAGAGGGCCAAGGGAGCAAATGCTTCTCTTCCACAGGTCTTTCTTCACAAATAATTATGAATGAGTAGGCATCACCCTGGTCCCTTTCAAGTTAATTAAGCTACTGAACCTTCACCAACTGCTCTTACTGAGCTGATAGGAGTCACATACCCAGGGTTTCCTAACAAAAGGCCTAGCCATAGTTTCTGCTCTGGGAGTAGGTCTCACACCACATTAAGATGAAGCAGGGTGACTGATAGACTAATGCTAGTTAGCCTAGCGGAAATTCAGGAAGGCAATGTCTAACTTTTTGAAAGTCACTTTTCTAAAAATGTATTAGAAATATGACTTTAGCACTGAATTATTTTTAATAAATGTTAAAATAGTGGTTGAATTATTCTGGTAGGTTATCTCAAACCAAAGACAGCAGAGTTATAATTTTATTCTGAACTTTAGTTTTTCTCTTAGCGCAGCTACTTTCCACCGTAATGAACATTTCCTTTGGGGGCTAGTCATTGTAGGCAGATGGAAACACTAAATTCTTGCATGTACCACTTTTAAATAATAGGCATGCGACCTTGTGGATTGCAAGACCAACTTAGGGGTGATTTATATGATATTTAAAAGTAGGGTTCTTTTCTTTCAACAAGGCTCATATAGACATGTTTTCCTGCAGGTTTATAAGCTGCAGGAGTAAGAATGGACAGGTAGGCCTGAGCCATGTTTCCTTTGTCAGCCTAGTGGATGACACAACAAGTGCTGTAGCTCACAGATGACAGCTAACTTCCCATGACATGTATTTACTGCACCATATAATATAGTCTTGCTGGAAAGTTAAAAATGTCAATTAGGAGTTATACAATTCACTCATGTTTGAGGGGGCAGGCATATACATTGGGAAATGGACAACAGTGTCCCAGTGAGCAGAGTTAAAAAACCAGCAGCATCTGTAGACAAAGAAATGGGAGTGGCCACGAAAAAAGAGACCATTTTTCACACCAGTTTTTACTTTATTTATTTATCCTTTTTTATTAAAATGTTGTATAGCAACAAAAGCAGTACATACTTGTAGTAAAGGAGGGACCACGCTGGAGTGATGAAGTCAGTGTAGATGTATTCAAGTAACAGGTAGGCAGGTAAACAGGTAGAACAAATCCAGGTATAATGCTACAGCAGCCCCACCGGGAGCAGCCTGCTAGCTGCTCAGCCCCATCCATCAACTGTCCTCCCTCATTCAGTCACCCAAGCATTCCACTCATAGCCCACACACCAAACATTCCATTCAGAACACACACACAGGCTGAGCAGCCAGGGACAGGGAAACATGGGAGAGGCAATACATAACATCAGGATACTACATACCTCTTCCCTAATGAACAGAAGAATGATGTAACGTAAACAAAGAATAAAAGATAAAAACAGCATTTAACTATAAACATAAAATTACAGCAACAGTAAATAGGGAAAAACAACATCGCAAGGGGAATATAACTAATCAAGATGAATCTAGAGCCCAGACCCAGGGATGGCGGGAAACACGCATCACTAGAGGGAAAGGAACAGAAGACTATAGAGAAAGACGGATAAACAATAATACCCATCCCCCTCCTCTTATGAAGAAAAAATGAGAAAACGTACAAATGTAACATCTCCATGTAAGGAGTAAAGTCAATGTGGACAGAAGGGACTGGTACCCAACGTCCTGCCCCTACCCTAAGCAAGGGACAACGTGTATGTGAATGAGGACTAGAGGGACTAATACCCAATGTCCTGCCCCCGCCGATCAAAAGGGACAACCTGTATGTTAGAAAATTTTCACTATGTAAAGAATAATGTCATGAGGACAAAAGGGACTTACACCCAATGTCCTGCCCCCACAAATTACAAGGGACAACCTGTGAAAAACAAAACGTGAAAGCCCTCTTATGCACGCAGGGACCCACCCCTGCAACCAAAAACCCGTGCAGCGCAAGGCGTCTTATGCACGCAGGGACCCACCCCTGCACAAAACTCCGTGCAGCGCAAAGCGTCTTATGCACGCAGGGACCAACCCCTGCAACAAAAAGCCCGTGCAGCGCAAGGCGTCCTATGCACGCAGGGATCCACCCCTGCAACAAAACCTCGTGCAGCGCAAGGCGTCTTATGCACGCAGGGACCACTCCTGCAACAACATAAAGAGGAAAAAAAACAGCCTTCAAGAGGTCACCCTCACGTAAGGGTGAAATGTATAATGGCGTACAATGGAACTGACAACACAGCAAACACTTTAGAATTTGTACTGACAATACTGTTGAAACACAGCTTGCTAACATGCGATAGTAAATTTGAAACAGTCATTAATGTGAGTTGTAGGCAACACCTGGGAGCGATGACTCACACGAATAAGTTTCCGATAGCTGCTATGCCTCGAGAATATGCAGCTAACAAAGTGTTACTAGACACACTCCTCAACTACTTGCCAAACTCCAGCAAGAGGAACAAAATGTAGAACTGGGGGCAGTGTGACAAGGAAGGGTTTGAAGTTGCCCTCCAACAGTGGACAAGCGCTCCAACGTGAAGTTTATTGTTGCCCCCCAACAGTGGACAGGCGCTCCGATGTGCACAAAATTCAACAAAGGAAAGTACCTGTTTGTCGTGTGAGAAACAGACAACTGGAGCCATTTTCGCTGCAAAAGAACAAGCAGGCAAGAGTGAGTAAACTTAACGATCTCCTCAACCTCTTCTCTCCTTGACCATACGTCGCTGTTGGTCCTCAATGAACAAGAAACTTTATTGAGACCGCCGCAGTTATGACTTGGACGTGGTTGGCTGAATGTTGCCTATTAAACGAGTGAAACAGCATGCTCTGCGAATTCCAACATGGCGGCACGCTGTGACACGCCGTGCCGAGTGGCTCACGGCATGTACATGTGCCCAACATTGCTGTACTGTATGGCTGGATCAACACAGGAACGTAATAGAAGAGAAGATCCATGAGCAGGTAAGAGCGGGTAAGAGCGCGCGCTGCTTGTGGCACGCGCCTCCGTTTTTAAATGATTGAAACAGCGGTTTAACTGCCCTAGATAAGAGGGAAGCCTCAAATGAAAAAAAACAATAAGACTCCATAAAACAGATATATGACACCAGAATCAATTGTCACAGATGTTCAAAACGTAATTGGGATCACGTAGAGACGTTCCGTAGGTTAACCCCTTTTTCATTGAACGACACATCTATCTTTACTCCGACAAAAAAATCAGTGCCTCATACGTACTTGAGAGCTTGTCGAGGCGTACTGTAGGTTGTGCATTGTTGACACCACAGCTGTTTGGCCCCAAACACGTCTTGTCACCTGACATCTTTCTTCCAGCCACTGCCACTTATGAGATGAAAAAGTCGGAGTGGTTCTGACAGCGCAGCTTCAAACATGGCAAGTGCTGGTGCAAGGGCCAGTGAGTAGGAAGCACAGTTCCAACGCAGGCAATGAACAGGCACACACTCTGGGCAACGTCATTGTAGTGAAGGTCTGTTCCAACACAAGCAGTTATCTGGCACACACTCTGCGCAGTATCAATGTAGTGGAGATATAGGCTTATTGTATTCAAAAGCTCACTCTGCGCAGCGTCCATGAAGTATCTTGTTGTACAGCACGCTTGTGTGGGGGCTGTCCAATATGATGGACACCAGTGGGGCTGGACTGCGTGCTGTCGCTGTACATGTTTCACATGTTTTCTTTGTAGCATAATGTCTTTAGAGTGACACAGTTGTGTGTCCTCTTGTAACTCTTGTTTGTTTGGTCTTGTTCCTGTTGCTAGCGTTTTACGACTTCTCCAAGTAGTAGCTTCTCTGTGACCTTCTGTAGGAGGCATCTTGAGGTTTCTTCAGGCCACTGGTACCAAGTGTAGAGCGTGAGGACATCCTCAACTCGTCGCCAAAAATATGTAGTAAAGGAGGGACCACGCTGGAGTGATGAAGTCAGTGTAGATTTATTCAAGTAACAGGTAGGCAGGTAAACAGGTAGAACAAATCCAGGTATAATGCTACAGCAGCCCCACCGGGAGCAGCCTGCTAGCTGCTCAGCCCCATCCATCAACTGTCCTCCCTCATTCAGTCACCCAAGCATTCCACTCATAACCCACACACCAAACATTCCATTCAGAACACTCACACAGGCTCAGCAGCCAGGGACAGGGAAACATGGGAGAGGTGTGAGAAGTTGGCCTGGTATATGCTGTTCACTAATTAAAGTGGACACCTTGCACCAGGGCAAATCGACTCTTATGGTAGATAGGTTTAAGACAACCTTTTAAAGAAAGCTATCCTAGTGGTAGCTGTGGAGAGCAGCCTTCAGGCTAAGTCTCGGAGGAATGTAAAGCAGCTTGTTTTACCATATAATCTCTTGAATCACCAAATGAAAAGACACCACACAGGTATATATATCAAATATATATGTATTTATTTCTAAATAACTCTCTACTAATCTCTTTATGAGATTAGAAGACAAACATATGCACAAATCAACGTTTCACAATAAGTTAAGCACAAAATATGGCTGGGGCCCTAGGGGCGTACCAGACCATATACTAAGTAAGAGACTTAGAAACAACGACTTGCAAGGAGACAAGGCTTAGGGCCTTCAGAAGTGCTGGGGCCTCACGAAACCACCCAAGGCAGGTAAGTAAAGGACCCACGGGGGACGCGTGCAGTGTGGATACACAGGCGCGAATCGCCGTTAACTTCAATGGGGCAAGTCGCGGTTGGGTATAAAGAGTTTTAGGATACTTCGGGAGAACCTACAAGCAAGTCACTTACAGGGTAAGTAGTTCTAGGGCCCACACCCACAGGAGCACCGTAGTGCTGGAGTTACCTCACCCAGGGAAGCCGGGTGCACAGGTGTCCTTTGGTGTCGGGTCGCGGCGTCGTTTTCAATGGCGAACAAAGAAGACTTGCTGCTTGCGGGAGCTGAAGAAGTGTCCGGTGGAATCCAAGCCTGGATTCTGAAGAAGGATGACCTGAAAGCAGAGGGGACAGTGTTCAAAGTCACTTGGCAGTGACCCGGGGCAAGGAAGATGGATGCCCACCGTCGTCGGTTGATTCAGGTCGGTTGCGGGTGCCTTGACTCTTCAGCCACGTGGTCCAGGAGGGGTCGACGACGACCAGGAGCTGGATTCGGTGTGTCCCTCGACGTCTGCAGCTGACTGCGGTGTCGGCAACTCGATCGGAGCCAACAAGCCTTGGCAGCCGCAAGTCTCGGGGAGATGAAGAAAAGTCGATGGCGCAAACCAGCAAGGTCTGAGGGACTCACACAGCGAGGGTAAGTCAGGGCAGGCCTGGAGCAACCAGGGGAGCCCTTTGGTTTCTTTAAGAAGTCTTCTGGGGACCCACAAGCCAGCGGGCAAGGGATCGCGAAGACACCTCGGGCGGAATCACTCAACAGGGGCCCACGGTCACTCGGGACGGTGTAGGCCTCTGATCTTCGGAGGGATTCCTGCTGGAGGTCGGGACCACACGTGGTCCAAAGCACAAGTTCGTAGAACGTTGTGAAGGGGTTGCACTCGACAATAGTGCACGGTACCCAGGGGTCGCGGTTCCTCGTTACTCATGGGGTCCACTTGCCTCAGCTTCGCTGGGGACTCACGATGGCCTGGGAGAAGTCAGGAAATCCACTTCTTGGGCTGCAGGGACTTCGGACTCCGGCGGGAGCGGCGTAGTTTGCGACCGTCGTTGTCGTTTTTGGTGCCTGCCAAGCAGGGGAGTCACTCCTTGACTCCAAGGGAGATTCTTCTGTCTTCCAAAGGTAGTGGAACGTCGAAGGGCCAGGATTCTTCTGTAGAGCGTCGTCCAGGGGTTATCTGCTTTGCAATGGCAAGGTTCCCCCTCTTATACTAAAAAGAGGGGATGGACTAGCTCTATGACCCCACCTATGGGAGGGTCAAGGGAGGGGTGGCTACACCCACTTCCCTTTGTCCAGTTTCGCGCCAGAGCAGGGGCAGGTAGCCCCTGAGCTGGTTTGAACTGGCATATGCACAGAGGAGCCTTCTGCTCCCCCAGTGCAGGACTTCAAAGCACTCTAAGAGTGCACCCACCCAGCCCCAATACACTAAACCCTGTCTGGAAGGTGGTTACACCTCCCTGTGACAGGATGCCTATTGTTGGGCTTCCTCCACTGTGAGTTTCGGTCATCAGCAGGAGGGCAGCCCAGTGTCTGTGACTGGTGGCATCCATTTTGTGATGCCAGGGCTCTTTAGGATTCTACCGCGTTTCCACAGCAGGTACATGTCTTATCCCTCTAGAAGGGTGGAATGCTACCCCCGCCGCCAAGATTGGCGGGGGGTAGTATT
Source organism: Calotriton arnoldi (assembly GCA_963921515.1). NCBI lineage: Eukaryota > Metazoa > Chordata > Amphibia > Caudata > Salamandridae > Calotriton > Calotriton arnoldi. The sequence continues at coordinate 241,081 of CAWUFW010009784.1, read as the reverse complement.
CCAAGATGTTTGACACCAAACACGACATGTTTTGATGCAGCCATTCCAAAGTTAGCATTTACCGCGAGGATATAATGCACTTAAGAGTATATGGTTTAACCGCATCCACAAACAGCACCAGAGAATGGACTCTGAGAACTGCAGAGGGGCCCTGCTCATGCAGAGGCACCCCCTCACATAGAAGCCAAGCACCCTGCCCTCAGGATTGATAGGGCCTGCCATAGGGGTGACTGATAGGTTTATATGTGTGTGCAGGAGAGATATAGGAAACCTATATCTCAGTGAGGGGTGCTAGCACCACCTCACCCAGGCTGCAGTAGCAGGCCTGTGGTGTCAGATTTAGACTGCTTCCCAGGGGTGGCATAACACATGCTGCAGCCCCTGGGAGGCCTGTGAAGTACCTATGCCCTTGGCACCTAAGGTACCATATACTAGGGACTCATAAGGCACCACAGTATCCAATCACTAGTGCACCTAGAGTGCACTCCATGTCGTTTAGAGAGAACAGAGAGGCTGGGGCCCTGATTGGCAGGGACCCAGCCAGACTATAGCCAGAAACCAGTGCTAACATCAGAAAAAAGTGGGGGCAACATAAGAGGCAGATCCTACTCTCCTACACAACCCCCCCAAACGTAGGGACACTAAACTAACCTTGACCAGTTGAGTCTTCGTGTTCAAAGTGGAAATACCTTGAGAGTCCATCTGCATTGGCATGTTGGGTCCCAGGCCTATGTTCCACTGTATAGTCCATCCCCTGTAGAGAAATGGACCACCTCAAAAGCTTTGGGTTTTCACCTTTCATCTGCTTTAGCCATAGGAGGGGCTTGTGGTCAGTCTGAACTATGAAGTGAGTACCAAACAAGTATGGCCTCAGCTTCTTCAGGGCCCATACCACAGCAAAGGCCTCCTCTCTATAGCTGACCAACGTTTCTCTCTAGGGGTCAGCCTTCTGCTAATAAAAGCTACTGGCTGGTCTTGACCTTCATCATTCAGTTGAGACAGTACAGCTCCCACACCCAGCTCAGAAGCATCTGTTTGGACAATGAACTTTTTGGTGTAGTCTGGACTCTGTAAGATGGGGGCAGTGCACATGGCCTGCTTTAGGTCTTCAAATGCCTTTTGACAGCTAGCTGTCCACTGAACCTTTTTTGGCATTTTCTTAGAGGTAAGATCATTCAAGGGGGTCACTATAGATCCATATACCTTGACAAACCTCCTATAGTACCCAGTCAGGCCTAAGAAGGCTCTCACCTGTGTCTGGGTGGTTGGAGAAACCCATTCCAGTATGGTTTGGATTTTGCTCTGCAAAGGCTGAACCTGGCCTCCACCTACAAGGTGGCCCAGGTACACAACCTGACTCTGCCCTATCTGGCACTTGGTGGCCTTGATAGTGAGGCCTGCTTTCTGCAGGGCCTCCAAAACATTTCTGAGGTGGACCAGGTGATCCTGCCAGGAGGAACTAAAGACAGCAATATCATCTAGATAAGCTGAGCAATAAGTTTCCATCCCTGCCAGAACTTTATTCACCAACCTCTGAAAAGTGGCAGGTGCATTTTTCAATCCAAAGGGCATCACCACAAAGTGGTAGTGCCCACCAGGGGTCGAAAATGCTGTTTTGGCTTTTGCATCATCAGCTAATCTGATTTGCCAGTAGCCAGCTGTTAGGTCAAATGTGCTTAGATATTTGGCTGAGGCCAAAGTATCAATCAGCTCATCTGCCCTTGGTATGGGATAGGCATCAGTCCTAGTGACTGCATTGAGGCCTCTGTAGTCTACACAAAACCTCATTTCTTTCTTACCACCCTGGGTATGAGGCTTGGGTACCAGGACTACTGGGCTAGCCCAAGGGCTATCTGAAGGCTCAATCACGCCTAACTCCAACATTTTCTGGACTTCAGTCCTGATACAGTCCCTGACATGGTCAGGTTGCCTGTAGATTTTATTCTTGACAGGCAGACTGTCCCCAGTGTCCACCTCATGGGTGCACCAGGTAGTCTGACTAGGGGTCAGGCTAAACATATGTCTAAACTGTTGCAGAACTTGTCTGCACTCAGTTTGCTGATGGTCAGTGAGGCTGCTTGCCAAAGCAACACCATCTACTGACCCATCATCAGGGTTCTGAGAGAGCAGGTCAGGGAGAGGGTCACTCTCCTCCTCCTGGTCCTCATCAGTTGCCATGAGCAAGCCCATGTCAGCCCTGTCAACATATGGCTTTAATCTGTTGACATGAAGCACCCTCAGGGGGCTCCTGGGAGTTCCAAGATTCACCAGATAGGTGACTTCTCCCTTCTGTTCAACTATTGTATGGGGGCCACTCCATTTGTCCTGGAGGGCTGCTGGGGCCACAGGCTCCAACACCCACACTTTCTGTCCTGGCTGGTATACAGTCAGCACAGCTCTTTGGTCATGCCAAGCTTTTTGCAATTCTTGGCTGGCCTCCAGGTTTTTGGTTGCCTTTTTCATGTACTCTGCCATCCGGGAGCGGAGACCAAGTACATAGTCCATCACATCTTGTTTGGGGGGCTTGAGAGGTAACTCCCAGCCCTCTTTTACCAAACATAGTGGACCTCTCACAGGATGCCCAAACAGAAGCTCAAATGGGCTGTAGCCAACCCCCTTCTGTGGAACCTCTCTGTATGCAAACAAAAGGCAAGGAAGAAGAAGGTCCCATTTCCGCCTAAGCTTCTCTGGGAGTCCCTTAATCATTCCTTTCAAGGTTTTGTTGAAGCGTTCAACTAAACCATTGCATTGTGGGTGATAGGGGGTGGTGAACTTATAAGTTACACCACACTCCTTCCACATTGCTTTCAGATATCCTGACATGAAGTTGGTACCTCTGTCAGAAATGACCTCCTTTGGAAAACCCACTCTGGAGAAAACTCCAATGAGGGCTCTTGCCACCACAGGTGCTGTGGTGGTCCTCAGGGGAATTGCCTCTGGGTACCTGGTGGCATGATCCACTACCACCAGGATAAATCTGTGCCCATATGCAGTCTGAGGGTCAAGGGGACCAACAATGTCAATCCCTACCCTTTCAAAGGGTACCCCCACCACTGGTAGTGGTATCAGGGGGGCCTTTGTTGTGCCACCTGCCTTACCACTGGCTTGGCAAGTGACACAGGAGCGACAAAACTCCTTTGTGTCCTCTGACATATGTGGCCAATGAAAATGTGGAACAAGCCTGTCCCAGGTCTTGTTTTGGCCCAAGTGTCCTGCCAAAGGGATATCATGTGCTAAGGTCAAGAGGAACCCCCTAAACTTCTGAGGTATTACCAACCTCCTGGTGGCTCCAGGGGCTGGGTCTCTACCCTCAGAATATAGGAGTCCCTCATCCCAATAAACTTTATGGGACCCACTAGCACTCCCAGCAGCCTCAGCAGCAGCCTGCTGTCTGAGGGGTTCAAGAGAGGGGCAGCACTGTTGCTCCTTGCTCAGATCTTCCCTGGAAGGGCCCCCTGCCCCCAAGAACTCAACCTGGTCAGGTTCAAGTCCCTCTGGGGCAGTTCCTTCTTCAGGTTCTGCTTCACCTCCCTCTGGAAGTGAATCTTTGATCTGAGACAGAGGGGAAGGCACTGCCTTAACCCTACTGCTCCTCCTCTTGGGAAGCATCTGGTCCATTGTTCCAGGATCCAGAGCTGGTTCAGTGTCATGCATTCTTGCTTGTGACCTGGTCACAGCAAATACCTCTGCAGGGATGCCCAACATCTCAGCATGAGTCCATAACTCTACTTCAGACCAGGCTGAAGTCTCTAGATCATTGCCCAATAGACATTCTACAGGGAGGTCTGCACTGACTACAACCTTCTTGAGGCCAGTTACCCCTCCCCAGGAGAAATTCACAACTGCCAGACTATGGTTGGTCTGGACATTGCTTGCATTGGTCACCTGGTACATTTCACCCAGGATGATCTGTCCAGGGTCCACTAGGTCCTCTGCCACCATGGTGACACTAGCACCTGTGTCCCTAAATGCCAAAGCCTGTTTGCCATTTATCAAAGGCTGCTGTTTGTACTTGCCCAGATTACTGGGGCTTACTAGGAAGGACATATCAATGTTTCCCTCACAAATCAGCATTGCCTGAGTGGTCACTCTGACTAGGTCAGAATCCACTTCAGAACCCAGGGTCAACCCTACTACACCCTTATTCTGCGTACCACCTCCACCAGTAGCTGAGCTAGGGGGCACAGTTGCCTTAGGGGCAGGAGTGGTGGTGGTTTGGTCTTTGGACTTGGTACAATCAGAAGTCCAGTGCCCTTTCTGTTTACAGAATTTGCACCAGGGCTTCTTTTGGCCTTTTCCCTTGTTGGACTGTGACTCCCCACCAGATGCAGATTTTTGGGGCCCTTGTGAAGACTTCTGGTCTTTTGACTTATCACCACCTTTCTCAGAGCCTTTAGGATCTTGCTTCTTAGTGTCACCCCCTTGGTTCTGGGTTTTCTGCCTCACCCTGGTTCTGACCCATTTGTCTGCCTTCTTTCCCAATTCTTGGGGAGAGGTCAGATCAGAGTCCACCAGGTACTGATGCAACAACTGGTTCTGGCAATTATTTAGGATCTGTTCTCTCATCATCAGATTATACAATCCCTTGAAATCAGTAACTCTACTGCCAACCAGCCAACCCTCTAGAGCCTTGGTTGCACAATCAACAAAGTCAGTCCAGTCCTGAGTCTGTGCCTTCTGGGTATCTCTGAACTTCAACCTGTACTGCTCAGTGGTTAAGCCAAACCCATCTATCAGTGCACTCTTCAGGACCTCATAATCATCAGCATCCTCCTCTCTAACAGTGAGGAGCTTGTCTCTTCCTTTATCTGAAAAGGAGAGCCACAAGATTGCTGCCCACTGCTTTTGGGGGACCTGCTGTACTCTACAGGCCCTCTCCATAGCAGTTATCCATTTGTGGATATCATCCCCACTCTGGTAGGGAGGAACAACCTTGCTCAGGTTCCTATGGTCAGGAATATATTCTCTGCCTCTAGGGACACTGTTGCTGCCACCAGGGGGTTCTAACCCCTCTTTTCTAGAAGCTCTCTGGATCTCCAGGGCTTCCCTATCCAGTGCCAACTGCTTGGTTCTGAGGGCCACTCTGGCTTCCTCATACTGGAGCAGTTTGCACCTTCTCTCAGAGGAGGTCTCTCTTAAGGAAAAGTATGAGCTCCTCTGCTGGACAAATTCTCTGCCAGAGTGATAAGAGTGGTCAGATTCCCTGGAAGGGGATCTGTGCCTCTCCTCCTCTCTGTCAGTTCTCTTAGGGAGAATTCCTCTGTCCTTTTCAGGCCCCTTGGAGCCTGGCCCTTCAATCACAGAGTCTTGGTCATTCTGATTTTCATCATCTGACCCAGATACTATGACTGACCCACCCACTGATTCAAACCCTTTAGCTCCTAGAGCCAATCTAAGGTCATCTGCTGTCAGCAGATCTATCAGGTGGAGTGTTGAGGGACTCTGTCCTAGTCTCAGGTGTCTGTCAACACACATGGCTCTCAAGTCAGAGAAAGCCATGTCCTTATACTGAGGCTGAGTGGATCCACTGGGTCCACCCTTTAAGGACATTCTAGTGTTGTGCAGTGTTGTACTACCTACACTAGTTTGTGGCCTACTGATCCTAGCTTGAGCTGTGGAAAGGGTGTGCTATCCCTTGGCACACAGCTCTAAGTTCAGTAGAACTTATTGATACTAAGCTTGACTTTATATGTACCTTGAGTACCTATAATGGTTTTCAGTTAGTAATTCAAATAGAGATTTTCTGGTAAAACAATGGCAAGCTGGAATCCCACACGCTGCCCACCAATGTGAGAAGTTGGCCTGGTATATGCTGTTCACTAATTAAAGTGGACACCTTGCACCAGGGCAAATCGACTCTTATGGTAGATAGATTTAAGACAACCTTTTAAAGAAAGCTATCCTAGTGGTAGCTGTGGAGAGCAGCCTTCAGGCTAAGTCTCGGAGGAATGTAAAGCAGCTTGTTTTACCATATAATCTCTTGAATCACCAAATGAAAAGACACCACACAGGTATATATATCAAATATATATGTATTTATTTCTAAATAACTCTCTACTAATCTCTTTATGAGATTAGAAGACAAACATATGCACAAATCAACGTTTCACAATAAGTTAAGCACAAAATATGGCTGGGGCCCTAGGGGCGTACCAGACCATATACTAAGTAAGAGACTTAGAAACAACGACTTGCAAGGAGACAAGGCCTAGGGCCTTCAGAAGTGCTGGGGCCTCACGAAACCACCCAAGGCAGGTAAGTAAAGGACCCACGGGGGACGCGTGCAGTGTGGATACACAGGCGCGAATCACCGTTAACTTCAATGGGGCAAGTCGCGGTTGGAAATAAAGAGTTTTAGGATACTTCGGGAGAACCTACAAGCAAGTCACTTACAGGGTAAGTAGTTCTAGGGCCCACACCCACAGGAGCACCGTAGTGCTGGAGTTACCTCACCCAGGGAAGCCGGGTGCACAGGTGTCCTTTGGTGTCGGGTCGCGGCGTCGTTTTCAATGGCGAACAAAGAAGACTTGCTGCTTGCGGGAGCTGAAGAAGTGTCCGGTGGAATCCAAGCCTGGATTCTGAAGAAGGATGACCTGAAAGCAGAGGGGACAGTGTTCAAAGTCACTTGGCAGTGACCCGGGGCAAGGAAGATGGATGCCCACCGTCGTCGGTTGATTCAGGTCGGTTGCGGGTGCCTTGACTCTTCAGCCACGTGGTCCAGGAGGGGTCGACGACGACCAGGAGCTGGATTCGGTGTGTCCCTCGACGTCTGCAGCTGACTGCGGTGTCGGCAACTCGATCGGAGCCAACAAGCCTTGGCAGCCGCAAGTCTCGGGGAGATGAAGAAAAGTCGATGGCGCAGACCAGCAAGGTCTGAGGGACTCACCCAGCGAGGGTAAGTCAGGGCAGGCCTGGAGCAACCAGGGAGCCCTTTGGTTTCTTTAAGAAGTCTTCTGGGGACCCACAAGCCAGCGGGCAAGGGATCGCAAAGACACCTCGGGCGGAATCACTCAACAGGGGCCCACGGTCACTCGGGACGGTGTAGGCCTCTGATCTTCGGAGGGATTCCTGCTGGAGGTCGGGACCACACGTGGTCCAAAGCACAAGTTCGTAGAACGTTGTGAAGGGGTTGCACTCGACAATAGTGCACGGTACCCAGGGGTCGCGGTTCCTCGTTACTCGTGGGGTCCACTTGCCTCAGCTTCGCTGGGGACTCACGATGGCCTTGGAGAAGTCAGGAAATCCACTTCTTGGGCTGCAGGGACTTCGGACTACGGCGGGAGCGGCGTAGTTTGCGACCGTCGTTGTCATTTTTGGTGCCTGCCAAGCAGGGGAGTCACTCCTTGACTCCAAGGGAGATTCTTCTGTCTTCCAAAGGTAGTGGAACGTCGAAGGGCCAGGATTCTTCTGTAGAGCGTCGTCCAGGGGTTATCTGCTTTGCAATGGCAAGGTTCCCCCTCTTATACTAAAAAGAGGGGATGGACTAGCTCTATGACCCCACCTATGGGAGGGTCAAGGGAGGGGTGGCTACACCCACTTCCCTTTGTCCAGTTTCACGCCAGAACAGGGGCAGGTAGCCCCTGAGCTGGTTTGAACTGGCATATGCACAGAGGAGCCTTCTGCTCCCCCAGTGCAGGACTTCAAAGCACTCTAAGAGTGCACCCACCCAGCCCCAATACACTAAACCCTGTCTGGAAGGTGGTTACACCTCCCTGTGACAGGATGCCTATTGTTGGGCTTCCTCCACTGTGAGTTTCGGTCATCAGCAGGAGGGCAGCCCAGTGTCTGTGACTGGTGGCATCCATTTTGTGATGCCAGGGCTCTTTAGGATTCTACAGCGTTTCCACAGCAGGTACATGTCTTATCCCTCTAGAAGGGTGGAATGCTACCCCCGCCGCCAAGATTGGCGGGGGGTAGTATTCCAAGATGTTTGACACCAAACACGACATGTTTTGATGCAGCCATTCCAAAGTTAGCATTTACCGCGAGGATATAATGCACTTAAGAGTATATGGTTTAACCGCATCCACAAACAGCACCAGAGAATGGACTCTGAGAACTGCAGAGGGGCCCTGCTCATGCAGAGGCACCCCCTCACATAGAAGCCAAGCACCCTGCCCTCAGGATTGATAGGGCCTGCCATAGGGGTGACTGATAGGTTTATATGTGTGTGCAGGAGAGATATAGGAAACCTATATCTCAGTGAGGGGTGCTAGCACCACCTCACCCAGGCTGCAGTAGCAGGCCTGTGGTGTCAGATTTAGACTGCTTCCCAGGGGTGGCATAACACATGCTGCAGCCCCTGGGAGGCCTGTGAAGTACCTATGCCCTTGGCACCTAAGGTACCATATACTAGGGACTCATAAGGCACCACAGTATCCAATCACTAGTGCACCTAGAGTGCACTCCATGTCGTTTAGAGAGAACAGAGAGGCTGGGGCCCTGATTGGCAGGGACCCAGCCAGACTATAGCCAGAAACCAGTGCAAACATCAGAAAAAAAGTGGGGGCAACATAAGAGGCAGATCCTACTCTCCTACAAGAGGCAATCCATAACATCAGGATACTACAATACTCAATGGCAATTGGGCATGAATATTCAGTTTTATGAGCGAGCCAAGAACACAGCATTCAATTATCATTCTAGAAAGTTGGCAGCTTCTCACCTCCCTCAACTCATTCTCCATGAAAAATTGTCATGACCACTGAAGGAGGCAGGGGGAGAGGGAAAGAAGAAACTTTCAGAAAGACAAAGGGCCTGACAGCGAAAGTACAGGGTTTGTTCCATAGATTTTCTCACATGTAGACACACTTTTGATGACAGCAATTATCACCTACCTGAGGCACCAGCCACAGCACGGTACACGTCAGGACACTCTTTCCATCACGGTCTGGAAGTGCCTGCACCCAGACCAGCAGCAGTCAAACTGTGCCAGTCCTCCTTTATGGTACCCCTCTCTAAACTGGACATGCAGTGTAACCCACAGGTATTATCAGGTAATGCCCTTGGTGCACACGTCAGACTTTAATGCAGACTATCTGGGTTTTCCAACCCTTTGCTTTTTGTTGAGCCAGCATCAGTGGTAAGTAGATTTATCATTTACCCCTAATTTGTAATGCCATCCAAAGCTCCTTTATTTGTGTGGACCTCCCACAGCCAGTGCCCAATCTGTCTTGTCTTTCTGCCAGGCATCACTCAAGAGCGCCCTCTGTGACATCCAATGTATTGTTATTCACCTCCTACCCAAGACCAACACCAGAGCAGCAAATGTATGTGGCATCTTACATTTTTTAGGTTTTGTTATGAGCCAAAGCACACCGTGTTCTACTTCCAATGCTAGATATACTCGAGTCAATCGTTTAAGTATGCACACTATTTCTTCCCAGTAATTTTGGACTGTCCTGCAGTTCCACATCATGTGGAGGAAGGAGACAGGGCCATTCCCACACTTGGGGGCAGGCAAGAGACCTCTGAGGGAATATTTTATGCAATCTCGAGGGTTTCAAGTATGTACGATGCATGAGGTTAAAATGAGGCAATTTAAATCTCAGGATACTGGCTATAGTTTGAACAAGTGCCCAATCTGCATCCAAGAGGTGGTCCTCTAATTTCTCCTCCCATTTTTGCATCGCCGGCAAAGAGTTTTCACTCAATTCCCCTTGAGCACTTTATATATTCTAGAGATCATGTGTCTCCCACCTCCACTCTCCAGAAGTATGTTCATGGTGGCAAAGAAAGGGGCAGTCCATGGGAACTCCGTCCATGTTTCTCTAGCCATTTGCTAATTTGAGCAAATTGCAGAAATTGCTCTCTATGAACATTGAAGATCTCACAAGCCTCCCCCAACATGATGAATGTATCAGCAAGGGACAAGTCACCCAATGTGAGGCATCCCCCTTCCCTCCACCTTGCTAATGGCATAATATGTTCAATATCTTAAAGGGTTTTATCCAGTCCAGCTGCAGTATCCTTGAGAAAAGTGGGCGTTGAAACATCCTCTTAACAGTCATGTCCCATGACGCTGCCACTCTGCGGACTATAAGAGGTAGCTCAATGCGCATTAAGGTGCGGTGGAATAGTTCTATCTCTACCATACCGAGGAAGAAGAGTCTTCTCCCAGTTTACCCCCCCTGTACACCAATATGCTGCATGTTGGAGTAGCATTGGCCAAGTAGACCCAAGCCACTCTCTAATTTGTCCCATTTTACTTGCGAGAGCTGTATCCTGCTCTGTTTCCCCGCCCACACGAGGGAAGTCAGCTGCCTATCCAGTCTCTTGAAAGTTGATCGCGGCATGGAGCAGGGAGAGTTCTGCAGCATATAGAGACACCTGGGGAGGAAAAGCATATTTGTCTTTGCCACCCTGTCCATCACCAAGACAGGTAGTCTATTCCAAAAGCTAACCAATATCTCCAACCCCCTAGTATGTGTCCCATATTATAAGTGTACTGTTTACCAGCAGTATTTGTAATTTGAATCCCCATGTAGTGGAATCTATCAGTGCCAAGATACCCTTAGATGTGACAGTGTTGTGCTTTACAAATGCTGTTTGATTGATTGATATCCACCTCCCAGGTCAGTCCCAGCTCCGATAGCCCATCCAGGAGCCTGTGCGCATATGCAACTATCGGAAACAGGACAGTTTTGCGTACATTAAGGTGCAGGCCCAATAAATGTCCAAATGCTCATAGTTCCTGTAGCAAGATCTGTGGATAGTGAGATATATTAATGCATCGTCAGCATACATTGATACCGCGTGTGTCTAACTCGTCTCACACCTGGTTTAGCTTATTAAATGCTCTGATCATCGACCTATTCTGAACAGACAAAGTCCAGATGCTAAAACTGATAATCCTGAAATTTGAATTTTCAGACAATGGTTTGGTAGTGCCAAATTTTGAACACTACTAATGGGTATCTGAATTGCAAACGATGCCCCCATTGCATCCCATACATGTACAAATTCTGCAAGGTATGTTTTATTGTCATGCCCTGATACTACTCTTTTATCTGTCCCAACACAAGGCTAACTTGTGTTGTGAAGGGGCAATGAGTTCTTGCTTGCTGTTTGGCCACACATTAACTTAAACTGTCAAATTTCTTCTTCTCTATCGAACACATTACAGCATTCCCCATGATGGCTGATGAGACAACTGTGTGGAGGTGCATTGTTTGTCATCTGGTCTAAAATGTATACTCTGATTCCTCATTCAAATCCTATGAGTCCTTTTCACAGAATGAGGTTGTTGGTCTCACAGAGTCTGTTCTGTGCACTTCCGACGAAGATTATGAGCCAGCTTTGGAAGACACTTCTAAGATTTCCCATTCACACTCCTTGTTGTATCTGGTTTAGAAGTGTGGCTTGAGAAGTTACTACACTGTATCCCATGATTATAGTTTTGGAAACTGCCACATCGACACTCAAAATATCGACCAGAAGGGGAGAAGACATGGGCACAGCTCCATCAAGATCCAACACGAACTCCAACTCTGTCAACCTGTCATCAGAGTTTGCCAGTCTTAGAATGATCAATGTTAAAGGGAGACCGAATGGCGTAGACACTGATAGAGAATATGGATGCAAACCATTACCTCACTGTAGCACGCAGTTTCCTCCATACAGTGTGGAAGTGCCCACAGATGCCACTTCGGTGGGCCACTGCCATTGATACACTGGGAAGCTTTACTGCTCTGACTGTATACCTCTCCCCGGCATCCTACACTTTATTATGAAACATAAATACTAGTCCAAGTTTGTGCGATTTGCAATTTTTATAATGTTACATGACAATGCACTGGCTATGCACTAAGTTGAGGCCTCTTTATTCACTCTCATTTTATCCGGTGGTTTCCAGTATTCATATGCCAGTGAATGCATAAAAATACAGGCATTTTGAAGAGCAGTTAATCAAATAACCATGGATAGTGAGATCAGAAAGTTAAACTTTTTTTGTTCTAGGGGCAATATTTTATCATACAGCATTCTGGTTGCAAAAGACCTATTGTGAACTTATACTGATTACCGTTGGTTCGCTTTATTGCTTGCTTCGCCTTCTTGTGTTTGTCCTTCCTGCGGAGGATCCTTCACACTGGCTGATTTATATCCTTACCCTGATCAAATTTAGGAATCTATTTTTTCTTTTGCATTCAGAATTTCATGAAAAGGCATGTTTTCCAGCTCTCTCTCGTGTGTTGCTTGCCTCCTCAAATACCCACCTTCCGCTCTGTTTGCTTCTCACCCCTCCCACCTTGTCTGTAAATGCACAGCAACAGATATTTTTTTGATTGGGTATGGCTGAAAAGCAGATTGTAAGGTTTGTTTTTGTTTATCTCCTGCACTCCATACATTGCATGAAAACACGTGTTTTGACACACAAAGGTTTTTATGCCCCTGGGGGAAGGGCAATCTGTTGTGCTCACTCAGCTGGAATCAGATGCAGAAGGTCTACATAGCATGACACTTCTTGTGTAGGCCCATAAATCAGCCCCGGGGGCTATTACAGAGTACCAAAGGCTGAACCTGTGGAAAGTAAATAATGTCTTGGCAAGCTGTTCCCTCTATATGCTTACACTTACTTATTCTTTAAAAATTCTGTTCAGAGGTTCGCGAGTGAAAAGTATTTGAAATATAAACCGCAAAAACATTGAATTCAATGTACAGGTACGAGTCACCATAATATATCATTTTGCTTCTCCTCTAGTATTTTGAAATGTTTTTGTTTTACTTAAACAATACTTTACAGACAAAAATTGGCAAAGCGAGAAGCTCTGCACTCAAATTACAAATCTCCTACCTTTGCCAATGCTTGTTTTTGTTGGAAGTGGTTTCATTTAGTGCCATTGCTACAGCATGTTCTGGGACAAAATTGAGTGATATTGTCAATGTGACCTTTGTGGTTGCCTGGTATTGTTTTATTGTTTCATTGGTATACGACATTTTAACTTGACGAAAATAACTATATCTAGCAATATGTTTGTGTTGCGTGACAGAGGATTTGAAAGCTATTCAAGGCTGTTTTTGAAAGGACAGGACATGACATTTCTTTTGATTGTGTGAATGAACGATAGAGTCTCCAATGTAGACGTTTGTTTGGATAGCATTTATTGTGTTGTTGGATAATTAGGGATCTTAAATATAACGTTTTATTCCTTCTAGTAGGGTGATAGACATTGTGGAGCTATAGTGTTTTTATTAGGTGATGGGGTTCAGGCAACTTTTAATATTTCATATGATGTAAATGTGTATCTTTTCTTTTTATTCATAGTTCTTCAATGAATTATAACTATACCGGCACCTGGGCATTTATCTCTGACTGCTTTGATGATAGAGTCACCTGAGGTAACACATCTGCCACACTCAGGGAAAGCCTCTGAGAAAAACCAAAGTGATGAATGGAATGTTCAAACCATATCAAAGCTGCACCAGATGTCCAGTTACAATCAATTATATCATTTGTCAAAAAATGTCCAATCCGAATTGTAAAGTGTGATCTTGCTTCTTTATTAATCTTTAAAAAGCCACAGCCAACGCGTTTCGTTCTGTACGCAGAACTTCTTCAGGGCGATAAGAGTGTCCGTCAGAATCCTAATTTATAAGTGCGTAGAGTAGTAATTCTCAGTAATATAATCTCAAGAGATGGTACTCGTATGTCTCATCCGTGTGTCACCGTCGCTATTCATTAGAAATCAGCGTATTTTGCTTAGTTTCTCTGCTGCCATAAATATATATCAATCATTTCTAAAGACGAATGCTGCTTAGTGATATGATAATCATTTAGAATAGTGCCAGCGACGATATATATAAGACACAGCATACACCGTACCTTAAGCCAAGGCCAATCGGCCCGATTCGTACTCCGGCGATCCTGTTCCCGCCCGTAGTCCGAGTACCATCTCTTGAGATTATATTACTGAGAATTACTACTCTACGCACTTATAAATTAGGATTCTGACGGACACTCTTATCGCCCTGAAGAAGTTCTGCGTACAGAACGAAACACGTTGGCTGTGGCTTTTTAAAGATTAATAAAGAAGCAAGATCACACTTTACAATTCGGATTGGACATTTTTTGACAAATGATATAATTGATTGTAACTGGACATCTGGTGCAGCTTTGATATGGTTTGAAGTTTCTAATTTACCCTGAGGTTAAGGGTGGTGCCTTTGGACAGAGGGCACTTTTAAAGCTTGCACAGAGTATTTGGTAGTAGTTTATATAAGATTGGTGATTTTCGGGTGGTGGTGCCCTTCTTTTGCAAATTGGTCCACTGTCCAAGTCTTTTTTGTATTTACAACTGATGAATGGAATGCTTGAAATAATCTCAGCCAGTGATATTGATTCTGAGCCAAATTCTAGTTCATTTTATTGTTGAAATTTGGCTGCACTACAAGCACTCAAGCCAGCCTGGCAGGTCTCTTTCCTCAAGATGCTCATGAGTACTGCCATTGGGTCCCATTGAGACATGCACAGGTGAGTAGGGCCTTGATGTGGTCATCCACCCCCAGAGGGAGTGCCACCCTGGGGCTTACAATAGTCATTTCGTAATGGTCCAAGAAAAGAGGATTACTTTCTGTTATCGCTCTCTTAAGTGGTATGTTGCTGTGTCAGTAAAATGAAGCTCAGCACTTCAGGAACACATTCTACCATATATTTTGTAACATGGCCAGTTTACCAGTTTTTCCAATTTTAAGAGCATGCCAGCAATGCGTCATTTGTGCCTGTTATGGTCCTTGTTTAAAGATCTACTGAAGAGGCCCAAAAAGACACAAAATATTTCCTGAACATCTATCAATTGCAATAGACCTTATGGAATCCTGTGATGCGCCTTTAGCTTTAGTGCCTTGTTCATAATTACCATTTCATGATAGTGCGAAATTGGGTTGTTGGTTGAGAGGTGAGAAACCCTGCTCAAGCAACAGCCACAATCCTCGTCAGGGTGAACTACAAAAAGTCACTAAATTAACCTGTGCTTCACCCTCTGGTAGCTTGGTACCAAAGCAATCAGGTTTCACTTAGAGACAATGTGTAAAGTATTTATGCAGCAAACAAACAGCAATAAAGTGAAAATGAAGCACAAAAAAATCCAACACCAATTTAGAAAAATAGAGTAAATCTTAATAAATTACGTGACACCAAAACAACAAAATTCTAATCAGTAGAACAGTAACTATTATTTTTTAAAGTTTAAAGTGAAAACTTGCACCTAAAAGAACTCAAAGCCAACCGTGGCCATCTAGTTGCGCAGGACTAGGGCAAAGTTGAAAGTTATGGCTGAACGTGATGGAGCGCAGTTCGGATTCGTAAAGTGAAATGGTCCTGGTCTCTGCTTACCTTCGGACTTAGAAGAAATTTCAAGGAAAAATGTCTGAGAAGGTCAAGTTAAGAGCTGCTGGTTGTGTCCAAGGAGGACATTGTCGGGGAATCTACTGGACGAAGTTGCGGTGAAGATTCCTTCGCTTGGACTCCTTTTCAGAAGTCAAAAATCTCCAGTGGGACGAAGCTGCAGACTGTAGTCAACGAGGGCTCCATGAAGCCAGATACCCCTTCTATGTGGAGCGGCTGAACAAGATTGCCTGCTGTGGAGAAGAACGTAGCGGGAGCTGTCGTGAAGTCAGGCCGACTGGCGAGGCACCTTAGGCGAATCAACACGCAGGGAGGTCTCATTCTCCTTTCGGTTCTTAGAGCACTTTTTAGTCAATAAATCCTAATCTTTAGATTTTGGCTATTTGGGCACAATTAGCATGAATTCCAAGGGTCCAGGACAGGAGAGGCATCACTTGGAGGGCCAGGACTTACTCAGGCAGAGTCCAAGTGTGGGTTTAGGAAGGTTGGAGCCTTTTCTGTCCCTGAGGCTCTGATCAGCAGGCCAGCAACTAGCCCTTGGAGTCACTTCTGAAGTCCTGGTTCAAGAAGAAGAACAGAGCTCAAGCAGCAGGGCAGACCTCTGGGGTTCAGAGCAGGCTTCAACCAGCAAAGCAGTCCTTCTTGGTGCAACAAAGCAGCCCCTCTGACGTACATGGCAGGCCACAGCAGCAGGCAGTCCTTCTGCAGGTCCAAGAGTGAACTGAAAAGTGGGTCTGAGAGTACCCTCTTTATCCCTGGTGCCTTCAGTGAAGATGGAGAATCTTCTGGAGGCTTCCCTCCACCGAAGTGTCTGGAATTTCCTGCCTCCCTGCCTTTGCTCCGGCCTGGCTAAAGGCACAATGGGCTAGTGTGAAGTTCTTTGTTTGAGAGCAGGGCTCAGCCAATTGATGTGCTACTGGGGCTGTGCCCAGCTCCACCCCCATCCTATCTTGACACAGCTAATCCCTCTATTGTGTGGCCATCTGGGAGGAATATATAAAGGCCAACTGCCACTCACGCCAAGTCATGTGACCCATGAACAGACTGCGGACACCAAATGAATGGGACACAAAAATGACGACTTTTCAGAAACTTAAAATCTGACTTTACCATTGAAGAGGATTTTGAAATTACAATTCCTCATATATCAAACATGACTTTCCTACCTGTTCCGAATCACAAGTTTGCATTTATTAAATGTAATAAGGTAACTCAATGTTATCGAATGGGAGCGGTAGGCCTCACAGTAGTTAAAAACGAATTTGGAACTAAAATTAAAAATCTTTAATTAAAAATCACCCTGCCCTATGGGCTATCTTGGGCTTACCTCAGGGGTGACTTATAATTAATAAAAAGGGAGTTTTAGACTATGCAAAAGGTTATTTTGCCAAGTCGAATAGGCAGTTAAAACTGCATACAGGCTTAAATGGCAGGCCTGAGAAATGTTTTACAGGGCAACTTAAGTGGGTGGCAGAAATAGTGCTACATGCCTACATGTAGCATTTAATTTACAGGCCCTGGGTATATGGTGTACCACTTTACTAGGAACGTATATGTAAATTAAATATGCCAATCAGGTGTAAGACTATTTTACATGTTTTAGGGCGTGAGCACAAGCACTTTAGCACTGGTGACGGGCAAAGAGTCCTATGGCCAACAAAAACGAATACAGAAAAAATAGGAAGGTGAAGGCAAAAAGTGTGGGGGAAGACCACTCTAACACTTACAGGTCTAACAACAATGAATTTATGATAATTTGGTAACCAGGTCAACAACAATAGGCACTCTGCAAAAAGAGTAGGGGAAAGTAACACAACACATGTGTCTTGAATGGTGCTCAAAGGAAAACAGGGTCGGTTACCATAACAACCCTAATCTGCTCCTCAACAGAGGGGCAAGCAATATCAACAAAGTTATCCGAGCACTAAATTAGTACAGAGAAATTATCAATGTCCATACAGAAGCAGATGAATACAAGTCCACTTTAATCCATGTTCGGGCCAAAGGAAGAGTAATCCAAAGTCTTCTGATCAAAAAAACGTTGACTTTCACATAGCGAATGAAAATTATAAACATTAATGGAATTGTATATCCACCATAGAGGAATTCAGCCAACACGTGTTTCTTCAACAGGTGAGTAACACCTCGACTTCCTCAGGGTTGAAAGATCAAATAAATAAACAAAATCAAACCCAAGTAAGACAGGAATTCAAAGTAGCACTTACCTTCTCCCACTATAAGTATCTGACTCTTAGAAAACAAACCTATAAAAAGTGCATAAATGCTCCAACTATGCATCAATATTAGTAGAACCATTCTACAAAGCCAGGGCCGTTTCTACCATTAGGCAGGACTAGGCGGCCGCCTAGGGCGGCAAAAGGGGGAGGGCGGCAAAATAACCTAGAAACGGCCCTGGGGTCAGCTAGCCGGAGCCTGTGATGAGCACACTGAAGTCAGGCAGTGGGAGCCGGTGATGGGGTCAGCTAGCGGGAGCCTGTGATGTGCACACTGAAGTCAGTAGTGGGAGCCGGTGGTGTGCACACCAGGGTCAGACAGTGTCCGCCAAACAACGCCAAGTTCTTCACTGAAACCAACTGAACTGTTAAGGAAAACGGAGCGAGGGGGTGTGGGCGCAAGCAGCTGGTTCTTTTTCACAATACCTTCTCCTCTATTGCAACAGTCATTGGCACAATGGAAAAGATTTCTGTTTCTTTCATTTCATTTCATGTTTCTACAGTTGAGATAGATTACAGATTGCGCGTGGCGCCAGTCGCTCAGGGAATCCCTACATTGAGGCATGTGACCTTTTCCTATGAAGGGAGAAGACAAAAACACACATATATTATAAACACTCTTAGCATTCGATGTTGGCTCTTATGTGATACAAGTTCTCTATGGCGGGCCTCCAGGCCATTCGCATTACGAGTTGCCCGTTATTTTCGCAACATTGAACTCATTAAAAACCGATACCGCTCGCTGCAATATTTGCTGGCGACCACATTACCTCCTCATCCCAAGTTATCTATATACGAACTGCGCATAACATGATAACAGTGGTTATTTTCCCTTGTTCTGAGTGGCAAAAACTCTGACGGTGTAGTATTTCTCCAGATATATGTTGCCTGATTCAGCCTGGAGTAATTTGTGGGGGGAAAGCACAGTATCTCTGCTCTAGTGTCGAGATCCCTATTTGGGCACAAACTCATGTTTGCCTCTCAATCCTGATTACTGGCCTGACCGGATTGGTTGGAGCGCCTACCCGAAAAGCGCTAACTTCGTATTTCGGAGTACACGTGACATTGGCCCAATTTCCAGCGCAGCTCGTCTTATGAGGACAGCCATAGTGTTGCATATGCACTGCGGTGAGGTGCAGAAGAGGGCAGGGGTCGCCGTCGTTAAGCCCCACTCTCAAGGTGCAGGGATCCCCAGCACTGCCAAGGGAGTGTACATGTGAGGCGCGGTAAGGGACTCACCAATTACGCCACTATCAGAGCGCAGGGACCCACAGACCGGCCAGGGCAGCAAAGTGCTTGGCAGATGTCTTCTTCCGGTCGTGCTCCTCGCGCACGCGCTCAGCCCTGGATTCCTCTTTTGTCTCAGTTATTCGCATTCATTATTAAAAGGCGCCGGAAACAAATGTGTCAGAATTTAAATCCGGCTGCAAAAGTGGGTCGGTGGCCGGGAGAGGTGCCATACATCAGGCTCGGGACGGACGGGGATGAAAGAGCTCTGCGCCACCCTGGAGCTGCGCGGCGTCAGTAATTCAGTGCGCCAAGAAGATTATACCAGTGGGTCAGGAGTGAGGAGCCAGGCGCTTGCTACTGGTGTTTTCTGGTTTCGTGGCGCTGTTAATAATGTTAATAACATGCTACTAATTCCCAAATGGTTTTAGCAAGTAAGTGCTTATCCAAACTTTGGCCAAGTATTGTAGTTTTTGCATGTCCTTCCGGTCTCAGCAATTGGAGTAGTAACTAGCGCCAGGACACCTCCGGGTAATCGCGCGCTTTAGAAATCTTCATAACATAACATAACATAACATTAGGTGGAGATTGTTCGTGCTATGATTAAAGTAAAGTAACTTTTACAGCGTTGTTCTAGGTAGCACCCAAAATTACCAACTGTGTAATTTCCACGTATATTGTGATGGAGCAACAGTGTAAAGGCACCTTCAGAGTGATAAGAAGCAATATATACACGTAAAAACATGGTAATTGCTATAATAATTATTAAATAACTTGTTATGATACTTTTATCATAATATTAATTACAAAGGAATGCAAAAGTGTACAAACACGTTTTGTTAATTCATTTAAAAAAACTGTGTGATAACACTTTATCGAAATATGTTTATCACATCCCCAGTACTAAGTAAACTATTACTTTTATTGTAAAAATAGTGTAAAAAAAGGGAAATTAAATATTTTTTTATTGTAAATTGTTTTCTAATCAAAATATCAAAGTATTTTACTATGGCGAGAGTTATAAAAATAACAACATGAAAGTACATTCGATTGTAGTAACTTTAACACAAAACCAATGACAAAGTTGGGTAATACTTTTATTGGCATACTATTAAACAGGCGAAAAGAAAATGGGAAGGCAGGATTTTTGTAAGAGCCACAACCAAGTGAAATTCCACATTCATTGAAAGGAGCAGAAGATATTCTCTGTCGGATACTTGATAGTAGGCATCGTGTGTAAATAAATATAATATTCACTGATGCATATACAGCCTGAATTATTAGTAATAATATTAATTAATTATTCATGCTCGCCTTGAATACATTTCTCCTTCCCAAGTTGAATATTGAAATTAAATTTTACAGCATCAATCTATTTGCCCATTGCATCTTACAGTTGGTGAATTCATAGCTCAAACAGATAGACCTTTAGAAAGCACCTCATGAAACCCAAGTTCAGGCAAAAAGCGCCTGGGGCTCTTCAACCTGGCTTCCCATGCACTAGCGCACTGACTGACGCTCTTCTTTCTGGTCACTTGATCGAGCGAAGACTATATCATGTGATGTCACAGAACGCTGCTACCCCCACCCACCCAACCATCCCCCACCCCGTCTTTTTGCCACCCCGCAAACAAAAATAATACAGTTATTTTCATATAGCGCTTTTCACGATGCGTATACAGTTTCCAAAGGCTGCAAATAACAGGTGTCACGATTGCTCTATTTACCTACCTCGGCAGGATGGAAGACCGAGTGTGCTTAGCAAGGATTACGAGCTTGTAGCTGATGAGTGATGGTAGTAAAAGGGAGGGGGCGGCATTTTTCAATTCTCGCCTAGGGTGGAAAAACACCTAGAAACGGCCCTGTACAAAGCACCAAGGAGTGGTGTAGTCTAACATGCCATAACATAAACACACATATAATACAAAAACAATACTACTAACCAGAAATACATTTGTATAATCCAAAACACCAAAAATCAGTGCGATTCATCATGCAGCAACACATGTGAAGATACGATCTAGCACAGACTTAAAATTAAAAAAATTCATAACAGGTATAGATAGCCATCCCCAATTGGTAGAACTCTTAGCTGTGTGCTTTCATAACAGTGAAGAACAAAGAATAGAACCATAGTTCCCGGCATTCACACCTTGGGTGCCAGTTCTCACAAATAAGGATAATATATGTAAGACTGAATATAATAACCTGAAATCAGTTGCAGTTCATGCAAAGCATGAGAACATATCAGGATATCTGGCTAAATAGTGCTGAAAACATATACCAGAAGATTCCACGCCCACGCCCACTACCAGGAAATTCCATCCGGGCAGGCGCGGTAGTGACTGAGGTGGTGGGATTGAGTCTCCGAGCAGAGCATTGCATCGACGGAGGGGTGGGAAGAGCCCCTGTCCAGCGGATGTTCTTCGAGGGCGCCGGGGGCTCACCTGCGGTGTTCAGGCCGTGGATGCTCCCGGCTAGGTGTAAGTTGGGGCCCAAGAAGTTCCCAGCAGACAGCTGCCAGCTCCAGAGGCCACGCACTCCTGTCAAATTGAAGCCGAGGTCCGCTGGAAACCCGAGGGGAAGCCCGTTTGTACTTGGAGATCCCTGCCTGCCTTGTTCACTCGCCGACATTTACATGCCAGAAGAGGAGGAGGAGGGGGACAAGGACTACGAGTCCCAGCCTCCCCTGCGGCCACCGCTAATCCCGTCATCTCTTTGTGCCCGGAGGCGCTACAAATAGCGGCAAACCCAGGGCGCCAGGGGCGGGCCCGTCTGCGCCCGAAGGAGTCTGGGCTGGGCCACCCCCATTTCATCACTGATTTGGAGAGTTTAGCAATAAGGTACTGTTTCCATTGATTCTGTGAGTGACATGGCCAAACGCGGTAAACGTAAGGATGGTGAGATCGGCGGAGGAGGAGGGGGCCTGGTGGGGACCCTAGACACTTTCCTGATGCGGGCGGAGTCAGTATTAACTAAAGAAATAATGCTCACTGAAAAAAGACTTTCACTGGATTCGGTTATCATTCAGAAAAGGTCATCATTGGGTGGCATAAGCAGCATAAAATCTCCAGGAGGCGCCCTCACAGATACTGTACAACGGCCTGACAGGCAGCCAAACTTGGTTAGGGGGGGTGGCGAGGGGGAGGGGGAGGGGGGACGGGGGAAATAAGGCAGTTTGTATTGAACCTAGACAGGGTTATGGAGGGCTCTAATTTATGTCCTGGAGAGAGGCGGGCAGAGGAAGTGGCTATTCAAGGGGCAAATGGGGATCCAGAGCACCTGGCTGCACAGGATGAGTTAGAACTAGTTATGGATCAGGGTCCCAGCGAGGTTATAACCAGATCAAAGAAGCAACAGAGGGTCAGCGGAGGGAGGGGAGGGGCTGTACAGATTATGGCTTCTATTAAACAGCCATCTGCGAAACGGGTTAGGGGTGGCAGGGGTGCCCCCCAAAAGCCCAGACAGAAGCCTAGACCAAAAAGACCCCTACCTGTAACGAGCCAATATGTTTCCCCACCTAAAACAATAACACAGGGCCTAGAATCGTTCTTCACACATCAGGAATCAGCCACTAACCTACAGAGAGTGGAGGACGACAATGCGTTGTGGAGTAGATTAGAGACATTGATCACCGCCTTACTTGACCACATAGTAAACAAGTTGTGCCTTATTGAGGAAAAATTGCAGAGGATGGAATCAGCGAATAGTTCTACTGATATCCCCAGTATAGATCAAAGATCAGTGGGTCGGGGGGTAGGGGCCGGAGGGGTGGATAGAGATGTCCATCTGTTAAGAAACCCGGCACCGCCTATAAGGCAGGTTCAGCCGGGGGTACCCCCATGTGCCGACCGAACAAATTGTAAGGATGTTCAGAATAGCCAGGTTGTAGCGGGGGCAGGAAGTCAGTGGACTCAATCAGAGAGAACGGGGGATCGGGACACGAGGGACATGAGGGACATGAGGAATGGGGGTCAAACAGAAGCGGTCTTAGAAAGAGCCCAACCTGAGACCCCCGGGGAATGATCCAAAGGGGGCCATTGATACCCAATGTCTAACAAGACATGAAGATAGACAATCAGTGCAACACAGCAGTGATCCCCCAGTAATAGACCTCCCCCCAGCATGCTGTCCATATACAGTAGTTTTAGTAGGAGTCCCAGAACATACTAGTGAGCAAGAGTAGTCCCCCAGGCAGCTAATCAATAAAGCGGCACACTGGCTTTGTAAATTTGCCGGCTTCAACATCATTGACTACCGACACATCCTAATGACCAGGAGGGTGTCGTGGATTGGCAGCTCGTACAAAATCTTTCAAGGGGACTGCGTTATAGTTACGCTCAGACACCCAAGGTTGGCACAAAGGATTCTCTCATATGCCGCGAGGTCATTCGTAATAGAGTCCAGTATCCAACCATTGCCGTTGGGTTTTTTTTATAGACCATCCCCTAGTGCTAATAACTCAAATGGTTGTGATAGGCAGGAGCAGGGACACAGGTTAATGGGAGGGGGGGTAGGCTCCTGACACTATCAAATATGTTCAATTCTCTGAGGGACATGAATGACATTGACTGACTGAGAGAGCAGGAGGGGGGTAGTGGAGTCATCAGCATCCCTGAGGCAACCGCAGATATTTTAGATAGGAACGGGGAATTCGACACAGGGTCGAGTATAGGAGTTCAGGTGGCATGAAGCGAGATGGATAATAGGGTAGTGAGCAAGCCTGCCTTAGTGCAGACCAGCATGGGAGACAATACCTGCATGGAGATATGTGGATACAACGATTTAAAGATTATTTCATGGAATATAGCAGGTCTATCAAGTAAAATCATAGAAGGCCAATGGCTCGATTATGTGAGGAAATATCACATTATATGTCTGCAGGAAACCTGGGTTACGGAGAACATTCATTATATAGAAGGGTATAAAACCTTCTTTTGTCCAGCAGTTAAATCTAAATGTGGCAGAGCAAGGGGTGGCCTGATTATTTTCGTGGATCGAAGCCTGCAGGGTGAGTGGAAGCAGCTGGTAAGGGCCTCACATAACTTTCAGGGGTTGAAATTTAGATCGAATAGATTCAGAGTTACCCTGGTAAATTTTTATAACGCCACGTCTCCTCAAGCTCAGGGGGTTAACAACATGCATGAACTAAACACATGGATGGAGTGCATGGGAAAGAAAGGGTTGGACCTAACATATGTGATTTTAGCGGGTGATTTCAACTGCCACCTGTGCTCCTATTTAAGGGAGTCGAATGTGAGTTGGTCATCATGTCCACTAGTCAGTGGACCGCACATGGAGCATACCCAAGCAGGGAGGGATTTGACTCTTTTATTAGACACGTATGGGTTGACTCACACGATGGACATGATGGGCAATGTTGAGGGGGATTTGTTGCCACCCACATTTAAAGGGAGAGGATGCCAATCAATCATTGAGTTAATTTTTGTCTCGACCTCACTTTTAAGGAAGGTTAAAAAATTTGATATAGAACATAATGTGTTCAGTGACCATAATCCACTCTCCCTAGTAGTACAGTTTCACCAGTCGGTAACAACTAATCAGGGAGTGGGGTCGTCACTGGTGGCAGTGGACCAGGGTAGAAGGTTGAGATGGGCCCAGGTTGACCCGATTGCCTTTAATGCCACGTTGTTCCACAGAGGTAAGAAGGATGTCATGGACTGTTTAGATCTGGACGTGGAGGGGGAAGAATTAATCGAGGCTTTTACGAACATAGCCAAATTGGCCAAGAGTCTTCTCAATATCCCCTCAACTGGGCATACCAGGGACAATCCCAGGTGGTTTGACAATCATTTCTTAAAGGCTCTAAGGGTGCTAACGGGGGCTCTAAAGCAGACGCCAAGAGATAGGGAACGGGTAGCCGCCCGCCGTGTAAGTTATAAACTGGTGGTTAAGAACTGTAAGAGGAAACTTCACGGGCAGCATGGGACGAGCTGCTGGAGGCCGCTGCACTGAAGGACTCGGCAGGCTTCTGGAGGATAATCAATAACCCTTGTTTTGCGGAGTTGGATAAGCCAGGGCTAAGTTGCAATATTTTGCCAGACCAATGGCAGCAGCACTTTCAAGGGCTGTATAATTTTCCCCATAGGCAGGTTGATTGGCAGCCTCTAGTTGGGCCCCTCCAGAGCACTTCGGTCTCCTTCTCGATAGAAGAAGTAACATTGGGCATAGAGGGCCTGACCAGAAATAAGGCTCCAGGGCCGGATGGGATTCCCCCAGACCTCTTTTTATGTAATATAGAGGTATGGGCCCCAATACTAACGAGGGTATTAAATGTAGCAATAAGTACATCCATGCCAGTTTCTTGGTCCTCTGCTATTATTGTGCCCATTTTCAAAAAAGGTGACAGGGACAGTCCACATTGCTACCGTCCAATCTCCCTGATAGATGTATCGGCGAAGGTTTTAGGGAGGGTGATTTTAAATAGACTGATGGATTGGGCAGAGTCTAAAAACATCGTTACGGAGGTCCAATTTGGGTTTAGACTGGGGAAATCCACAGTGGACCAATGCCTTAACCTGTATTTAATTACCGCTAAATATACAATAGCTAGGGCAGGGGCACTATATTTAGCTTTTATGGACCTCACAGCGGCTTTTGACCAGGTAAACCGCAGTAAACTATGGGCAGCTCTGGGTAATCTGGGGGTGGACCCATCTTTAATAAATATTCTTCATACACTGCACACTAACACCATAGCGGCGGTGAGATATACTCAGGATGGGAAAGTGACAGACTATTTTAGCTGCTCAAGTGGGGTGAGGCAGGGTTGCCTACTAGCGCCTTTTTTATTTACTCTTTATATTAACGGCCTAGATGCTTCCTTGTGAGGTATAAAAGCGGATTTCCCGAGAATAGGTGAACGAGCTGTACCATTGCTGCTATATGCAGATGACGCGGTGCTTCTTGCCCGTACCCCTCATGGTCTACAGCTCTTAATTGACGGCTTTGTGAAGTTTATGGAAGATATAGATATGTCTCCTAACCTCACAAAATAGTATGTCATGGAAATGGGGAAAAAGCCAGTAAGATCATACAGTTATACAATAGGCTTGCATATTTTAGCCAAGGTTCCCGCGTTTGCTTATTTGGGTATTTTTTTCGATGGACACTTGAATTTTATGCACCTATTAGAAGACAAGTGTGTCGCCCTGGCTAGATCTACAGGGCAGATTTCCAACTTTGTGCACAGATTAGGGTGTTGGACCCCTGCTCTGCTTTTAAAACTGTATGATTCGATCTGTTGTGCAAAGGCCCTGTATGAGAGTGAGGTATGGGGATTTGTCAAGCCCACCAACCTGCAAAAGGTGGAGAATAAATATATGAAGCGGTTATTGAAAGTCCCCAAAGCACCCCTGCATTCATTGTGCATGAGGAGTTGGGAGTAAAGTATATTTCAGATGCGGTAGCAGTGAAACCCCTACTATTTTGGCTTAAGATTTGGTCAAATGAAGAGGTGGGCCTGACAATGTTGGTTATGAAAGACTGCCTCTCACTAGATCATGCTTTGAAAATTCCCTGGGTAAAATATGTTCGGGACTCCTTTTACATGCTGGGGCGACCTGATTTGTTTATTAAACCGGACTCAATAAGGTGTAAGGATAAGGCTGATATTAAAGCTTTACATATTAAATTTGCTTTAGCACAACGAGAAGAGGTAGAACTGGCTAAACAGACAGCGAGAGACCATGTTCTAACTAAAACCTCTCTGGGTATTGAACCTTATTTGACAATGATGCTGAGTGCGCATGATAAATTTTTAATTTTGCGCTTTAGATTAAACCTTTTTCACCACCTTCTGGCGGTACCAGCTGGTTTTATTTTAAAACACGAAGACAGAGGGCCCTGTGACTGCGACGATAGGTCTCCACAGGACACCCTCCACTTCGTGCTTCTCTGCCCTTACTATGGTTACCAAAGAAAAAGGTTTTTGAAGGGTCTGTTGAGGAAGGCTAGATTCAGACAGGCACGGGTAGCACTGTTGTTTTTAAAACTAGCAACGGATTTTTACACTTTTTTCTGTGGTAAATTTTTTAAGAAGTGCTTTGAAATCAAGAATCACAAGAGGGGACTGTAGTTTTAGATCCTAGTTTTAGATTGATATTATTTATTCGATGGGCTCCCTCGTGTCTGTATTAAACTGATGTAAATAGTATTTATACCTATGTAGGAGCTGGATGAAATGTTTTAGGAAATGTTTTACGTACGATTTATTGTACTCACTCTTTTATGATTTGTGTTCAAATCGAATAAAGATGAAATGAAATGAAATATACCAGAAGATAAGCACATGACCTAAGTAGAAAGTGGGAAAAAGAAACAAAATATACATCTTCAACATAATTGGAATCGAGAGTTAGCCAACCCATTCCTCAAAGATCCAAATACATGCTGCAGTGACTTCAATAGAACAGAGAACATATCTCAGAAATATTAATTTGATGCATTGGCCAATCAGTACATCCTGTGCCACGAAATTGACATCAATATAAAAGTCAATAACCATATCTTGTATTAATGAAAATAAGCCAGGACCATCCATAAAAAACATGCGTACAAAATGCCAGTGAGTGAGCCAAAATCCTCAATATTTAACCATATAAAATTGCATCGTAGAAAGATCTCATAGATCGGTAATCTGCATAGGCGTCCTTGCTACCGTCACCATTCCTCGTCATGCCTCGTCATGCCGGAGTTGCCATCTAAGACAATATTAATATTCCGATCACTTAAGGCAACCACGTATCACATTGTGTTAATCAAATGCCAGTGTGTTAGCTATAATCTTCAATATTAAACCATATAAGTTTGCATCGCAAAAGAATGTTATATAAATAAATGTTATACAAATGATCGATGATCACCTTTGGGTTCCACCAGACACTTTCATCTTCTCCAGCAGCGGCATCTTTCTGAAGTTTCCCATTGAGTTCGACAACGATTTCCGACGCCACTTCACACCTATGCACCCGGCTTCGCTGGTGCAGGTATCCTGGTTCCTAAGGTAGCCACGGGTGGGGTGGCTCTCCAACCTCTTGTCTTCCATGGGGTTTCTTCAGGGTCCACTGGGAAGGGTCCTCTTTCTTTATAATTGCAACCGCGACTTACCCATTGACTTGCATTGATCCTGCGGTCATGTTCCCATTTTACACACGGCCTCCGTGGGGCTCCTGGTTGCGTACCTTGGGTGGTTCCTTGGGTCCCCGGCACTTCTACATCTTCTGGGTATAGTCTTGACTCGAGTCGTGGTTCGCATACCACTATTTTAGTATATGGTTTGGTCTCCCCCTGGTGACCACTGTGTATTCTGTGCTACTTACCTGTTTCTATCGTAAAGTATTGTGTGCATTGCATATATCTCCAGCTCGGGGGTATCTGTATGTGTTAATGAGTGTCTTATAATAAATACCTATTTTTATAAACACACTGTGGGGTTCTTTTTCACTTAATCGATACCTATAAGATTATGTTCTGGTAAAACAAGCTGCTTTACACTCCTTCTGGACTAAGCCTGAAGGTTCCTCTCCACAGCTACCACTTAGAGAGCTTTCTAAGCCTGTCTAAGACCACTAAAATCACCGTAAGGGTTGTCTGGATCAGTGCAAGTTGTCCACTTACATAAGTGTACATCATATACTGAGCCAGCCTCTCACATTAAATAACTGCATGGACAGCTTCTGCTCTCACAAGGAACACTGGGGCACTGAATTGGGCTGTTTTAACTGTCTTCACTGTAGGGGGCTGTCACTTGGCTAGATTAGGCCTGGGAAGAAACACATGTTTCTTAAGTTGCCTTCTTTCCTACACGATGACGTCTGACGCACGTTTGCTTATGTGACAGTGCAGGATTAGTTTTTATGAAACCACATTGCGTTCAAGTCCACTTTGTAAGTACACTATCATGACACCTTGAACATTTAGTACAAGGCCTGAACACACATTGTGCAAACGTTCTTATTTGTTATTCGTCCATGAGGTGACATGGCTATTACAAGAGAAAAAACAAATGTGGGGCTGGCTGAAGCCTCGACACAGAAGCAGGGATACTGTTATTATAAATCCACATGCATTTCCATGTTCAAACACTCTGCTGTCATTGCGAGGTTGTTTCAGACCGGCTGCTTCCTGTTTAGCCTCCTCAAGGAGGGATGTCCAACTTGTGACCGAGATGGGGACCTGCATACACTTACCTTCAGGTAATGGGGAGTTAGATTATCCAGTACAGGATTCTTGACAGAACATCTGCCCTAGGCAAGTAGGTTAGGGAGTGCATAGTAGGAGTACACTATAAACAGTACTTATATGCCATCATGTATACACTGTTTTAGCACAATGGTGGAATCGTTTATCCTTTTCATTGTTCTTATCCTGCTGATCACTCTTATCTGCTTCTGTCTATCAATCATTGCAGCACTTATCTTTTATACAAAAATCACAATGGTTCAATACATTTTATTTTGAGATGCCCCTTTGTGTTTTTCTTGTGTATCTTTCTGAGTATGACTGAGTGAAAATGTTCTAGATCTGTTACCACAATTCCTTGGGGAGTGGTTGAGGCTCACGAACCATATAGGACAGAGGTATTCTGTTCATGTTTTACATTCCCAGTAGCAGACGACATGACAAGGCTATTTCACAACTACAAACAAGATGAAGTTTCAATGACTACACACCAAATTAAGAAAAAGAAATACCTTTAAGATAGCAAGAGCACAGACATTGATTTCATGGCACCCTACCACACACAACAGAAGACGTTAGACTAGGTCTTATTAGGAATGAGGGAGCAACATGGCCAGTCTTAGTCAGATAGACATCACATCCTGATGTTGATATTTTATAACAGTACAGGTGCGTAGATTATGTAAAAATTTAGTAACACTATACAGGTGTGTGACACAGTTCATTATTTAGCATTAAATCCTGAGAGAACTGCTCACGCTGCACAACCACACTGATCTACAACAGGCATCAGCCTACATACACTAAATGCAGTCATGGGTAAGGTTCCCATCAGGCAGGATGAGAATCCATTTTGGATTGCACAAAATACAAGTCAGCTTGAATCAGTTTTTTCCCATACGGGACCCCAGGAAAAACACAGAATTCTAACTATCTGCTTGCTGATGGAGATGGCGCCCCTGTGGGAGACTGCACCACTTGAGGTGCATTTTTTGCTTTAGTATATACCAGAACACATGGTAGCTCTTCATTAGCTGTTTTGCTAGAACTTAAGCGCTTAAACAGATCCAAAATGACTACAGGGCAGCACCCGCCCTGGATTTGGGGATGAAACTGGTGGGCAATTTTGCCACAGTATCTGCCATTCTGTTAAGTAACATAAAAGCAGCACCATAGGCTATATGCCAGCATCTAAGGAATTTGGCTCCAGGACAACAGGAGCATGAATTACCTAAAATAATTAAAGAGATGTATGTAACACTAGGTAGAGATACTTTGGGAGCCAAACCTAGTAAGCCACAACTAAAGAGTAATTCTTAAAAGGATAACTCTAAACAAACACCTGAGTCTTCTACAAAGAAGAAGTGGGATAATAAAAAAAACAAAGACAAAACTAAGTCACGGGTGGGTCTCCTCAACAGAAAGCCACTGAAAAGAGCTATAACCTGCGTGACCGTGATAATGTTAGATCGCCTGACAGGTATCAGGATACTGATACATGTTTGTCTCGTTCCTTTCAGGAGTCATCCAAAAACATTCGGAAAGAGGTGGATGGTCAGATCGCAGATTGGATGAGTATGTGAAACAGAAAAAGAACTCACAACGCTCATCTGACTACATCATTAAACAGGAAGACAAACCTAAAACATCCAAACCTCAATTCAAATCGAAGGTAGCAGGACTTAAGGTCAAGCATGCTGCAGATATGGAGGACACTGCTTCTGAATGGGAAGTGGGCTCTTACCATGCTGGACAGTGCGTCGGAGGGCACAATAGTTCACCAGAACATGATGCATTGTCTGGCGACAGTAGCACTGAGTAACTATATCCAGGTGGAAACACCGGATACAAGGTTAAGTGTTCCGCATTGCCTAAAGGAGATCCAACTCCAGATGGAGGGGGACTTACAAAGACCCATTAAAGTTCTCTTTTGGGAGAGCTTGTCATCTGTATGTGACATTCTCTTGGCCAAAAAGGATTAGCTACCAGCATGTGTCATGGACTGCCCAAATGTAGAAACTGTAATTTATCCTGCCTTCTCCAACCTCATTCCAGAACATGTAAAACATTCATATGCCAAGGAGTGGGCATTAGAGCAGGCTCCGACTCATACCGCAACCATGTGGGGTGGGATAATGATTCCCTATATCATAAAATACCACTGAGATGGACCCCGCAACCTCAAAAGTAATACCCATAAAAAATTAGGCTAAAAAACAAGTTAGGGAAATTCTCCAACAACCAGGATGTAATAGAAAGTTGCAACTCTTCAATGAATAATCCCTTATTTCCTGTGATGAAACCTGATCATTCATATCGTCTAGTATTAGATGACAGACATTTAAATGCAGCTACTCGCACATTTACAGTACAGAACGCACACAGTACTGCACTAATGAACAACAAAGTGAGGAAAAAATACAAACCCACACTAGATATCTCAAATGGAGTTTTCTGCAAAGTATAGTGCCAGAAAGGAAGTACTTGACTGCATTCAGCACACTGGGTTCTCAGATGCAATTCTGTCGATTGCCTCAGGGGTATAGGAATAACCTCGGGCTGTTTTCAGCTCGAGTAACAGAGGTTTTACAAGAATTTGATGACCAGGCATTGTCCTACGTCAATGACATATATTTGACAGATGATGTCCTTTCTGGACACTTGACAAGAGTTGATAGCATAGTTCTGGGATTTGCTCACATAGGCTACAAATTTAACTGTAAAAAGTCTAAAATTGCCCACCTTATTATCCTGGTTCTGGGATACGAGCTGTCAAGTGAAGGCAAAAGCCTTGTGACACATTTCTTAGAGATGTGTGCGCTATTACAACCTACGACTACGTTGATGAGGTTACAATCCATATTGGAATTCCTACATTTTGGCAGAACATACATTCCAGATTACACAGAATGGGTTAAATCATTCTACAACCTGATTCATCCTGATTACTCAAGCAAACTCTGGACCTCTGAACATACAAACATGTTACATTCACTACAAGCTGACATGCTAGCTTCAAAACACTTACACATGTATAAACACAACAAACCTTGTGATCCGTGTAATTTCAGGAGCATCATGGTACACCTACGTTACATTTAATGAAGGTTAAACTGTACCAATTGCATATAAATCACATTTATACACCTATTCCAAAATGTGATGTGCACTGACAGACAAAATACTGACAGCGGTACAGACTGCTGTGGTGAAGGAGAGAGCACTGGCTCAGGGAAAACAAATTATTGTCAAAACCCCGGTGCTGACCTTAGACGCCATTACTGTAGCAAGCTTTCCAAACACAAAAGCATTATATCCACATTGGATACAATGGGCTAACTCACTCACTGCAACAGATGTGGACTACAGATCTGACTCTACACAACAAACACAAACCTTTCTGCAATACAAAAATTAATATCTTCTGCCTAATGAAATAATACCTCTAGATCAGTATGACTCCATCATATATAGTGATGGCTCTGCCCAGACTGCTATAGGGACACAGCATCAATATTCAGGAGTTTTGCCGACATAAAGGGATGCATGCAGGATGGAGAATCCCATCCTGAGAAACCCTACATGCAGTCACTTGGTGACTACACTGGGCAGTTGGCTGAACTGAGGGCTCTAATTTTGGCACTAGCGAATACGGATCCCGGATTCCCCACTCTGATAGTGTGTGATTCGTATTATTGTGTCCAGTCTTATAATAAATAACTACACTACTGGAGCCAGAATGGATCAGAAATTTGAAAGTGTGCACAATCAAGCACAAGATGCTTTGGAAGCAAATGGAAAAGCTGAAAGATTGCTTGCCACGGACTCTTGTACCACACACATTGAGTCACAAACGTGTTAGAGTACAAGTTGTAGGGAATTTCATGACAGATGAAGCCACAAAAGCAACAGTGCAAACTGCTGCAGTCGCTGCAATTACTCATTCAAGTACGAGAATAGATGCAGACCTCATGATGGCTGTCAACACTGCGCACAATGACACCCACCTGCCAAAAGGCTTTCCACTCAAGCACGCCTACAAATTAGATGCACAAAATGTACCATTTGCTCACATTCCTGAAGTGGAGTATAGAATAATCCCAAATGCTGACCGCAGGGTAGGTTTAATTCTAGCTGCACACGAGGGTCTTGAATCTGCACGTGCGGCGTGGCTGCTACAATTTCATTAATACAACACAGCTATTGGTGGCAAGGTCTCTATGAACAGACCAAGGACTTTGTCCTCAAATGCAACATCTGCCAGCAGATGAAGGGTTCCACTGTGGCACTTTCACCACAGACACCTCTACTGATTTCAAGCAAATCTCTGGCTTGTGTCTATCTGGACCATTGCTGCCCTTTGTCATCAGATAGGTCTTACAAGTATATCTTGATTGCAGTGGATTCTTGATTTTGATTCATATGGATATGGGCACAGTGGTCGCTGATGCCCAAACTGTTATAAAGGATCTGTGAGTCTTTATCGGGACATAAGCCGTAGGCACACTACATTCCAACCAGGGTCCATATTTCGCCTCTAGGGCTTACAGAGATGCCATGGGAAGTTTGGGTGTGACCTTGCAATATTCCTCCCTGTTCCATCCCAAAGGAAATTCAGTTGTGAAGTGAAAAAAACAGGACTTAAAGAAGTCTTTAACAGCTAGGGTACTAGGCTTAGGTCGCAGTTGGGTCCATCATCTATAAGGGGTCCAGAGGGCACTGAACAATCTGCCTAGAAAATCCCTGGGTGGTCAGACTCCTTATGAGATTCTCTTTGGGGTAGAAATATGGGTCCCAGACCTCGACGGTGGCAGCACAGTGGTGGCTGAAACACCATTTTACATACACAAATGCCTGGCTGTTTTACAGGAACTGAACCGTTTCCGTGATGAAAAAAGCAACGTCCAAGTAAATCGCAACACCACTGGTGAAGGGAAGGAAGTGCTGGCAGCTGCTGGTTGGATCGTGAAGAATGGGGATCTGGTCAGTGAGAAAATTGTGGACAAGAAAGAATTCGGGCCAACCTGCAGAGCACCTATACCTGCCCTGGCTGTCCCAGAACTGTACTTCTTCCACTTCTTGCCGGCTGCAAAAACAAGAGATTCATCTCCATTGATCTGATTAAACCACACTATGTGGGTGATTCTCAACAGTAGGCAAATTGGCTCCTGGGTAGTTACCTGCCTCTTCTCACTATCATAAATGAAATTCCGATAGAAGCTTTAATTACTGATGAAGCATCCTCTGGCCAATGGGACACAGCAGCAACCAACAATGAAGTATCTCTTCTACCTGTTGCTACAACAACTACTGCACAATCGACTACAGAAATAGAGGTTTCAATTTTGAATCCTGACACAAATCCTGTTTATGTAAATGTACCATTGATCGAGTCATCTCCCAGTTCTTCAAAACCTGCAGAGCTGTCAAAGGTAGATTGGACTGCCTCTGGCTACTTCATCAACTTTGATGACTTTTCCTCAGCTTCATCTGCTCCATCACCACCTCTACCGTTTTGGATGAGACTGCGTGTTTTCTATCTTTGGCTGAAAAAGACATAATTTGTTCCTCCATGGCTACACCTTTGGATTAACAATTGCGTTACTTTTCCTGGTCCTTTGGATTGGTTTTGTGACAGTGTTTTTCCTGCTTTTAAATGGATACTATCTCCCAGAATGCTCTGCTGTACAACTGGTGAACCTGGTTCTCAAACCACATTCCTCATCGCACAAAGCACTAAGAGACCTTTCCCTGATGTGCATTTCAGTTGTTCCAGTTACTGATGTTATTGTTTTGGATAGGGTATCATATGATGTGTATGGTTCTACAGAACTTTTACAAATTCCATATTTGTTTAAATTATTATGAGTTACATCATCACCCCCAGTACTATCTCTGATGATTGGGATATTGATACAATATGATATAATATGAAATGGTAGACGATCTAGGGCATGCTACTGTTTTTTTCGACTGATGAACAGTATGGCCATCATTTCTTTGAAGAAAGGAAGTACTTCACATTCCTTTGCAGCCTCAACACAATATTACAGTATAGCATTTTCATCTCATGAGAATATTTCCCTTCATGGTCCCTCCTGTGAGCCTCACAATGCCCTGGCAATACATGAACTCCTAATGAATCATAATTTGACTCTATGTAACCAGATAGAAAATGAGGTTCCAAATAATGTAAAGATATTACAAAATGATCTCACAGAAAACCTGTGTAAGAAATTAAACCTG
Source organism: Calotriton arnoldi (assembly GCA_963921515.1). Taxonomy (NCBI): domain Eukaryota; kingdom Metazoa; phylum Chordata; class Amphibia; order Caudata; family Salamandridae; genus Calotriton; species Calotriton arnoldi. The sequence continues at coordinate 205,828 of CAWUFW010009784.1, read as the reverse complement.
CAAATAGTTGCACTCTCATTATTGTTTGCTTGCTGGACCCCTAGAACTTGGACCTTTGCTTTGACCTGAGGCCTGCTTAAGAAGCCTTGGCCATTATAGATTCAGTATAAAATGTTTTTCTTTATTCTCGGTGCAGCCAGTGTTACAGTCCAGTGGCCTGAGGTGTGTCAGGTCACCAGAATGATGCTGAAAGGTATTAAATATTTCTAACGGACACAATATAAGCTTAAATTAGTAATTCTGGGTCAGCCAGGCCAGTAAGAAAAGTGTAGTTCATAAGTACCGCAGCGTGTTCCTGTTTCCGCACACACAAAAGTATCTTCGTGGATCAGCCTTGTTGAAGGCTAACAATGTTGTAGCCCAGGTTTCAAAAGAAAAAAGAATTTGTTGACCTCATATTATGTTCTACATCCTAATCTTCATTATTGAGTTTATATTTGGTAAATTATGGACGCAGTGCACAGACCTGTACAGAAACTGTAATTATATCTTAACACTTTAGCTATGAGATGCAATTTTGTATTCTTTTTTTCTGTCAGGGGGAATTTTTAAGTTAAATGGACTGCAAATGGATCTCTTTACCTGAAACATTTTCGGAGCTGGTCATTGTCTAGTGATGAGATGTGAAATACTTTAACTACCAACTTCTATTCAGAGCAGCTCTGTTTCCGGTATTTCTGTCTCTACATTCTCCTCTTTTAATATGGGAATAATAAATTCATGTGTTCTATTGCTGAACTGGCTTAATTTCCATGGAAAGCCGGACCTGAGATAAGGGTATCCAGAGGCACAAGAGCATGGAGGTTGTTAGACCTGGCATCCTTAGGGTGGTCTCCCCCTGGCCTTTTTGCCTATTGCTCCCCGTTTTGCTGATTCTTTTTGTTAGCCTTAGGACTCTGAGAAGTTTACCACTGCTGACCAGTGTTACAGTGCATGCACTTCTCCCCTAAACATGATGACATTGGTGTATACCTGATTGGCATATTTGTTGTACTACGTTATAACCAGGGCCTGTACTTCAAATGCTACTAGTGGGCTGCAGCACTTATTGTGCCACCCACAGAAGTAGCCTTTTAAACCAAATTTTGCATTTAATATTTAAAAATTCATATCTTGACTTCTACTGATTGGCTTTTTGTCATTTTGGTCTTATTTTGCTCAGATAAATACTCTCTTTTTTTCTAAACTTTGTGGAGTCTATTTGTGGTCTATTCATTGTGTTACAGTGTGTGTGTGTGTGCGTGTGTGTGTGTGTTGCACAAATACTTTGCACATTGCCTCTTCATATAAGCTTGACTGCTCTGTGCCAAGCTACCAGAGGGTGAGCACAGGTTATCCTTTAGTCTGTATCTAGCTTACCCTGACTAAAGTGGTCAATATCCCAAATGATATGGTGCAAAACTATGTAGTGGGGTTGACATTGATGAATGGTTGGCAACCTAAGAAATGGCTTTGAAACTGCACAGAGTCCCAGAGGAGTTCTGGGGGGTAGTCTTTGGCAGTACATGCCCACTGTGGATTAAACCCAGATCCTTGTGACGAGGTGAATGTTTACATTGTTCAGAATTCTGTCCATCATTTGTTCCTTATACTTTTGTCACCCTACGTGGGAAGGTTATGCCCAAACATGAGTCCTGTGCTCTCTGCACCACTAGGTTCAAGCTAGCCTGGCTGATGAGGGGTGATGCCCTAAAACTGGTCCCAGGATGCTTGTTTCCGGTCCGGAGAGGACCTGGATTGGCAGTTTGGGCTGGACTGTTCCCATGAGGAACAGGGTCAAGACTGATTTGTATATGGGTGGTTCCAAACTGGGTGGCGTGGTGAGCAAAAGAACGATGGATTAAACCCAGATCCTTGTGACTGGGATGAATGTTTGCATTGTTCAGCATTCCGTCCATCAGCAGTGGCTTTGATAGTGCACAGGGTCCCAGAGCAGTTCTGGGGGGTTAGTCTTTGGCAGTACATGCCCACTGTGGGGAGGGACAGACCAACTACACTGCCATGAAGACCATTTTAACCAGTAAGTTTGGGTTGACACCTGAGAAGTACAGGCAATGGTTCAGGGTCAGTCACAAACTCTCTATACAAACATGAGTTGATTTGTTAGACTATGCCTGTAAGGCAGGGAAGGATTGGGGGGCAGCAAAGTTAATGATTATGAAGGGTTGTACAACTTGTTTTTGAAGGAGCACATTCTTGATACTTGTTTTGCAGAGCTGCACCAACACCTGGTTGATAACAAGCTTTCTGACTCCAGGAAGCTTGCTGAGGAGTGGGACCTTTGGATCAGCACCAGAGTGTCCACAAAGCTATCTGTGGGGACTTCCAAAAGGGTGGTCAGGGTTCCCACCAGAAAAGGAGGGGGGAGATAAAAAGACTGAGCTCTCTAAAGGCCCCAAAAACAACTCACAGGGGAAAGGGTCTGGTTCACATTCCCAATCTGGCCACCAGAAGAATATGTGCCCTGACAGAGGTCAGCAGCCCAAGCCCATCAGATGCTATGAGTGCTGCGAGTATGGACACTACAATGGGGATTCCAAGTGTTCAAAAAGAGCACCGCCTCCACACTGGAGGAAAGATTCCAGGGGTGGCTACCGTAGTGGTGGGGGAGGAGTTTGTCCCAGTTAACGGGGGGGAGTTTACAGGGGTTACCCTGTCCCTGGATTAGAGTGAGGCGGGAGTCCTTGTTGCGGCATTGCGGCCAGACCACAAGCCCCAGGGAGCATCACGGCAGCCACCACTGTCACATCCATGCCCAGAGGCGCTGAATAAATTGTTCTGTGGGCTGCCGCAGCACGGGAGTCCTTGTTGCAGCATTGGGGGCAGACCACATGCCCCAGGGAGCATCGTGGCAGCAGCCGCACACCGCCGCAGCCAGCACTGTCACGCCCATGCCCGGAGGCGCTGAATAAATTGTTCTGTGGGCTACCGCAGCGTGGGAGTCCTTGTTGCGGCATTGGGGGTAGACCACAAGCCCCAGGGAGCATCGTGGCAGCAGCCGCACACCGCCGCCGCCACCACCATCACTTCCACCCATGTAGGCGCTGAATAAATTGTTAGTCCTTGTTGCAGCATTGGGGTCAGACCACAAGCCCAGGGAGCATCGCAGTGGCAGCCGCACACCGCTGCAGCCACCACTGTCACGTCCACGCCCGGAGGCACTGAATAAATTGTTCTGTGGGCTGCCGCAGCGCGGGAGTCCTTGTGCGGTATTGGGGGGCAGACCCCAAGCCCCAGGAAGCATCGCGGTAGCAGTCGCACATCGCCACCGCCACCACACGCCCAGAGGTGCTGAATAAATTGTTCTGTAGGCTCCCGCAGCGTGGGACACGTCCGGGCAAAGACTGCGACAGTCAGCAGCAGGAATAGGCTGTGCTGAGCCTGTCCTCTTGTTTTTTTGGGGTTATTTTATTTTATATACAAAGCCATTGTGGAGCGGGGGCTTGAATTAACCCCGATAGAGTAAACCTAGCACCACAGATAGGGAGTTGCTACCCTACAAGTAAATGACATTTTTGTTGACTTGTTTTTAGGTTCCTGGAGGTCTAAAGTTAAAATGGTTAAATGCAAGGCTGGTGGCACTAAACCTCCTGTCGAGCCAAGGGCTGCTACTAAGCGGACCACCATAGACTCTTTTTTAGCATGAGCGGTGGGTGCTTTAGATAAGGAGGCAGACCAGGCCACATTGTGCACACCTGATTTTGGGGTCACCAAACAATCAGGAGTGCCTGAACGATAAACCTGCCGAGGGTCGGGGGGGTCTCTCTGGTAATCAACTTCGGAACACTCCGGGAGGGGGATATCTTTGCCATCATCTTTGCCATCACCAAACTGGACTACTTTGATGCCAACCCTCCCACCTGCTGCAAAACGTAAAAGAAAGCCCTGGAATAATATAACCACATCCACAGCTACAACCACAGATAAGACCTTCCCGGGCCAGCTAAATGTTCAGGGGCTAAATGATCACTACAATGATAATGACAAGGATAATCTATCATGGAAACAATTTTGGGACAAACTAACAGTTATTGTAAACAAGCTATTATTGCCACTTAAAAAAAATGGCTAAATTGGAGGGGGGATTGGAAACCGTTATCTCCTGCGGTAACAATTTACCCAGTACACCTAGTACAGCCCCTGGGGGATAAGGAGGTACAATCCAAAAATACTAAGATACTTGATGGTAATACATCAGCAGGGATTGATTATCAACCTGGCATGAGTTTGGCCACCAGGCAGACCCGGATGAACTTTAAGGCTAATCAAATGATAGGGCTCACTAATGATCCCTACCCAGACACCTATAGCAACACTAAACCATGTAGCCTGAATAGATAACGATACAACCAATAGGCATAAACACTCTTACAATCATTCCCAAGAGCTAGCATCTATTAACCTTCCCCCAGCATACTGCCCATACGCAGCAGTTTTGGTAAATGTTCCTCCATTGAAAACCGATATTAGAGAGTCCACTGAGGGTTTAAAGAATAAAGTGGTTCACCGGCTTAACACTAAATGCTTGTTTTCACCAGCTAATGCAGAACAAATCTTATTCACACGAAGAGTGAGGTGGTTTGGCCACTAAACGAAAAGTTTTGAGGGGGACTGCATTATTGTTGATTTTCCAAATCCTAGTATAGCTGGTGATATTCATGCAAAGGCAGCACTATTACCCCCGGTTGGTCCAAATGTGGCTGTATTACCATTGGGGTTTTTTTTACCGGTATTTAAAAAGTCATAATCACCCACATGCTAATCTTCAAAATATACAGGCAACAAGGCTACCCTATTTTCATTCCTATGATTACCTCTGTCAAATAGATACCAAGCACTGAGTACCATGGAAGACAACGATTGACTCAGTTGCAAAGAACATACTGTAGACGATACTGTGATGTCCTGTAGAGAGGATATATCTAAGGCACAGGAGCGTAATTTGTCTCTTAAAGGTATTAATTGCGGTCATCAAGTATAGTGGGTGGAAATCTAAGCCTGACAATACTAACTGTGACAATCGCCCAATCCCCAGTATAGCAGCAACTGTAGCCACAACCATGAACCCAACTAATGGACCCGTGGGTAGAAAATTTAGGTTCGCTACATCGAATTTGTATGGGCTTATGAATAAAATAGGGAACCCCGACTGGAATAATTGTATATCTGAATACGATATAAAATGCATGCAGGAAACATTGTGCACGAAACCAGTACATGTTGAAGGGTTTTCCTCATACTTCTTTGAAGCAACAGCATCACACACTGGGCGGGCAAAAGGGGGACTTTTAACCCTTATTTCAAACAAAATCTCAGCAAATGTCAAAAAGATTTTAAACCAGATCGTCACTCCCAAATTCTGTGGCTGAAAAGGGGAAGAAAGAATTGGTTATAATAAATTATTATAGTAATGTTTTAGACTTAACACGTAGTAGGTGGCAACGGCACTTGATCATTGTTAGGAATCCTTTTAAGCTCTATATATACAAATTATATTTTATTATGGGCAGGAGATTTTAATATCCAGGCATGTGCTCTATCAGATACACGGTCATGTGGCTGCATCAAAAAGGATAAAATGGGAAATTACCATTTTTACCACAGCGAGTATGGTGAAGCCTTGAACTTCATTATTGTCAAATACAATCTACAGGTTTTGATGGGTGATTGTGATATTAATGGAGAATCAGTCCCAACATTTATTGGTAGGAATTCGACCTATATTATTGACCATATATTAATATCTGCATCAGCAAATGCAATGTGCGGCACACCCATCACTGTAATGGTGACCTAAAGTGATCATAATCTGATTTCATTGTTAATTTATTTTTGGGGCAGGAGACACGAACCATTCTCCATAGTAAATAACATTACCACAAGTAGGCAAAATGGGGTAAGAATTAAATGGGAAGGCGTTCACCCCTCCATTATGTTACAAAAAATAGTTGACAAAAACCATAAGGAAATTGATTATTGCCTCAAGGAGGTTATTGTACCTCATCTGTTAGTAAAAAATGTTAACCATATGACTAGCTCCATTAGACTACTCCTGACCCGCTATCCTATCAGAGCAGGGAATAATAAAAGAGGATGATTTGATATTGCCTGCACTAAAGCACTTCAATTTCTCAAACATGCCTTGAGTAACACCCCATGGGATACCTTGGCCATTAAGACCCTGCGTATCCAATACAAACAGGCTCGGATCACTAGGATAAAAACACTCCAGAGTAAAGCATGGGATAACCTCGCCCTTGCAGCAGAGAACAAGAACACTAAGCTATTCTGGGATACAGTGAATACACCATTTCTAAAAAATTATGACATTCCTGAGTTGAGTTATTTTGTTCCCTGTGATAGCTGGGTGGCACATTCCTATGATATCTTTAGAGAGAACACTGAGGATGCAGCAAGGCATACATGGAGGTCAGAAGCGGAATGAGGCTATGCAAAGTTAGAGATTACCCTTGAGGAAGTCAAGCTGGACATTCAAACTAGTACAGGGAGAGGGGATCCTGTACCAGACGGGGTGCCAGTTGGCGTATTTAAATCTTCCCCCGACCTCTGGGGCCCTTCCTTGACTAGGGTTTTTAATGTTGCATCGACGAATAGTATTCCAGCCTCCTGGGAGACATCCATCATTATACCTATATCCAAAAAGGGGGATAAAGCAGACCCTAAAAATTATCGCCCAATTTCACTTTTAGACTCTTCAATTAAGGTAATGAGTAGAGTATTACAGTCAAGGTTGGAGGAATGGGCATATGAACAATTGATTCTGACCCCAGCACAGTATGGGTTCAGGAAGCAGCTGAGAACTGTTGAGCAATGCATTAATCTTGAGTTCCAAATATGGAAATATACACGGGCCAAGATGGGCACTTTATACTTATGTTTTGCAGACCTGAGTAGCGCTTTTGACCTTTTTGACTATAGTTCATTATGGACATTGCTGATCACCTTAGGTGCACCCAGACCAATTGTGGGGTTTCTTCCATGCCTTTATGAGATGCTACTTAGCCAAGTACGATTCGGCCCTCAAGGAGAATGCACGCCAAAATTTAAAGTAGGGCGTGGTATTCGCCGGGGCTGTGTACTGGCATCTCTATTATTTTCACTTTTTATTAACAGGGTGGATAGCCATCTACAGTCTCTGCAGGCCTATGTCCCTAAGGCTGTAGGATATCTAATACCAGTGATGCTTTATGCAGACAACGCAGTACTTTTAGGTAGAACACCGGTAAGCCTGCCGAGACTGATGAATGCATTTAGTGAATATATGGCCTCCAAGAAAATGGTTGTTAATAAAACCAAAACTTTTACCATGGTCTGTGGCCAAATACAGAAACCCTGCAGAACCTTTTTTATTGATAATACCCCAAAAGTTTCAGTGAACTCTTTGTGCTATCTGGGGATTCTGTTTGCCGGCAATGGTTCATGGACACAGCACGTATTAAACACCAGAGCGAAAATGAGCAGGGTTCCAACGGGGATTATTAAGTTTGCCTCTAAATTGGGTAGCCGACTGATTAAGAAAATGGTAGTAATATATAAAGTTATGGGTGTGACTACATAAGGGGCTGGACTCTATGGGCCATGCTAACAGTTTGCCCTGCAAATAGAGGAAAATACATTTTTAAAACTGCTTCTATGTTTGCCACTCTGTACAGCAAATACCATAGTCCATAATGAGGATGATTTGCAGTTTCTAGAAGATCTCCTTTTGGTGAGACCCCTGTTATTATGGATATCGCTTTGCGCCAAGGAAGAAACTAGCTTTACTAGAACCATTATCCTTGACTGTCTACCCCTGGATAAAGGCTTAAATATACCTTGGCTATCCTATATTAACTCTATTCTTGATAAACTTAATTTGTCTATCTGGTCCGACATTACTCAGTTTACATCACTTACCAAGAATAGGGTAAAAAATATATTTTTCCAAACAAGGCTGGATAAATGTGAGCTACAAGATGGGAAAAAATCGTCTGTATTATTCTACAAGTCCTTGGATAGGAAGGAGGGGGATAACCATTACTTGGTATATGTAACCAGTATGCAGCACCGTTTTGTGCTGGCAAGTCTGATATGTGGTTTTGGGCATCATCTAACTGACTTTCCTCACATGAGATCCTGCCCCTCTGATGTAACCCCCTGCCCCTGTGATGGTCATAACAAACAAAGCACTGTGCACTTTTCATTGTTCTGTAAATTGTACCAGAATCTGAGGCTCAGCTACTTGAAACCTATGCTTGTCGTTCAGAATATTAGAACCCACATAGCTGCAATTAATTATTTGGTGACACTAGGTGACCACTATGTGTGTAAAAATGTTGCACTTTTTATATTTAATGCTATGAAAATTAGGAAAGCATATTACAATAGATAATGGATTGAGTACCATACATTTTTATTGTTATGTATTTAAATTATTGACCATTGCATAGAATATTTAGATTACTTGTATACATAATGTTTATCGGGTGTTTTTGATTTTACCTTTTTACACAAAATAGTTGTAATAGAATTGGGGTTGCATATTTTATTGAGTATTATCTATTAAATAATCTGAAGATTGGATGATGGATTGGGGTTTTTTATTATTCGTATTTTTACATTTGTATATGTTTTTATATGCACTTTTATGGTTGTATCTTTTCCTCAACCGAATAAAGTTTATGAAGGAACGACAGTGAGATGGTTCCTAAGATCCACGTGCCCTCAAATACTACCAAGTATAGGCAATGGGTCACCATCAATGGGCAAGGTGTGGAGGCTCTGTGGGAAACAGGAGCCAATATGAATATAGTAAGGAATCAACTGGTTTCCCCAGAGCACATAATTCCTAATGCATTCCACCAGGTTTTGGTGGCTGACAAGAGAGGGGCCTATCCTGTGGCTCTGGTTCCATTTGAGTTGGGGGGGTTCAGGTCTTCTAAAAGTTGCAGTGCGCCCTGCCTTGCCTGTGGACTGTTTGTTAGGTAATGACCTGGAGCACACTACCTGAAAGGAAGTGGAGCTCAAGGCTCATGTGGAGATGTTAGGGTTATCTGAGTGGTTCTGTGCCACAACAAGGACTATAGCTGCCCGGAAAGGGATTCAAGAAGGGCTGGAGTCTGGGACAATGGTCCAGCAAGCTGATAAGAAGGGGAAAGGCAGAGGGCGTGATTAACCAGCCCCTGAATGTTCCCCTGTTGAGATGGATGGGGCACCTGCGGTGGCCACCCCAGAATTCACTGAGGAGGACATTGCTACCCTTGGTGACCTTCCTGAGCTTGCTGGATGGCATGTGGAAGGGGGACCTACCAAGGAGGAGTTCTGTAGGGCCCAAAAGGAATGCCCAATGATGTGGGCATGAGGGAACAGGCTGAAGCCCAAGCACCAGGTGATGCCTCTGGTAGTCACCTCCTGTACAGTGAGTCTAAGGCTCCTGAGCATCAGTCATCAAGGGCCCCGGTGGGCCTCTAATGCTACAGGGCTTCCCTAATGGAGCTGGCTGTCAGACCAACCATGCACTCTTACCTCTGAAAGTGCGTAGTTGAGTTTCGCAGAGACGTTATGGACCAATTTCCCAGGACCCTACCTAATAACTAGTGTTTCTAATTCCACTTGAGCTATGCAATAGGGTTCAGGGAGGAGGGCCGGATACTGGACACCGGTGGGCTCTTGTTGTCGACCTGCAAGGCAACAAGATTAAATTAATCTGGGTGTAACTATTGTAATTTAGGACACATTTAGTTCTTCCTTCCCTTCCTAATTAGTATACTATATTGCTTAACTTCCTACCTGTGAACTTGAGCTGGTGGGCACCGCGTCCTACTTGAATTGTGATGGTTAAGTTGTCTCTCAGTGTTGAGTTGTTTTGGAGTGGGGCGTGTTTTTTAAGTGTGATGTTCCTCAGTCTTCTCTTCTGCAGAAATAAATAACAATTACTTCTAGAACCTAATACTTTAAGGTATTCAATATACAATAGTTACTTATGTCTGTTCTTTTAACTACACTTACTTTCAAAGTTTTCCCCTGATGTTTTCCATCACTAATAGAAATAAACAAAAGACAAAAAACAAACAAAAGCATTCTACAATTTTACATATGACATTAACATGATGCAAGGTCTGCATTTGTTAACATATCCCTTGTTGTGATAAACTCTGTCCTTCTTTGAAGAGCTTTGTCTCACTTTGATTGTCCAAACATGTTTTTCCTTTGTGGTAGACAAAAACGTTCCAAAAATTGTTTTAACTATTTACTTTAACACTCTAGCAGGCATAACTGTCTTGCGATGGGCGCCGTAAATGGATTTAAATCACTTAACTTTCTTTTCTTATTTCTCTCCAGATTAACAGCTGTCATGAGCTGAAGAGCTGCAGTGACGCCGCAATGTTGCCGAAAGGAAGATCAGGAGCCGAAGAGATGCCGCGTCAGAATGCAGATAAGCGTCCCTAGACATAGCTTTCTCCTTGGCAACCGGTGGAAGGCTAAGCACCTTCTGGAATTCGGGTGTGGCAATAAATAGTGATGCCACACCCAAGATGGCCGCTACGTCGACGTACGCTCTCCGTGACGTGACGTGAGGCGCTGCCTGGTTTCTTCTCTCTTTACTTTTCGAGCTCAGATGTGGAACGGTCGCGCAGCTGAGTTCGAGGCGAATCACAGTTTTTAACCTGTCCTTCGTACTGTACTCAAAGTTTGAAAACCTTGCGCCTGCATGGAATTAGTCAGTTGGCCTCATAATGAGTTGAGGATATGTTTCAGAACATTCTATGATCTGTATTAGCGATCAAATGGTATCTGAAAACATGCATACACATCATAATATGAAACGTGACGCACTGTACATATTCAGAACACACAGGAACACCTTAAGTATTACAAAAACCACATACATGCGGTCGTGCTAGTTGCACAGGAGTGGGGAGGGCTTTTTATGTATTCATAACTCTGTGAGTAGCAGAGAAATCGTGACAGTACTCCCCTCTCAAAATCCCCCCTAAAACCAGAGGAATCGGTTTTGGCTTGTCTGGGTATCGTGTATGAAATGCCTTTACCAAACGTGGGGCGTTTGTTAAATGATCTAGAGGTTCCCAGGACCGTTCTTCTGGACCGTACCCTTTCCAATCCACCTAATAATATAACTTTCCAAGCACTCTCTTTGCATCAAGTACAGATTTCACTTCGAATTCGGGTACGCCTTCTATATCAATTGGAGGAGGAGGTGTTTTTATACGGGTCATGGGATTGTAAGGTTTCAAAAGGGATACAATGAAGACAGGGTGAAACCGATATTTTAGCGGGAGTGTCAATTTAATACTTACTGGATTAATAATTTTTTCGACAGGAAATGGTCCAATAAACCGAGTACAAAATATTTTGGAGCTTTTAATCCGTAAGTGTTTTGTGGATAACCACACATTGTCACCTATGACATACGAAGGTTGTGGAGTGCGATGTAAATCTGCCAAACATTTTTGGTTTTCCTTTGCTTTGGCCAAATGAAACTGAGCTTGTTGCTGAATGGATACTAAGTTAGATACATAGTCATGTATGGATGGGATGAGCAAAGACGATGGTAATTGGCCCAGAATGTTGTTTGGATGAAATCCATATTCACAAAAGAATGGTGACATACCAATAGATGAATGTTCCATGTTATTATAAGCAAATTCTAAAGCCCATAAAATATCTGATCATTCTTGATCACAATCAGTTAACATACAAAACTAAATATTGTTCAATGGTTTGATTTGTGCGTTCAGTTAAACCATCTGTTTGAGGGTGATAACTTGAGGAGGTACGCACTTCCATGTTTAATGACTTACTTAAGTTTTGCCAAAAATGGGAAATAAATTGAGAGCCTCTGTCAGAAATAACGATAGAGGGAATTCCATGTAAACGAATAATGTTCTGCATAAATACCTGGGCCAATTCCATTGCAGAAGGGAGTTTCTTTAATGGTATAAAATGAGCCATGCGTGTAAAATGGTCAATTATTGTTAACATAGTAGTGTACCCTGTTTTTGTAGAAGGAAGTTCCACAATAAAATCAGGGGAAACAGTGTGCCATGGTTGTGGAGGTATTGGTAAGGGATGCAATAAGCCACTAGGGGCTTGGTATACAGGTTTATTTTGCGTACATATGACACATGTGTCAACATGTCTTTGAATGTCATTAAACATAGAAGGCCACCAAAATTTCCGTTTGATTAATTGGTAAGTTTTCGTGATTCCAGGATGTGCGGACAAAGGGGTATCATGGTGTATTTGTATGACTTGATCTTTTAGTGTCTTGGATGGTACAAACAGTTGGTCATTCATTAACTATACTTCATCTTTCCATTGGAGCGAAGGATACAGTCCTTGCCATTCCTCTACAGTTTTTGTTTTTAGTTCTTTTTGAATTTCTAACACCACGTCTTTATTAGAAATGCTGGCTTGAAAGCAACATGTAGGTAAAATTGCTTGTGGTTCCTCTTGTAGTATACTGCTATCATCACCTATGCAAATACGTGATAAAGCATCCGCTTTATTGTTTTATTTTCCTGGCCGATATGTGATGATAAAATTGTAATCATTAAAGAACATCGTCCAACGAAGTTGATGAGCTGAAAGAGCTTTGACTGATCGTAAGGTTTGAAGATTACGATGATCTGTGTAAATTGTAATTGGATGTCTTGCTCCTAACAAGTAATGACGCCATTCTTCAAAGACAGCATTTATGGCCAATAGTTCTCTGTCGGCTATGGCGTAATTTTGCTCAGCTGGTGATAATTTTCTGGAAAAATAAGCTATGGGATGCATTTGGCCAGTATCTTTATGTCTTTGTGACAATATTCCCCCTAAAGCAAACTGTGAAGCATCCGCTTCGACAATTGAATGGGCGAGAGGGATCAGGGTGCATTAAAATAGGTGCTGAAGTGAATTGTCTTTTTAATTCTTGAAAGGCATTCTCTGCTAAATCATTCCATTCAAACTTTACTCCTTTGCGGAGAAGCTTAGTAATTGGTGTTATAATCTGGGAAAAATCACAAATGAATCGCCTATAGAAATTTGCGAATCCTAAAAAACTTTGTATTTGTTAAACAGAAGGAGGGCTTGGCCAGGTAAGTACTGAGTCAATCTTTTTTGGATCCATTTCTATTCCTGAGGGACTAAAAATATATCCTAAAAAATCAACTTTGGAAGTATGAAACATACTTTTCTCTAATTTGACATATAAAGAATTTTGTAAAAGCTATTGAAGAATGGCTCATACTTGTTGTACATGTTCAGTTACAGATTTAGAATAGATAAGTATATCGTCTATGTATACTACACAACAAATATCTAAAAAGTCCCGCAAAACCTCATTTATAAAAAATTGAAATGCAGCTGGAGCGTTGCAGAGTCCTGAGGGCATGACCTGATATTCAAAGAGGCCAAATTTTGTGCGAAATGCGGTCTTCCACTCATCGCCCTCATGAACTCGTACAAGATGGTATGCTCCACGCAAATCAAGTTTTGTATAAATGGTTGCATCCTTTATGGTCTAACAAAGTTGGTATTAAAGGAAGCGGGTAATGGTTTTTAATGGTCACATTATTCATAGCGCGGTAATCTATACACGCGCGTAACTCACCCCCCTTCTTGGGTATAAAGAAGAGAGGAGATGGGACAGGAGATTTAGAATGACTAATAAAACCGTTGGCAAGGTATTCATCTAAATATGTTCTTAAATATTGATTTTCTTTCTCAGTGAGAGCATATATACGGCTACACGGCAAGGTTGCCCCAGGTACCAAATCTATACGACAATCGTAATCTCTATGGGGTGGTAAGGTGTTTGCCTTTTTTTATCAAAGACATCCAAGAGATCCGAATATTCTTTGGGAACACCATCGAGAAGTAACATACTCTTAGAATCTTTTGGGAAATCGTAACGTTGTACAAGATTTTCCATTGCTTTGTGTTGAAAACATACGTTACGACAATGATCAGATTCAAACAAAACTGTTTTCTTTAGCCAATTAATCTTGGGGTTATGTTGAACCAACCATGGAACTCCTAAAATGAGGCAAAACTGAGGTGCATCAATAACATCAAAAGTGATATGTTCACTATGATTTGTGGAGCACAGCATGACAAGGTTTTCGGTATGATGTTGTATTAATCCTGATGTTAATTCTTTACCATCTACAGCCCGTACGATTTCTGGTCTGGATTTTGGTAGTGTTTTTAACCCTAAGTCCTGCAGAAGCTGTGTATCAATGAAATTGCCAGTGGCACCTGAGTCTATTAAAGCATCTACGGATCATGAAGGTGCATTACTGTCTAGCAGTTTTAATGTTACCCGAATACTAAGGTGATGAAAGGAGACTTCGGGAGTTGTGGAGGCCAAACTAGAAAGTTCACTCGACAAACTGACCTCGTCTTTCGTCGAGTTATTTAGTTTTCCGAATGTTGAACTGTGACAACCTCAGTTTTCTTTGGTTTACCTTTATTTGGACGAGTAGGACATTCTTTTACAAAATGTCCAATTTTTCCGCAATAAAGACATTGATTTAATTTCCTAGGTTTATCCTTTTCTTCTTTGGTGAGGGGTCCTCTAATTGTCCCAATTTGCATTGGTTCCCCCATATCAGGTTTACTAGCGGAATCAACTTTTGTACTATTTCTTTCCCTAAACAGCAACATCTTATGATCTCCTCTACCTCTTTCGCCCTTACGTTCAAAAAAACGATGGTTTAATTTTACCACCAGATCGATGAACTCACTACAGTCATCTGGAGGGTCTAAGATTTGAGTTACCATATCCTTAAGCTCATCTTGTAATCCTCTATAAAAGAGAGATACTCTCTTTTCTTCAGGCCATTCAGCTTCTATTACTGACCTATTAAATACGGAAATGTTATGGAGTAGATCTGAAGAGCCTTGTTTTAAATTGAGTAACTCATTGTCTGCCGATTGCACAAACATATTTTGGCAAATCATTTCTTCATGGTATCTTTAAAAAGTCTGAAATCGTATAGGAGCGGATCATCTCGTTCTACTAACGGGACTGACCACAACGCTGCGTCTCCTCCTAAATATGACAGCATAAATGCCACGTTAGAGGAATGATCAGGAAAGGCTGTGGGTTTTGCTATGAAATGTAAATGACATTGATTTAGAAAAATTGTAAATTTACTACTATCCCCATGAAATCTTTCTGGGGGTGCCAAGGGAACAGAGACAGGGGTTTCCACTTGTATTTGCGTTGGCGCAGTGGTTGTAGAGCTATGTAACATTTGTGTTATTGGCTGAAAACTAAGTGGCTTGAGGAGAGGTTTCTGCATTGAGGGAAAACTCCAAGCTGAACGATCTTGCATGTTATTTTGCAAAGCAGAGAGGTCTCTACGTAATGCTGCATTTTCAGATTTAATGTCAGCTAAGATGGTGGCAATGTCCTGCAAAGATATTTGCTGAGGTTGATCCATAGCGTCTGGGCGAAACTTGTTACATGGGCTTAGCCTTCTGTCAGACCAACCATGCACTCTTACCTCTGAAAGTGCGTAGTTGAGTTTTGCAGAGACGTTATGGACCAACTTCCCAGTACCCTACCTTATAACTAGTGTTTCTAATTCCACTTGAGCTATGCAATAGGGTTCAGGGAGGAAGGCCGGATACTGGACGCTAGTGGGCTCTTGTTGTCGACCTGCGAGGCAACAAGATTAAATTAATCTGGGTGTAACTATTGTAATTTAGGACACATTTAGTTCTTCCTTCCCTTCCTAATTAGTATACTATATTGCTTAAATTCCTACCTGCGAACTTGAGCTGGTGGGCACCGCGTCCTAGTTGACTTGTGATGGTTTAGTTTTCTCTCAGTGTTGAGTTGTTTTGGAGTGGGGCATGTTTTTTAAGTGAGGTGTTCCTCAGTCTTCTCTTCTGCAGAAATAAATAACAATTACTTCTAGAATCTAATACTTTAAGGTATTCAATATACAATAGTTTCTTATGTCTGTTCTTTTAACTACACTTACTTTCAAAGTTTCCCCCTGATGTTTTCCATCACTAAGTAGAAATAAACAAAAGACAAAAAACAAACAAAAGTATTCTACATTTTTACATATGACATTAACATGATGCAAGGTCTGCATTTGTTAACATATCCCTTGTTGTGATAAACTCTGTCCGTCTTTGAAGAGCTTTGTCTCACTTTGATTGTCCAAACATGTTTTTCCTTTGTGGTAGACAAAAAACGTTCCAAAAATTGTTTTAACTATTTACTTTAACACTCTAGCAGGCATAACTGTCTTACGATGGGCGTCGTAAATGGATTTAAATCACTTAACTTTCTTTTCTCTCCAGATTAACAGCTGTCATGAGCTGAAGAGCTGCAGTGACGCCGCAATGTTGCCGAAAAGAAGATCAGGAGCCGAAGAGATGCCGCGTTGGAATGCAGGTAAGCGTCCCTAGACACAGCTTTCTCCTTGGCAACCGGTGGAAGACTAAGCACCTTCTGGAAGTCGGGTGTGGCATTAAATAGTGATGCCACACCCAAGATGGCCGCTACGTCGATGTACGCTCTACGTGACGTGACGTGCGGCGCTGCCTGGTTCCTTCTCTCTTTACTTTGCGAGCTCAGCTGTGGAACGGTCGCGCAGCTGAGTTCAATGCGAATCACAGTTTTTAACCTGTCCTGCGTACTGTACTCAAAGTTTGAAAACCTTGCGCATTCATGGAATTAGTCAGTTGTCCTCATAATGAGTTGAGGACATGTTTCAGAACATTCTATGATCTGTATTAGCGAACAAATGATACCTGAAAACATGCATACACATCATAATATGAAACGTGACGCACTGTACATATTCAGAACACACAAGAACACCTTAAGTGTTACAAAAAACACATACATGCGGTCGTGCTGGTTGCACGGGAGTGGGGAGGGCTTTTTATGTATTCATAACTCTGCGAGTAGCAGAGAAATCGTGACACTGGCTCACGAAATTCCCCTGGTAGGACACCTAGGCCAAGACAAGACTTTTGCAGGGCCTGTCCCCCACTTCCATTGACCTAGGATCAATAATTCCTCAGATTCATTCTATAGGACTTGTGTGACCTTCCAGGCAAACAGGAAGACAGGCCCCTCTTAATCCCTTGCCTGTCGTTAACAACCCCTTTGAAAGGGTGGGCATTGACATTGTAGGTCCTATGGCTCCCCAGACTGCAACAGACAACAGGGTCCTCCTGGTTCAGGTGGATCATTCCTCTAGGTACCCAGAGGCAATCCCTCTGATTACTAGTACTGCACCACAGTGGCAAAGGCCCTGATTTTTATCCGAATGAGTTTGCCCAAGGAAGTTGTGCCTGGCAGCGGCACAAACATCATGTCTGATTATATGCAGTCAATGTGGAAGGAGTGTGGAGTAACATACAGGTTCTCTACCCCTTACCATCCACAAACCAATGGGCTTGTTGAGATGTTCAACAAGACCTTGAAAGGCATGATCAGATGCCTGTCTGAGGTCCTGGGGAAAAAGTGTGATATCCTCATACCATGACTGTTGTTTACTTACAGAGAAGTGCCACAGAGAGGAGTGTGTTTAAGCCCATATGAACTGTTGCATGGGCACCCAGTCAGAGGACCTCTGAGTCTGGTGAAAGAAAGGGGGGAGCAAGCTTCCAGGAAGTTACCCCAGGATTTAGTGAGCTATATGCTGGCCTTTAGAAGCCAGGTGGCTAAGTTATGGAGGCAAGCTTTCAGTAACCTTGAAGCCTGCCAGGAAGTCATGAAGAAGTGGTATGACAAAAATTTAACCACTGTAAAATTTTAACCTGGCCAAAAAGTGTGGATGATGGAGCTGGTAGAGCCCTGGGCCCTCCAGGACCGCTGGAATGGGCCATATGAGGTGATTGAAAGAAAGGGAGAGCACACATATCTGTTGGCCCTGAAGACCGCTAGGCAACCTCACAGGGAGCTACATGTAAATCGCCTCAATCCACCCTTTGAGGGGTCCAAGCTCACCATGCTGTTGGTGAGTGATGGAGGAGAAAAAGAGGAGAGTGAACCTCTCCCTGACCTCTTGAACTCCAAGGAGAATGATGTTTCTGTGGAAAGAGTAATTGTTTCCCCCACTCTAACTCCTGAACAACAAAGAGACTGCCACTACATGGTGGGCAATATTCTTCTCTGTTCTCCCTTATCCCTGGGTCTACCGACCTGTGTACCCATCGTGTGGACACAGGGGACAACCTTCCTCTTCAGAATATATTTTGCAGGTTATCAGATACGGTGAGGTCCAGCATTAAGGCTAAAATTGGGGTTGATAGAGCCCTCCAGTAGCCCCTGGTCTAGTCCTGTGGCTCTGCTACCAAAAGCTGCCCCACCAGGCACCACACCTGAACTGAGGTTCTGTGTGGATTACAGAGGACTAAATTCAGTAACTAAGACTGATTCTTACCTGATCCCTGGTCTGATGAGCGGATTGATTGGTTAGGGGCTGCCCAGTATCTCAGTATGTTTAATCCTATATCAGATTACTGGCAGATCTCCCTAACAGAGGGAGCGAAGGAGAGGTCAGCCTTCCCCACTTCAGAGGGCCACTATCAGTTTAGGGTGATGCCCTTTGGATTAAACAATGCCCCTGCCACCTTCCAGAGGCTTGTGTACCAGGTCCTTGCAGGTATAGAGGCCTTATCTTCTGCTTATCTACAGTAGCATCTGGAAGGACTTCTTTTTTCACCTCTAGGAAGTGTTTCAGGCTCTGCAACAGGCAGGCCTTACTATCAAGGCAAGTAAGTGCCAGATAGGGCAAGAGACTGTGGTGTACTTGGATATCTATACAAAGAAAGTCCTTCTTCTGAGCAAATGTCCAATAAGAT
Source organism: Calotriton arnoldi (assembly GCA_963921515.1). Classification (NCBI taxonomy): domain Eukaryota; kingdom Metazoa; phylum Chordata; class Amphibia; order Caudata; family Salamandridae; genus Calotriton; species Calotriton arnoldi. The sequence goes on along the minus strand of CAWUFW010009784.1, from coordinate 186,982 downwards.
TCAGATCCCACAGGTATGCAGTTAGTCCAAATTCTTCTTTTTATTCCAAAACGTCCAAAACTTGTATTACATGTCTTATGAGATTTTTGTCCTATGGTGTTACAAAATTGATTACATATGGACTAACGTGCCCTGAGGAAGTCAATGGGAGATTGAACCCAGACGAAACACGTGTTGGCTCCATCAACTTTAATGTTCTGAATAGATTGGAGAGTTCATGTGGTGTCAAACAACTACATTCCGTGTATAATATTGAAGAATTGGCTGTAAAACAAGTTTTCTACGTTTTGGAATAAAAAGAAGAATTTGGAGTAACTGCATACCTGTGGGATCTGAATATTATTGGACATTTGCTCAGGAGAAGGACTTTCTTTGTATATGATATTTTGGGGCTGTTAGCCTACAAAATCTAGGAACGTTGGATGGCCGCTCCTTTCCTTATCCTTCGAGCATTGTAGAGATTGATGATATGTTAGATTGTGAATGATTATGCGCAGAGTTGGGTCCTGCCACTTCCATTTTGTTTAATACTTGGATATCTAATGGGCAGGAGGAGGTGTAACCCCTTCAGGCCCAGATAGAAACCATCATGGGCTGGCTGCCGCCCAAAACCCAGATTGAGGACAGAGCATTCTTGGGCCTCACAGGGTACTATAAGAGGTTTACCAAGGGATATGGCACAATTGTTGCCCCCTTGACTGATCTGACTTCCAAGAAGCAGCCCAGAAATGTGATATGGACAGAGGCAACCAAACTGATTTGACTTCCTAAAGCACATTGTGTGCCCAACCCCTGTGCTCAAGGACCCTGATTTCTCCCAGGAGTTTATCATTCAGACAGATGCCTCAGAGCAAGGCATAGGGGCAGTACTAACCCAACGTAATGAGGAGGTCCTAGACCAACCTGTAGTCTTCATCTCCAGGAGGTTACTCCCCAGGGAACAGAAGTGGAGTTCCATTGAGAGAAAAGCTTGTGCTGTGGTCTGGCCACTGAAGAAGTTGAGGCCATACCTGTTTGGCACTCACATCCTGATTCAGACTGACCACAGACCCCTCAGGTGGCTCATGCAAATGAGGTATGAGAATCCAAAACTGTTTAGGTTGGCCATTTCCCTACAGGGTATGAACTTTAAGGTAGAACACAGACCTGGGGTAGACCACGCCAATCCAATTGGTCTATCTAGGTTTTTCCACATTAGTGATGAGAACTCCCAAGAGGTTGGCTAGATTGTCTTACTTTCAGCTGGGAGGATACGTGTTAGACCTGGTATCCTTAGAGTGGTTTTCCCCTAGACCTTTTGCCTTTTGCCTCCCCATTTTACTGATTCTTTTTGTTGGTCTGAGGACTCTGAGCACGTTACCACTGCTACACAGTGCTAAAGTGGATGTGCTTCTCCCCTAAACATGATGACACAGGTGTATGCCTGATTGGCATATTTGTTGTAGTAGTAAGTCCCTTGTAAAGTTGTATACCATATACCCAGGGCCTGTACTTCAAATGCTACTAGTGAGTTGTAGCACTGATTCTGTCACCCACAGAAGTAGCCTTTCAAACCTGCCTCAGGCCTGCCACTGCAGTGCCTGTGTGTGCAGTTTACTGCCACTTCGACTTGGCATTTAAAAGCACTTGCCAAGCCTTAAACTCCCCTTTTATTACATATAAGTCACCCCTGAGGTAGGCCCTACGTACCCCTAATGGCAGGGTGCCATCTGGGTAAAAGGTAGGGCATTTACATGTATGCTTAACATGTCCTGGTAGTGACAGACAGCCTTTTTCATTTTTCACTACTGTGAGGCCTACCCCACTCATAGGCCAGCATCTGGAATTCCTTAAAACACTTTTAAGCTGTAATTCCTGATCACAGAGGAGTAGCTTTTTCATGTTGCATATGTTTGGAATGGTAATGATAAATCCTTCTTGCTGGTGAAATTGGATTTCACATTACTGTTTTAGAAATGCCACTTTTAGAAATTGGATATTTCTCTGCACTTACTGCTCTTTGTGCTTGACAGCCTATCTTCAATACAGGTCTGGGTTGGGGGACAGCTACACTTTGTGCATCTCCTCTAGACAGTCACAAACACAGGAAGTTGAGGTTCATCTGCATTCTGAGCACTCATCTGATGGGTCTTCCTGGGTGGGGGTGAAAGGGAGGGGCTGGCACTTCAATAGGTAGTGTTCTGTCCACACACCAAGCACTGATTTAGCCCCCTAAGGTTGCCTGGCAGACAGGACGGGGTTGAAAGGGATCCTTGTGCACTTCAGAGAGATGCTTTGAAGTCACCCCATACATCAGAGGAACTTTTGGGTATAAGTACTGGGTCTCTGTCCCCCTAAAATCAGACACTGCTGGATCTTGAACTGAACCTCTGTCAGAAGAATGGCTGTGCTGCATAAAGGACTCACCTGGACAGCTTTTCTGGAAGGACTGTTTTCTGCTTTTTGCCCTGCTGCCTGCTGCTCCCTGATTCTACTGAAAGAGATTAGGACTCTGACTTCTCTCCAAAGTGATCTCCAAGGGCATGCTGGCTTGTCTCCTGTTTTCTGAAGACTCAGGGACACAAAAGACTTCCTGCAATTCCGCTGGTGCTGCTGGACTCTGCCTTCTGTGAGTCCTACCCTTGCCTGAGGTGCCCTCTCCAAGTTCTGGGCCTCAGAAGTGGGTTCTGCAGCTGTTTCTTTATAAAACTGATGTATCGTCACCTTTGCACTTCTTGGAACTGACACAACGCCCTTTGAAACAGATGCAGGGCCTGTTTGACGACAGCGGCTCTACAACCTGTGTGGCCTGACAATGACGCTTTGCGTGGCTCGACGATGATGCATTGCCTTTACCTCAGCAAAGTTTGACGATGATGCACCGACCTGACTGTGTGGAAAAGATCGACGCATCGTGCCCTCAGCGTCGATGCTATGCTCCAGCCAAGGTCTTTCTCAGCAGGCCCTTCGTGGGTCCTGTAGCCAGCATGCCCTCCAACGTGGTTGGCCTGAATGTTAGATTTGAACTGGTCTCTCGTGACCTCAAGTAACCTATTGACTGCTAGTGACTTCTAAGCACTATTTTGGCATTGAATCTTTAAAAATTCATATCTCTACTTCTACTGATTAGATTTTTGTTGTTTTATTTTTATTTTGCTCAGATAAATATTCTCTACTGTTCTAACCCTGTGTGGAGTATTTTTGTGGTGTAATCATTGTGTTACTGTGTGCGTGTATTGCACAAATACTTTACAATTTGCCTCTTTAGATAAGTCTGACTGCTCTGTGCCAAGCTACCAGTGGGTGAAGTGCAGGTTATCTTTGTCTGCAGCTAGCTTACCCTGACTAGAGTGGTGGTTGCTGCCTGGCCTCACTGACCACATCAGCGTGTGTTGCTCCCCCACTGTTCAGCTCCACCTGGTGGCTGTTGCCTCTCTGCGCTCCAGGTCTCATGTTCGAGGCCCTCCTCCACCCGCAGGCTCCCGCCTACGCCTTATCCCTGGTGGCCCAGTGGTGAGTGTGTCTCTGCTCTCCCGTTTTCTCTTTCTCTTTCTCTTGTTCTGCTTTTTCTAGCCTTTTTGTCTTTTTCTATTTTTCTTCTGTATTTTGCTTTTTCTCCTCATTCTTTGCCTTGTTCTGTGCCTCTTCTTCCCAACCTTGCTGCTGTCCATTCCCTGTGGCCCGCACCCTTCCAGCACCGCTTCCCGCCTCCCAACTGTCAGGATTCCCTGGGCTGCGCCTCAACATCTTCCCTCCAGTAGGGTTGGAATTGTCAGGCGTGGGGACCCTGAGCAGCTTTCTTACTGCTTGCCTCAAAAGACGGCTTGGGCTCCAGCCATATTGACCCATTCCCCCCTTAAAGGGTAGTCTCCATATGTCACCCTTTAGGTATTAGGGACAGTCCGTGTATGCTTAGTTCTCCCCCCAGGATGTGGCTCACCTGTTGTGTGGGTGACTCTGATTATGTTTCTGCCTTATCATTGTTTGCTTCCTTGAGTGTTGTCCCCTCCAGCCTACTGTAGCTCCGGACGATCCTTGCCGGCCCTGTGCAGCTGGGGCTGCGCGATCCTCAGCAGATATGACAGGCCCTTAGTGGCTGGACCGGCGCATCTCTGCCATGTCGATGACAGCCGCTGCAGCTGGGGCTCATGCTACGGGTATTTAAACCCTGCCTAGCAACGCCCAAACTGCCTCTCATCGCAACCTGTCCCGGAGCGGTCCTGCGGCTCTTCTCTTCTTCTGTGGATATTCCGGTTGGCGTTTCCTGACTGGAGCGAGAATTGCCATTGGAAGCTAAGTATTTGAATCAGCATTCCGCTCTTGATCCTTAGTATTATGGCAGTATTATTTGTGACTTGCGCAATCATGAGAAAAGGGTTTCCAGCATAAAGGGGGATTTCTTGTCGCCGGAAGGCTTTCGGGTTAATTACCTTGTGAGGACTTTACTTTGTTCTCTCATTTAGACTCACAAGACTTCGCCTGTTTATGTAATTAATATTCGGGGACTAGTCTAACCTATTTATGTTATAGAAATCTTTGAGTGTTTATCTGTATAGTATATTTCTTTGATATATGTATCAGTCCCCTTTTGGCTAAAGGGTTTGGTAACGCTCCCAAACCTTTTGGGGAGTCTATCACTGTGGTACTCAGAATCATTGTTTATGAAGAGTACTTATGCACATTTGGGTGTAAGTGTGGAAGAGTGTTAGTGGTGTATTTTTTTATTTTCTGTGTGTAATTTCTCTGGAGTCTGTGTCTGCCTTCTAACAATACCTCCAGATGTCAAAGAAAAAGGGCATGCCATAATGTCAGTTAAAATCTGGTCAAACATTTCTGGTGCACTTGTTAACTAGGAGCTGGTCTCCATTTCCCTTTCTGGGACTGGTCTTCCAAGTGGATTCAGTGACCCAGCGTTTGTATTCTCCACCAGTACGAATGTGCACCAGTTGTTACCTTCTTTATTTCTTATTTTAGTTTATTGTGTGTTCCCGAAAACCCCCTTCGCTTGAGGTCATCAAATATCCACTGGTGTTTCTGGTACAGTGCTCATTAGATGGTTTCCGGGGATCGTTGGGTTCCAGCTGCCTCTGCGAGTCCGGCAGAGAGAAGAACGCGTTCCAACGTTCATCACCCCAGTTTCATTCCTGATAGAATGAGAAGCCATAACTAATTTGTCTCGCCCAGGCAGCATGGCATCCGGTTCTTTCAACGTATCTGCCTTAAATGACACCTTGAGGGATCTCCAGCGACAGGTGGAGTTGGCGCGAGTGGAGAATCAAACACTGCAGTCACATGTGATAGGGATGTCCCAAAGGCTAGATCGCGTACAGCTTGGGGGAACTGACACGGGATCTCGCCCTACCATGGGAGGAACTTATGCCATTCACTCACAAGCATGTCAGCAGGTAGCGGTCCCATTAGCAACCCCTGGGCGCTATCAAGGGGATCCACAAAAATTACATATTTTTCTAACTCAATGTAAATTACATTTCCTGTGTAGACCAGCATCATTCCCCACTCCAGAATCTAAGGTGGCGTTTGTCCTTTCATATCTTTCTGGAGATGCGGCGGTATGGTCCACCACCTTAGTAGCCAGTGACGATCCTATTTTGTATTCATTTGAGCGTTTTGAACAGGATCTCAGGCGCATTTTTGACAGAAGAACTGCAACACAGACAGTGGATAACAAACTCCTAGAGCTACAACAGGGAAATAGAGACCTTCTTGCTTACCTGGCACAATTCAATAGACTTGTAGTCGAGGCACACTGGCCCGAACACAAAAGAGCATCATTGTTCTACCGTGGGTTGCGTGAGGAACTAAAAGACATGCTGGCACAGGTCGTGGATTGTCCTCAAGACTGTGACACCCTCATAACCCTGGCATTACAATTAGACCACCGGCTGTCAGAAAGAAAAGGGGAAAAGAAGCATGCAGAAAACAGGTTACCACCCCCTTTGTTCCGCAACGACTCACGCCTATCAAAAAACACTTCGTGGGAAGCCGGAGAACCTATGCAGATTGGTTCCATGTGGCCTCCTCTTACTAAAGACGAGAAGGAAAAAAGACAACGCGACAACCTTTGCCTCTATTGTGGACTAAGTGGTCACTTTGTGAAAGACTGTATAAAGAAACCAAGAAACAACTGGGACCAACTACTTTCCGGAAGGGAATTGTTGCCAATACTACCCAGATTGCCGCTACCCATGTCACCTTAGATGTATCCTTATCTGGTCCTGCTTTCCATCTCCAACACGTATCAGTCATGATTGACTCAGGGGCCACAGGGAATTTCTGCGACTGGGGGTTTGCTCGAAGTCATCACATCCCTGTTTAAAAGAAAAACACCATCGAACAGGTCTGTGCGGTAGATGGTTCCCCACTGTCCTCTGGGCCCCTGTCTCATAAAACAATCACTCTTAACATGGAAACACCCATGGGACATAAAGAGAAATGCCAGTTAGACTTAATTGATGCTCCACAGTATGGAATAATTCTAGGCATTCCCTGGTTGGTAAAACACAACCCCACCATAGACTGGCAAAAACGGACCGTCCTCTTTCTGTCTGAGTACTGTTTGCGGTTCTGTATGGGTCACACTTGCCCACATCCTGCTCCGATACCCCTTAGCACCACTCAGGTCCCAGGATACCGAGCCGTCGCCGTCACCCTTGCTGGGTTGCCCAGTGCATACAAAGAATTTTTGGACGTTTTTGATGAGCAAAAAGCAGAGACCCTACCTCCTCATCTGGAGTTTGATTGCCAAATCGATCTCAAACCTGGAGCACGAGACCCTTGTAGCCGCATATATTCTCTAACAGAGAAAGAGAACATCTTCTTGAAAACCTACTTAGACAAATACCTAGCGAATTGATTCATCCGGCACCCTAAATCACCGGCCTCATCCCCTTTTTTCTTTGTCCCGGAGAAAGGGGGGAGCTTCGCTCTTGCATAGACTATCGCGCCCTGAACCAGGTGACCATCAAAAATAGGTACCCCTTGCAGCTCATTTCCAACATGATGGATCAAGTCCAGGCAGCTACCATCTTTACAAAACTTGATTTATGCGGCGCATACCATCTTGTGCATCTGAGATCAGGCGACGAAAGGAAGACGGCTTTTTGTACCAAATTTGGGCTTTTTGAGTACCAAGAAATGCCATTCGGCTTGTGTAACGCCCCAGCCGCCTTCCAACACCTGGTCAACAGCATTCTGCATGAATATCTGGACGTTTTTATAATCGTGTACATTGACACGACATTTTGATTTTTTCACACTCTCTCCCTGAGCATGTTAACCATGTGCGAAAGGTACTACAGGCTCTCCGTGAAAATCAACTATTTGCAAAAATCGAGAAATGTGAGTTCCATTTCACAACTGTACACTTTTTAGGGTTCATCATCTCGCCTGGAGGTTTGACTATGGATCCAGCCAAGGTTCAAGCTGTGCTCGAATGGCCAACACCAACCTGCATCAAAGAAATTCAACGCTTTATCTGCTTTGCCAATTTTTACTGGCGTTTCATCAGAGATCTTTCACAAGTGTTGGCCCCCATTACTTCTCTTCTTCGTAAAAATCAGAAATGTACTTGGAGTTCAGAAGCCGAGCAAGCCTTTCAACAGCTAAAAAAGGCTTTTACATCCGCTCCCATTCTCTTACACCCTGACACTAGCCAACCCTTCTATATGGAGGCCGATGCCTGCAACATCGCACTAGGTGCGATTTTATGACAGAGACACCTAAATACAGGGCAATTACATCCAGTGGCCTTTTATTCTCGTAAACTAGCTGAAGCTGAAAAGAATTACACCATTTTTGACAGAGAGCTGTTGGCTGTCAAGGCAGCTTTTCAGGAGTGGAGACACTACCTTATGGGTACCAAACATCCTGTAACCGTGTACACGGATCACAGGAATTTACAGTTTCTAAAATCAGTTAAAGCACTCACGTCCAGGCAATTACGTTGGTCATTGTTTTTTGCTGATTTTTCCTTTGTGATCACCTTTCGACCAGGATGTAAAAACGGCAAGGCTGATGCTCTATCCCGACCCACACTAGAGGCAGAACATACTAACGAACCTCCCTTATTATTAGCCAGGACTAATTTCATCAATAATATCACCACCAGGGATGCCACATGGACCACGCAAGCATGCCAGGCCTCTGCCCAGGTGGACCAGGCACAATGGTTAAACGAACATCCAGACCGACAAATTATCGACGGTGCACTTTATCATCTAAATCGCCTGTTCCTTCCAACAAAGGATCTGCAATAACAAGCCCTGGGATGGTGCCATGATTCACCTCTTTCAGGTCACCACGGCATCACTAAAACATTGGAACTGCTTCAAAGAGACTACTGGTAGCCAAGCTTATGTACTGATTGTCAGCAATATGTTCAAACTTGTGATGTATGTGCTCGACAAAAGCCGGCCGGATTACTCAATCCACTCCCAACCCCACCTTCACCCTGGCATTCCGTATCCATGGATCTGATTGTTGATTTACCTTCGGACCAAGGGTTTACATCAATTGTGGTTGTGGTCAATCTATTGACTAAAATGTGTCATTGTTTCCCAGTAAAAGGGACACCCAACGCCCCTCAGTTGGCTAAATTATTTTTACAGCACATTGTACGACTCCATGGGTTGCCTTCCCACGCCATCTCCCATCGTGGGCCTCAATTTGTGTCCTATTTTTGGGAAGCATTTTGTACTTTACTCAACATTTCGGTGGAGCTCTCATCCGCCTATCACCCTGAGTCCGATGGGCAAACCGAACGAAACAATCAGGAAATTGAGCAATTACTACGAAATTATGTAACAGAACTAGAGTTATGGGTTGATCACCTGTGGTTAGCAGAATTCGAACTCATTATTGATGACTCTGTTACAAATAATGTGCCACGCACCACTTAGGTTTGTAAGAAGAACCCTCACCCACCAACCTGGTTGGTGGCATGCTTCATCATAGGGTTCCCAACTGGGTAGCCGAATGCTACCCAGCTGTGCTACAACACCTGATTACAGCAGAGCGGGATTTTTTTGTTGTGTTTTGTGAAGTGGTAAGATTAAAAATGCCTCTGGGAGTCCTCGCTGATCAATTTTTTTATTCCCAGCGGCCCAGGATATATTAAAAGGAAAAGGGTATAAAAAGAAGATTAATGATTGGTCTTCATTATCCTACTGGTCGACATGTTTCAGCCTCTAAAAATATATATTGCGGAGGCTTCCTTCAGGACCAAATAACGTGATAAAAAAGTGTTAAATAGTGAAGGTGGCAAAAATACGCCACGTGTATTTATTACAGCACACAAGCTAAGGTGTGCTGTGCATGCAGTGGTTACACCGTACTTACGCGCCCACTGGAAAGGTAAAACCTGTTAGACAAAAGGAAGGAAAAGTAAAAAGGACAAACAACAAATATACTTAGACAACGTGATTGGTGTCATTTGCTTTTGATAATACTAGTTCAGCTTCTGCCCAAATGTGCATTTGCCAAGAGCACATATGGAGCCATTCAGACATGTGTACCAACCCTCAAACATCAGACATGCAACACATATCCAGAATATACTGGATCATGCATGTGGGTTCTAGTGGGCATGCATGTATTGTTTGGATTGGTGATTTTGTGACACGTTAAATCACATGTCATAACATTAGGATTACCGGTGGCTAGGCCATTGTGCTGTGTGCTGCATGGCTGCTAGCGTGATCTATGAGTGCGTAACAATGGTAATCATAGTATGTGCACGTCTATCATTTTTTTGCCTACATCTAATGCTGCTCAAATGTCACATAAAACATAATTACACTAGGTACGTAGTTCTTGTAGATTTACTGATCCCGGGAGGAGCGTTAACCTGTAGTCACACACTGTTGAGGAAGCAATGAAAAGAATAATGGAAAATGCATTAAGTTTCGGCAATGGCACTCGGCGTGTTAATGGGTTGCGAAAAAGACAGTTTTTTGCCTGTTTGTTAACCCTATCCTGTGTAAAGAAAAGAAAACCTTACTTCGTCAAGGTTGTACGCCCGCAGCAACACCTACTCTGGTCTCCTTGGGATCACGACGATACCTGTGTGAGGAGCCGGTGTGGTTTTAAGGTGAGGCCGGTGGTAACGTCCTACTGCGGGATCACGTGCAAACGTCAGCATGAGTACGCGTCACGTGGTACGTTGGTCTCCTGGCTTCAAAAAGACTAGAATGTCTCCTGAATTACACGGGGGTTGCGTCTGCGCATTGGAGTATGTGTGACGTTAGATGACAGATTGTCCGCTGTCAGAAAAAATGAAAAAAATGGACCAATGTATTGCTGTAGTTTAAAAATAAACACAGCTATGTTTTGTTGATAAATGAAAATGCATCATATTGGCAGAACAAAAAAAAGCATCACTGTTTGCAGACTGTGCTGATACAGTGTGTGAGTAGTCCCTAGATAATGAATTTAAAAACGGAACGGTAATTACAAAGTGCAGTTATTTGACCATTGAAAGAAAAAGAAGGTCAAAAACCATTAAATATGTTATTACAATTGGGCATCGTGCTGTTCTCATACGTGGTGATATTTAAGTACGTAGATAGTCGTTTGTGCAGGTAGTTTGTGCACAATGAATACAGGAGAAAAAAGGAGGTTACTGGGTGTTTAACCCCAATGGGTCTCAGCCCTCAGCGGTTTTGTACTAGTGTCTGCCCTCAGCGGTTTCGTACTAGTGTCCTACACTGCATCTATATGTATGAAAAAGCGAGAGTGTAGGTTATTTGTATAAAATATGCTGAACAATGTCAGGAGTATTAATAAAGGCAGTACAATCTGCCTTCAGAGGTTTAGTCCTTGTGTCCCTCACAGCATCTGATTGTATAAGAATGCGTAAGTGTAGGTTATGTTCAGAGCAATGTCAAGGGAATTTATTAAGGCAGTTCCAAGGAATGTTATCGTTCAGCCCATGTAGATGGGTAGACAAGCGGTAAATCCATTGTTGTTCTTTTTCAAGAAGGTGATCTTGGATGTTGGTGGTATTGGGCTCGAGTTGTTCAATTACCACCCAGTCCATGTCGTTGGTGGTGTGTCCAACTTCAAGAAAGTGGTTAGTCATGCGTGTCGTGTTGCGTTTACATCGGACGTTACTCAAGTGTTCGCAAATTCATGTCTTTATTTTCCGGCTCGTCATGCCAATATACTTCAAACCGCATGGGCATGTTATCTGGTAAATGGCATTGATTGAATTGCAATTTGTATGTTTTCGTATATGCCAGATTTTTCCTGGTTCCAGATTCAGGCTCTTTGTGGGTTTTGTTAGGTGGCAGACACTACAATTTCCATACGAAAAATGACCTGTCACGTTGGGGAGTCCCCATGCATTTAACACGGTGTTGGGTTGCCTGATGTGTTGCTTTGGGCGTGTTGACACTAGGCTGTCCTTTAGGCATTTGCCTCTTTTGTAAGAAAACAGGGGTTTGTCCCAATTTAGTTTTCCGGTGTTCAGTATCTTCCAATGTCTTTGTATAATCCGTGATATTTGGTTGGAGACTGGATTGTAGGTGGTGACACATGTCAAAGGAATTATGGGTGGTGTCTGTTGTTTCTGTTCCAGCAGGCCGTCTCTGTTTTGATTGCGTGCTGGTTTCTTTGCCGTATTGATGATTTTGTCAGGGTATCCACGTTCTTTCAATTTAATCATTAGAGACTGTGCTTGGTCTTTAAAATCTTGCAGACCACTGCAGTTTCTGCGTAAACGTAGATATTGTCCATACGGCAAATTCTCTCTTAAAGTTCTGGGGTGGAAGCTTGTGTAATGAAGAAGAGAGTTTTTTGCTGTTGCCTTGAAATGAGTTTTTGTCTCAAGCTTACCGTTTGTAGCCATTATATCTAAGTCAAGGAAAGTAATATTTTTTCTGTTCATACTGTGAGTGAACTTCAGATTGGGATCGCAGCTGTTGAGCCATGTGAGAAAAGTGTTTAGCGATTCTTCTGGGCCTTCCCAAATGAGAAGAATTTCATCAATGTACCTTTTATATAACTTCATATTTGAAGAAAATGGCATGTTGGGGTTAAAAAGGTATGTTTTTTCAAAATTGAAGACATACAGCCCGGCCACACTTGGGGCGAAGGTGCTGCCCATAGACATACCGTACGTCTGTAAGAATAGGTCTCCTTCAAACTCAAAGAAATTGTGTTTGAGCGCAAGTTCTACACACTTAAGTACAAAAGATTTGGGGGTGTTATATTCCCAACTGGTTGAGTTTAATGATATTTCCAGTACTTTGAGATTCTCATCTGGAGGTAGACTGGAATATAAGCTCTCTATATCCAAACTGACCAGAAATGATGTTGCAGGATTGAAGGACAGAGTTTTGATTTGTCCCAGTAAATCCTTAGTATCTTTTAGGTAAGTAGCTGTTGTCTGTACTATTGGTTGCAGAAAGAAGTCGCAAAACCGTGAAAGGGGTTCTAGCAGTGAACCAATACCTGACACAATGGGGCGGCCAGGTGGCGGAATTTTGTTTTTATGTATTTTTGGGATTGTGTAGAAGTATGGGTTCTTGCCTGTGCTATTGGTTAAGAATTGGGCTTCCTGTTTGCTAATATGGCCCAAAATCTCCGCATCTTCAACCAGATTCAGGATTCTGTTTTTCTTCCTCCAACAGTTTGTAGTTTTTGGTATCACTCAGTAGACGGCGGCATTCTTCCTGATAAGCAACTTTGTCTTGTAGTACAATCCCCCAGCCTTTGTCGGCTGGTTTGATAATGATATTTTCATTGGCTTTTAGGGTCTTGAGGGCATCAAATTCTTTTCCACTGGTGTTCATGAATTTAGGTTCTTCGTGGGTTACTTCTATTTCGTTGAGCACCGCTTGCTCAAATGTGGTCATTTCCACTGGTATGGCATTCGGGGGTGGAATAAATGTGGATTTGAGCTTAAATTTGGTGTCGCCATGCTCATCATTTCTTGTGTCAGTTGGTTGGTTTTGAAAAAACGCCTTGAGTTTTAATTTGCGAAAAAACTCTGCCATTTCACAGTGTAATTAGAATTTGTCAAATCGCGCTGTAGGGACAAACCCTAATCTTTTGTTGAGAAGATCTTCTTCGGTTTGGGTGAGAACATGAGAAGAAAAGTTAGTTACTAGGTTCGGCTGGTGCTGGGTCCTGTTTGTTGCTCTTTGGTTTTGCTTCGTGTATGTGCTCCTGGGTTCTGGTCTCCTTCCCAATGGACCTGAGTCTGTCTTCTTCGTCTACCTCAACCTCGTCGGCCGCTCCCTAAAAAAGGGAACCTCTCGTTTGGATTCATAAATGGCGGCTGAGGTTGGACAAAAGGTGGGTTCCATCCATACATCATGTGTGGGTTCATCTGTTGATAAGGATTCGGGTACTGTAAATGACCTTCAGGTGGCGCTTGGGGCCAGGGTTGTTGCCAGTTGTTACTTCTCCCTCTGCCTCGCTGTCTGTTGCGGTTGCTCCCTGGGCTCGACCCGCTGCTCATAGATGAGTCTTCATCGGAGGAACCTCCTGAAAAGTCATTGCGCTTGATGGGTTTGTAGTCCGCATCAGCATATGGATAGGTCTTCACTTAAGAATTTTTTTTCAGATCCTTCTGAAATGTATGAATCTTTGATTGTGTTAGATCCTCTTTATACTCATTCAACTCTTTATTGACTTCGTCCAGTTTTTTCTTAAAGGACGTTAGTGTAGTTTTAAAATGATTTTCTGTGTAGCCTGTATTTCAATCAGAATGGCATCAGATAGCCTTTTGGCTGTCTGTATGATGAGGATGATCCAGTCTCTGGTACAATGCCAAGCAATTTGGGCCCAGTCTTTTCTAAAGGCGGCATCATCAAGAAAAATCCGAGGGGCATTTGTTACTATCAGGCCCTTTGAAGCCGTGTTGCTCCTTAAGTATTCTGTAAGGATTACACCATGTAAAATGGTTCTTATGTGATTTCTGTTTTTTCTCGGTCAGGTTTTCCCAGTCTGCACTCTGGACTATGGTTTTTGCGACGTTAAGATCTGCCATTAGTGGGGGTGCTGAAAGGATTATGTTCACGTCTTCCTCTGTGAAGGTGAGTCCAGGGTTTTCTGCCATGATCAGCTGTGGGTGTGTGACAAATATTGTTTGAAATGTAACTCTTGCCGCTGTGCGCTGCCTAATATCAAGAAAAGAAGAAAGAGAGTAAGGACCAAATACTGGGGACGTCCTTATCCCAAGGTACTTAGGGGCAGATTTACAAGCCCCCTGCGCCACCAGTACGTCACTTTTTGTGACGTACTGGTGGCGCAGGGGGCTGCTCCATATTTACAAGGAGAGGAAAAGCCACCCTGCGTGACTTTTCCTCTCCTTATAAATACGGCCCCTTCACACGCAGCACTTTGGGGTGAAGGGGCGTTCCATGGGTGTTGCTGTGGGTGTTCCCACGCAACACCCATGGAACAAGACACATCTCCAGAATTACGAGAAATCGTAACTCTGGAGATGCGTTTGAAGCTACGCCACCCTAGAGGTGGCGTAGCAGGCAGCACCGAGGAGAAATGTTTTCATTTCTCCTCGTTTTCCTCTTTCAATGCATGCTGCATTCTGCAGCATGCATTGAAAGAGGAAAATGGTTGTAGCGATTGTTTTTGTGCAGGAAGGTTCCCCTTCCTGCACAAAAACAATCTCCCACGACGCATGAGCATCCTTGCACCATGGTACAAGGGTGCCTGCGCCGGCGCATGGCTGCAGTTTGTGCGCCAGCGCAGGGGAAGCACAAGGATGCAACATATTCTTGTAAATATGTCGCATCCCTGTGCTTTCCAAACTAACGCAGCATGGCGCAGCAAAATGACTTGCTGCGCCGTGCTGCGTTAGTTAATTGTAAATCTGCCCCCTAATTTATAAACAACGTGGACGAACCCATTATTGATGACTCTGTTACAAATAATGTGCCAGGCACCACTTAGGTTTGTAAGAAGAACCCTCATCCACCAACCTGGTTGGTGGCATGCTTCATCACAGGGTTCCCAACTGGGTAGCCGAATGCTACCCAGCTGTGCTACAACGCCTGATTACAGCGGAGCGGGATTTTTATGTTGTGTTTTGTTGTGTTTTGTAGTGTCTGCCACCTAACAAAACCCAGATTTTTCCTGGTTCCAGATTCAGGCTGAATCTGGAACCAGGAAAAATCTGGCATGTACGAAAACATACAAATTGCAATTCAATCAATACCATTTACCAGATAACATGCCCATGCGGTTTGAAGTATATCGGCATGACGAGCCGGAAAATAAAGACACGAGTTTGCAAACACCGGAGTAACGTCCGATGTAAAAGCAACATGACATGCATGACTAACCACTTTCTTGAAGTTGGACACACCACCAACGACATGGACTGGGTGGTAATTGAACAACTCGAGCCCAATACCACCAACATCCAAGATCGCCTTCTTGAAAAAGAACAACAATGGATTTACCGTTTGTCTACCCATCTACATGGGCTGAACGATAACATTCCTTGGAACTGCCTTAATAAATTCCCTTGACATTGCTCTGAACATAACCTACCCTTACGCATTCTTATACAATCAGATGCTGTGTGAGACACAAGGACTAAACCTCTGAGGGCAGATTGAACTGCCTTTATTAATACTCCTGACATTGTTCAGCATATTTTTTACAAATAACCTACACTCTCGCTTTTTCATACATATAGATGCAGTGTAGGACTCTAGTACGAAACCGCTGAGGGCATACACTAGTACGAAACTGCTGAGGGCTGAGACCCGTTGGGGTTAAACACCCAGTAACCTCCTTTTTAGGTCTCGCCTACGCAGCGCGCATGCGCTGCTTAGGAAAAAAGACCTTTTGTAATCGACACAGCTTCGCAGGCAAAAACGTGCACGCGTTGCATTGCTTTCAATGGCAACGCGTGCACGTTTGGCGATTCCCTTGCGGGAGCGAGCTTTGGCGCCATGTGTGAGCAATTATCTCTCCTGGCGCTGCTCGCTCCCGGAAGGGAAACGCTGCCTGCTCTCGGATGTCCGTGTGTTTCCACTGACGGACATCTGCCTACTCTGGTCTCCAGCTATAGCCAAAGCTTCCCACATGAATGTAACGGATGTTATTGGCCGTTAAAGGCAACAACACTCTATTTCCTTAATCTCCCAGTAAGGCGCCGTTACCTTTAAATAAATGAGCTCACTTCTGCTACCTATTTTTGTGGTGTAATGCTGTGCTAAAGTTGCAAGACTGTTACTTTTGGGGTTACCACTGTCAGAGTGGTTTCTTGTAGGCGCTAGCGTGATTTCAGTTGGCATGCAGTTGATGTGTTCTGGCCCTCTTGCAATAAATGTGTTTCTTCTCTCTGTTTACAGTGCCTGCCCCTCCGCCACCAATTTCCAGCAGCATCCCACCTCAAATTCTGCCTTCCTATTTTTCTCCATCCTCCGCTAACATCGCAGCGCCAGTGGAGCAGCTCTTGGTACGGACTCGTTCAGTGGGTATCAACACTTGTGACGTCGGAATAGTGACAGAGCCTGAATGCCTTGGATCCTGTGAGCCCGGGACCAGCGTCAACCTGGAAGGAATCGTGTGGCACGAGACCGAAGAAGGTAATCACTGTTTCATATACTCGCTTTGCTATGGTATTTTTTTAAATTGGTTTGGTATGCCACGCTCCCTTATTCGGTCTGGTGTGATTTATCATCAGCTCTTGGATGCTACATCTGGTGGGATGTTGTTGTATGTTCTAGCTGCTTTATTGCTATGTGTTATAACTATTTTCAGATGTGCTGCTATTAAATTATATGGGTTTGCTTGCAGCAGTGTGCAAGTTTCCCATTTTGTTTTCATGCTTAGTGGCTTTCTTGAGAACAGTCATTTCTTGTGGTTACAGGCATGCTTTTGGGTAAAGTATTTTCCATCATACCATGATTTATTGGCTCCGCTTGTATAAAAGTTCCTGCAATTCAAGTCTCTTCCTTGTCGTGCCACTACAAGGAACCCGGTTGTTTAGCTCATCAGTTCTCTGTCGTGTACATCAACACCCGGTGTGAGAGACCTGGAGAACACCTAGCAAATCCTGGGGTGCTTCCGAAGTAGAGGAGGGTGGCTGGTGGGAGCTAGAAGGTCAAGGACAAACAATAGGGAGCTGGCTTTTCATGCTGCTGCTAACCTGTGCAGGAAATATGAGTGCATGAACAATGTTACCAATTATTTACTTGTGTTATGGAAAAAAAAATTGTTAGAAGTGAGCTGCCTTTAAAAAAGCAGTATTCTAAAGCTTTTCAAGTCTGCTGTCTCCCGTCACCCAGTTAGACATTTAAGGAAAGCACATTTGTTGTCTTTTTCGCCTGGGAGGTTTCCAAGAGTTTTGCTGAGCTGACCCGCAAAGCTCCTAGAAGAAATCACTCTATAAAACACGTGATTATTGTTAGTAGAGGTCATCAAATGTGAAACAGTGGCAGTGGCTTAAAGTGGAAGTGGCATATAGTGTTGGAACACAGTTGTTTTTGACCCTTGCTTCCTTCCTCAATGACCCTAGTCATCACTCATGGATTTGATTTGAATGGAACTTGACATAATGATCTTGCACCAATACAAGCCCGAACAGTTCACCCAGCATTATTATTCATATTGTAAAACGCATTTTATTGGGCCACCGTTCTTTTCACTGGTGTTGCATAATGATGTGAAATCTTACTCTCTGAAATGCTTTTGATTAGCTACTGTTTAAAATAGTTTGATTTTTTTGATAACTGATGGGAAGACATCTGTTGTTTGCTTTACGTTTGATTTCATATTGGTCCCATATTTTTCAATTCAGTTTCGAGGCAACATGGTGTCCCTGGAAAAAAAGCTGAAAGATTCACACTCCCCTCTTCCTGACCTCTCACCCCGTTTTTAGGTCTCGCCTACGCAGCGCTCTCTCGCTCTCTCTACCTCTCTACCTCCACCTCTCTACCTCACTCTACCTCTCTACCTCTCTCTCTCTCTACCTCTACCTCTCTCTCTCTACCTCTCTACCTCTCTCTCTCTCCCTCTCTACCTCTCTACCTCTCTCTCTACCTCTCTACCTCTCTTCCTCAACCTCTCTACCTCTCTCTCTACCTATCTCTCTCTACCTCTCTCTCTCTACCTCTCTACCTCTCTCTACCTCTCTCTCTCTACCTCTCTACCTCTCCCTCTAACTCTCTATCTCTCTCTACCTCTCTATCTACCTCTCTATCTCTCTCTACCTCTCTATCTCTCTCTACCTCTCTACACCCCTCTCTCTACACCCCTCTCTCTACCCCTCTCTCTCTACCCCTTTCTCTCTACACACCTCTCTCTACACACCTCTCTCTACACACCTCTCTCTACCCCCTCTCTCTACACACCTCTCTCTCTCTCTCTACACACCTCTCTCTCTCTCTCTCTACACACCTCTCTCTCTCTCTACATACCTCTCTCTCTCTCTACACACCTCTCTCTCTCTACCTCTAAGTGGCAGCCGGAGCCTGATAGCACTGCTTGTCCTTTAAAAAAAAAAAAAAAAAAGCATTGGCATAGCCAATAGGTCTTGCCTTTGGGGCCTTATAAGTGTTTAACCATGCAACAGTTAATGTTGTTGCACCAAGGATATTGTGCTGCATAACTAAATACTTATAAGGTCCCAAAAGCGAGACCTATTGGCTATGCCAATGCTTGTTTCTCCTGTATTCATTGTCCACAAACTACCTGCACAAACGACTACCTACGTATTTAAATATCACCACGTATGAGAACAGCAGGATGCCCAATTGTAAAAACTTATCTAATGGTTTTTGACCTTCTTTTTCTTTCACTGGTCAAATAACTGCACTTTGTAATTACCGTTCCGTTTTTAAATTCATTATCTAGGGACTACTCACACACTGTATCAGCACAGTCTGCAAACAGTGATGCTTTTTTTGTTCTGCCAATATGAAGCATTTTCATTTATCAACAAAACATAGCTACGTTTATTTTTAAACTACAGCAATACATTGGTCCATTTTTTTCATTTTTTCTGACAGCGGACAATCTGTCATCTTACGTCGCACATACTCCAATGCGCAGACGCAACCCCTGTGTAATTCAGGAGACATTCTAGTCTTTTTGAATCCAGGAGACCAACGTACCACGTCACGCGTACTCATGCTGACGTGTGCACGTGATCCCCGCAGTAGGACGTTACCACCGGACTCACCTTAAAACCACACCGGCTCCTCACACGGGTATCGTCGTGATCCCGAGGAGACCGGAGTAGGTGTTGCTGCGGGCGTACAACCTTGACGAAGTAAGGTTTTCTTTTCTTTACACAGGATACGGTTAACAAACAGGCGAAAAACTGTCTTTTTCTCAACCCATTAACACGCCGAGTGCCATTGCCGAAACTTAATGCATTTTCCATTATTCTTTTCATTGCTTTCTCAACAGTGTGTGACTACAGGTTAACGCTCCTCCCGGGATCAGTAAAGCTACAAGAACTACATAGCTAGTGTAATTATGTTTTATGTGACATTTAAGTAGCATTAGATGCACGCAAAAAAACGATAGACGTGCACATACTATGATTACCATTGTTCTGCACTCATAGTTCACGCTAGCAGCCATGCAGCACACAGCACAATGGCCTAGCCACCGGTAATCCTAATGTTATGACATGTGATTTAACGTGTCACAAAATCGCCAATCCAAACAATACATTCATGCCCACTAGAAACCACATGCATGATCCAGTATATTCTGGATATGTGTTGCATGTCTGATGTTTGAGGGTTGGCACACATGTCTAAATGGCTTCATATGTGCTCTTGGCAACCGCACATTTGGGCAGAAGCTGAACTAGTATTATCAAGAGCAAATGACACCAATCACGTTGTCTAAGTATATATGTTGTTTGTCCTTTTTACTTTTCCTTCCTTTTGTCTTACAGGTTTTACCTTTCCTGTGGGCCCGTAAGTACGGTGTAACCACTGCATGCACAGCACACCTTAGCGTGTGTGCTGTAATAAATACACGTGGCTTATTTTTGCCACCTTCACTATTTAACACTTTTTTATCACGTTATTTGGTCCTAAAGAAAGCCTCCGCAATATATATTTTTAGAGGCTGAAACATGTCGACCAGTAGGATAATGAAGATCAATCATTAATCCTCTTTTTATCCCCTTTTCCTTTTAATATATCCTGGGCCGCTGGGAATAAAAAAATTGATCAGCGAGGACTCCCAGAGGTATTTTTAATCTCACCACTTCACAAAACACAACAAATAAATCCCGCACCGCTGTAATCAGGTGTTGTAGCACAGCTGGGTAGCATTCGGCTACCCAGTTGGGAACGCTATGATGAAGCATGCCACCAACCAGGTTGGTGGGTGAGGGTTCTTCTTACAAACCTAAGTGGTGCCTGGCACATTATTTGTAACAGAGTCATCAATAATGGGTTTGTTCATGTTGTTTATCAATCAATCAATCAGGGGTTTGTTAAAGCGCGACTACTCACCCGTAAGGGTCTCAAGGCGCTGGGGGGGGGGGGTGCAGGTTCCATCCATCAAGGAGGGGGTCTGTCGAAAAGCCAGGTTTTGAGGTTTCTTGCGAAGATGGGGAGCGATGTTGTCTGTCTGAGGTGGAGCGGAAGGGCGTTCCATGCTTTGGCCGCGAGGAAGGAGAAGGAGCGGCCTCCCGATCTGGTCTTTCTGGTGCGGGGGACCACCGCGTAGGAGAGCTGGGCTGATCGTAGGGTCCTTTGGGGTGCGTGGAATTTGAGTCGGCTGTTCAGGTATGCTGGTCCGGTGCCGTGGAGGGCCTTGTGTGCGTGGGTGAGCATCTTGAAGGTGATTCTCGCCTCGACAGGGAGGCAGTGGAGTGTGCGCAGGTGCTGGGAGATGTGGCAGTGTTTTGCCGGGTTGAGGACCAGTCTTGCGGCGGCGTTCTGGATGTTCTGTAGCTTGCGGGTGAGGTTTTTGTTTATTCCGGCGTAGAGTGCGTTGCCGTAGTCGAGTCTGCTGGTGACCAGGGTGTGAGTGACGGTCTTTCGGTGTTCGAGGGGGATCCATTTGAAGGTCTTACGAAGGAGGCAGAGGGTGTGGAAGCAGGAAGATGAGACAGAGTTGATCTGGCGGTCCATTTTGAGCTCGGAGTCCAGGATGATTCCCAGGTTGCGTGCGTGGTCCGTGGGGGTTGGCGGGTTTCCGAGGGCGGCGGACCACCAGGTGTCGCTCCAGGCATCGGGGTTTGGGCCCATGATGAGTACTTCTGTTTTGTTGGTGTTTAGTTGTAGGCAGCTGTTTTTCATCCATTTGGCGATGGCTTCCATGCATTCTCGAAAGTTGCGTCTGGCGGTGTTGGGCTCGTTGGATAGGGAGAGGATGAGCTGGGTGTCATCTGCGTATGACACGATGTTGAGTCCGTAGGTTCTGACGATGGGGGCGAGTGGAGCCATGTAGACATTGAAGAGCGTCGGGCTGAGGGAGGAGCCCTGGGGGACTCCGCAGGTGGTAGGTGTGGGGTCCGAGAGGAAAGGGGGGAGTCTGACCCGCTGCGTCCTGCCGGAGAGGAAGGAGCGGATCCAGTCGAGGGCCTTGTCCTGGATTCCTGCGTCGTAGAGTCTGCGTATTAGGGTGCGGTGGGAGACTGTGTCGAACGCCGCTGATAGGTCGAGGAGGATGAGGGCTACTGTTTCTCCTTTGTCCAGTAGGGTGCGGATGTCGTCTGTTGCGGCGAGGAGGGCGGTTTCCGTACTGTGGTTTTTTCTGAAGCCGGATTGGGAGGAGTCGAGGATGTTGTGTTCTTCAATGAATGTGGCGAGTTGGCTGTTGATGGCTTTCTCGATGACTTTTGCTGGGAACGGGAGCAGGGAGATGGGTCTGTAGTTTTTGAGGTCGGTGGGGTCCGCTGAGGGTTTCTTTAGGAGGGGGTTGACCTCGGCGTGTTTCCAGTCGTCGGGGAACGCAGGCGGTCGCCAGGGAGCGGTTGATGGTGTGGCGGAGCATGGGTGCGATGGTGTCGGCGGCTCTGTTGAAGATGTGGTGGGGGCAGGGGTCCGTGGGGGCCCCTGAGTGGATTGACTTCATTGTCTTCAGTGTGTCTTCCGTGGTGAGGGCTGTCCAGTCATCAATCGCTGGTTTCCGGGTGTCGGGGGTGGTTGGTGAGGGTTCAGTGTGGTGGTTGTCTTCGTCGAAGTTGTCGTAGTTGCTCTTGATTTTGTGGTGGAAAAAGGTGCTGAGTTTGTCGCAGAGGTCTTGTGAGGGAGGGATGTCGGTAGACTCGCTAGTGGGTTGGGCGAACTCCTTGATGATGCTGATGTTTATAAATTAAGTACCTTGGGATTAGGACATCCCCAGTATTTGGTCCTTACTCTCTTTCTTGTTTTCTTGTTAGCAGAATTCGCCCATAACAACGTGGCAAATTCATCCACTGGTTTCTCTCCCTTCTATGCTCTCTATGGGTACCATCCTAGAATTTCGCATTTACTTGCCAAATCCTCCGCCTTCTCGAAAACCTCATCGCAGGGTCATGCTTTGCAACATCAAGTACTAAAAGAATTAAAAGAAAATATGACTCATGCAAAACACATGTACAAACAGTACGCAGACAGAAAGAGGAGTCCAGCCCCTCCATACCAAGTAGGTCAACAGGTATGGTTGTCCACTAAGCATTTGCGATTAAAAGGGTCTCGCAAATTTCAGCCACGATACATTGGACCTTTTCCCATTTTAAAAATCTATAAAACCTCTGCAGTACGTTTGGCTTTACCATCCCACTTTAAAATTCACCCCACCTTTCATGTGTCTCTCCTGAAACCCACGCACCCTGACACTCGACGCCTAGCCCCACCGTTGCCTGTGGAAGTTGCGGGTCATTTAGAACATGAAGTGAGTACTATAGTTGATTCCCATCATACTCGGGGGACCTTATATTACCTAGTGGCCTGGAAGGGCTATGGCCCCCACGAACGGACCTGGGAACCCGCATCTCATTTTCATGCTCCTCGTCTTCTGTGAATTTATCACCAGCGCAATCCCCACAAACCTGGCCCTGTCCCCGGGCCTTGGGTGGGGGGTACTTTCAGGATTCCCCGGGCTGCGCATCAACATCTTCCCTCCAGTAGGGTTAGAATCGTCAGGTGTGGGGACCCTCAGCAGCTTTCTTACCGCTTGTCTCAAAAGAAGGCTTGGGCTCCAGCCATATTGACCCATTCCCCCACTAAAGGGTATTCTCCATATGTCACCCTTTAGGTATTAGGGACAGTCCGTGTATGCTTAGTTCTCCCCCCATGATGTGGCTCACCTGTTGTGTGGGTGACTCTGATTATGTTTCTGCCTTATCATTGTTTGCTTCCTTGAGTGTTGTCCCCTCCAGCCTGCTGTAACTCTGTACGATCCTTGCCGGTCCTGTGCGGCTGGGGCTGCGTGATCCTCAGCAGATATGACAGGCCCTTAGTGGCTGGATCGGCGCATCTCTGCCACGTCGATGACAGCCGCTGCAGCTGGGGCTCACGCTACGGGTATTTAAACCCCGCCTAGCAACGCCTAAACTGCTTCTCATCGCAATCTGTCCCGGAGCGGTCCCGCGGCTCTTCTCTTCTTCTGTGGATATTCCGGTTGGCGTTTCCTGACAGGAGCGAGAACTGCCATTGGAAGCTAAGTCTTTGAATCAGCATTCCGCTCTTTATCCTTAGTATTACGGCAGTATTATTTGTGACTTGCGCAATCATGAGACAAGGGTTTCCAGCATAAAGGGGGATTTCTTGTCGCCGGAAGGCTTTCCGGTTAATTACCTTGTGACGACTTTACTTTGTTCTCTCATTTAGACTCACAAGACTTCGCCTGTTTATGTAATTAATATTCGGGGACTAGTCTAACCTATTTATGTTATAGAAATCTTTGAGTGTTTATCTGTATAGTATATTTCTTTGATATATGCATCAGTCCCCTTTTGGCTAAAGGGTTTGGTAACACTCCCAAACCTTTTGGGGAGTCTATCACTGTGGTACTCAGAATCATTGTTTATGAAGAGTGCTTATGTACATTTGGGTGGAAGTGTGGAAGAGTGTTAGTGGTGTACTTTTTTATTTTCTGTGTGTAATTTCTCTGGAGTTTGTGTCTGCTTTCTAACAGTACCTCCAAATGTCAAAGAAAAAGGGCATGCCATAATGTCAGTTAAAATCTGGTCAAAGAATTCTGGTGCACTTGCTTAACTAGGAGCTGGTCTCCACTTCTCTTTCTGGGACTGGGTCTTCCAAGTGTATTCAGTGACCCAGTGTTTGCATTCTCCACCAGCACGAACGCGCCAGTTGTTACCTACTTTATTTTACCTTTTTATTTTAATTTCTTATTTTAGTTTATTGTGTGTTCCCAAACCCCCTTCCCTTGAGGTCATCAAATAAGCACTTGTGTTTCTGGTACAGTGCTCGTTGGATGGTTTCCGGGGATTGTTGGGTTCAAGCTGCCGCTGTGAGTCCAGCAGAGAGAAGAACGCGTTCCAACGTTCATCACCCCAGTTTTATTCTTGATACCACCTCTCACCTAACCATCCATCCCCAACACTACTTAATGGTGGCCAATGCGCGGTGAAGGAGCTTTGTCGGTGTGCGTTGCTCCCCTGCCGCACAGCTCTGGCTGGTAGCTGTTGTCCCTATTCAATCCAGGACCCACCCACTCCAACCACAGCCATTGCACCCGAATGCTACAGATCCCAGTCAACCCTGCTCAACTCGACCACCCTCACCGCAGACTACACCCTAAGGATCATGAAAATCATCCACACTGGAGCCCCTTGGACCCCTGCCCCCACCACATTTTCAACCGAGCCGGCACCACCATCACCCCGGAACTCTGCCGCACCATCAACTGCTCCATTGAATCCGCCACCTTCCCTGAAGACTGGAAACATGCAGAGATCACTTCCATGCTCTGCCAAAATGACGGACCTCAAGAACTACAGACCCATCTCTCTGCTCCCCTTCGCATCCAAAGTCATTGAGAAGGCCATCAGTGCCCAATTCACAGAATTCATCGAAACTAACCAAACCCTGGACCCCTCCCAATCTGGGTTCAGGAGCAATCACAGCACCAAGACTACACTCCTCCCTGACGACATCCGCACTCTTCTCGACTGAGGTGAAACTGCAGTCCTCATCCTTCTGGACCTCTCTGCTGCCTTCAACACCATCTCCCACCACACACTCTACACAAGACTTCACAACACTGGCATCTGTGGCAAAGCTTTAGAGTGGATCTGCTCCTTCCTCACTGGCCGAACCCAGAGAGTCACACTCCCACCTTTCTCCTCAGAACCCCTCTTCAACATCTACATGGCCCGCTTGCAGCCATTGTCAGAAACCACAGACTCAACATTGTCTCCTATGCCGATGACACCCGGCTGATTCTCACCTTCACTGACAAATCTAAAGCCACTAAGAGCAACTTACATGATGGGATGAAGGCAGTAGCCACCTGGATGGAGGAGAGCTGCCTCAAACTCAACTCTGACAAAACCGAAGTCCTCATCATGGGCTCCACTCTCTTTGCATGAGATGACTCCTGGTGGCCAGCAGTGCTCAGAACCTCCCTCACACCCACCGACCACACACACAACCTCAGCATCATCCTAGACTCCACGCTCTCAATAAACTTCCAAATCAAAGCTGTATCATCCTCCTGCTTCCACACGCTCCACCTGCTGTGGAATATCTTCAAGTGTAACCCCACCGAGTCCAGGAGAATGGTCACCCAGGTGCTTGTCAGCAGCAAGCTCGACTACAGCAACACACTCTATGCCAGCACCTCCTAAAAACTCTGAAAGAAATTGCAGCTCATTCAGAACGCCTCCGACAGACTTATCCTGGACATCCCCTGCCGCAGCCACATCTCCGGTCACCTGAGAGACCTCCACTGGCTCCCGATCAACAAAAGAATCACATTCAAGCTCCTAAGATCTAATGCAACCATTTTACCATGAGCCCACAATAGGCCTAACAACTGTAATATTGCTTTAATCTCATTACTTCTTCTACCTTTCCATTCCAGCTCCTAACACTGTTCTGTAAGGGGCAGCTTTCATCAACTATCTCAGCCCCTGCCCACTTAAAAAATTCCCTTTCAGCTTCTGAATTGCAACGACGATAGCAGGGGTCATGGATTTTACTAACAGTTGAAGGAATAGTAGGTGATGAAGTGCTGAGGGAAGAGACATTCCACTCTATAGAACCTTAAGTCACTCTTTTCACTTTATCTTGTTCTATACAGTTAGTGACCTCCCTCTTTATGTGTACTCCTTTTACCCTCTATATAGGTACACCTCGGTGGGCTCTTTCTATTGACCATCACTGAGAAGAAATTGAGATGACAGGATGCTGCCCGCCAATGACAAGCTCCAGTATGAAGAATTGTAATGCAGAGGTCTGCAGCTAATCTAATCGCCTAAATGTCTAAGAGAATATTAGAAGAGTCCAGCTTGAAACCTCTAGTGAAACAAAGAAATCCAGATTCTGGATTATTCAAATAAGTTGGCCTGTGTACATCTTCCACTATGCCGGTGAAATCACGTGGAATTCCAAATGTTTCTATTACAGAAAATGGAAGAAACTCACCATTTAAAAAACACGAACTTTGGCATGAGTGTTGTCTGTGTGAGACTAGTTTCCCTGGATGACATTTTCTGTTCAAACTAGTCTCCTGTGGTACCGTGAGTACCTTTTTGGGAGACATCACCCCATGCGAGATACTAGCCCATCACTTTTTAAACACCTTGCTCAATTCTGCATAACTTTCTGAAATTTCGAGAAGTTTTGAGTGGGGAAATTACGCAAAGGCCGAGAAATAAGCAAAGCTAATGAAGCCCTCATTACTGATCTTTTTCAAAGCTATAAATGCACTTCTAGACTTTCCTAAATGTTGCAGAAGTCTTTGCGGAAATACTCACACATCTAGACCCATACTCTGTATTTGTAGTCGGATCATGGCCTTGTTTCCTGTCCAAATCAAGACTTTATGACTCCTGCCCATTCTGGCCAGTAAACGAATATGGCAGGTACTCTGGGTGGCAGAGGCCATAACTTCCCCCTTTCTGGCAGAAAACAGCCTACCATACTTATAGGACTCTGCAAAGAGGACCTGGATTTTGCTGTCTTCAAAAGAGCAGCTGTTGCTGCAATTCCATTGAAAGAAATGATGGTTTGCCATGCAGGTATATGTTTAATGCAACTGATCAGCAAGGTTTTATGTTTTATGTTTTTTAAGAATAAACTCTCAAAGTGGGAGTTTACTCTTGAAAATGAGAAAAAATCAATGAACAGCAGCACAGAAAGTTTTCCTCCCTGAGCATGGGGGCCATCGAGGGTTTTTGTTGAAGATAGTAATTCCACAGGAGACCAAGTTGTAGGTTCCAAGTTGAAGGTTTATTGATACTTCAGTTACAGAAGTAGAGGATTGTAGAAAGATGGTAGGTAAGTTAGAAGGTAGGTTGATAAGTAGGCCAGTATGTACGCCCCACCAGGAGCAGCCTCCTAGCTGCTCAGCCTGCAATCACCAACTGACTCAGATCAGGCACCCAACATTCCAAGGCGTCAGCAAGATCCCACACATACTCAGGCTGAACAGCATGGGGAAAGAGAGAGAGTACAGAAAGAGGAAAAGTCACAACACTACATATCCTCTTTCTTTACACTGAAAAAAAAAGCAAAGTAAGAAGAAATGCAAAGAAGTAAATACATCACTTGAACAAATAAGAGCAGTAAGAAATAGATTGAAAGTTAATACAAAGTACAATATAACAATGGAACAATATGATAAAATACGCACCCAATGATACAATGGCATGAAGAAAGTAGGTGCGAAATAAGAACACAAACATAACACTAATATAAAGAGAACAACACCCATCCCCTATTCTCACAAGGAGAGGGCAACAAAAGTAAAGCGTATGCCACAGAAAGAGCATACAACGCAAAACAAAAAAAAAACAAGCACGCAGGATCTCAATGCAAACAAGTAATGGAGGTAAGCAAAAATACGCACCAGACCAGTACGCCCGACGTCAAGGCACCCCTACGTTCTATGAAAAGGAGCAAACAGCGTCCCGCGCTGCAAACAGAAAGGGACCAGAACACAGAACGTAGAAAAAAAAAATGTATGTGCGTGTAAAGTAGCAAGTAGGCAACCCTCAAGAACAACGCAAAAGCTGAATTGTACGCCTACACACACCCCTCAATGAAGGGGTAACAAGTAAAATGTAAAAACTGCGCAGTAAGTAATGCAATACTCAATAAACAACAAGAATACCAGAAATTAGGCCTATAAGAGAAAAGGGTAACACACCGGCGCTGCAAACAGAAAGGGACCAGAACACAGAACGTAGAAGAAAAAAAATGTACGTGCGTGTAAAGTAGCAAGTAGGCAACCCTCAAGAACAATGCAAAAGCTGAATTGTACGCCTACGCGTGTAAAGTAGCAAGTAGGCAACCCTCAAGAACAACGCAAAAGCTGAATTGTACTCCTACACACACCCCGCAATGAGGGGGTAACAAGTAAAATGTAAAAACTGCGCAGTAAGTCTGTAAAGACAGAAGTAAGTAAATCAAGAACTATGCCTAAAACTGTAAAGGGTTAAACATCCCAAAACAATAAAGTACATAAGTATTCATGCAAGTAAACCCAATATAAACGGTAACTTGATAAGTAAAAACGAGGAACATGTAGAAAAGACCAAGTATGAGAAAAATGTAGCACACAGAAGGTAAAAATAAGGTTACGTAACCACCCAGAAAGAATTGTACAGGAGTACTCACGCCCACATCACTGTGAGAAAAAAAAAACTGGGGTGCACACCACCCACTACAAAAGAAGAAAAGAAAGCAGCATCCCACACACTGTAAAGAGAAAAAATTAATTATGCATGACAATAACAATGTCAATAACAGTAGGAATTGGTAAGTGTAAAGAAAGACCACACCGGTGAGCGACGTCTCACCCGGGTTGTACGTCTAGTGAAGCAAAGTGAAGTCATGGTGTCTGCTGAACAACGTTAAAAGCCAGGAAGGAGAAACGCCGGGACTTGCGAACGAAGGGGAAGAGGCTTGTGAGCTTGACGACAGAAAAATGAAGAAAGTAACTGTGATTCCTTGTTGTCGCATGGGAAGGAAGTTGCGGGACAAAAGGAAACTGGAAAGTAGAAGCATGACACACACGGCACCGCTGCTGGGCGCCCCAAACTGTGAGTGAAGTATACATGAAGGGAAGAAGCAGAGTGTTCATTCTTCTCAACGCGACGTTCCAAGTCAGTATTCAAGTTGCATGTAACTTTCGTTGGGAAGATATTGCATCCGAGGAAAGAAACGTGATTGGCAAATTGACGTATAAAGCGGGGCAAGGCATGCAGCAACGATGGTGCCGGCCGGAAGATGGCGGCACATTCGGTGACGCCATGCAGGGTGGCTAACGGTGTAGGCATGCCTCCAAAAGGGACATGCAGCGACAGTGACGCAGCGAAGAATCGTCGGAATAGAAGGCACCATGGCAACCGGGTGGCTGAGTCTCGAGGTAAGAGGCCTCGCGGCGTGTTCAAATATGGCAAGGTAACGTTAACAGCCGTTGCGACATTAACCGTAACTGCCATGGTGCTGAGAAAGAGCCTTTACATGTTTTTTAAAGTACACGAAAATATAAAAAAAGAAAGTCTGACCTGTAGTAGATGGCAGTGACTATCCAATTATGCTGCCGCGTATTGTCAGTGGCTCCGTGAAGTCCGTGAAAATAAAGAGGAGATACACCTCTGATGTAGAGCCAGGGTACACAGGCAGTATGTGTGGGTGGCGCTTGCTCACAGGATGAAGTACAGGCAGTAATTAGGAGACAGCACAAGAGACAAGCAGTAGGATGAGAAACTGGCACGCCCGAGTTGAGGCTGACCGGTCTGAAATGGTCACTGGTGGGGCTGGGGCTGCCAAGTTCTTTAAGTGGTAAGACGTAAGTACACAAGCTTGAGTTTCTTGTAAGTTGCAGTATATTTTAGTTCCAGTTAGTTGCAGTTTAAGCATTCCTTGAAGATCACGCAGGTTCGTAGTCCAATCGTCGCCAAAATGTTGAAGATAGTAATTCCACACGAGACCAAGTTGTAGGTTCCAAGTTGAAGCTTTATTGATACTTCAGTTACAGGAGTAGAGGATTGTAGAAAGATGGTAGGTAAGTTAGAAGGTAGGTTGATAAGTAGGCCAGTATGTGCGCCCCACCAGGAGCAGCCTCCTAGCTGCTCAGCCTGCAATCACCAACTGACTCAGATCAGGCACCCAACATTCCAAGGCGTCATCAAGATCCCACACATACTCAGGCTGAACAGCATGGGGAAAGAGAGAGAATACAGAAAGAGGAAAAGTCACAACACTACAGTTTTCCTGTCTGGGAAAGCTCTACGATCTAGGGCAAGAAAACCTACTGAAGATTGCCTTAATCCAAAAAGATTGGGTGACATTCACTATGATCTGACATCCCTGTCGAGGATGGAACGTAATGTCATAGGTCTACACCAATAGAGCTAGTAAAGGCTCTGTCGTTATAAACAAAACAATTACACCACCACTAAATAGAGCATAGAAACCGCAAGTATGGCAGGGTGGGAGCACCGACAAACTCTAGATGAGGCCCACATTTTTTTCATGCACTTTTTTTTGTTCAAAATCAGACCTTGAACCTCTGATTTGGCAAGCGTTTCTATCTGATATCCTCAGTCTGCAACATAACCCACTATCATTTTATTTTGCTTGTTAAAGACATCTTGAAATAATTGTAATGCTGCGGGCCCTAGGCTCCCATACATAAATAACTGTGACACAGACACAAGTCGTTAGTGGGTAGAACTGGCCCAGGGTAGGTGCACAAGGCCCCTTTTATTTCCAGGGTTGCATGTCCTGTGACGCCTGTGTTGGATGGGTTTTTTGTCTTGCTGATATAAGCTCCCAAACACACCCTGGGCAGCTTTTTTCTAGGGTTGATGAGCAAGAAAATAAAGACATTACACCTTCCACCCTTAATTGGAATGGGCTGTGTAATGTCCTTCCTCTGAGGGCGCCTACTCTGTAAGGCCATCAGAGAAAGTTTTCCATCGATGGACAGAGGGTGATCTGCCAATGCTGAACTTAAGGTCCTCAAACCTCTAAATGAGACAGTCGGGCAGAGGGTTTGGCGGAGAGGATACACTGTAGCACTTAAGACCGAGTACCCTGTCCGCCAAACTTTAAATTGGGTCCTAAATTTGCTTTGAACTTCATTATCATGTGTTCGGGTGGAAGCCGATAACAAGACTTCTTAGAATGATTCCTATTTTTTTTCTTCGTTCTGTAAAGACTCAGGCACAGCACTGAAAAGAGACTATTGCTACCCCTAAAAAATCAATAACCAGTGACTGCTCACAAGGATTTCAGAGGTAATAGCGAAGGTGTGGAGACGTCAGCAGAACAACTGCAACTCAAATTCTTACACAAGAGAGCTATAAATGCACACCCACCAAAGCCTGAGATGAAAATTCACAAGTTATAAAAAATTCATCAGTCAATATTGCTCCAGGCTGCTCAGTGGACCACTGAAGAGCGCCATCTCCTGATTCAAGCATTAGGTTTAATTCCGCCATTAAATAGATGGCAGAAAAACAACAAATTTCGACATTTAGGGGCTTATTTACAAGGCCCTTGCGCCACTTTTGCGTCACTTTTTCCATGTTAAAAATGACGCAAAAGTGGCGCAAGGGCCTTGTAAATCTGCCCCTTAGTATTAGTATGCGTGGTGTGTGAATTCTTGCAACATTTTCTGCTTTACGTTGAGCCTGCACCCGTGTCAAAATTCAATGTTCAACGTTTGGAAAAGTTCAAGATAACCGAAATCCGGTAAGCATCTTAGTTTTTAAAAAAACAACAACGCTGCACTGTTTTCCTCCAGGACGTAAGGTACAGGTGAACCAGATGCAACAGTTATATTAATCATTTAATTAACATCATGGATATAATTAACACTTGGAGAAAGTATCTTGGGAAAATATTAATTAGGGAGGGATTAATTGCTACTCCCTGGTATTTAATTCGAACAAATCTGTTATTTGCTGGAACTTGCGCTCTCCTCGGTGCTAATATTGGTCTACACTGGGGAAGAAAGGGAAAACGCATTTATGAATTTAGGCCTTGACATTTGCCTTCCTGTACCCATCAGGGAAAGAATAATGAAAATACAACCAGTCCCTGCTCGCTACACCGGTTCTAATACAATTAAATAATGTAAATATAAGCCTAACCTGAAGAAGCATTCGTTTGTTATCCCTTCTATAGGGAGAAGCCTGCCAAAAGACTATTTAATAATGTCAAATCGCCAATAAAAAATTCTCATTCTTGTAGCGTCCTCCTCAGCCTGAGTACCCACTAATGACTACGCCACACACAGAGCTTAGTAAAACGTCTTTATTCTTTTGCAAATAATTGCAAACTCAACATTGTAAACTTGCATTCACTTCACTATGCTCTAACACTTACGTCACACATCTACAGAGTCCATCAGGAGCGAAAAGGGTCCTGTCATTGCTAACTCACACAACACTACATCTTCCCCTCTGTCAAATAAAAAAAATTCAATTTTTGACAAATATATACAATCATAACTCCTCAATGAGTCTTCGTGGGGCTCTGATCACACATCCTGACTGTGTCTTTGGAAACTGAGAACAGGTAGTCGAAGTATCAATGATCTACATTGGTGATGGAGGAACAACAGCAGTCAATTGATCTCCAATTGTCCTTTCAGACCCAGTCTCTACATTGGCATCAGTGCCTGATGAGCGATCAAGTCACATGTTGGAAAGGCAAGGAGTCTCACGTGATAGACTTCCTAAGACGTGGGCAGTCACCATGTGTCCTTTGCTGGTCACAACATGAAATGATTCAGCATCGAAGAGAGCGTCAGATTTCCATTTTCTAGGCTGACAGGAAAGCACTCGATCTCCTCTAGATCAATGTCCTTTGCAAGTAAGCGCTTAGCTACAGAGGCCTTCATTTTTCTTTTACGATCCAAGTCTCTTATATGGGTTTCTTCCTCAGTGCTTGATCTTGTGTTGGCCCATTGAGGTAACTTGGTTGTCATGACTTTCACGAACATTAAGGTTGCAGGGCTTTCACCTGTGGTAGACTGAGGAGTTGAAAGGTAAGCTCTAAGTGTAGAATTCAAGACAGGTTTAAGGTCGAGCTTTTCCAGTACAGCACACTGAACAGCTTTCTTAAGAGTACTCATGAACTGTTCTACAAGGCCACTGGCCTTTGGCCAAAGAGGTGTGCTCTTCTGATGCTTCACATTAAGGTGATTGAGAAAGTCTCTGAATTCTCGACTGTTGAAAGGTGGGCCGTTGTCAGATGTTAGGATCACAGAAACACCCCATGTCGAGAAGATGCCGCTCAGATCTCTTGATGACTCTTTCTTGAGTGGTGGATGAGAGATCTTCTATCAATGGAAAGCAGGAGTATTCATCAACAATCACCATCAGGTGATGTCCATTGTCAAGAGGACCGAAGAAGTTAACAGCAATTATTTCCCATCATGCTTTGACAACTCTGACATTTTTAAGGTGGGTTGAGTGGTTTTTGATGAAAGGCAGTTGCATGGATGACAGGCCTTCAATTCTCTTTCAATTCTCTCATCGAGATGGGGAAACCAGGTCTCAGAGAGCTCGTTTTTTGTCCTTCATGGGCCACTTCAATTATTTTTTGTCGCAAACTCTCTGGAATAACATTACTCGAACCTCTCAGGATGGGAAATATCATTTACATTGCATGCGATACATCGCATGCCATTACAATGCGGTCGTTACAACAACCGCGTTGTTACATTGCAAACCATTACAACGCAAGTCGTTACAACGACTTGCTGTAGGGGGCAGAAGGTGTTGGATTTAAAATCCAACACCTTCCCTACTGTTGCACAGACTGGAGTTGGAATAGTAAATTATACTATTCCAACATCCAGCGCCCCCTACAGCAAGTCGTTGTAATGACTTGCGTTGTAATGGTATGCGATGTAACAACGCGGTCGTTGTAACAACCGCGTTGTAATGGCATGCGATGTATCGCATGCGTTGTAACGTCACATATTCTCTCAGGATAATGCCTTCTTGAGTAAAACAAAAGACACACATTTGATGGACGGAATGCAGAGCAAATCAAAACATTAACCCCCAGTCAAGAGATCTGGGTTAAATCCATCATTCTTTTGCTCACCATGCCACCCCAGTTTAGACCTGGCCATATGCAAATCAGTCTTGACCCTGTGCCTCAAGGGAATAGTCCAGCCCGAACTGCCAAGCCAGGTCCACCCTGGACCGGAAACAAGCATCCTAGAACTGGTTTCGGGGTTTCACCCCTCTTCAGCCAGGATAGCTTGATTCTAGTGGCACAGTGAGCCCGGGACCCACGTCTGGGCATACCCGGCGCACTTAGGGCGAGAAAGCAAAAGACACACATTTGATGGACAGAATGCAGAACAAATCAAAACATTCACCCCCAGTCAAGAGATCTGGGTTAAATCCATCATTCTTTTGCTCACCATGCCACCCCAGTTTAGACCTGGCCATATGCAAATCAGTCTTGACCCTGTGCCTCATGGGAACAGTCCAGCCCGAACTGCCAAGCCAGGTCCTCCCTGGACCGGAAACAAGCATCCTAGGACCGATTTCGGGTTTCACCCCTCTTCAGCCAGGATAGCTTGATTCCAGTGGCACAGTGAGCCCGGGATCCACGTCTGGGCATACCCAGCGCACTTAGGGCGAGAAAGCAAAAGACACAC
Organism: Calotriton arnoldi; assembly: GCA_963921515.1. Taxonomy (NCBI): domain Eukaryota; kingdom Metazoa; phylum Chordata; class Amphibia; order Caudata; family Salamandridae; genus Calotriton; species Calotriton arnoldi. The sequence goes on along the minus strand of CAWUFW010009784.1, from coordinate 152,218 downwards.
ATTTGATGGACGGAATGCAGAACAAATCAAAACATTCACCCCCAGTCAAGAGATCTGGGTTAAATCCATTATTCTTTTGCTCACCATGCCACCCCAGTTTAGACCTGGCCATATGCAAATCATTCTTGACCCTGTGCCTCATGGGAACAGTCCAGCCCGAACTGCCAAGCCAGGTCCTCCCTGGACCGGAAACAAGCATCCTAGGACCGGTTTCGGGGTTTGCAGGGTATGCCCAGACGTGGTCCCTTGCTCACTTTGCCACTGGATTCAAGATAGCCTGGCTGATGACGGCTGTAAGCCAGAAACCGGTCCCAGGATGCTTGTTTCCGGTCCAGGGAAGACATGGCTTGGCAGTTCGGGCTGGACTGTTCCCATGAGGCACAGGGTCAGACTGATTTGTATATGGTCATGTCTGAACTGGGGTGGCGGAGTGAGCTAAAGAATGATGATGGATTAAACCCAGATCAGTTGACTGGGGGTGAGTGCTTGCAATGTTCAACACTCCGTCCATCATCCCCTTTTGTTTTGCTGTGTTCGCCCTAAGTTGGCAGGGTATGCCCAGACGTGGGTCCCTTGCTCACTTTGCCACTGGATTCAAGATAACTTGGCTGATGAAGGCTGTAAGCCAGAAACCGGTCCCAGGATGCTTGTTTCCGGTCCAGGGAAGATATGGCTTGGCAGTTCGGGCTGGACTGTTCCCATGAGGCACAGGGTCAGACTGATTTGCATATGGCCATGTCTGAACTGGGGTGGCGGAGTGAGCTAAAGAATGATGATGGATTAAACCCAGATCAGTTGACTGGGGGTGAGTGCTTGCAATGTTCAACACTCCGTCCATCATCCCCTTTGGTTTTGCTATGTTCGCCCTATGTTGGCAGGGTATGCCCAGACGTGGGTCCCTTGCTCACTTTGCTACTGGATTCAAGATAGCCTGGCTGATGAGGGCTGTAAGCCAGAAACCGGTCCCAGGATGCTTGTTTCCGGTCCAGGGAAGACATGGCTTGGCAGTTCGGGCTGGACTGTTCCCATGAGGCACAGGGTCAGACTGATTTGCATATGGCCATGTCTGAACTGGGGTGGCGGAGTGAGCTAAAGAATGATGATGGATTAAACCCAGATCAGTTGACTGGGGGTGAGTGCTTGCAATGTTCAACACTCCGTCCATCATCCCCTTTGGTTTTGCTATGTTCGCCCTAAGTTGGCAGGGTATGCCCAGACGTGGGTCCCTTGCTCACTTTGCCACTGGATTCAAGATAGCCTGGCTGATGACGGCTGTAAGCCAGAAACCGGTCCCAGGATGCTTGTTTCCGGTCCATGGAAGACATGGCTTGGCAGTTCGGGCTGGACTGTTCCCATGAGGCACAGAGTCAGACTGATTTGCATATGGCCATGTGTGAACTGGGGTGTCTGAGTGAGCTAAAGAATGATGATGGATTAAACCCAGATCAGTTGACTGGGGGTGAGTGCTTCCAATGTTCAACACTCCATCATCCCCTTTGGTTTTTTTTCTTGAGTAAAAGACATTTTTGAACATCTGGCATTTACTGTCACTGGTAAGAGGTGATGGTTCCAAGAGTGATGTGTAATAATGTCTTTTAGTTTTAACATATCACTATCTTGACTCTTGACTCTTGGGAGTGACAATTTGTTCCATTGAAATGGCAGCTGGTGTGCTTGATTTCACTATGAAATTTATATAGGCTTCAACTGTCTTGGAAGGGATACCATGGCACTGTAGAGGCACTCTTGAGAAGTAGTCGGCAGGATTTTGACATATCTTTGGATGGTGCACAATTGTGTAGTTGTATACTTTTTTTTCACGGAGTTTTATATAGCGCGAATTTGACCCGAATCGGGTATCAGATTGCTTTACACGAGCACCAGTTGCGTTACATGGGGACACATTCATTTTTGTTAGGCACAGGGAGATTAAGTGATTTACCCAGAATCACAGGATGTTGTGCGTCCCTGCCGAGACTCGAACCTGGTTCCCCAGCTCCGAGGTCGACCGCCCTAGCCGTTAGGCCAACTCCTCTCCCCAGTACTTGTAATCATAGATCCCAACATTTAATGCAAGTAGGCACTTTAGTCTTTGGATTGTCAAAGATGGTCAACAACGCTTGATGATCCATCACAAGCATGAAAGGCTTTCCATACATGAATACATGGAAATGTTCACAAGCCCATACCACTGCTAAGTTTTCTTTCTCAGGTTGTGAAAAAGCATGTTCCCCTTTGGGACAGATTTCTGCTTGCATACACCACAAAATGCCTTCGAGCATTTGGGTGTCCGCTGTGCTGTGCAAGGATTGCACCTAACGTGACTGGGCCAGCATCAACAACAACCTCTGTATGAAGCTTTGCATTAAAGCATGCCATTTCAGTAGCATTCTCAATAGCTTGTTTGATCTTCTTGAAGCTTTACTCACATTTATGGGACCACTGAAATGAAACAGTCTTTTTCGTCAAGTCTGTCAATGGAGCACTCATGGTGGCAAAGTCTCGTATATATCTAGAGCAGAAGCTGGCCATGCCAAGGAATGAATGTAACATGGAAACATCTTGTGGTGATTGGCAGTTGACAGCGCTTGCATTTTAGCTGGTGCGGGTGTCATACCCCCATCAGAAATGGTATGGCCAAAGATATTTAGCTCACATTTGTCATCATTCAAAGCCAAACCTGCATCAGCAAGTAAACAACACACTTGTATGAGAGCTTTATCATGCTCCTTCTGTGTAGCTCCGAAAATTAATATGCCATCACTATAATTAAACGCATTCATGACAGGCTGTATGACATCTTCAAACAACTCTGCAGCTGATGACACACCAGAACTTAGTCTTTTGTATCGGAACAGACCAATATGTGTAGAAAAGTTTGCAATGTACCTGCAACTCTCCTAGAGTTCCACCTTGTGATATCCTTTATGCAAATCAAGGCGAGAGAAGACCATTGCATCATTCAATTGGGTTATCATGTCAGTGATGTGCGGACCTGGATGTCGTTCTCGTTCAATTGCCTTGTTTGCTTGCTGCATGTCAACACAGATGAGTACAGCTCCTCCACTGTCCTTTTTCGGCACTACCACCATGGGAGAAACCCAGGGCGTTGAACCAGTTGAACGCTCAATGATATCATGTTTGAGCAATGATTCATGTTCTTTTTTAACAGCTTCCTGTAAATGAAATGCTTTTCGTCTGTGTCTTTGAGCAATAAGATAGACGCCCTCATTAATGTGTAATCGTACTTTCATAATCTTGAGTTTTCCTAACCCATGAAACACTGAAGGGACCTGACTTACTATTTCATGGTGAGCATTCATGGTATAGTTCACTGTTACCAGTCACATAGCAGAAGCTGTGCTGAAACTGAGCAAGCAGGCACTTGATGCTGTACCTTGAAGTACATGAATGGGTGCTTGCACTTTCGTTTTCTTGTGTTTCATTGTTGCTTCAAATGGACCGTGACTTTTTAATGGTGTCGATGCAGCCCATGTATACAATGGCTTAATTCTTGGCAATGACGATAGTTCATTGTATTTCTACTCAGGCATTATGTTTATCGATGCACCACTGTGAATAATAAAAGGTATTGAGCAAGCATTTATCTTTAGTGCAATCTTTGGACAATGTTAAAATGATTTGAGTCCTTTTTCATGTTGACTTTTCTTTGACCTGTATTTTTCTTCACAGTCCAACATGCGCACATTTTTTGGAGGTAAACATCGACATTGCACAACCATCGGCTTCACGTTCACGTGATCTAGATATTGAAGAACTATTTGACGATGATTTAGATGATGATCGACTCCTTCACCTTGCAAACCGTCACAAAATGTTTCTCCTTCCCACAGCCTTTGCAGACCTATCCAGTTGCGGGACATTTACTGTCATGTGGAAATAAACTCCATACCTGAAAAACAACCTCTTCTGCAATGGAGACATCACTCTGTGTCCCTCCTGTTTGTTCTTTCGCTTACTTTTTACATTCATGATGGACTCACTCTGGGCACCTTCGGCCTCCATGTCAACAGCTTGTCTATAGGCACGCGCTTCAGCTCTGGTAGCCTTGAGAACTTGCTCCAGACTAGGAGTTTCTCTCAACATTCGTTGTTTGAATGAATCTGAAAGGAAACCATCAATAACTCTAAGGCATACAGCTTCCTCATCATTAAATTAATTGAACTCATAGTGTTTGATGAGCGTATCTAGTCTCTCAACAAACAAATTTGTTGATCGTTTCACCATCTTTCTGTCATTCTTGACTGAAAATGTACCTTTCATAATCTACATTCTGCATTGGATTGAACTTGAGATTCAAAGAGTCTTTGGCTTGATGGTATTTAAGTTCACCATCTTGCGGCATTTTTTTTATGACTTCTTTTCCACCTTCACCAGCTGGATTCTTAAGGTATTTGATACTCTTCTTGTTATCTCTTTCTTCTAGCACATCAATTAAATCTTCAAATGTCTCAATACAAGCAGTCCATCTGTCGCCAAAATTCAGCTTTTTGGTGGTATCGAATTGTGGTGGTGGTTTCAAGAAGGCGACGGAACTGTAACCATTGATGAAACTTACTGATGTGGAGAGTAATGTCCTTCCTGTCACTGCTTAGTGATCTTGTTTATGTAAACCATCTCTGAGGCCTTGCGACATGCTGGCATCGGGGTCATCTTTGCAAATTACAGGAAACATGGCAACTTTCTAGATCTCCATTTGAAAAGCAAACTTTCATGATTCCGATTGCCGCTCTCGGCTTTCTGATCTCCGGAAACCTCTGGGGCTGTTCTGTGCCCCACTCTGCACCTTTGGTGGTATGCCACTTCATTTATGGACAGCTCTGCAAACACAACCCTGGGTGCTTCCTCTGGGGCCACTCCACCTGACTCTGCGTTATGATGATTTGCTTTACTCAGTTCTGGTAAGCAGATGACCGTTTCTTGCATTTGAACTGCTTTGCTTGTAAGCGTCTCTTTGTACTGCCTGACACCTAGGTGATCTCTGCCTCGCAGCGCTTCTGAATACAGCATTATCTCGCAATTGGCTGTCACTATTTGGTGCTCTTTCAAAAGCTGGTTGCATCCGCTTTTAGTGTTATCACTCCGTATGATATATGGCTTTAAGTTGTATAGTAGCAGCGTACCTCTTTTTGCAGCCTTCCCAGTAACTTCTCGTTCAATGATGTGTACACTTCTAAGTGCTCTCGAATGTTTCACACTGGCTGGAGTTACGCTTTAACTTCACTTCACATACTCCAAACTTTGGCTCAGCACTTTGACTGAGGCACACGTGGCACGCAAGAGTAGTCCGCTGGACCACGGTAAACTCTCTGGGAGAGCACTGTCGATCTTCAGGTTACTTATACCCTATCCTGTCACCAGTTGTAGAGTCCTCCCCAGCCTAAGTATCAGCTAATGACTACGCCCACACACGGAGCTTAGTATAACACGTCTTTATTCTTTTGCATGTAACTGCAAATTCAACATTCTAAACCTGCATTTACTTCACTACGCTCTAGCACTTACTTCACAGTTCTACGGAGTCCATCAGGAGCCAAAAGGGTTCCGTCATTGCTAACTCACACAACACTACAATTCTTAAAACCTTTCATTATAAACGTGTTAGATTTAACCAGTATATTTACCAAGTCTATGTTTTGATGAATATGTAAGAATCAACTATGCTGATGGCATTGAACCTTATTTAAAAATCTCTTTCCCAAATGATGTCGAATTGCATATAGAAAAGGATGTCAAGCCATCACCTAAAGCTGAACTCGCTTCCCACAGAGTTCCTCCTGCTGCCCCACCTAAATTCCTTATCCAGATTCATGAATTGACCCAATTTACTCACATTATGTAATCCCAATCCTGCTACAATAGAGTTCACTAAATCTCTTGAATCCTGCTCAACATTTAAACATACATTAACCCAATCCCTGAGGGTGCACATTTCCAACTTAGACTTCCACAAAATTAAACCTTTCATCCCTCATGCAGTGTTTAATATTGTTATTTAATCTATTCTCTTGTTGAGAATGGACTATGAATACTCCATGTCACAGGAAACCCCAAATTATAGTTGGCTCCCCTCAAAGCATCCCTCTAAGCAGCTGCCAGATTGACCATGGGAACAAGAAAGTTTGAACACATCTCCCAGATTCTGCTGCTTAATTTCATTGCTTCTCCCCCTATATGCGAGAAAAATCCTTAACCTAGATTGCATCACTCATAAAGCCTAGATTTTAGGAACCCCAAAATCTCTTGCCCCGAACGTGGCCATCACAAGAGAACATGATATACTTCGAAGTATGGACAATCCTCTACTTGGAACACCAGGATTTAAGAAAAAACTCACACAATCCTGTCACTTTAAAAAAAATTTCAGTGCCACGTCCAACCATGAAAATACCTCACTCCCAAATATGTAATTACAGAAACTGGTTCAGTTTCTGTCAGTGTTTGAACTTGATGGGAATGCTTCGCCCTGGCATTTTTACTCACTGTAGTAAATTTCTGATGCTATGGGCCATATGTAGGTGGGCTAATACCGGTCGGTAACGGCCGAAAATCAGTAAATTTCCCGTTACCGACCAGTATTTAGCCCTTTGCGATGTAGGAGGCCGGATTTAAGGAGTCGGTAATTTACCGATTCGTTATTTTAAGTAATCGGTAAATTACTGATTCCTTAAATCCTATGTAGGGAGCACTCAAGTGAGTGCATTTTTGGTTTAAGGATTCGTTATTTATCATCAACTACAAGTTGGTGGTAAATACCGAATACCTTTTAAAAAGCAATTTTGTGCTTTTTTAAAAGTGCCATGTGGCAGACATACATGCACGATTCAGGGGTGCAACAGGGTGTCAATTTGACACCCTGCCACCCTTGAATATGCTCCCCCTATTACCGATTCGGTATTTACCGAATCGGTATTAGTGAATGGCTTCCAGGCCCATAGGAATGAATGGGAAGGTATTCCTTATTACCAATTCGGTAAATACCGAATCGGTAATAACGAATATTACCGAATCGGTAAAATTTACCGAATGTTTACCTACATTCTATTTACCGATTCTTAAATACCGAATCGGTAAAATTTGGTATTTAGGAATCGGTAAATAGAAATTACCTACATATGGCCCTATGTTATTATTGATATTTTTTATTCTATTTGATTATTATATATTTTGTCATACGTATCATCACTTTTTCCACTGTATGTATGAGGCTTGTTCTCTGTACTTTGCTATGAGGAAGGAAGGAAGGAAGGAAGGAAGGAAGGAAGGAAGGAAGGAAGGAAGGAAGGAAGGAAGGAATATTGAGCTATTAGTTGAGAGTGATGAGAGTCCCACTCAAATAGAAAACACAATCCTTGTCAGGGTGAACCCCAAAAGTCACTAAATAAACCTCTGGTTAACCATCTGGTAGCTTAACACAAAGCAGTTAGGCTTATCTTAGAGGCAATATGTAAAGTATTCATGCAGCACTCAAGCAGTAATGAAGTGAAAACACAACACAAGAAAAATCCAAAACCAATTTAGAAAAATAGAGTACATTTGTATTCATAAAATGACGCCAAAACTAAACAAAATCCAATAAGTGGAACAGGAGTTATGGATTTTTTAAGTTTGAGGTAAAAGTAGCTCCAAGAAGCACAAAGCACCAATCTCAGATATCTGGTCCTGCTGAACTGGGTCAAAGTCAAAAGTTCAAGCGGACTGCAATGTTGCATTAGTCAGATACAGGCACCTGGTTTGTTCTGCTGGACAGTTTACCTTCAAACTCAGCAGAGGTCCACGCAAGGAGCCTCAGTTGGAGCTTCACATTGGCGGGGGACCACAAGGAGTTCATTGTTGGTGCAAAGAGCTTGTAGGCAGTCAGAGCTTTGCGTTGGTAAGAAATGTGCAGCGGTCAATGCTGACATGATAAGCACTGTGCGGGTAAAGTCAAGAGTCTGTAGCCGGGAAGGTCATGTCAGCAGTCGGATGCAGGTCCTGTGTTGGCCTGGGTAAAGTCTGATTGCGTTAGCAAAGAGACCTGCGATGTTTATTGTTCTACGCAAAGAATACAGATCCTCTAGGTTTTCTCCTGGAAGTTCTTGCAGTCTTTAAGTTGACTCCAGCCAAGGGTCCTGGATCTGAAGTGCCACTTCTTGGGAGTCAAATGCAAAAAGAACAATTGATGGACAGAATGCTGATCAATGTCAAACATTCACCCCAGGATAGAGATCTGGGCCTAAATCCATCGTTTTTTTGCTCCCTATGCCATTCCAGTTTAACTGGGGTGGCATGGTGAGTAAAAGAACGATGGATTTAACCCAGATCTCTTGACTGGGGGTGAATGTTTAATTTGCTCTGCATTCCGTCCATTATCTGTGTGTCTTTTGACTTCTTGGGAGTCAGCACTCACTCGAGCAGAAGCCAGCTGCAGGGTTCATGCAGGTCCAGTTGGTACTGGTCAGCTAGGCAGTTACAGGAAAGGCTTCTAGGAGCTTGTTCTGTCCATGTAGCTCAAAGAGGAGGTCAGCCAACTGACTCTTCTGGGATCCTGGGTTCAAGGCAAGCAGGTCCAGTCTTCCTTCAGGCTTCGGACAGCACAGCAGTCTTTCTTCTGAGTCTCCAAAGGTCGAGGAGTGCCCTGAGGGAGCCACATTTGGACCCAGTGCCAACCTGTGTGTGGGGGACACCCCCTTTGTCTAACCCTAAACTGATTCTAGTTAGTTCCTCCCTTTCTCCGGGTTTGGATCCAATCTGTCTAGGGTAACAAAGGGCAGGCAGGCCTAGGTGTGAGCTGCATTTGCCATTGATAGGGCAGGCAGTTTCAGAAGTCAAGAAGAGGCTTGCCACAGCCCTCTGGTTGCCCTTTGAAGCTCGGGAAGTACAACTCCCAGAGGCCGCCCAGCTTAGGAGAAGAACACCGAAGGCCCTTTAGTACTCTGTATGGAAGGAATGCAAATCACACCACAGGAGAGCCATTGACAGTCATGTGAAACTGGACACTGGCAGAAAGGCACCTGCACATTCGGTTTAGGCAGGAAAATGCCAACTTTCCAAAAGTATTTTAAGAAAACAATGGTTCTTACTGGGCCAATTTGGTCCAAAATAAAACAAGAACAGTTTTGTTAAGATAGTGTTAATCAATATGCCTGTACCAAGGAGGCATATAAAGGCAATTGATGCCAGATGGAGCAACAGTAGATAGTTATTTAATTGTAGACAGGGACACAAAAGGCCTTTTTTTCAACGTACAGTATTTAACAAAGATAGAGACTCCTTGGGAACTTGGTGCCTGGAGATACATCAATTACTCTAATCTGGCTGCTTGCCAATGGCGCTGTTGGAAAAAGGACCCGTGTGAGAGGATGCACAGTGGGAGTTAAAGGTGCCAAATACTGGAAAAGAAATCCAGACTACTTACTCAGAAACTAATGGAGGTACAGAAGGCCGTAACCTCCATTGGTTTCTGAGTAAGTAATTGATGTATCTCCAGGCACCAAGTTCCCGCTGCGTGCCTTTTCAGTAACTTAACCAGGCACCGGCTTCCATTAGGTTGCCTAGTAAGTTACCACTCTTTCACCGTGTGGATGCTGACTGGCATACACTCAGCTCTGCCTGTCTCTACAATTCATCCTTTTGATCCTCTTAACTCCTTCTTCCTTCTGCTCACAACTAATTGTAATTGAATTTGTAATGCTTGATCTTGACCTGGTTTTGTTACACATTTCTGTGTGACTCACTGTGAACACTAGGTTGATGTTTCAATTAAGTCACTGTCACTTCATCTCCTCTCTCTACTTAAATTCTGATCATGTGTGACCTTAATTGTAATTGATGATTTAATCAATTCAACAGTATTTAAATGATCCCTGGGAGCACTAGATCAACATTAATGTACTGTAACTAGTGACTCAGGGACTACATTTAATACTATTAATTTTACCATTTTCTTATAGATTCTTCTATTTTTGTCCTGATGATGATCTCAAATCAGTGAGATCGAAACTCCGTCGATCCCTATACAACAAGAAACTCCTTTATTGTTTAAATTACACCCAGGAGTCTCTATCTTCGTTGTCAATGCGATGTATATATTTTAAAAGTCACCCTCACTCATCACATCATGCTTGCTGTCACTTTTTTGTGAGCACTTGAACTATAATCTCAGAAAATACGCTGCAATATTGTTTAAAAAATTAAATACTGTACGTTGAAAAAAGCCCTTCTGTGTCCCCGTCTACAATTAAATAACTATCTACTGTTGCTCCATCCAGCATTAATTGCCTTTATATGCCTCCTTGGTGCAGGCATATTGATTAACACTATCTTAAACAAAACTGTTCTTGTTTTATTTTGGGCCAAATTGGTCCAGTTAGAACCATTGTTTTCTTAAAATACTAATAGTCACCCAGGTTCAAATATTGGGGTTCCCTTGTTTTCTTATTACATAACTTTCTTAAAGTGGCATTTTTAGAATAGTGAGTTAAAATACGACTTTACTATTAAAGAGGATTTTAAGTTCCAATTCCAATGAGTAGAATAAATATTTCTCTATCTGCTTCCACACTTTATACCTTTTTAAGTGTAATAAGGTAACTCAGTGTTAGCCTATTGGGATTTACCCTTGCTACAACAAAAACATTTTTGGGAGTTTTTCACTGCCAGGACAGTAAAACTTAAGTACTCATGCCAGGACATGTAAAATTTAAGTCCACATGTCCTACTTTTTTTTAAATACCTTGCCCTATGAGCTGCTAGGGCCTAACTCACGGGTGGCTTAAAAATATTAAAAAGGAAGGTTCTTATAAATATTAAAAAGAAAGGTTTAGACCTTGCAAAAGATTTATTTAGGTTGAAATGGCAGCCTGGCAAAAGGTTTATTTAGGTCGAAATGGCAGTTTAAAATTGCATGACGGGGGAGGTGTGGCTGGACGCCGCACAAGATAGCCGCCGTCTACTGAAGCTTCCAAGCGGCCCTGGCGTACGTTTGTGGTTGCTGCTTTTTTTGGTGCTGCTCCTATTCTTTTCTGCCAGAATCCAGTGTCGGAATGCGGGCACTACAATATGGGACATTTTTCTAATTGTTTCCTCCCACATTCTTTGCCGCATCAGCGCTGAAGTGGAATGCGCGCCACAACAAGCCGCCTTTGGATTCCTGAGGTAAATCCTTCATGCTGTATGCACGAACCGGTGGTATGACACAACAAATTACACATTCATATTGACTCTCCTCCTTACTATTTAAGGGCACTGATTCACACAGCACTCCTACCACTTTATGACACTAACCTAATTCTCCTCGGCACCTTTGAAGTAAGACTTTCACTTTGTTTTACATGATAACACCCAGCATTAGTAACTGCCTCTCATTAATGGTATATTAAAAGTTTGGAAGTTTCCTGTCCCTCTTCACTTATACCAGATTAGTTTGTCACAATGCCAGCGCTGACAGTAAGATGTTTTTCCACATTGTTTTTTATTGCATTCATTCAGCATTTTTTGTTTAAATGTTAGTTTTAACAAAATGCATGGCTGGGTCTGAATTGGGGTGGGGAAGTGAACTAAAGAACGATGATGGATTCAACCTAGATCTAATAGTGACTGGGGGTGATTGTCTGAAAAGTTTCAACGCTCTGTCCATCATCTCCATGTGTTTTTGCTTTGTTTGCCCTAAGTTGGCAGGGTATGCCCAGACATGGGTCCCTTGCTCACTTTGCCACTGGATTCAAGCTAGCCTGGCTGATGAGGGGTGTTACCCCGAAACCGGTCCCAGGATGCTTGTTTCCGGTCCAGGGAAGACCTGGCTTGGCAGTTCGGGCTGGACTGTTCCCATGAGGCCCAGGGTCAACACTGATTTGCATATAGTTGGGTCTGAACTGGGGTGGCAAAGTGAGCTAAAGAACAATGATGGATTCAACCCAGATCTGTGACTGGGGATGAGTGTCTGAAAAGTTTCAGCGCTCTGTCCATCATCTCCTTGTGTTTGCTTTGTTTGCCCTAAGTTGTCAGGGTATGCCCAGACATGGGTCCCTTGCTCACTTTGCCACTGAATTCAAGCTAGCCTGGCTGATGAGGGGTGTTACCCCGAAACCGGTCCCAGGATGCTTGTTTCCAGTCCAGGGAAGACCATGCTTGGCAGTTCGGGCTGGACTGTGCCCATGAGGAACAGGGTCAATACTGATGGCTGGGTCTGAACTGAGGTGGTGAAGTGAGCTAAAGAACAATGATGGATTCAATCCAGATCTAATAGTCACTGGGGGTGAATGTCTGAAAAGTTTCAGCGCTCCGTCCATCATTTCCTTGTGTTTGCATAACAAAATGCATGCCCAGGCATGCTGTCTTTATGGATTCTTGTGGTTAGTAAGTGCAGCTGGGACAAGTTATGTATAATTAGCTATCTTCTTCATTGGCAATTGATGTAATAGACATGTAAGTCACCTACTACCTTTTAGATTCAATCTTCCTTTTGTAAGTTAGTGCAAAACGTCCTTTGCCTCTGGACCCTCTGAATTAATTTGCCGACTTTGTCATTTTATTCAACAAATCACCTGGATTCTCAACTTGATGACCATACATGGGCAGATCCAAAATGTTAAAAAGTCATATAAAAATGTTATCCTCCTCTACTCAACTTGTTAGCAGAACACAACTCCCTCAAAGAGACTTGGTTCTTAATTATTCCTTTGCTCTTATGGAGGGTGGTATGTCCTTGCCTGACCTCTGCTTTGACTCCAGGTGCCATTTCTAAGAAATCTTCTGGGCCTGTTAAACAGCCAAAAAAAGATTTGGATTCTCCTTCAAAATCACCTCCACCACTTACTCTAGAAGACTTGATGGATCAGAGCTTTGAAGCCCTTTGTAGTGGAAATTAATGCTACTCTTTAGTGCATTGAGCAAAAGCGGTCTTCTCATGAGCTATGTAATCACTGCAATTGAACAATGAGTGAGCAATGTTGAAGACTCTGTCTCAGATGTTACTCATATGGCGAAAGAAATAGAACCACTTAAAAAATTAACCAAAGATTTAGAAAATAGGAACAGAAGAAACAATCTTCAACTGTATGACATCCCAGAAGGCTCAGAATGGGCCCCAATATGATAGCATTTCTGCAAAAAGCAATCCCTTCAATTGTTCATCTGACACACCACAATCCCATCAGCATTCAAAGAGCACATTGTTTGGGTCCTAAGCCTCAGTCATCCTCTCTTGCACAACCAAGAGGTATTATTATCCTCTTCCTGCAGTTTACTGATCTGATGTAAGTTCTGTCAGCTGCCAAACAACGTGGGACCTTACAATGGTCTGGTAACAGAGTATTTTTCTCGCACGATGTATCAGACACTAATCCTGTGAGAAGAAAAAGCTTTCTCGAAGTTCATCATCATCTTAGATCCATGAACATTAGATACGGTTTGGGGTATTCCTTTCAAGATCACGTACAAAGACAAATCCTATATGTTTGAAGATCCTGCAATCTACAAGACTTTATTCGGAAGCATAAATATGAGGATATGGAGCTAGAATCTACTGATAATACTTGACTATGATTCTTCACTAAATACTTGAATGACTCTATGCCTACGAACATTGTTTTCTTTTCAGGTTTCAACTCAAACTGATTTTTCATCAAATATTTTATGTCCTATTCCTTCTCATTTCTGCTCCAGCAATGATTTGTTCCATGGACCCCGCTATCTGTTTCCGTTTCCTAGCGCTATAGTTGACAGTGTACCATTATCAAAGATCTCCCCCCATTTTAATTGGTAAGACTACAGTCATATTTCATAGCTTTTGCATGTACTCTCTTCTTGATTATTACGTTTGTATGTTTTTTCCACTGTCTACAATTCAGTTTCAATATTTGTGCCAATCTTCTTAACTACTCTCTCTTTGAATTGTTCGTCAGAGCAGAGACCAGTACATCCTGTTCAAAGTGTTCCACAGCCCCTTACATCCTCCAGGGTGTTCCTTCCATCGTCATGTTTACAACAGCACTTAATGAATCTTTTTCCTGTGTTGCCTTTCTTTTTCTTTAATCATTATGAGACATTTTTCTACCCCAGCTTCTCTTTTCCTTTCCATTCTCTGCCTTTCAGAGATGTATTGCATAACAGTTGGATAATGATATCCTCCACAATGAATCTTAGAATAACAACATGGAATACCAAGGGCTTAAAGAACCTTATTAAACGTCAGTGTGTTTTGTAACATCTAACAAGAATAAAATGCTAGCTTGCAGTACTTCAAGAAACAGAGCTTACTGATGCGGGAATTGTAAAGTTGAAAACACAATGGGTTGGTGAAATGTATTTCTCCTCATCAGTAGGAGTATTTATACTTTGCCATAAACATTTACATATATCATTCCTTTCTCAGGGACATGATCTGGTTGGTCGATGGATTTTGGTAAAGTTCATAATAGATGACACTATCTTTACTATACTTTATATGTATGGTCCTACCCATCCAGACCATGATTTTTGGTTGATAACATTCCGCAAGATTTCTGAACACTTCTCTGAGAACTTTATATCAGGGGGCGATTGTAATCAGATTCTTGATTCTTTTCTTGATCAGCATTCCAAACCCAGGTACCCCCCACAAAGCTCACAAAGCATTCAAACACACCATATCCCAACACTCTTAGTCTGTCTCCTGGAGATTGTTCAATCCCAATCTGTAATGTTATGTTATATTGATTTGTATAGTGCATTAATCACCCAAGTGTGTATCCATGTGCTTGGGCAGGTGTGTAGGTGTGTGGTCCCTAAGGTGCTCATAGAAAGAGCCAGGCCTTCAGCTTCTTGCAGAACTCAAGAAGTGAGGAGGAGGCTCTGATGTGTTGAGGGGGGGTCATTCGATGTCTTGGGTGTGATGTAGGAAAATGAGCAACCACCAGTTTTGCTTTTGTGGATGCGGGGAATGTCTGCAAGTGAGAGTGAGGCAGAGCATAGGTGTCTAGTGGGTTGGTGAAAGTCTCTGCGGCTGTTCAGGTATCCTGGTCCTATGTTGTGTAGGACTTTGTATGTATGTGTGAGAAGTTTGACATGGCTGTGCTTGTGAATGGGTAGCCAGTGAAGCGTCTTATGTTGTGATGTGGGTGCGGCATGGGAGGTCGAGTATGAGTCTTGCAGTGGTGTTCTGGATGGTCTGAAGTCTGTGTAGGAGTTGTTTGGAGATTCAGACATAGAGAGTGTTGCCGCAGTCCAGCCTGCTGGTGCTGAGGGCTTGTGTGATGGTCCGTCTGGTGTTCTGAGGCAACCATTTTGAAGATCTTTACTAACATGAGTAGGATGTGGAAGCAGGAGGTGCACGCTGCATTGATTTGAGCCGTCATGTTGAGCTTGTCATCTAGGAGGATCCCTAGATTTCTTGCATGATGTGTGGGTTTTGGTCCTAGGTCCGATGGCCTTCAGGTGGCGTCCCATGGACAGGTCTTGTTGCCGAAGACCAGTACTTCAGTCTTCTCGGAGTTGAGCTGTAGGCATTTCAGTCACATTCAGTCTGTTACCATGGTCATGCAGTTGGTGAAGTTGGTTCTGGTGAAGATTGTCTTGTCCGTCAGGGAGCGGATTTGTTGGGTATCATAGGCATAGGAGATGACGGACAGTTCTTGTGATTGGATGATGTTGGCACGCAATGTCATGTATATGTTGAAAAGGGTGTCGCAGAGGGACGATCCCTGTGGGACTCTGCATATCAATTTCTTGGTCTCTGATGTGAAGGGTGGCAGTCTGACCCTTTGGGTTCTTCCCTTGAGGGAGGAACAGATCCATTTGAGAGCGGATCCATGTATTCCAATCTGGTGGAGTCTTCTAAAGAGGGTGTTATGGAAGACAGTGTCGAAGGCCAGGAAGAGGTTGAGCAGGATAAGGGCCACTGTTTCTCCTCAGTCCAGGATGATTTGAGTGCCTTTGGTGGCTGCGATGAGTACTGTTTCAGTGCTGTGGTTCTTTCTGAATCCTGACTGAGTGTTGTCTAGAAGATGGTGAAGTTCGAGGTGGGTTGTGAGATGCTTGTAGATGGCCTTCTCAATTACTTTGGCTGAATAGGGGAGCAGGAAGATGGGTCGGAAGTTGCTCAGTTGATTCTGATCAGTTGTGGGCTTCTTGAGGAGGGTGTTGATTTCTGCAAGATTTGATTCATCTGGGAAAGTGGAAGATATGATGGAGGTGTTTATGATGTGGGCGAGGGTTGTGCTGATTAGTGATGTTCCTAGGTTGAAGATGTAGTGGGGGCATGGTTCCATAGGGGTCCCTGAGTGGATGGTCCGCATGATTGCTGTTGTGTTATTTCTGGTGAGGGTTGTCCATTCAGTTAGGTGTCCATTTTGGTTGGTGGTGGGTAGGTTAGCAACGAGTTCTCTAGGATTGGGTTGGTCTGCAAAGTGGCTGTAGATGTTTATGATTTTGCTGTGAAAGAAGTTGGATAGGTTGTCGCAGAGTTATTGGAAGGCAGCAATGCTGTTGACAGTGGCTGGGGCGAGGTGAAATCCTTAACAATCTATAAGATCTCCTTGAAGCTGTTGGAGCTTCCTTCGATGCAGTCCACTGGTGCTTTTTTCTTAGTGTTTCTTATTTGCTAGTGATAGCATCTGAGTGCAGCCTTGTAGGTAGTTCTGTCAGGGGTGTCGTGGCTGCCTCTCCATTTCCTTTCTAGCTGTTTACAGTGTTGTTTGGTGTCTCAGAAGCCTCCTGTAAACCAGCTGACCTTCTTGTTTGATCTACTATGCATGTTGAATTTCATGGGTGTGAGGGAGTGCACACAGTTCGTGATCCAGTTGTTGAAGTTGTTGATGTCCGTGTCGAGGTTGTGCCTGGGGCTTGGTTGATCCATGTTGAAGGCAGTGAGCCAGTCTACTTGTGTGATTTTACCCCAGCTGCGGCTTGAAATGTTGAACCAGGTAGGGGTATTGACTTTAGGTGTGTTAATTCAGAAGTGGATGATAGAGTGGTCGGTCCATGTGAGCGGTGTGATGGAGTTGTGTTTGATGCTGTTGCTTGTGGTGAAGATAGAGTGCAGTGTGTGTTCTGCAGTGAGTATTGGTTCTGGGATGAGCTGAGTGAGCCCAATGTTGTTCAAGCTTTCAAGGAGTGCTGTAGAGCAGGGGTTGTTTCTGTGTTCCAGGTGAAAGTTTTTTTTTTTTTAAATATTTTATTAATCCATGATAGTCACATAGCATTACATATTTATAAACCCAGGTTTAAAAAAGAAATAAAACAGTCTTAAAATCGAGCAGTGAACGTGAACATTGATTTAGCTAAAATCTCCAACATAATTCATAATACAATATTACAATATATACATATATACACCATAGGGAAACACATTTTTTATTTTTAATTTTTCCTTTCCCCCTTTAAAGTGCAAGTGCTAAGTATCTTAAGGAGACATTCCAATATAAAGCCTCATTCTTCCATATATGTCACAACCGGGCCCCAAATTTCCATGCCCAGCTTCCTCTTTTGGGGGCCTTTTAAAGCATATAAATTATACTCTAAGTTAAAAATCGTCAAAAACCTGGCCCTCCATAGCTCAAAAGTTGGAGCATCCTTCTGTAGCCACATAGAGGCAATACACAGCCTTGCAATAGCAGAAACTAAGAAGATCAAATATCTAAATTTATAAGCTGCTTGATCATTTCTATCACTTTCCGCTACGCCCAACAATATATGACTAACTGACAATGAGACTGGACCCCTAATGATTTCCACTAAAAATTTCTCTATACTCTCAAAAAAATCACCTAAGTGCCTACATGAGAAAAAATGTGTACAATATCTGCATCTTCCATACCACAGCGAAAACACCGACCGTCATTTGTCCCACCCCATTTTAATAACCTGGCTGGAGTATAGTAGAGGTTAAAAATAGTTTTATAGTGTTGTGAGCGAAGATTGGCAGATTTAATTAACTTTCCGGCCAGCTCAATAGAGTATTCTACCCGCGTACCTTGACACCCAAGCCTGTTGTCCCACTTAATATTATGTGCGTCCAAATCCCCGCTTTTGTGTCTAATAATAAATTATATAAAACACCAATACGCGCATTCTTTTTCACTGCCTCTACTATCGGATTCTGTTCAAATTTCCATCTACTTTTACATAAATAATCCCGAATTTGTAGATATTTAAAAAATTCAGATCTAGGGAGGCAGTATTCTGTGGCCAGCATCTCAAAGGACATCAAAACCCCTCCGTATATAAATCCCCCACATATTGTATGCCCTTGATCCGCCATCTATCAATGATCCTGTCCCAAAATATAGATGGCAATAATGTTGTAACTACAAGCGGGGTATAGTGAGATACCTTCTCAAATTTATAGAGTTTTCGCACAGCCTTCCAGACCTTATAGGCCGCATTTAGAACCTTAAACCTGGTTTTTTTATAATAGCTTGGTTCTAGGCTAACAAATAATCGATTTCTTGCGTCGCTGCCTAATAACAGTTGATATATAGAGGGTGTCTCAGCCTTATTAGGAGGATCTGCCCCAGTTAATAATATATTCATATGTTGTAATATACACACATAATAATACAAGGTAAAATCTGGCACTGCCCATCCACCTTGATCCCGAGGGAGAACCATAAAACGCATAGCTCTGCGGGACTTCCCCAGCGCCCATAAAAACCTAGCACAGATCGACTGAAGTGCAGCCAGTTGAATACGAGAAATTTCTAATGGAACCGATCTAAAAAAATATAAAACCTTGGGTAATATTAGCATTTTAAGAACATTACATCGCCCCAAAAGTGAGAGATGTAAACATTCACAGCGGTCCAGTTGTTTCTGTACAGAGTTTAAAATATTGGCCCAATTAACGTCTACAAGAGACTTTAAACATGTCTTTATTGTGACACCCAAATATATCACCTCCTCCATGATTCTATGATCTTCATAACCTACTTGATTCAGACATAAGATTTGTGTCTTTGATTGATTGAGTTTGTATCCTGAAACTGCTCCAAACTCAAGAGCCAATTGTTCTATAATTAGCATGGCCGTCATAGGGTTCGGAGTGACAACTGCAACATCATCTGCATACGCAAAGACCCGATAATGCTCTTGTCTCACAATTACCGCTTCTATCCCGATATTCCGTTCTAACATCTTCAAAAGAGGATCAATATAGAGTGAGAACAGTAAAGGGGAACACGGGCATCCTTGCCTTGTACCACGCATAATATATACAGGGTTTGATTCTAAGCCCATTATACAGATTTTAGCGGTCGGAGACCGATAAAGAGCTTGAATAGCCGTAATAAACCCTTGCTTAAAACCCGCATCTCGTAATACCGCCCATAAAAACTTCCATGCGACCCGGTCGAACGCTTTTCGGCGTCTAATAAGATCATACTAAATTTACTCCCTGAGTTATTAGCTATATCCAAAAGAGTTATAACCCTGTTGATATGATTAGTTGTACCTCTTTTAGGGATAAACCCATGCTGTCGCATCGATACTAACGGAGTTAAAACATCCGCCAACCGGGTCGCAAGAATCTTGGCATAAATTTTGCCATCACAGTTTAATAATGAAATAGGGCGGTAGGATCCTGGTTGTTCCGCCGGCTTATCTTTCTTTTTAAAGATTATTATGTTCCCCTCATCCCAAGACAACGGCACCCCGCCTAATTGTGCCTGTTGGAAGGTAGCGAGCATATCGACCTTAAGTTCACTAAAAAAGGTTTTATAAATTTCCAGCGGCAACTTGTCGGGTCCTGCTGCCTTACCAGTAGCCATATTATTAATTGCCCCTTCCAACTCCTCCATAGTTATGGGTGCTTCCAACATTTCTGCGTCTTGCGGAATGACTTTTTCGCCCTTAAGACTCTGTAACAGCGCTACCCCTGCATGTATATCTAAGTTATCACTAGAATAAAGTGCCTTATAAAAATCATGAAATACTTTTAATATCCCAGTATCAGTTTCTACGGTATTACCTATAGAATCTGTTATTGCTCCAATTCTTTGGGCCGATTCTCGTGATCGAAGCCTTTGCGCTAAACAGCGACCAACTGCCTCCCCATACTCATAGCTTTGTTTTTTACCCATATAATACTTCTTAGCAATTTCTTTACTCCAATGGGAATTTATTTTAGCCTTATGCAGGGCAACCTCCGTCTGAAGTGCAGTAATCTCTCCCCCTGCTAGGATCCCCTGCATGAGGTTTTCTTCGGCCATTGCAAGATTATTATATAGTTCCTGTAGTGCCAATTGTAGCAGTTTTTGCCTATGTAACCCAAAGCTAAGGGTCTCCCCTCTAAAGCCAGCTTTTAGAGCATCCCGTACCATAGCAGTCCCTGTCGAGCTACGGTTTAGGGCCAAAATTGTCCAATCCAGACCTTCATATATGTCACATATCCTTCATCTAACAGTAATTTTCTATCAAATGAAAATGAACGCAGTTTATTTCCACCCATACACATATATAATTTCAATACAAGAGGTCCATGATCTGATGAGATCCGCGGATACACCTGTATATTGGCCCCGAAAAGTAATTGGTTTGATAAAAAAAAATAATCCAACCTTACTAACTTCTGATGTGGATGTGAATAAAATGTGTAGCCAGGGTCTGACCCCCTTAAAACCGCCCACACATCTACCAAGCCATGATCTTTTAATAAGGATTGAAGCGCCTTAAATACCTTGGGCTTCCTGCCTTTATATTGCTTACTATCATCCTGTAGGCCCTTTGCTCCAGATGTATATTCAAATCACCACACAGAATTAAGGGAGTGGGCCATGTTGCAAGCTCCATGTTCAATCTTTCTATTACAGATGCATCATCAATATTTGAGCAATATATAGAACAAATTGTATACTTTATACCACCCATTAAACACCCCACAATGGCCCATCTCCCATAATTATCCACCAATATTTTCCCCGTACCTTGTATATGACTCTTAGCCAATATCGCGACCCCACGTGTAGTGGTGGACTGCTGTGTATTTGCTAGGACCCGAAAAACCAAGTTGCCCCAACAGCTTTCTTTTCCCCCATGAAATGTGGGTCTCTTGTAGACAAATCAGGTCAGGCTGAATAAACCGAAGTTCATTCATAACCCTTTGCCGTTTATTGTAGTTGTTTAGCCCACATACATTCAAAGAACAAATCCGAATGCCACTGCGTAGGTACCTATCCCCCATCTAGCTTTCTCATTTCTTTATGCTCTAAGACCGTAAACCAAAAACCACTGAGTTTCATACTTTGTTCCAATATGCTATCATGGATTATTTTTCCGAGTGCCAACCCCCCACCCCCGACCCCTTGAGCCCAACAACCCACCCCCATACCAGGCTTCGGCCGAAGCCCGGACCCCCCCACCCTTTCCCAACCAAGAGGCTTGGAGACTCAAGTCTCTAAGATGGAACGAGCTTCTGCCCTCCCAGGACCCCTACTCCACCAACCTTAATAAACACCCTATAAAAAGAAAAAAAAAAGGAAAAAAAGGGGGAAAAAAGAGAGAAAAGGAACAAGGTACCCCGTGTTTATCCCTAACACAACCTACTACCAAGTTAACATAAAAGATTTTAACTAGTATTGTGACTACATTTCTTTTCCCTTTCTATTCTTTCTCCCTTCCCCCTTATTTTCTCCTATTTCCTTTCCCCATGTCCCTTTTTCAAATTCAGTTTCTCTCATATAGACTGCAGATATTCTTTAGCCGCTAGCTCAGCAGTAAAGAACCGCACATGCTCTTTACGAATAATCTTAAGCTTGGCGGGGTTAAGTAAATAAACTTGTGTGCCTTTGTCCCGAAACGGAGTAATGAGCTGGCGTAATTGCCATCTCCTCTCAACAGTTAAGGGGCAATAATCAGGGCGCACAAAAATTCTACACCTTTCCCCTTCTTTTTCGATCCGGTCGTGCCAGATCATATACTGCTTCTCTTGCCAAAAAATTATTGATTGAAATCAATATGGCCCTCGGTCTAGAAGTGTTCTGACCGGATCTATTACGCTGTACAAACGGCAATCTTTGTGCTCTCTGGATCTCTCGGTCCCAGTCCCACTGAGTTAATCCAGGGAAACTCCGGACCAGCCTACCTCAACAGACGACTCAGCTTCTACACCCCCACCCGCCAGCTCCGCTCGACCAGCCTCGCCCTCGCCACAGTCCCCCGCATCCGGAAAACGACCGCCGGCGGCAGATCCTTCTCCCACCTCGCCGCCAAGACCTGGAACACCCTCCCCACCAACCTCCGACAGACCCAAGACCTACTGGCCTTCAGAAGACTCCTCAAGACCTGGCTCTTCGATCAGTAGCAGCACCACCCCCCTCTTCCCCCAGCGCCTTGAGACCCTCGCGGGTATGTAGTGCGCTTTATAAGTGACATGATTGATTGATTGATTGATTGATTGAAAGCCTCGGAGAAGAGCTCCACCACAAATTTCCGCGCATCCTGTCCTTCTATTCCCTCCGGAATATCTAATACACGGAGATTGTTCCGCCGAAGGCGATTTTCTAAGTCCGTGATCTTCCAGAGAGTATCTTCTTTAGCATTCCGCAGAGTTTCTGTTGTCGCCTTCTGAGTAGCAAGCTCATCTTCCAAGTTGGAGATGCGTGTCTCAGCCTCAGTAAATCTGACCGCAAACTCCGAGCATGATTTGGCCATCCTGCGGACCGAGTTTTGAAGTTTGCGACAAGCGCCCTGTGTGCGCTGGCTCTCAGCGCGAGTCTCTTCCCTATGTGCCATTATGCTCTTATATATGACAGCAAGGGTAATATCAGCTGGTTTCTCCACATTGTGTGGATCTGATTGTGCCCCATCAACAACATCATTAATCCCTGGTTCACCCATGTAGGAATAGTCCCATTGAAACAGATCTACGTTCTCAGTCATCTGAAAGCCAGCACCAACACCTGCCCCCAAATCGTCCCTTTTCCGCACCGTTTTCGGGCTACTCTCCGGCGTGCCAGGCGAATCAGTCCCCCAGTCTGTAACATCATCCTTCTGTAGGCTGCTGGACCCCTTATGCGTAATACCAGGAGTTTTTTTTTTTTATCGTTTGTCCAACATGCCTGAATCAATTTCATCTCCAGAAGTATCAGAAGGATCAGACATTGAAAAAAAGGGACATTCACCAGAGTCACCATCTTTAGTAGGGTACTGATCAGCTAAGCTTTTCTCAAGAGTCACCAGGTTAATGGTAGCCGAACCATTGCCCTCTTCTCCATCCCCTTCTGGGTCAGTCCCTGTATTTTTAAAAAGACCCGGGGTTGCATCACCGGCTATATCCCCCTGGACGGGCAAAGAAACAGCGCAAACCCCTTGCCCGAGGAGGCAGAAGCAGAAAGGGGCTGTTTTTTCAGTTTCCCAGATAAAAACTAAGCGGGAACTACCTTCTTACCGGCACCATCCCCACGAGTACCGTCCTTCTTTTCAACATTTAAATCCTGCCTTTTCTTCTCTGCAGCTCGCCCTCCCTCGGCGTCGGCCGCATCCGGAGTATTACGAGCTCTGCCACGTCCAGGTTTCGGGGGCATCCCGGCGGTGCTTACTGTTGACCCGGCACCAGTCCTTCCTTCCGGCCGTCTCCACAGCCCGTCCTCAAACGCGGAAGTATACCTCACGGACGTCAGCAGCTGCCAGAGAGCCGCCCGAGAGATCACCGCTGCGGGACAAACACTCCAGAGCATATCCGCCGACACTGTCCCGTCTACATTGCCTCACTCCTCACTCCATATTCCAGGTCCAATGGGCGGAAAGAAAAGCGCATGGGTACACCAGTCTGGCAGTTACAACACGGTAGGTGAGGTAGGGTGGATACCCGGGAGCTCGAGCTCACACGACCGTGTTCACGGTCGCCATCTTGCCTCCCAGGTGAAAGTTAAGGTCAACCCAAAAGAGTGGAAGGTCTGGAGTCGATGGTGAGGAGAGTGACAAAGTTGGTGATGAGGTTAGTAAAGGTGGCTCGTGGTTCAGGTGATCTGAAAGAATATTCTTTCTATTCTACTCCTCATAACTCCAATACCAGAATTGTTTATATTTTCTTAAGTAGTAATCTAGACAAACATTTGATTGACTCAGAGATAAGTTCATTTTTAATCCCCGATCATGCTCCTGTCTGGACTGACTTTGATATCCTTTGTAATTTAAAGCACAAATCATGCTGGAGATTTAATAACTCCCTCCTCTCTGACAAATCCTTTCTCAACTCATATGAAACCTTTGTCTCAGAATATTTTAAGCTGAATCATAATGGCACAACATCCTTCCATTTTGTGTGGGGCACTTTCAAAGCAGCTTCTACAGGATTCATAATTTATTATGTTTCCTCTAAAAAGAAAGCAATGGAAAAATAACCCATTCCCATTTTAAACACTATAAAGTCACAAAACATGCTTAGTATACCTCTACAAATAACAAATCTGATCTTGACGCACTGATAGTGGGCAAGATACAATTGAATAAATTCACCACAGAAAAACTTGTGGTACACTCCTTAAGATCAATGCCAGGTGCTATGGTGGTGAAAATAGAGCTGACACCCTACTAAATAATTTCCTGGAATGCAAGAAAGAAAAATCAGCTATTAAATCTATTACTAATAGTTTAGGTGTGCAACTGTTTCTCTGCAGATAATTAATGTATTATTAATATGCATTATGATACTGTTACCCTTTAATATATTTTTCCATTCACAGAATTTTTGATGGATTGGCATACATATATCCCCTTTCCCTTTATTTTAATAAACATCTTAAACTTAAAAAAACACTGCACTACAGGCTACAATGGCAGGCCAGAGACATGTTTTACAGTGCTACATTAGTGGGTAGCACAATGAGGCTGCAGCCCACTTGTAGCATTACATTTATAGGTCCTGGGTAATTGCAGTACCATTTACTCAGGACTTATATGTAAATTAGGAGTATACCAATTTTACAGTGTTTGGAAGAGAAATCACTTCACCACTGCTTAGCAGAAGTAAAGTCCTAAAAGCCCACAAAAACCTGTCCACCACCACTCTTCAATATTACGGGTGAGTTATACCAAACTATGCATGCAAAATATTGTAATGATTCAAAGAGGTTTTGAGGGCCCTAACCAACACACAAATATGTAAATGTTCAGGTTATATTTATATCTGCCTGTTACACACTTACTAGACTGTTATGAGACAGAGTTCAATTGTTCACCATATGTTCGATCACACAAGGCTTCCAATAGTGATAGATGTCAACAAGAACAGAAGATAAATTTATTGATATAATTTCGCAAATAGCCACAGGGGCAACAGAGCACCATACAAGCTTGACAATGTATGCCAGGTGTGCGACATTCAACATTCAGGTCATACAAGACAAGCTGGGACTGGAAAAACTAAACAATATCCCCATCTTTTGAAGAGCAACAATACTCTGTGGGAAAATGGAGTTCCAGATACTTGGAGAATGGCTACTTCCAGCTTTCAGGATTTTAGGATTCCAGAGTTAAGTGTTTCTTATAGATCTGGTGAGTTTTGTAGACTGTAAAGATTTTAATTTTCATTCAGGTATCTAGTGCCAGCTAAATGGAGGTGATTCACAGTGACTTCGATTAAATCAAGCATTCCATTGCTCACTGTTTTGTATACTTATTTTGTCGCCCTAAATGGGATGGGTATGCCAAGACGTGGGTCCTATGCACACTGTGCCACTGGAACCTAGCTATGCCTGGCTGAAGAGCCCTAACTAGGGCAAAACCAGTCCTAAGTTGCTTGTGTTCCAGTTCAGGGAGGATTTGGCCTGGCAGTTCGGGCTGGACTGCTTCCATGAGGAGCAGGGTCAAGACTGATTTGCATATGGCTGGGTCCAAACTGAGTTGCACATTGGGCAAACAACGATGGTTTGGGATACAGCCCAGAGCTTTTACCAGTGGCTGAGAATAATTCAAGCATTCCATCCATCCCCTTGTTGTTTTTGGACATTCTTTAAAGGATTGGTGATTTGAACCAGGCCATATGCAACATCCCCACTGTAATTACCTGCGTGTTGACCTTGAACCTTGATAAAGAGGCTGTAGTATGTGTCAACGTGTGAACAGACTTTGTGAATCCCTTTAATTTGCACAGAAGCTGATGATGGCAGTGCCTATGATTTATAGTGTACTGTTGTTACACTGTAATTAAATTTGATACAGCATTTCTAAGTTGTTTGAAATTTTCAACAATAACTTTTCGTCCCTTCTCAACAGTGTTATTAAGCTTGTCACAGCCACCTTTCATGTTAACTATATTCACATTCATGACACTGTGTATTAACAGATTTCATGTTCTTATTTTGTAGGAGCTCTACTGCCAAAATTTTTTTCTCTAAACACCAATGAGTAGAGTTATGTTTCAATCATCTGTAGGCTTAACAATGCCTCAAGCTCTCCATCTTGGAGCAATGTTTCTGCACCAAAAACCTTCTACACATGTTTCTGCCTCTTCTACCAGGTTGTGTTATATACATGCCTGTTGATTGTTCCTCTGTGCCCTGAGGAAAATTTGGCAGTAGAGAGAATGCTGCTCTGCGTTTGTCAGGCACAAGTGGTGGTGGTATGCCTGCCCAACACTGATCAGCAGTCACTCCACTGCCAGTTATTCCACAGGAGCCAGAGGAACTATCAACAGGCATAGATATAACACAACCTGCTAGAAGAGGCAGAAACACGCGTAGAAGGCTTTTTGGTTGCAGAAACTTTGCTGCAAGATGGAGTGTCTTGATGTGCCTCATGTTCAGAATCATCACCTCTTGTTGATGATACATCTGTGTTATATGTAGATAAAAAATTTATGCAGAATCTAAATGCTTTTTTGTTAAATAATTACAAAAATAGTTTAGAGTGGAATGTGTGTTATTATTAGTTTTAATAATCATAAATCTCATAAATGGTCTTTCAAAAGTGTAATCCGTATGTAGTACATCTCCCATAATGCATCATAAAAAGTAATAGTAAGCATTGGTCAGGAGAGTTTTCCAAAATACACAAAATAGGTAAAGCTAATATTAAATTTAGTGCTTTACATTTTGAAGTAGTAGATGGTGCAAAGTTATCAATTTCAGAAAGCCCAAATAAACTTTCCAGATCAAAAGTGCTTTCAATCATTTCTTCTAGAGGTCTTGGAGTTGCCTGGGTTGAGGGTCCCCCACCTGTTCTATGGGCCTCAGCAAGTCAAGTTGCGACTTTTTCTCTAGTCTGTGAATGCAGATCGTACCATTGTCGTGTAGTTCCTATAAACCTATATAGGATCTGTACGTTTAGACAACATAGACTGTAGGATCGGTGTTCAGACTGATTCTAGACACCCCCACCGGGTATGTTTGCCTGTATACCAGCTAGCTCACAGTGCCACTAGAAACCCCTCTTACCAAGGAGAGAAAAGTTCTTGGCAACTATGGAACATGACAACTCTGTCCCATCAGGGATCGTGGAAACAATACAGTACTTTTCGCTCAGTCACTCGTGCTCACTTTGTCTCAAAGAGATGCACAGAATAAATGGTGGGGACGTTTTCAATAAGTATTTATTGAACCAGCGTCATTCTCGTGTAAAATAGATGTGCTGAAACAACAATAAGACAGAAACAGATGTAAATGATTATAAGCACCAACAGAGTAAAAGGACGGTAGATTCCTACGATAGTGCTAAAACAATGTATACAGGCAGGTATATAAATACATGACAGTAATAATACGTACTCCTACGATGCGACCCTAACTAGATGTGCCTAAGTGTACCTAGCATGTATGTCGGTGTAGAGCCAAGAATCCCTCTAGGATAAAGTCAACCCTGTTACCTGAAGTGAGAGACTGTGGGACCCTGTCTAGGTCTCGATATGGACACCCCACGAGGGTGTCAGACCACTGGGAGCTGAAGTGTCTGCCTGCAGGAACCTCAGCGTCTTGCGCCAGTGTGTCAGCATTGAAGTCCTTTTTCTCCTCTCCCTGCCTCAGCAAAGATATGGTGTTTATATACCCAAAGTGGTACCCTCAGGGGATCTACCTTGCTGTGTCATGTCGGACTTAGGATGCCGGAAGGAATGACCCTTATACATAGTTATTATGCATGAGATGGTAGTCCTGCTGAGTTTCCAAGAATCCTCATGCATAATGGATGAGGCTAATTTTCAGGGAAAACCCCACGTCCTGTTAGCAGTACCTTAAATAGGTAAAAGGTCAGTCCCAAGAACCGTTATGTAGTGAAATGGCTGGGGAAATATAGGTGAGAGGTTAGGTTGCTACCTGAGCCTATATTGGGGTACCTATATGAAACATAACACCCACTCTTCATCCGACTGGACGACATACTAAAATGTGTATGTACTTCTAGGCAATTGTACGCAAACAACTAATTAGTCCATAAAATAGATTTAAAAATAATTATTGTAAAAACAAAATGCTAAAAATGCAAAAATTGTATTTTAAGCAGTAGAAGTCTAACTAAAATATGTTCGTATATATAGTTCGAACTATGAGTGTCTGAAAGCCATGCTGTTCAGTAAAAAGAATAGTGTTAGTTGTTTAGAATTCCAAATTTTGATTGTTTTGAAAAAGGCCAAATTTTTCCCAGCACACGATGAGCCAAATATTTATGTGTCCTGGCTGGTAGACGCAGCATCACTGTTGCTTGCCATCGCAGTCAACGGTCCCTGCAACACCTCACAGATCAGGTCAATCGAGCACAGATGATCTTCTGTATTACCCACAGCCGATGCTGGGGAAGCCTGTATCTCAAAAACACAAGAGCAACCCATCTGTCCATGTGAACTGGGTAATAGCTAATCAGCTGCCAACAATTGTTCACACAGAACTCATTTATAGGAATTTTTAGCTTGTTGCAATTATACGATTTCTTGCAATGACTCTCACATGAGCATAAAAAGTAATATTCCACTTTTAAGTTTGAATTAATTTCCACATTATAACATTTACTGAATCTTTACAAATGAATTAAGTAGCCCAAAAGAATTAATAGTTAACACTCACATCAGCCGAAATGAGTAACCTTTATTTTAATTGCAAGAAGGCTTAGTAAAAAGGTTAAATAAAAAACAACTACTCACATAACAAAATACATGTTTTTGTTATGAGAGTAGTTGTTTTTATTTAACCTTTTTACTAAGCCTTCTTGCAATTAAAGGTTACTCATTTCGGCTGAAGTGAGTGTTAACTATTAAGGGGTCGATTCCGATTCGGGCCGGAAAAAGCACCGACCGACTCGGAGCCGGAATTAATTCCGACCGACACGTACCTGTGGCACCCGACACGCCAAGTACGATGCAAAGCGTGCAAAATCCGACCGACACGTACTGAACCCAAGCCGAACGACCAAGCCGCACGGAAAACAGCAATCCGGCCGGAAAAACACGCGAATCGAACCGACCGACACGCACCCGGAACAAATCCAACCGAAACGTACACGCGAACTCCAAACTGCAAAGTACGATGCAAGGCGCGAAAACCACGACCGAGTCGTACGGAGGACAAGCCGTACGACCGACACGCATACAAAACTGCGAGCCGAAGTAACACAAAACACTGTGACCGACGCGTACGCAGCATAGAAAACTGCACAAACACAGCGTGAACGAAACGGAGGAGACCGTACGAGACAACTGCAGGGTCCGACTCGGTCACAAGAACGTTTCCAACATGCACAGAAAGTACTAAGGGAAAATACACAAAAAAAGGCCAAACAAGCAATTACAAAGCCAATAAATACTGGGGGGGGTGGGGACAGAGAACAAAGACACACCCACAACTCCACCCATATAAAGGACACAAATCCCAACCATGATCCTTTGCAAATGCTATTCACCTGCCAGCACTCAACAGACAGCAACCACACACCCACAGCTCATCCCTCACACAAGCCACACACCATCAGCACACCAACAAATAGCTACCTCACATACACCGAGCAAAACACACACTCACACACCTTCACCTGCACACCAACACACACATTACTCACCATCACCACCCATCACCATGCCCCCAAAGAAGAATCACAAGTTCCTAGATTGTGAATTGGAAGTCCTGGTAGACGAGATCCTCAGGGTAGAGCCACAGCTGTTTGGCGCACTGGTCCAACAGACACCCATCTCCCAGAAAACAAAGATGTGGGAGAGGATCATCAACAGGGTGAACGCACAATCACCATGTCTGCACACAAAGACTGACATCCAGAACAGGTGGTATGACGTGCGCAGGAGGGTAGGGGAGCTGCTGAAGAAGGACTACCTTCTGAGCCAATACACCGGCAGTGGCCCTCCTGCCAAGCCAGTATACCTCAGGCCCTGGGAGGAGAAGGTGCGGGCCATCCTTCCGCCAGTGAGCGTCTATGGACTAGAAAACATCCCAGAGCCTGGTGAGTACACAACAAATGTACACAATATTCTGCCACAATACACACACACATCACTGTCAAGGAGAGAGTCAAACCATGCACTCTTAGCAATTACACAGCAACCAGAACAGAATCATCCCAAAATGTGTATGTCAGTCAGATAAACACAACACATGCCATCTCAAAGTTACATTTAACCGTGTCATCACATGTACAAACACAACTACAACTACAGCTAGGCAGTGGCACAAATATAACTAACAAACACATCCAGACATGTAGCCACCACTACAACACCAACACACAGTGAAGACCACTGAAAGAAAGGAATTCTGTGTATGCTGGGCAAGTCAGTGTAGCCAATAGCATCATGGGAGTCGTAGTCACAGATATTGCTCACCCCCACAACTGTCCCATCAACACCACCATGAACCATGCGCACATCACAGGGAGTGGAAAAGGACTCACAAGATGGCTGACACTGGCTACTGCTGTGGGGAGCACAAGGCCCTGCTGGCAACTGTGCAACAACCAACAGCAGGACACCACTGACTGACATCCTGAAAGAGAACTTGCACTCCCTGCAATGGAAGCACGGTCCATGGTGGGATATCTGGCTGGGTGGGAAGGAGGACTCACAGCACTGACCATAGTCACAAGCACCCCCCTCACACACCCCCTCAACACATACTCCACAGAACCCACCTGGCGGAATGCAATGCCTCACATCCTAACTCAAGGTCCCACAAAGAACCACCACCCTGGGTCATGCTGTGTGAAGCACAGGGACACTCCTGGGACATATAGCCAAACAACTGCCCGGACAACACTCCCAGCCATCCTGTCAGCACAGGCAGCCCACCCCACATGGAAGCAGAGTCAAAAGGAAGGAAGTATGGGCATGCTGGGAAGGGGGTGGAGGCAATAGCATGATGGGAGTTGTAGGCACAGATATTGCTCACCCTCACAATTGGCCCATCAACACCACACTCAACCATGCTCACATCACAGGGAGTGGAAAAGGACTCACAAGATGGCTGACACTGGCTACTGCTGTGGGGAGCACAAGGCCCTGCTGGCAACTGTGCAACAACCAACAGCAGGACACCACTGACTGACATCCTGAAAGACAACTTCCACTCCCTGCAATGCAAGCACGTTCCATGGTGGGATATCTGGCTAGCTGGGAAGGAGGACTCACAGCACTGACCATAGTTATAAGCAGCTCACCTCACACACACCCTCAACACAAACTCCACATAACCCACCTGGGAGAATGCAATGCCTCACATACCAAATGAAGATCCCACAAAGAACCACCACCCTGGGTAATGCTGTGTGAAGCACAGGGACACACCTGGGACTTGTTTCCAAACAAACGCAAGGACAACACTGTCAGCCTTCCTGTCAGCACAGGCACACTACCCCACAGGGAAGCAGAGTCCAGAGGAAGGAAGTACGGGCATGCTGGGAAGGGGGTGTAGGCAATAGCATGATGGGAGTTGGAGTCACAGATACTGCTCACCCTCACAAGTGGCCCATCAACACCACTCTGAACCATGCTCACATCACAGGGAGTGGATAAGGACTGACAAGATGGCTGACACTGGCTACTGCTGTGGGGAGCACAAGGCCCTGCTGGCAACTGTGCAACAACCAACAGCAGGACACCACTGACTGACATCCTGAAAGACAACTTCCACTCCCTGCAATGCAAGCACGTTCCATGGTGGGATATCTGGCTGGGTGGGAAGGAGGACTTGCAGCACTGACCATAGTCACAAGCACCTCCCCTCACACACCCCCTCAACACAAACTCCACATAACCCACCTGGGAGAATGCAATGCCTCACATCCTAACTCAAGATCCCACAAAGAACCTCCACCCTGGGTTATGTTGTGTGAAGCACAGGGACACTCTTGGGACTTTTAGCCAAACAACTGCCAGGACAACACTCCCAGCCATCCTGTCAGCACAGGCAGCCCACCCCACAGGGAAGCAGAGTCAAAAGGAAGGAAGGATGGGCATGCTGGGAAGGGGGTGGAGGCAATAGCATGATGGGAGTCGTAGTCACAGCTCAACATCCCCCACCACATGGCCCAGCAAGCTCACACTCACGCATGCACATCCCACAGAGAGTGGAAAGGCCCATCAAAGATGTCTGACACTGTTGCTGTGTCGTGGGGAGCACAAGGGCATGCTGGGAACTGCACACCAACCAACAGCAGGACACCACTGTCAGCCATCTTGCCATTGCTCTCACACCCACACACACTGAACTCCCCACAAAAGCAAGTAAGTATGGGAATGCTGGGAAGTGGGGTGGAGGCAATAGCATGATGGGAGTCATAGTCACAGACATAGCTCAACCCCACAACTGTCCCATCAACACCACCCTGAACCATGCTCACATCACAGGGAGTGGAAAACAACTGACAAGATGGCTGACACTGGCAACTGCTGTGGGGAGCACAAGGCCCCGCTGGCAACTGTGCAACAACCAACAGCAGGACACCACTGACTGACATCCTGAAAGACAACTTCCACTCCCTGCAATGCAAGCACGTTCCATGGTGGGATATCTGGCTGGGTAGGAAGGAGGACTTGCAGCACTGACCATAGTCACAAGCACCTCCCCTCACACACCCCCTCAACACAAACTCCACATAACCCACCTGGGAGAATGCAATGCCTCACATCCTAACTCAAGATCCCACAAAGAACCTCCACCCTGGGTTATGTTGTGTGAAGCACAGGGACACTCTTGGGACTTTTAGCCAAACAACTGCCAGGATACACTCCCAGCCATCCTGTCAGCACAGGCAGCCCACCCCACAGGGAAGCAGAGTCAAAAGGAAGGAAGGATGGGCATGCTGGGAAGGGGGTGGAGGCAATAGCATGATGGGAGTCGTAGTCACAGCTCAACATCCCCCACCACATGGCCCAGCAAGCTCACACTCACGCATGCACATCCCACAGAGAGTGGAAAGGCCCATCAAAGATGTCTGACACTGTTGCTGTGTCGTGGGGAGCACAAGGGCATGCTGGGAACTGCACACCAACCAACAGCAGGACACCACTGTCAGCCATCTTGCCATTGCTCTCACACCCACACACACTGAACTCCCCACAAAAGCAAGTAAGTATGGGAATGCTGGGAAGTGGGGTGGAGGCAATAGCATGATGGGAGTAGTAGGCACAGATATTGCTCAGCCTCACAACTGGCCCATCAACACCACCCACAACCATGCTCACATCACAGGGAGTGGAAAAGGACTCACAAGATGGCTGACACTGGCTACTGCTGTGGGGAGCACAAGGCCCTGGTGGCAACTGTGCAACAACCAACAGCAGGACACCGCTGACTGACATCCTGAAAGACAACTTTCACTCCCTGCAATGCAAGCACAGTCCATGGTGGGATAACTGACTGGCTGGGTGGGAAAGAGGGCCGGCTGTCAACCAAATACAACCAATGCAGACCATGTTCACACCCCAACAAATACATAGAAATGCCCAAATAATGCAGGACAATGTGCTACACCAATATCAACCCCTGACTGTGACAACTTAGGACAATGCAATGTACAGGCCCGCACCCAGAGGCACAGTCACAACTGTCAGGTGTGTCAACCATTGATGCCTGCAGAAACATAACATACATTGTGTGTGTCTCCCAAAAACAGGTGATGATAGGGACACAGCAGCAGACGCTGAGGAGTCCCAGTCCCAGGCTCAAGAGGATACGGAGCTCACTCGTGTCGAACAGCCTCTGCCCTCCTCGGATGAAGAAGACCAACCTGGCACCTCCGGTGCAAGTCAACATGCAGCACCAGCAGGACCACCAGCTGCAGCACCAGCAGGACCACCAGCTGCACCCCCTGCACCCACCCCTCCAACGACTGTCACCACAAATACCATCCCTGCCGACATGGACAGAACAAGGAGCACCACCAGCACAGGGACCCTGGACCAACGTGGGGCCATGGACACCACCACCACCACCAACCCCCAAGGGGGACCAGGGTCATCTGTGCATGCCACTGCACGCACTGCACATGTCGGCAGGGGTGGTGGGAGGGGTGGGAGACAGAGGTCGCTGCTTGCAGAGGTGTCTGGTGTGCATGATGACCCACAACTGGCACGCATAGCCGATGCGTACCAGTCCAGCACCGGAGATCTCAGCCAGGTAGTGGGGCTCCTCAGAGACATGAAACAGCAGCAGGCTGCCCATCATGCCCGCTTGGACTCACACATGTCCCGCGTGGAGTCCAAGTGGGACACACTGCAAGAGATGACGGCGGTGCATAGGGACATATTACAATGCCTCCGCCAGATGAACAGCAACCAGTCTACACCTCCCTGTGTGCCAGCAACATCTGGTGTTGAAACAACTGCAACTGCCACAGGGAGGGAGGATGACTCTGGCGGAGAGTCCCCTGCACCGCAGCAGCCTGTACTTGAGGGGCCCCCCAAAGAAGAGGGGTCGTCCGAGGAGGGGCAAGTGAGAGGCCGATGGCCAAGTGCAACCCCCAGGAAGCCTGAACCTGTTCTGGATGTTCACCTTTGTGCACAAACTGTTCACCCTGTTGACGGCAACACAACTCCCACACATGACATGGGGAGTACAAGTTGGACCAATGTCTCAGACAACTGTGGCCCCGATACTGGGGATTTTGTCTACCAGGACTTTCAATTCATCTAGGAACTTCTGATTGCAATATAAATGTACAGCACTAACCATCCTATGCACTATTCACACAAATGTATCACAATAAACACACTAATACACCATACTTGCCTCTGTTGTGATTCCAACGTGGGTGCTGTCATGGGGATGATGAACTGCAAAATTACACTGTGTATGCGAACTGCAACAGCAAGTACAACACAGGCATGTGAGTAATGGCAACGTGACACATATGAGGGAGACACACCACCAGGGCTACACAACACATACACCTAGGCCATCTGACTCATTGCCTACACTGATGTTGCCAGGAAAGACGGTGCAATGCACAGACACCACACCTATTCCCAGTTGTAGTCAAGTAGCCCACAGCTGCAGTAAGCAAATGGCAGTCAAATGTGTGACCACAGACAACGCACATCACAAAGTGAAGCACAGGTTTATTACACAGTTGCAACATGTCGTAACCACTACAGATGCAAGGTAATCCCACCTGGCAGCGGGCACACAGTCAACAACTGTAGAAGGAAGGAAGTCCATGGGTGTGGCGCACATCACCTGTAGGGACACAACAGCTACCGCCCTGGAAGTACAATCACGTCGTCGGTGGACACAGTTGACCAAACGAATCTGAAAGTACCCTGTGAAGGACAGAAATGACACAGTCAAAAGCAATGGAGAACAGGACAGAACAGCAAAACTCATGCACAATACATGTTACAAGATACCCACCCAGAACCAAGTTAGCATGTCAACACTGTTGGGGAGTACAGACCACCTGTAAGCACACATCGCTACACACATCCAGTCAAGTAGCCCATGGACACACTCCAACAGCACCAGAGCACCACCTACACATATCATGCCAACTCACATCATTGACATGACACCTCAGGATACTCACATTCAGCTAAAGAAGTTGGTGATGAGCTGTGTGCGGACATCATCATCATCACTGGCATCGTGGTCCAGGCCAGGATCCTCCACAGGTGGCGGATGTTGGTCATTGTCATCCTGGATGAGAGGCAACTCCTTCCGCACTGCCAGGTTGTGGAGCATGCAGCAGACGATGATAATCTTGCACACCTTCGCTGGGGCATATGGGAGGGACCCTCCTGTCTTGTCGAGGCAGTGGAAGCGGCTCTTCAGGAGACCAAATGTCCGCTCAATCACTCTCCTGGTCCGACCATGTGCCTCATTGTAGCGCATCTGGGATGGTGTCACAGGGTTCCTGAGGGGTGTCAGCAACCACGGCATGTTGGGGTATCCCAAGTCACCTACGGACAGACAAGTGCACATTAGCTGACTTGGAAAAGTGGGCGGAATACTACAGATCAGATCACACACAATGGCACAAAGTCAGTACACACCGACAAGCCAGGCATGCTGGTTCTGCATCTGTGCCATCATCCTGGGGATGCGACTACTCCTCATCACAAAGGCATCGTGTGCTGAACCAGGGAAACGGGCACACACGTGTGAGATGGTCATATCTGCAAGACACACCACCAGTGCATTGACCGAGTGGTAGTGCTTGCGGTTACGGTAGGCCTGCTCCTGGGCCTGTGGTGGTACCAAAGCCACATGTGTCCCATCAATGGAGCCAATGACATGCGGCATCCTCCCCAGGGCATAGAAGTCACTCTTCACGTCAGTGAGTCGTTGCAGTCTAGGGAAATAGATGTACCGGTTCAGGTATAGCAACATTGCCTCCAAAACATCGCGGAGCACACGGCTGAACATGGTCTGGGACATCCCACCAGCAGTCACCACAGTATGTTGGAAGGTACCGGTGGCAAAGAAGTGTAGGGCTGCCATCACCTTCACCTTGGGGGTCAGCGCTGCAGGATACGGCCGGCCAGGCTGCAAATGTGGGGCCAACTGCACTGCCAAATCCTCAATCAGCTGCCTGGTGAAGCGGTACCGTCGGATGCTGTCCCGTTCCACCATCGTTGCCAGGTCTGGGAATGGTCTATGGACAGCAGGAGCCCTGCAGTGCAGAGGAGAAGAAAGCAAGATTGTCGGTCACCCCACATATGCGGCATTGAACACACTCAATATCACATCATACATCATTATGAGGCACAACTACATGAAGTGTGCAGTTCCGTAAGGACATGTATGGTACATACATGGCCAACATCTGTCATCACGGTTCAACAAGTGGCATCAATAAGTCCCAGGTTGGCCCATTGGATATCATGAGGCCGTGTCACAGTTCCCATCTCCTGCTGCCATGTCACAATCACCCCCCACAGTGACATGTGAGGACAGATGTGCCCCAGGCATCACAGCTCAACGACAGGTACATTCCCAGGGACCCTGTATTGCCACATGGACACTGGCATTACATGGAGTATCATGTATACACCACAGCAAAACAACCATGACCCCCACAGGTAGTGGTTCCACTTGCCTCTGCAGGACAGACATGGACGTCTGTGACACACACACGCACAACATCAAAGTCCATGCACACACAACGTGGATGTGGAGACTGTCTCCCATTGTGCACATGAAATCAGAGACATTGTAAACACTACATGCACACAGACTGTGGAGGACCATCACTATTGTGCCACTGGGACACCCTGGCTCAAACATACCGTCCCACATGGGACTCACGGGGTATGTGACATGACATACACATACACCACCGTGAAATGTGACCATGGCACATGCACAGATATGAACAGTTGCACATCACAGTGGTCATGTACACGTAACACCCAGGATCCTGTCCCCATGAACACGTGCA
Organism: Calotriton arnoldi; assembly: GCA_963921515.1. Lineage (NCBI taxonomy): Eukaryota > Metazoa > Chordata > Amphibia > Caudata > Salamandridae > Calotriton > Calotriton arnoldi. The sequence goes on along the minus strand of CAWUFW010009784.1, from coordinate 114,442 downwards.
CAGCCTGGGGGTGGCTGCCCCCAGGTGACACCCACAGGACAACATGTACACCAACATACACACAATAGGAAATGCAGCCTTACATGCCTTATGATACAGTTTGGACAGGCTGTGGTGTTGTAGGTGTGCCCCTCACTCCCTGGGAGCTATCTGTGGCTGGCATATGTTCATCTGAGACAGGCATGGTGACATATGCCAGTCACTTGTACAGGGATGCGTTGAACAGCAATGGACCGATTGGTGCACCCGGCCGGCCCATTGCATTCAATGTGTGCGGGTACGCGTTGTACCCCTGTACGCATTGAACAGCAATGGACCGATCGGTGCACCCGGCCGGCCCATTGCATTCAATGTGTGCGGGTACGCGTTGTACCCCTGTACGTGTTGAACAGCAAAGGACCGATCGGTGCACCCGGCCGGCCCATTGCATTCAATGTGTGCGGGTACGCGTTGTACCCCTGTATGCGTTGAACAGCAATGGACCGATCGGTGCACCCGGCCGGCCCATTGCATTCAATGTGTGCGGGTACGCGTTGTACCCCTGTACGCGTTGTACCGCAATGGACCGATCGGTGTGCCCGGCCGGCCCATTGCATTCAATGTGTGCGGGTACGCGTTGTACCCCTGTACGCGTTGTACCGCAATGGACCGATCGGTGTGCCCGGCCGGCCCATTGCATTCAATGTGTGCGGGTACGCGTTGTACCCTGTACGCGTTGTACCGCAATGGACCGATCGGTGTGCCCGGCCGGCCCATTGCATTCAATGTGTGCGGGTACGCATTGTACCCCTGTACGCGTTGTACCGCAATGGACCGATCGGTGTGCCCGGCCGGCCCATTGCATTCAATGTGTGCGGGTACGCGTTGTACCCCTGTACGCGTTGTACCGCAATGGACCGATCGGTGTGCCCGGCCGGCCCATTGCATTCAATGTGTGCGGGTACGCGTTGTACCCCTGTATGCGTTGTACCGCAATGGACCGATCGGTGTGCCTGGCAGGCCCATTGCATTCAATGTGTGCGGGTACGCGTTGTACCCCTGTACGCGTTGTACCGCAATGGACCGATCGGTGTGCCCGGCCGGCCCATTGCATTCAATGTGTGCGGGTACGCGTTGTACCCCTGTACGCGTTGTACCGCAATGGACCGATCGGTGTGCCCGGCCGGCCCATTGCATTCAATGTGTGCGGGTACGCGTTGTACCCCTGTATGCGTTGTACCGCAATGGACCGATCGGTGTGCCCGGCCGGCCCATTGCATTCAATGTGTGCGGGTACGCGTTGTACCCCTGTACGCGTTGAACAGCAATGGACCGATCGGTGCGCACCCATTGTCAATGGCCTAGCCTGGCAACGGACGCGTTTTCGAAATTCAAACGAGTCGGTTGCTGGAAATTCAGTTGGTCACCCACAACAATGTTGCAAAATCATGTATGTCATGAAGTTGAAGATTTGAAGGATGCTGTGGGCGTGTATTGGTGCTGCTATTCCATGGATTGGCCAGATTCAGAAGATGCAAACGACTTGGACATATCACTTTGGACACATGGGACAGTATCTGCCTCTGCAGCACATATATATTGCTGCCTGTTCCCCTGAGAGCTCACTTGCCTGCACTACATGCTCCAGGACGACATCTGCCACTGCACTGCTGCTGTCTCTGCCCCCTCTGGACCCTGCAATGGCACGTACTGTGGAGAGAGCCCCAGCCTTCAGCCTTGAGGAGAACCAGGCCCTGCTGGACAGCCTACTTCCACAGTACAGCAAGCTGTATGGGACACCAGGGGAGCAGGTGAGTGTTCTGTGCACTGCCTTTCTGAATGTGCATTTTGTCTGACTAGCAAGGCTGAAAGTCTGCACGCCACTGGCTAACAGGCTCACTGAGTAGTTGTCACCCCCATAGTGTGTAGTGACATGCACTGGACAGGTATGGTGCAGTGACAGTGCATTTGAACAAGGTTTTACTTCCCATGCAATGATACCATGTAGTGACTTCTGGCAAACTGTCCATGGGCAGCGTTGCACTGCCTGTGTACATCATGTGCCCCTGTGATTGAGACATGTATATACAACAGTGTCATGCACGGATATGTTGCATGTGTAGTAATGGCCTTTTCACTTTGTCATCCTGACAGGTTAATGCCCATCGGAAGCAGGAGATCTGGAAGGACATCGTCCGGGCTGTCCGGTCCGTGGGGGTCTACAAGCGCCGGATCCGCAACTGCCAGTAGAGGTGGCAGGACCTTCGGGGCTGGACCCGGAGGATTGCACGGGTCCAGCTGAAGCTGTCGCCTCCTCGCAGGAGGGGCGGAACACGGACCCTGACCCCCACATGCTCCAGATCCTGGCGGTGGTGTTTCCAGACCTGGATGGGCAGCTGAAGGCCAGACAGCAGCAAGGAGGGGGTAAGTCAAAGACTGCACTGTGAACTCTGTATTACATGCTATGTGCCCTCCTCTGGCCTGGTTAAACTGCCACAGTACAGCAGTCATGTTGTCCAGGAGCCATGTCCCTCTATTGTGCACTGCCCACTCCTCATCTGATACCCAGGTGTGGCCCTTACATTCAGGGATTGTGTCACTTGGGACTGTGTCCTTGCAGTTTGCTTCACTCAAGGTGGGGGACAGCATCTGTTTCCCTAACTCTGTTGTGGGCATCATGGGTGGGTCCATTGTTCACACAATGCCTGTGTTCGGACATGTAATCTGCGTGTTGCTTTGATATGCGGTCCACTTGCTGAGCTGAGCCACCACATGTGCCTGGGGTATCTGGCACACACCCATGCAGCGGGTGGGAACAATGTTTGGGCCCCAGGAGTGTGCAGATTACGTGTGTCACACATACATAGCCAGCTATTCACTGTCCAGGGCTCATCCCTCATTCATGTGGGGCAGGACAGTCATGCCTACTCCAGCCCATCCAATACACCTGTACTCCCACTCCCGGGTATCAGCTGACACGTTGTGCGCAGTGATTTGACCCTTCACGTGTCTGCCTCTGTGTCAGTGTGCTGTGGATTTGTTGCCAGGACTGCTGGGGTGTTTCTCGGTAGGGGCTCAGCATGCCACTGGAGATGTGACCATAGGAGACGATACTTGTGTGTCACATAGGTGTTTGATCAGCTGCCCGTGCAGACTGGGGTATGCGAATGTGAAGTTCAGGCAGCTGTTTCCCATTCACAGCAGATTGTGAGGGGCTCAGGTTCAGAGGGTAGTGTCACAGGTCTCCCATATGTCCAATCGGTATGACCTGGACAGATGAGGGTTAAGATGATGTGTTGTGTGGGGGATGTACATGTGCACTTGTGCAGCTCCAGGACTTGCATTCCCCATGACCTACTATTGTGACACAGTGCAGAGTGTTGTTGTCTGGCTGCCAAGTCATACATCACTGAGACAGTGATGTATGACTTAGCAGTCATGCCTCCGCCATGGCATGTGTCTACTTATTGGTGATCCTGCAGGGGAGTGACATGTGCTACATGCACACCATTGTGGCGATGGTTATCAGGACATGGGTGCATCATGGTGTCTGTCGCTGGTATGCATCACATGCATTTCCTATTTGACTCTGGGCATCCCTTTCATCCGGAAACCTGTACTGACTCAGTGGCAAGAGTTGTGATGTGTGCATGTCCACATGCTACACCGTGTCCTCTGCACTGTCCAACTACTGTGTAGGTGATGCATGTGTCCACACTGGGGTGTTGCTATCCAACAGACACCAGACAGATGGGTGCAAGGCCATGTGGGATGTGAGTGCCATGGTTGGCATCAGACTGACAATTGGCTTCTCCTGTTCAGTTAGGGCACTTTTAGCAATGTTCAACTAATGATGCCAGGGCTTGCTCTGTAATGTGCTGTGTTCACAGTGGTGTGTGCGTTTGGTGCAGGTGACTGATGTCTGTCTGTTTCCCCATTGTTTGCAGATACATCCACGGCAACGGAAGGGGACAGCTCCACGGACCAGGAGGAGCCGGAGAGCCAGACTGGGTCAGCAGCTGAGGAGTGGTCGGAGGGACCCAGTGGCACGGAGGGCGAGGGGAGCCACACCGAGGAGTCCTCAGCAGCATCCACCTCAGCTGAGGACCACAGCGGCTCGGAGGATGACTCCCTTATGGAGGCGGGTGTCAGCAGCCACCACACCCCAGCTAGTGTTGCTGTCCCCGCCACCACCAGCACCACCACCACCCTCCCATCGGCTCCCATTCCCCAGGTCCGTGGAGGCTCCCATGTTCGGGAGCGTGTCTCCTTTGGGCCAGGCACCGCACCCCCTGCCCCTGTGTCCCCTGCTGCCCTGAGTGAGGAGTCTGTGTACCTCCTTCGCCAGCTCCATGTAGGGCAGACAGCCATGCTGAGTGTCCTCCATGCGCACACCGCTCTGTTGACTCAGCTGGTGTCGTTCATGGAGGGCATCTCATCGGGCATGTCTGACCTACAGAGGGGCAATATGTCCATGGACTCCTCCCTGACGGCAGCAGTGTCCCTCCTCAGACAGTCCCTCACCCCTCCTGCCTCTGCTCCATCCACACTCCCCAGCACCTTACCCGTCCCAAGCACACACACACCGGCACAGGCACACACCAGCACACACACGTCCAGCACACAGACACACACGCCACAAACAAAACGCACACACACGCACAGTCAGGGGACTGAAACCAGACTCACAGGGGATGGAGCCCTGGAACACACACATGCATCCACAAGCACTGCGCAGTCCTCAGTTGCCTCTCCCTCCAAAGCACCCTCCCTTGACTCACCTGCAACCCCAAAGACCCAGCGGCTCTTCCTCAGTGACCTCGGCCTCTTCCCCTCCGATCCAGCTGATACAGCATTCAGGGGAAGAGGAAGCCCACCCACACGGAGCAGAGTGCCCCTCGACCCCGGACACCCTCCCCAGGCGCAGACAGACTGAGGCCCCCACCCGCAAGTCCCCCGGAGTCGTAAGAGCAAGACCCCGCCGCCGCCCTGCAGCTCAGGCACCAGGTCTCCTTCCTCCATCCCTCAGGCCCCCACTCCACAGGTGCCCCCACCACACCCTGCCCCAGGTACCCCCCCCCACAGATATACCATCCCCAAGAGGATCCGGCCTTCTCCCCCTGCCACTTGCTCTCCCGGCACCACACCCCCGCTGCGCTTGTCTGTGCCACTGATGCGGTGAGGGTGTCCTCCCCTCTGTCCAGCCCACCTTGCCTGTTCCCCAATCTCCTCCCCTGGTGGTAGGCACTGCAGTGGAGTCCACTACCACCCTGTCTGACTTGGGCACTGCAGTGGCAGACCTGTCCACTCCATCTGCAGGGTCCACTGCAGTCGTGCCGGCACCCACAACATCTGAGTCATGCCCCCAGTTGTGCCGGCACACACCATGTCAGACACCTCCACTGCAGTTGTCAGTGGCTCTCCAGCACCCACCACCCCTTCCCTGCCTCCTCCTGGTGGAGCCCTGATCCTGTCCCTGCGGTGCCTGGCCTGCCCCCCGGTTGCCCCTCCTAGTGGATTGTCCCTGGTTTTGTGCAGTGCAGGCATGCGTAGGGTGACATCTGCCACTGTCACCCTGTATTGACTTACTTGATGGACTGGCCATTGGCCTTTGTTGGAGCATTACTGTTCTCTGAGTTTTTGGACACACATATGCTGAATAAAGCAACTTTCTGTTCTCTAGTGCTTATGCTTCTGATGTACATGTTGTTGATGATGCTAACCATGCCCTTGCTGCAGTGATGGTGATATTTGGTCTCATGATAATGAAGTGTTACTGTGCAGGAACACATGTGGTCCAGGGGAATGTGTCCTATCCTGTGGTGTATCCATGTCATCCATAGCAGCATCTGAGGGTGTCATGTGTTCAGTATTTGGCAATGGGATTTCCTACTTACATTAGCAATTTCACATCTGTGGCTTCCACCCCTGCACATCTGTTGTGCCTGCCATTGTTCAATTCGTCTACTTCCCTGACCGTGTGGCCATCTCCACTGGACATGCAGGTTTGGGCATCAATGGGGAAGGACTCATCTGTGTTGTCAGTGCATCATTGCTATACAAGTGTGTTGGATCTGTGCTGATGATTTCGTTGGCACTCCCATGAGCAGGCTGATGTGACGGGAGCCTTCATTTGGTGCTAATTGTTGATTGTGTGACCAAGTGCTCAGCTGACATGATGGGGCCCTATTGAGGCAACATATGGCACAGCTTTCCTCACGCAGGAGTGGAGTCCCCTCATGGCAGTGTGTACTCCTGTGACATTGCCTGCGCCCAAGGTGTGTGTTGTATGAGCATGTCTGTGTGTTCACTTCCGTTTTGCTGTGCATGCTGTGATCCCTAGTGTTGTACCTGTTTGTGATGCTAGCTGATTTGACCTATGTTCCCCCAAAGTCTTCTCCCTGGGTTCTCTGTGATGTGGGAGCATGGCACATTACTGGTCATCAGGGTGTCACCCATAGGTGTGTTTGCTGTCAGGGCTGAGTTTGTGTGCAGACGCAGATGGGTCACAGTCAGGTTTCCCCTTGGCACTTGTTGTTTACACCTGTCATGTGATTTCCAGTTTGTGTTATCTTTCAGTGATTGTGACATGTTGTGTGTGTGACTGCTGGTACTCCTCAGGGTCCGGGCTGCAATGTTGGTTGTTGTCTATGTGTGTTCTTTGTGGGTGACCTTGGCTTCTTCATTGGTGTGTGACTGTGGCTGGGATCCCATTGGTTGGTGTGGTATTGCCGTCATGTCCATGTACAGCGTAGTGTGCAGTGTGTCAGACATTCAGGAGTCTTGTTGAGTGGCCATGTGTGATGTGTTTCTGCACCTTGGTTCCCACCCACCACCCTGGGATTGTCATGGGTGCATGTGCAATGTCACCAGTGCATGTGTGCTTCACTGCTGCACATTGTTGGAGGTCGAGGTGTGTGTGCAGATGAGAGTTGTTGCCCGGCTAGACCCCTGCCTCCATGTTGGCCTTGGCTTACTGGCCGTGCTGATTGATTTGTGCTTGTGTAGGTGTGATGGTAGTTTGTTGCTCAGGACACATGACTGTGGTTCACAGTGTGAACGACATTTAGCTTTGTCATCACAGTGGGATTGTAATGCAGCCCAATGTCACCACATTGTGGGGGCCCTGGGGTTAGTGCTGTCCAGCACGGACCCTGACCCCCCACATGCTCCAGATCCTGGCGGTGGTGTTTCCAGACCTGGATGGGCAGCTGAAGGCCAGACAGCAGCAAGGAGGGGGTGAGTCAAAGACTGCACTGTGAACTCTGTATTACATGCTATGTGCCCTCCTCTGGCCTGGTTAAACTGCCACAGTACAGCAGTCATGTTGTCCAGGAGCCATGTCCCTCTATTGTGCACTGCCCACTCCTCATCTGATACCCAGGTGTGGCCCTTACATTCAGGGAATTGTGTCACTTGGGACTGTGTCCTTGCAGTTTGCTTCACTCAAGGTGGGGGACAGCATCTGTTTCCCTAACTCTGTTGTGGGCATCATGGGTGGGTCCATTGTTCACACAATGCCTGTGTTCGGACTTGTAATCTGCGTGTTGCTTTGATATGCGTCCACTTGCTGAGCTGAGCCACCACATATGCCTGGGGTATCTGGCACACACCCATGCAGCGGGTGGGAACAATGTTTGGGCCCCAGGAGTGTGCAGATTACGTGTGTCACACATACATAGCCAGCTATCTACTGTCCAGGGCTCATGCCTCATTCATGTGGGGCAGGACAGTCATGCCTACTCCAGCCCATCCAATACACCTGTACTCCCACTCCCGGGTATCAGCTGACACGTTGTGCGCAGTGATTTGACCCCTCACGTGTCTGCCTCTGTGCCTCCTCATCTGATACCCAGGTGTGCTGTGGTGTGTCTGTGTCTTGCTGTGTCAGTTGCTGTTCCTACGTGCCTGTGTGACATGTGTGATTTGTGCTCCCTCTCATCTGACAATGCCTGATTGCCCACATAGGGGATTTGGATCCATGAGTTACCTTTGTGTGGCACTGTATGCACATCTGTATAATTGGTATTCAGGCCTCCTCATGTGTTGTGTGGTTGCCTGGGGACACTGGCACCCCCCTCACCTGTTGTGTTTGATGTGCAGTGTGGGTCTGCCTGTTTGTGTTTGTGCATCTGCACCACTGCATTGGCATATCTTAGGTGTGCCATTGGCTGTATGTTGTTTGGTGGGTTTCCCCTGCTGTCCCTGGGACTCCTAGGTCATCAGTCAGCACAATGATCATGGTTTGTGTGTCCCATTGCTGCCATGGTATGGTATCTGTTCACCTCACATCTACAGTCTCCACAGGGTATCTGCATTTGTGTGCCCATTGATGCAAATATGTGGGTTTGCATTCTGATGGTCACTTCTGTCATTGTGTCATTGATGAATGTTGACTGTGTCAGCCCCCATGGGTGTTGTTTGTCTGCACATGGCCAAAGGTATGTCTTATTTGCACTGCAGTATTTGCCTCCCCAATCTATGTTGCAATGGGACACATGCACTACTTTGCCACTGATGTGTTTTATGTTCTGTGACCAGGAATCATCCATGCAGTTTGGCAGTTGCAGCTTTTTCTTTGTCAACACTTACATTTTGGTCACTGTGATGATGGGGGTTTGGACCCCATTGCCACAATGTTCAAAATGTGCTTCAGCTATGGACCCCATACTTACCTTTTGGTCACTGTGATGATGGGGGTTTGGACCCCATTGCCACAATGTTCAAAATGTGCTTCAGCTATGGACCCCACACTTACATTTTGGTCACTGTGATGATGGGGGTTTGGACCCCATTGCCACAATGTTCAAAATGTGCTTCAGCTATGGACCCCACACTTACCTTTTGGTCACTGTGATGATGGGGGTTTGGACCCCATTGCCACAATGTTCAAAATGTGCTTCAGCTATGGACCCCACACTTACCTTTTGGTCACTGTGATGATGGGGGTTTGGACCCCATTGCCACAATGGTCATGGCCTGCTTGCATTGTGGGGGCCACACACATATATGTGTGGCACATGTGATAGGGGGTCACATTGTATGTTCAAAGTCATGTTCAGTGTTGTAGGCATTTGACACAGTCTACACACGCTTGTCATGGTGTTGGGGGATGTCTTTTTCTTGCATTCCCTAGGTTGTGGTGTGCTGGTTGTGTCATGCATTGTCCATCCTATGAGTGGGGGTGGTGTTGGTGGTAGGCATCCAGCCCCCATGGGTAGAGGTGGTAGTAGTGACAGGCATCCAGCCCCCTGGGTAAGGGTGGTAGTGGTGGTAGGCATCCAGCCCCCATGGGTAGAGGTGGTAGTAGTGGTAGGCATCCAGCCCCCTGGGTAAGGGTGGTAGTAGTGGTAGGCATCTAGCCCCCCTGGGTAAGGGTGGTAGTAGTGGTAGGCATCTGGCACCCCCTGGCTAAGGGTGGTAGTAGTGGTAGGCATCCAGCCCCCTGGGTAAGGGTGGTAGTAGTGGTGGGCATCTGGCACCCCTGGGTAAGGGTGGTAGTAGTGGTAGGCATCTGGCACCCCCTGGCTAAGGGTGGTAGTAGTGGTAGGCATCCAGCCCCCTGGGTAAGTGTGGTAGTAGTGGTGGGCATCTGGCACCCCCATGGCTAAGGGTGGTAGTAGTGGTAGGCATCCAGCCCCCTGGGTAAGGGTGGTAGTAGTGGTAGGCATCCAGCCCCCTGGGTAAGGGTGGTAGTAGTGGTAGGCATCTAGCCCCCCTGGGTAAGGGTGGTAGTAGTGGTAGGCATCCAGCCCCCTGGCTAAGGGTGGTAGTAGTGGTAGGCATCCAGCCCCCCTGGGTAAGGGTGGTAGTAGTGGTGGGCATCTGGCACCCCCATGGCTAAGGGTGGTAGTAGTGGTAGGCATCCAGCCCCCTGGCTTAGGGTGATAGTAGTGGTAGGCATCCAGCCCCCTGGGTAAGGGTGGTAGTGGTGGTGGGCATCTGGCACCCCCTGGCTAAGGGTGGTAGTAGTGGTAGGCATCCAGCCCCCTGGGTAAGGGTGGTAGTTGTGGTGGGCATCCAGCCCCCTGGGTAAGGGTGGTAGTAGTGGTGGGCATCTGGCACCCCCTGGCTAAGGGTGGTAGTAGTGGTAGGCATCCAGCCCCCTGGGTAAGGGTGGTAGTAGTGGTAGGCATCTGGCACCCCCTGGCTAAGGGTGGTAGTAGTGGTAGGCATCCAGCCCCCTGGGTAAGGGTGGTAGTAGTGGTGGGCATCTGGCACCCCCATGGCTAAGGGTGGTAGTAGTGGTAGGCATCCACCCCCCTGGCTTAGGGTGATAGTAGTGGTAGGCATCTAGCCCCCCCTGGGTAAGGGTGGTAGTAGTGGTAGGCATCCAGCCCCCCCTGGCTAAGGGTGGTAGTAGTGGTAGGCATCCAGCCCCCCCTGGGTAAGGGTGGTAGTAGTGGTGGGCATCTGGCACCCCCATGGCTAAGGGTGGTAGTAGTGGTTGGCATCCAGCCCCCCCTGGGTAGGGGTGGTAGTGGTGGTGCGCATCCAGGCCCCTGTGTGCATATGTGGCATTGGTGATGGGCATCCCGCCCCTATGGTGCTGCTGTTGCTGGTGTAAGTAAATTCTGCATCCCTCTGTGTGTGTGTGATGTGTTGTGTACGTGTTGTATGTTTTTGTGGTTGGTGTCTGACTTACCTTCTGCGCCGTACGCGTCCGTGCCTGTTCCGGTAGTAAATGTAGAATATTGGTAGGATCGGGACGAAGGGATTCATGGTTGGTTCGTCTCGTTCGTCTTTCTCGTTGCTTCGCGTCGTCCTCGTCGCTGGCGTGTTCGCCTCGTAGCCGTGGATCGTGTTGTGGCGCGAATCGGAGCTTATGTACGCCTCTCCCGGAAGCTTTGACGTGCCGGACGTAGCGACGGGTTCGGCGCGTACGGAAAGCACATCGTACTTGTTCGGCCGGACGGGGCTGCATTTTCCCTTCCGTGCGACTCGATTCTGCGTTTCCGGATTCGCCTCGGTCGGAGAACAGGACCTGGATTGGGTGAGTACGACTCGGCCGGATTCTATGCTGTTGTGCGCATCGTACTTACTCGTTCGGGATGATGTACGGATCGGTCGGGAAACAGGCATTCGCATGGCTTTTTTCCCGACCGAATGGTATTGGGTGCGCCTCCGACCGAGATCGGAATCGGCCCCTAAGTCTTTTTGGGCTACTTAATTTATTTGTAAAGATTCAGTAAATGTTATAATGTGGAAATTAATTCAAACCTTAAAAGTGGAATAATCCTTTTTTTATGCTCATGTGAGAGTCATTGCAAGAAATCGTATAATTGCAACAAGCTAAAAATTCCTATAAATGAGTTCTGTGTGAACAATTGTTGTCAGAGGGGAAGCCTCTATGACATCCAAGGCCTGAGTGTTTGTAGAGGAGCCGGTATCCGTTCCAACAGGAGCTTAAGCATCCTGTGGTGGGTCTAAGAATGCAGACATCAACATGGGAATACGCTGAGGACACAGCAGTACATGGGCCATTATCGGGTCCAGTAAAGCATCCACGTCCGGTGGTGCAACCGATGGAAGTGTTAGACAGAGATCCAACACGCATTCTTGTCCGCAGAACAGGCATCGGAGGACAGGCATAACAAAGTCGATCTAGACTTGTCTAAATGACAGAAACCAAGACTCGCTCAGTTCGCAAAGGCGAGGTGTGCCCAGATGGAGTACCATATGATAATGGTATCGGCGCTCCGGGAGCGTTTTTCCATCTCCTTGGTGACTGCAACGTCCATTTTGTAGCAGAAAAATTGCAATCAGGATTCCTGCTATTATGAACAGGATCAGTGGAAGTCCTCCAAAATGCTTCCAAATACGGAGGGTATGAAGGCTGGAATCACTCTGAAGACTGTCTGAAAGGTGCCTAACAGTCCAGAACCTATGGTCTTAAATAGGTGTATATTACCCATCGTATCAGACATGTTAAAGATACGTTGTACCATTTCTGTTAAATGGTAAGGGCAGTTTGTTCGTACTAGTGCCTGTATCTCAGCTGAGGACCTTGCGCCCTGAAGATCAAAAGTCTCTCAGGCGGAGGTTAAGGGCACGGTTTTCTGCAAAAGCATGGCTTTCATTCTGCTCAGAGTATCAAACTGTATAAAGGAAACATTCAATGTAGGCCATAACGGCGCCTCCCTGACTGTGTGGGTTAGTGGAAACAATACTTGCATACAACAAGTAACCCTGGAGTCTACAGTGACAAGATATGCGAGGCCCGGAAGCATCCCACAACAACCTTGATCATTCAGCATCAAGTAACTCCCATTTGAAAGCAACTTGAACACCGGATTAATCACGGCAGCTGGGGACCCTTTCAAATGACAGGATAAGTTTGCAACTGAACCATTACAGGCCTCGTGAAGCATGATATCCTGGCATATGAGAGATCCACTTAAAGAGTTCTCGCAGTTTGTACCGCTTAGAAACACTCCCATGTCCCCACTCCTGCATCAAAATCTGTATGGCAATTCCCAAGATTCCTTGATGAATTCCTTTCCCATCGCTTCATATCTGCCTGCCTGTTGTTGTTCTAGGCAATACTGAAACTGGAAAGTTGGGACCGGTAATGTTCTATGGCCATGGATTAACCAGTCTGTGGATGGTGGCTCTGCCACAGTGAAAGGTAATTGGTCCAATTTTTCAATACGCAGCATTGTACATTTTGCTCCCCTATGTGCCATCGTTATCTGCTTCTTAGTTAGATTGTATGCAAAGAATAGGGACGTACTGTTGATAAATCTCCAGGGCACATAACCGGAACGCAATGATTGTAGCATCCAGCTTAACAGCATAATAGAACGTAGCTGAGACTGTCCGTGCTATAGTATGGACAAATCCAGTTCTAGTATATCTATAGCACAAGGTACAATGTTGCCCAGTGAATAAATCCTGGATGTTAATGTAGCCATACCATTATCCACTACAGCTAATGCTTTTTCTAGGTTAATTTTATCAATTTCACAGAGTCTCTCCGCGGCTTCTGGTTAAGAGATTTTCAGATTTCATTATAAACAGCGTATAAGAAACGTTTTGGGGGCCCAATAAAAAGTCCCTTAGATCCATGTCTTATGATAGTAAGGATAAGTGTTGTTTCACCTGGGACAGTGTTGAGGTTTTTAGCCAATCGAGGCATAACTTTCCAACACTGTAAGATGTCACCACCCCCGAATGTTCTCCTTGTACATAGCATTGGTCTGGCCTATGGATACTTAACCCTTCGGTGGTACCCCTGAATCTTGACTGACACCTGTTTGTGTCTGTGGGGCAAACTAACCATCCCTTCCAATTGGGGTCTGATGAATTAGAATGTACGTTGTCATCTACTGTATCCCCACCATGTGTTGTAAAGTTTTACCAACCCTCAAAGTGTGATGGTGAGGGAACCCGAGGTGTGTTCAAGTCTTTGTTCTTGGCTAGTCCAAGACATGAGGTCTGTTGCAGTGTCGTTCAGAAATATTATATGCTCTGGAATGAGGCATGCTCGAAATAGTGCTTCTGTTCCCTGAACTTGCCATTCCTTTGAACCTCAGACTGATTTTATGTCTATAGTGTCCTTCCATAAGTCGAAACCCTGTTCAGACAGTTGGGAAACAAAGGATGCAGAATAAATCTGTTTGGTGTTAGTTAGCATATTTTTCTGTGTAGTTGTAGGTGCAACCTTATAGTAATATGTGGTCGGGTCAGAAGCGAAAAACACTTAAAAATAAGAACATTTCTGTGCAAACATTCTCGAACTACTATTTTGTGGTGTTAGCCAACATTCCCATTGGTGGTATGTAAAAACTAGCGATGGACGATGAACTCCACTAGCAGTTTTGGCAACTCCACGTTCTGTTGGGAAATCGCAATTCAGGCAACAACTCTGACTCCACCGCATAGTGGAGTTAACTCCTGCACCCACCTCACATACCTTTGGTAAAGCAACTTTACCTTTACATGCGAAAGAGCACATAGCCACCTCACAAAAGTGAGTTTTGAAACATATCAGGCAGTGAGAGAGGTGATGATTTTGGGGTCCCCCCTTACCTAGGGAAAGGACCACGCAGATGCCTTGAACACAAAGAACATATCATGCTGAACGATTCAGTGGTGGTCCCATCCTCCTAGGACCACCCCAAGCAAAGTTATGGGCCAAACTCCAATGCCAACCAAAGGCCCCGCAAAGCATTATGGGGCGAGATTCTAGAATGCAGTGAATATTATAGTATCGGCTCTACCGCTGAGCTGGGGAGAGCCTCTGCGGCTTGAGAAATGGTTTCCTCTAAGTCTGGTGGGTCTGATGGAGGTGCCCATCCACCGGGCACCTCAACAGTGGTATATGGCAGTGAAAACTGTACCCCAAGAGGTACAATCCTCTATTTGGGGAGCTATCTCCATTGGCAAGCAGATTGTTAGCATTCTGTGTTTTTCTTGAGGGCTTGTGTGTGGAAATACCACCTCTAACTGTGTTATTTTTTGAGCTATATAGAATGGCATTTGCTCACGTCTAGTGTGCATTTTACCCATAACTGCATGTAGAGTTTGTGGAGTTATTTTAGTTGTAGCTGAATTTATCCTGCTGGTGTAGCCCTTGCTGGCTGAAGTGTGAGTGTTCTCTTCACAAACTGTGTCAGGTTTCTGTAAAGTTTTATTATTTCTTTATGAAGTGGACGTAAGTCTGCTACTGGCATTGTGGCAATGTCTGGATGTGGTGTATATGACTGGCCAAGTTGCTCCATCTCTTCCGAGCGGACTGAGTCTCACTTTTTCTTTTGTGTGTGCGAGGGCGCCTTTAAACCAGTTTATGTGCTCCTGGTAGGTGAGGGGAATTTCAATGTCCTCATACGGACAGTATTCATCTGGTGTTTCATCTTTAGTATAAGAATGAAATGTATGTGTATGTGCATCTGCTTGTGGGAATTTAACCCATGAATAGAATACCTCTGTTCTGTATGATTTGTGTGCCTCAATCACGAATGTTACTGTCCCACCCCTAGCTGTGACTCCATAGTCTGCTAGTTTTAAAGTAAGGGTAGTTCTGACATTTTCTCAAATGTTTATTTCATCTTCTTCTTCCTCCCTTGCTGCAGCCGCACGTTGTTCGTCAGCCATTATTTGAAAAGAAGAAGTTTCAAGGAAACTTAGATAAGGTTTTATGCACAATAGGAACTATTTGTCCTTTAAGCTTGATAAAGCTACAGCCAATACATAGGATATGCCTACTCAGCTGTGGTGGATAGTTCCCTTCCCACTCCAGACGTTTCTGGAAAAATGTGAGTAGGGTCTCTGAGAATAGCACGATTGAACTACTCAGATTTGACCTTTAAATAAGCACCAAACCAGCGTTGGCGGCGCCATGTCGTGTAGTTCCTATAAACCTACATAGGATCTGCGTGTTTGGACAACATAGACTGTAGGATCGGTGTTCAGACTGATTCTAGACACCCCCACCGGGTATGTTTGCCTGTATACCAGCTGGCTCACCGTGCCACTAGAAACCCCTCTTACCAAGGAGAGAATAGTTCTTGGCAACTATCGAACATGACAACTCTGTCCCATCAGGGATCGTGGAAACAGTACAGTATTTTTCGCTCAGTCACTCGTGCTCACTTTGTCTCAGAGAGATACACAGAATAAACAGTGGGGACGTTTTCAATAAATATTTATTGAACCAGCATCATTCTATTGTAAAATAGGTGTGATGAAACAACCATAAGACAGAAACAGATGTAAATGATTATAAGCACCAACAGAGTAAAAGGATGGCAGATTCCTACCATAGTGCTAAAACAATGAATACAGGTAGGTATATAAATACATGACAGTAATAATGCGTAGTACTCCTACGATGCGACCCTAACTAGATGTACCTAAGTGTACCTAGCATGTATGTAGGTGTAGAGCCAAGAATTTCTGTAGGATAAAGTCAACCCCGTTACCTGAAGTGAGAGACTGTGGGACCCTATCTTGGTCTCGAGATGGACACCCCGCAAGGGATGTCAGACCATTGCGAGCTGGAGTGTCTGCCTGCAGGAACCTCAGCGTCTTGCGTCAGTGTATCAGCATAAAAGTCCTTTTTCTCCTCCCCCTGCCTCAGCAAAAATATGGTGTTTATATACCCAAAGTGGTACCCTCAGGGGATCTACCTTGCTGTGTCATGTCGGACTTAGGATAACGGAAGGAATTACCCTTATACATAGTTATTATGCATGAGATGGTAGTCCTGCTGAGTTTCCAAGAATCCTCATACTTAATGGATGAGGCTAGTTTTCAGGGAAAACCCCACGTCCTGTTAGCAGTATCTTAATAAGGTAAAAGGTCAGTCCCAAGAACCGTTATGTAGTGAAATGGCAGGGGAAATATAGGTGAGATGTTAGGTTGCTACCTGAGCCTATATTGGGGTACCTATATGAAACATTACACCATCACTTCCTTATCTCCTCAATGGTACACTGCCATAATTTGGTCTTGAATGTCCTTCCATAATTTTTTCTGAATATCAGCAACCTGGAAAGAGCTTTTGCCAAATACCTCATTATGATGAAGCACACATTCTTTAGTGAAAATCTCCAGCTCCTTCTCACTGAATTTCACCTTTCTTTTGCACCTTCCAGCTTCCTTTTCTGTGTCCTGATGGAATGTAGTTGGCAAAAGTAGGTCCAAAAGGGTTCACAATGTAGCCAAGAAACCAAAAACACACAACCTGCCTTCATCTCTCCTTGAGAGAACTCAAGGGAGCATCATGAAAAACACTTCCTCAATGTGAGGTTCTCAAGGTGTTCCTAAAGTGGCATTCACAATTTAGCGATGTCCAAATTCCGCTAGTCAGGAATTAGAAGATGGATAAATTGTGAATGCAAATCATACACAGTCACAAAATGATACATGGTCACTATGATACATTAGGATTAGTGATTTCTAAATTGTGATTGGGTAAAATTTGCAAATTGGAAATCACTAATCTAAATCTTCATACATCCAGCCCTTGTACATAACCTAACTATATCATCATTTTAACCTTTGTTTTTTTTGTTTCGCAGTACCATCAAATAATTTATTCAGCTCTACTGACCCATAAAAGTCAGAACAAAAAAGCAAATGCAGTATTAAACTTCATAAAATGAGAGAAACATTTGCTAAAAACACTAAAAACAGGTATTAAATGGCATCAATATGATGAGAAAGTAGTTCAATAAAGAAATCTCTACCCATGACCGTTGTGCTTTTGATTAAAAACTGCTTTAGTGTGGATTAAGGGAATAGTTGACAAGCTGTCCGGATTTAAATAAAATGTTGGGGCACCAAGCCTTTCAAAACTCGTTTAAATATATTTAAGCCATGGGATATCTAGACAATTGTCCAGCTTCAGACAATTCTGTAAGATTGTTCTACATAGTTGGGCTTCTGGATTTTTCTAGATTCTGTGCCATAACAAGAGTAGTTGTAGCTGGATATGATCTTCTATATAGTCAAGCCCAACCTCTTCAAGGCAGAAGGCTGCCGGGTTAGAGTGTGGAACTGCCAGGAGTCTTCTTATAAACGTATTCTCTACAATTTGTAGAGATTTTTACCACTAATGTACCCTCTTAAGCCCGCGCCAAATGTGGTAACAGAAAGGCATTTACTTTTAAAAATACAAAGCATTTCTCTAGGTGGCTTGTGTCACAGTCTTTTGGAAAATCTAAAAGCTGCATCAATTGCTCTCTGTAATTGCATGACTCTAAAATTCAGGAGAAATTTCCAGTTGAAATCTACGTCAATCGGAGTTCCCAAATAAGTAAAATGCAGGGTTTTCATAATTTCTTTCCCACCAAGTAAAAACATTTTGGTCTTAGCTAATTTGGGGCCACATTTCATTACAAAGGACTTGGTTCAATTTGTCTTTAGATCTAAACTACTCATAACACTAATAAAAGCATCTAATAAAATCTGGAGACCATTAGCAGTTTGTGCAGCATTGTCTGCATAAAGCAGCACTGGAATATCTCTCTCATTGATCTTTGAGAGGTCTTTCCCAGCAGTTATCAGGATCTCACCCAGAGAGTTAACTAAAATTAAAAAGAGAAAAGGTGCCATGACATAGTCCTGTCTAACCCCATTGATTGATGGAAAATTCTCATGTAAATCTCTGTTCTTGTTTTTCAATAATTTGATACAGCATCTCTAAGTTGTTTGAAATTCTCAGCAATAACTTTTTGTGCCTCCTTAACAATGTTAGTAAGCTTGTCAAAGCCATCTTTCATGTTAGATATATATGAATTTATGACACCGTGTATCAACAGATTTCATATTCTTATTTTTTAGGCACTCTACTGCTAAAGAAATGTTCTCCAAACCACCAAAGAGTAAGGTTGTGTCAAGGTTAATTTCCATGGGAAATTATGGGAAGTGATGCAGAAAAAAACAGCTGAACAGAAATATTTAAAATTTGGAATCATTTGGCAAAAAGTTAGAACTATACTCAGGAAGTGTGCTGTTTGGTAAATTTTATAAATTTGTCCAGTCATTTTCCAGACATTTATTTTTAAATCGGTGCTTGCGTTGGTCATGAACGTGTAAAAAAGATAGTGAACTGGACTTTTGGTGTCCACATATGCTCTGATTGGCCACTTTAAAGGAGGCTACCAATCCTGCTTGGCTGGCCACAACATGAGCAATATGTATGGCAGTCTTTCCAGGACACAGGATATGGTCCGTGCATCCTGAAAATGAATTTAAAAATATGACCGGGGGCAAGATGAGCACACACTGACTCCAAGGGGCATTTGGAGGGGGTCCCAAAGGACCGTCTCCCTTGATTGGCTGACCATAACATGGACAACATGACAGGACTCAGTGACATGGTCCCCATTGAAATGCATTGTAGTGTATGCTAAGCATTGAGGGTCCCAAAAAGGAGTAGCTAAATTGCTTTAGTCACGATACAAATCATTTATTGGTGGTACCAGAATAATTTTAGGAATTGTGGTGTATTCCAAAGCGATTTTATTTTGTAAACATTCTGACCTTCTACAGGCATTTGATGAATCATGTTTGACAGAAAATAGTTTTTTTGTCATGGTTTTTTCATAGAGGTTATGGAAGGTGCTCCCGAAGCTAAAACATGTACTTCTAATACAGTTGTCAGATGATTCCCCAGTATTCTACTGCAGCTTTTCACTGTGTTCTAATGAACAACTAACAGTCTGTATTCATGGCAAAGCTGTGACACACCTGAAGCTATTTTGATGGAATCAAAGCTGTAAAATGTTAAGCGTTTCCTTCAGAAATTATCAAAATGAGGGTGTTCATTTTGTCATAGAAATTATGGTCAGTGCTCTGGAAAGGTAAAATGAGGACAAATTTTTCATGAGTCCTTAAAGATCTTCCTCATCCATTACCATAATCAATCTGAGATGCAGATTTAAACATGTACTTCCAAAACCAGCAGCAGTCAATAAGTTAACTCCCTAGTAATCAATGGCAGCTTCCCACAGTGTAACAATGAACATCTTGAACATTAACATTCTCTATTTATGACTAAAGTGAGAAACACCTAAAACCATTTTCTTGGTATCAAAGCTATAAATGATAATGTAAACAAAAGTAAAGTGATACTTATCAGACAAAAATAACTACATTTCATCATGACTCAACCATTCATTTCCTTGATTTTTAGGTATAATTAAAATTATGGTTTGTCTGTACAAAAATTAGAAAAATGAATCAAAATAAAATCCAAAAATGGAGTGATATGTGATTTCCAAAACCAGAACTGGAACTTTGTAGGCCTGGAGACATGTATTTATCTGTTGAAACTTATATTATCACAAAGTATTTGTTTTTATAAATTTGCAGTTTAAGAGAGATATTATGTGTTATGTGAATCTGATAAGAGTGGGTAGAGTGGACATTGTTATAAGTAACTAGCTAGATGTTGTTCATACATATGGGATGTGTGATTTGATGTCCAAATGTAAGATGGCACCTGTTTGATAGTGTTTCCTGTATGAGCTGTGTTAATGAGAAAATTGTGCCAGAGTGTGTGTATGTGAGATTATGAATGCATAGAGAATATCGTTTTTTTTACAGACATCAGGTAGCATACTTGAATGAACAAGTTGTCATTTGTTTAGAGGCTTACTTTAAGATTAAAGAGTGTGTGAGTACAGAGAGAGTGAATTAGGTAACATGTGAGAAGTAATGTTGGTACTTGCCAGGCTCCACTCTGCCTGGAATTCCCACAATGCCTACGCTGTGGAATATGGAGAACACTTTCTCCTTCTAGGGCATTAAGTTGAGGGGCCTTGGAGAACCACCACCAGTTCCCAATGTGTTTTTGGTGTGCATTGGAAGCGAGGGAACGGACTCTTCCCCGCAGGTCATTCCACCGCATGTGAATGCCCTCCTGTATGTGTCTGGTGTTGGAAACAGCATTCACCTTATCCTCAATTTGGGCCCACATTTATTTTCTCTGGCTCACGGTTGTCTGTACCCGTGCTCCAAAAAACAGTAGCACAACCCTAATTATCTTGTGCACTTCTCAGTTAACTCATTTTCAGAGAACCTGAGTTGTCTTCTTCCAGACATTGTCTAAAAAAGAAAAGACAAAGGTCTGCTTCTGGTGCTTTGTGCTGTGAATGGTAAATGGTTTGCCTGGTTTGAGGAGTTTATTTTGTAGTGTCAGCTAACAGTGTTGTTGTTCAATACATTATGATCAGGTGTAATGACGGATGTGTACGCCAACGCTGACTGACATGTTTGCTATCAGAACCCCATCTTTCATTGCTTTCCTCCGTCATGAGGGTCCATCCATCCAACTCTGATTGTGGAGAAATCTAAATGTCCACCACACCAATGTTGACAGAGTGGTGTCCATCGTTGGTGGACAAGGAACCAACGACAAAGGACTCATGTTCCGCCGTCAGACAGTCCTCCATCTCGAGGAATGATGGAACTGTCCCTCTGTGATGAAGAAATGACAGTCTAGCTGCCAAACTCTAAATCAGGCCTTCAGACTTTAGACTAATTTCATATTATATGTTGCAGGCAAACCAGTTGTATTCACAAGCACATAATGCTGCAGAGTGTTACCCTACTCTAAAATGTATATCATATGTTGTATGTTAGATAGTTCCGTTCTCGAGAATAAATAGTAATATTGTTTGTTTAATCTTTTCAGGACTCAAACACATGTGACTAATCCATACTAGGTTCAAAAGAGGGTGCTATGCAGTGACGTGTGTTTTTTCATATTTCTCTTTTCACCCTGGGTTCTCGGGAGTGGATTTTGGCCTCCTCGGAGTACAAGGTGGGCGAAATGGTGCCGCATTGAAGTTCAGAATTCCCAGTAGTGAAACTGTGAATCTGACATGGATCCTAAAAAACAAAGTCATCAATCTTTGCAGATTTTCTTGCATTTTCATATGCTTTTAATAAGCACTGTGCTAAAATGGTCATTTTTTTAGAAAGGTTGCAAACTGGAACATACAGAGGGATAAAACTGATGTACATTTGGTCACTTTTGAGCCCTAAAAGTAAAGGTTTCTGAGGATAAGTTACTTACATGCTATTCCTACTTTTGAATGTGTCCCATGCCAGGCACAGATTTGAATACACAGAGTCTAGGGGTAGCAGTTTTACACCTGAATGTCCAGTTTGGGAGGGACAGTGATAGTCTAATGTCTGGCTATTGTGTCCAAGAGGCTAGTCATTCTGCGTCAGAGATAGATTTGCATGGCTATGTGTTTGATATGGCTCCATGGAAGTGTTCGGTCATTAGGATTTTATATCGGTACCTCTCACTGATGGATGGCCTGTAATGCTGGTGTGGAATCAGTCAAACTCGATCAGTGCCTCCGAAAAGCTGCCAGGCCATCCTGTGCGCTCCACGTGCCAGGAGCATCTGTGAGTGGCATGTAGTCAAATGACCCAATAGGACAGTATTGTATCCAGTCAATTAGGCAAACCCCTTGTTTGCCACAAGCATCAATAAAGATATATTTTTTTAAAAATCCAGTCAATTAGACAAACCCTCCATTTTCACTGAAAGATGTAATAGTCTGGATGAGAGTAAGTAATGAGAGTTGGCACAGGTCAGCAAAGCTAGGCATAGTTGGTCACCTGCCCTAAATACAGAAGGTTGGTGTGGCTGAAGTTAGGTCATACAAGTATGAAGCCAATATATCTGGGGCTGGAGAGTGAGGGGCTGTGCAAGGTTACACACATGGCAGATCAATACTTCCTGATTGCTGGTGGGGCTAGTTTACAATCCTTTATATTTTGAGTTGGTGCGATCTGGAAGGTTGAAATGGCCTAGGAAAGATGCAGTCACATGTTTTATCTGTGTGTCTGAAGGCCGGAGGGGCTTAGACTAAACCATTCACATGTCAACAAGTGCCACTGAGAGGAGGGTGAATGGTGAGTGTTGGTGACTGTTACAATCTCTGAGGGTGATGGGAGAAGACGGAAGTTTGTTAATAGTGCAAGTGCATAGTAATGCACTTCCCTTGGAAATTTGCAGAATATCCTGTCCCTTGACCAAGGAGGAAGGAGTAGGGTATTTACATTCCTCAACTATAGGTTAAGACTGGAGAAGAAAGGATTATAATGCCCCACCACTGGCAAAGGTGGGAGAATATAAGATTCTCAGCACATGTGAAGGTGGAGGTGATGGCAAGGTAAGGGTATACATAAACCCACAACCCTTGAGTGAGGGTATCAAGGTGCGTGGTGAGGGTAAGGTGTGGGTATAGATATACCTATACCAACAACCCTTGGGTAAGGCAGGGGTGGGGTGTGCAAACTCTACTCATGACCTTGGGCAAGTTGGGGGCAGTTAAATAAATATACCCCCTACCATTGGGTACCACAAATAAATACACAAGCCCTCAACACCATTGGGCAATGCCTTTCAGCAAGAGAGAGGTAGTTACAAAAAATACACCCATGCCCTTGAGTAAATCAGGGGTTTAAAGAGGGCCAGACTGCCCTCCCACACTACTGTCTAAACCTGAAGGGATAAAGCCAGTCAGCAGGCATCGTTTGTGGGCCACAGGTATTTGCTTATTTCCTTAATGCTTACAGTGGACATATGTCTGCCAGGAGCAATATGAATGAGAGAATGAATTCTAGCACTGTCTTGTGTGTCCAGTAATTGAATACATAGGCTCCTAATTGTTGAGGTAATCAAAGAATTCTTTATCCTTGGTTCGAACATGTGTTTTGGCCATTAAAAGGCTCCAAATGACTCATCAAGTTAACATAGATTTTTGTGCACTCTCTAGTAAACAAATTTTGAAATTGTGTCCACTTAGTATTTGTTATGGTAGGAAATAGCATGCACCACCATTTCCATTAGGATCAGGATCAAGTTTGTTTCTATCTATAGAGATAGCACAAAATTACTACTTTGGACAGGCACTCTATAGTGTTTCGACAGGCAAACCACGTGCCAGTTGATCTAAATTGGTAACAACAAGAATACACATTTCTGTGATTTCCACAATAATTAGGAATCTAGGTATTCGTGCACTGGACTCATAAGAGATTGCTAGGATCTACACTCTAAGGGGCATATTATCAAGCCATGTATCGCCGCGTTAGCGGCACTTTCTTGCCGCTAACGCATTTTTTTTCTCAACGCCCTATTAACAAGCTGACGCTAACAGGCGTTAGCGACAGCTTTCCGGCGATAGCAGCCGGTTTTTCCATCGCCTTGCATGCCAGCGATTTTTATCGCTAATGACATGCAAGGTAGGCGTTCCGTCTCAAAATTTCAGGAAAACTCATGCTAACACCACTGCGCCCTATTATCAAGGATGGGCCGGACCCGCGAAGCGATAAAAAAAGTCGCACTAAGGCCCGTTAGCTGCAGGAACTTAAGACCAAAAAATAGCTGGTCTTAAAAATGGGGACAAGACTTGGGCCCACATGTATGCATGTTTTTGGTGCTGGACAGCGCTGCAAAGAATGTTGCAGCGCTGCCCTGCGACAAAAATACAGTGCAGGCATGCGCACCATCAATGAGTTAGTGCGCATTCCTGTGTCCCACTCATGAAAAGTGTTGCTGCGCTGCGCCAAGACAGCGAAGCAACACTTCTCATTACGCCCTCCTTGCAACAGCATGGATGCGCTGTACCCACTGGACAGCGCTCCATGACGCAAGTAATGACAGATACGTCAGGAATCCTGACGTATCTGTCTGCGCTAAAGTCACGCATTGCTGCAGTTGTGTCACAACCATGACGCAACTCCAGCAATGCATGGGGCCAGCCTATCCCTATGGCACTGCCTCACCCTCAGGCCTGTTATCAGGCAGGCGGAAGGTACTGATGCAGTGCCGTTCATGAGGGGTGCCCGAATGTCGGCGATGTTGGAGATCCATCGGTGGTGGTTGCGCGCTGCAGTGTCATAGTTTGGAATCATTGGTGGAGTGTTGGTGCGGAGGCAGTTGACCAGACGTTCTGCGGTGGCCTTGATCCAGCTGCGACGGGATGCGATGACGGCGCTGGCATCCGGTGGGCAAGGTGAAGACGTCATTCATCCAATGATGGTAGTGCCAGGAGAGTCTGGTGTTGTGGCTGTAGTTGAAGTACCCGCTGGCAGAGGTGACGTGCTCGACCGTGTGTCCTGCTATGTGGCCTGTTGAGGTGACTTGCTGCTTGCGTCTGATGTCAGTGACAGGAAGGGGTGGTGCTCTCTTCACTGGGGTTGCCCAGGTAGAACTTGAGTTCACCGAGTTGGATGTCGTTGGGGGATGGGAGACCCTGGGGTGCAAAGATGTCTACAATGGGATTGTAGAATGGGGGGCCATGGCCCGGGGGGCCTGCACATGAGGGTGCCACAGAGGATGTTCTTGGACTTGGTTCGGATCTGGGAGTTGACGTGGTCCATGGTCACCCTTGGCACATTAGAGTGCAAGGTCAGTCGGAGTGTGCCTCTGTAGGTGACGGCAATGCCTCCTCCTTGATGGTCAGGGTGCTCCTTGCGGTTGATACTGCATCCGTCAGTGATGGCGAAGGCGATGTCTGTTACGGAGCAGGGGTTTGTCCTGGCAGGTGAGGTGGGGTCCAGGGTTGATGGTGAGGAGGGTGCTGGCGTCGTAGCGGTGGAGTGTCCAAGAGGAATGCACCTTGGTGCTGAGCACGGTCCAGGGGCAGACGGACGCAAACGGTGTAGCTTATGTGTTGCCTTCATCACGGGAGACGACCCTTACAACGCAGGTAGTACATCGTTAACTACACAACTCCGACAACGCGGGTCCCTTAACATCGCATTTGATTACAACGCATTGTGAGGTCAGTAATGGGATAATCCAAACTTTTTCAGGTGTGCATGGGTTTTGGATGTAAAAAATGAAAATTGGACTATGTCTTGGGGTAAAATTTGAAAAATGGGGTGTTTTTTGGGGTAAAATATGAAAAATGGGGTGTTTTTTGGGCCCAATTTTGGAATTTTTGGGTGTTTTTTGGGGTCAAATGTCTAAATCTTGGGTGTGTTTTGTGCCAAAATGAAGAGAAATTTGGGGGTGCATTTGTCTCAAATGTGATCTTTTGGGTGTCTTTTGGGGGTTCAGAGAGGAATTCCAGGGTTCACGGTTGGGTTTGTTGTGCAAAGTTTATTTTTGGGTCGCACTCACTGTAGTGGGAACAGTGATCTTCATGTCTCCGCTATGCAACACCTACTCTACTGTTGCAATGTGCCTAGTATTAGTATGTATTGGAATGGAATGCGATGTTATAGCATGCATCGCAACTACGTATGGTACGCCCGCTGTGCATGGGCGCACAGCGGCCACCATTGAGAAGTGCGGGGGGTGTCTGGACAGCTGTAAGGTGGTAAACCCCATAAAGAACACTGGATGGTGCATGGACGGGGGGATGTGTGTGTGAGCGTGTGTTGTTAAAAATGTATTGAGGGAAGTCTTACCTCTAAGCCGTGTCCCGTGTCTTTGTAGCTCCTGCTCTCCTGTGTCTGCTTCCAGGAAAAGGAAGTAGGCAGCCAGGCTCCCTCCCCTGAGTCAATCACAACGCTGCGATGCGGCGGTGGGATTTTTAATTGGCAACGGGACAAGTCATGCAGGCAGGGGCTGGAGGGGTGGGCATGTTCTCCATTCAGGCTGTAATGCAGCCTGCATTGCGAACAGAGAAGTGCGCATGTCTGCATTGGGCGGCCTGAGTGGGCCGACCAAACAGTCATTGTGCACTTGAGTGTGCATGCCAATCCGCACATTCCCTGCTCCGTGTTTGGAGCAGTCCTACCCACCCGCCCACCCCCTGAGGATACATAGCATGATTACATGAGTTATTTCTCCATTGTTTTGCCCTTTTTTAACTGTTTTATTGGCTTCTCTGAGCCCGCACTACCCGCTTCCCGCCACTGCTGCCCCTGCAGCCCGCACCCCTGTCCTCGCACATTCCCGCCTCCCAGCTATGCACTTGCACTATTAACAAACTTCCGTCTTCTCCCATCACCCTCAGAGATTGTAACAGTCACCAACACTCACCAACACTCACCATTCACCCTCCTCTCTGTGGCACTTGTTGACATGTGAATGGTTTAGTCTAAGCCCCTCCGGCCTTCAGACACACAGATAAAACATGTGACTGCTCCCCTCCCCTACTTGATGGCGGATGATGCGCGATTGCGCAGTGGACACGCGTCGCTGGCGCGCAGAAGGCGCGCCGAAGACAAGCCCGTCTGCGCACGTCTACAACCCAACCACGACCAGTGCCAGGAAGCCTGGATCATGGGCCACCCACTGCTACAGCACAGCCACCCTCCACGCACTCAACCCCGGGAAAGTCAGAGACTGACAACAGGCCTCGGCAAACACGACTCACGGCAAGTTCTCCTGCCTCCACTGCCGCCAGAGCTTAACCACCACCCCGGACTCCAACACAGCCAACGCCAGCACCTGCGACAACCTAGGATGCATCCTTCTCAATGGGCGTTCCGTGCACAAACACGCCGTGGAAATCTGGAACCTACTCGACTTTCTCTCGCCCGACATCGCCTTCTTCACGGAGACCTGGACCAACACCTCCTCCGCCCCCGACATCAACACCGCCATCCCGGATGGATACAAGATCCAGAGGAAGGACTGCGCCAACCACCCGGAGGGTGCCTCGCCATTGCCCACAAGAGCACCCTCCGCTTCACCACCTCCAGCGAAACCTTCCCCTCGGCCGAACACCTGAACTTCCAGATCCAGACCATCCACAACTCCACACTCTGAGGAACCCTCGTCTACAGACACCCCAGGCCCCGGACACACCAGCCAGTCCACCATCTCCACCTGGACGCCAGTCACAGCCGAAGACACAGCCTCAACCATGAAAGGCATCCACTCGTGGGCCCCCACCAACCCATGCCCTCCCACATCTACCACAGAGCGCAGCCGCCATCACACATGAACTGCAACGCACCATCAACATCACCTTTAAAACAGGCACCTACCCAGACGACTGTAAGCGTGCAGAAGTCTGGCCCCTTCTCAAAAAGACCACAGCTGACCCCACCGACCTCAAGAACTACTGGCCCATCTCGTTCCTCCCCTTCGCGGCCAAAGTTGCAGAGTAAACAGTCAACAGGGAACTGACACGATTCATTGATGACAACGCCATCCTCGACCCGTCCCAATCCGGATTGCGAACCAACCACAGCAACGAGGCCGTCCTACTCGCCGCCACAGATGACATCCGCACACTCCTGGACTAAGGCCACTCCGCAGCCCTCATCATACTCGTCCTTTCAGTGGCCTTCGACACCATCTCCCACCACACACTAGTCACCAGACTACACGACGCCGGCATACAAGGAACAGGCCCCGACTGGATCTGATCATTCCTCCCCGGAAGAAGCCAAAGGATCAGACTGCCAACCTTCCTCTGCGATCCCACGTAAATCACCTGTGGAGTCCCAGAGGGTTCATCTCTGAGCCCGACCGTCTTCAACATCTACATGGCACCCTCAACGCCAACGTCCGACAACACGGCCTCAACATCGTATCCTACACTGATGACACCCAGCTCATCCTCTCCCTCACCAAAGACCCCACCACCACCAGACTCAACTTCCAGAAAGGAATGCATTACGTCGCAGTCTGGATGACCAACAGCTGCCTGAAGCTCATAGCCGAGAAGACAGTAGTCCTTGTCCTTGGAGCCACACCTTCAGCATGGGACAACACCTGTTGGCCGTCGCCCTCGGAAGCCCACCTACCCCCTCGGACCACGCCAGATACCTCGGCATCGTACTCGACCCATCCCGCACCATGAACAGACAGGTCTACGCCGTCACCTCCAGCTGCTTCAACACCCTCCGCATCCTCCGCAAGACCTTCAAATGGATACCCCCAGAGTCAAGGAAGACAGTCACCCATGCACTCATCACCAGTAGACTGGACTATGGAAACGCACTCTTTGCCGTCATTTACAAGTCCCTACTCCGCAAACTACTGACATTACAGTACACCGCCGCCAGACTCGTCCTCAGCATCCCCCGGCACTAACACATCAGCCAACACCTACGTAGACTCCACTGTCTCCACGTGGTGAAAAGAGTCACCTTCAAAATCATCACTCACGCCTACAAATGCCTACACAACAACGTAACCAAATACCTCAATGACAGGATCAACTGCCACGTACACAAATGAGACATCCGATCTTCCAACCTCACACTGTCCGAAACCCAGCGCATCCACAGAGCCAGAGCAGGTGGAAGATCCTTCTCCCACATTGCATCCAATACCTGGTACGGGCTACGGGCAGACATCAGAGGTGCCCCCTCCCTGAACACCTTCAGGAAGACCCTCAAGACCTGGCTATTCGGCTAACAGATCTGCGGCCCCCCACCCCTCAGTGCCTTGCGACCCTCATGGGTGAGTGGCGCATTTACAATTCCCCTGAGTGATTGAGTTATCATCATGTGATGATTGTTCCTCTTCTGCACTGCTTGAGGTGGTGGGGCAACGCTCTTCCAACATAGTGGTAGATCCGCCACTGGGGGTGCGTCATCTACGTGTGATAGGCATGAGCGACTCCCCCCCGGCCCTCCTGCGCTACGCGTCCCACCTTCTCCTTACCTGGACATTGACCCCGTGGCGCAATCCACTGCACTCTCTCCAAATCTGTGACTCAGCCAGCAGGAGCCTGAGCCAGGTGTGCTTTCACTGGGCTGGGTACAGCAGTCACCGCGTAGTCTGCTGGTGGACCACCCGATGCAGTTGATGCAGCAGGGCTCCCTTAGGCGTGTAGTTGCAGCGATCAGTCCACGCAAGTTCGCGTAGCACAGGGGCCTCACACTCCAGAGCATCCGGCCAGCCCAACATCATCCGTTCTGTGATGCAGGGAGATGGCACCCACCATTGGTAATCCCCTCCGTGCACCCCAGTGTAGTGGTGGATCATAGTATGCGAAGCAGTCCTCACTACGTTGGTGCGCAGGATCACCTCTACCATTGACTACACCAAGGTGCGCAAGGTGTGCTTCTCACACAGGTCAGCAACGTGTCTCCATGCGACCTGCCATACTTCACCACCAGGTACAGGCGATCGTCGCACATCAATGTCTCCCGCCACGGCTCATCGACTCCACAGCTACTCCACATCCCACTCCAGGCCACAGACGCAGGTCCAGCGAGGGATCCAGGAACCAGACGCAGCTCCAGCAAGGGATCCAGGAACCAGACGCACCTCCAGTGAGGGATCCAGGAACCAGACGCAGCTCCAGCGAGGGATCCAGGAACCAGACGCAGCTCCAGCGAGGGATCCAGGAACCAGATGCAGGTCCAACGAGGGATCCAGGAACCAGACGCAGCTCCAGCGAGGGGTCCAGGAACCAGACACAGCTCCAGCGAGGGATCCAGGAACCAGACGCAGCTCTAGTGAGGGATCCAGGAACCAGACGCAGGTCCAGCAAGGGATCCAGGAACCAGACGCAGCTCCAGCGAGGGGTCCAGGAACCAGACGCAGCTCCAGCGAGGGATCCAGGAACCAGACGCAGCTCCAACGAGGGATCCAGGAACCAGACGCAAGTTCAGCGAGGGATCCAGGAACCAGACGCAGGTCCTGTGTGGGAACCAGGATCTCATCCTGGTCAACCAGGATGTTGGGTGGCTTGAGGGGGTTGTTGATGTGGAATGTATGATGTTACTATGCCATCCATTACCCCGCAGTAGGTTACAACGCGGACGTTACATCGTCCGCGTTGTTACCACGCATGGCTTTACATCGCAAGTCGTTTCTACGACTTGCGCTAGATGCGCGCTGGACTTAGGAATAGTATAAATTACTATTCCTACTCCAGTTAAGCGCAACAGCAGGGAATGTGTTGGATTTAAAATCTAACACATTCCCTGGTGTTGCGCGCCATCTAGCGCAAGTCGTAGAAACGACTTGCGATGTAATGCCATGCGTGGTAACAACGCGGACGATGTAACGTCCACGTTGTAACCTACCCGCATGGTATTACCAGCGTTGTAAACGCTGTTTCCCATTGATGTGTGCTGCACTATGCCCTGGCTGCTCAAATCTGCATTTTTCCATTTTTTTTGTGCATCTTTTATATTGGGGGTGGACAGATGGGCTAAGTCCAAACTTGCAGGTTAGCGCGCCTTTTTCTATCGCTAAGGGCTTATCGCTGGATTCCACCAGCTATTGCCGGTTTCATTAACGCCATTGCACTAATGTTAGCGGCGGTTTTCGCCGCTGATCCCTGAAGCTATCGCCTGTTAGCAAAACGTTGCTAATACGTCGCTAACAGGGCGATAACTTGCAGGGATCGACGGCGATAGGAAAACTAGCGCTAACCTAGGTTTGCGATAGTTATCGCCATTTCTTGGTAATATGCCCCTAATTCTTTTATTCAATAACTTACTCAATATTGAGCTCATCCCAAGACGGACCGAATAGCACCTCCTCACAAACGTTGAGCAGTTCTGGGTTGGAACGTCTACAGGCCTCCAATACATTTCCATCTATATCATTCAGGACCTAGTCTTGTGGTATACCCAGCTGATTCTCTGTAAGCAATTTCCTCGTTTTTTTCCTTTATTGCCAGCATGACAATACTCACCATCAGATATACACACAGCTAGTATAAGACACCAACACACATACCATCAAATGCACACACACACCATCTCGCACCCACACATGCGTACCATCTAACAACTACAAAAAAGTCACAAGAGCAGGTGTCAGCAGCCCCACCCATTCTTAGCTCACAAGTTCACAACATGGCCCAGGAATGGTGACATCTAAGCAGGTGTCCTGATTGAATTTGCAAACATGCCGACAGGGCATTTTAAGCTGTTCCACGTCCCTTAATCCCTCACAAAAAGTACAAAGGTATAAATGAAATCTGGAACACTTGACAGTTGTCCTATCATCCTACTTGAAATAGTGAGCAGAATATATGGGAAACATATAGGAAATTGCGCCGGAGAAGGTGTAATCTTCCCTGTTTCTCTTTGTTTGGCAGAATTGCAAAGCCCATGCAGGCCTGGCACAGGTGACAGCTGATAAGGTGCCCTGCTTGCAATTACCCGGAGGGCACTGACCCATCTGTCAGCTATCCCAGGCTAATTTCATCCTTGAAAGTGATATGGAAATGGAATAGCTGACAGCTGGCCTGTTACACTGTGATATCAAACAGGACGCTAGGACATCTTCTCATCTTCTGGACCATTAAGGAAGCTGTATAACTACAAAAAACAATAACATTCCCTCATAAACTAAAGTTGAAAAGAAGTTGAGGTGGACAATGCTGTAATACTTGTTACACCACAAAACTTAAAAACAACAAACAGGAAATGATCATTTAAATGACGTTAGAGCCCATCCCCAATATCTGAAATTTAGGGCCGGATTTAGATTTTGACAGATAGGTTACCCCATCACAAATCTGAGAGATATTCCGTTCACCTTTTTACAAGTACATTATAACCTATGGCACCTGTAATAAGGCGGAGACAGGAAATCTGTCAAGTTTGTGACAGAAGAACCGGTCAGTCAAATTCTAAATCAAGCCCTTGGTATCTGAAATCTGAAATTTACTTTTTTGAAACATTAAACAACATTCTAAATTAAAATGGACAGCTCCAAAAATATATGCTTCCGTTCCCAGCCAAGGTCATCGAGAAGATCGTCAACAAACAGCTAACCCGATACCTCGAAGAAAACAGCATCCTGGACCCATCCCAATCAGGGTTCCGCAGCAACCACAGCACTGAGACTGCCCTCATCGCCGCCACCGACGACATCAGGATCCTACTGGACAATGGTGAGACCGCAGCCCTCATCCTGCTGGACCTCTCCGCCGCCTTCGACACTGTCTGCCACCGCACTCTACGCGCACGCCTCCAGGACGCAGGGATCCGAGACAAGGCCCTGGAATGGACCACCTCCTTCCTCGACGGCAGAACCCAGAGAGTCCGCCTCCCACCTTTCCGATCCGAAGCCTCCGAGATCATCTGCGGCGTACCCCAGGGGTCGTCCCTCAGCCCAACACTGTTCAACATCTACATGGCCCCGCTCGCACGCATCGCCAGACAGCAAGACCTCAACATTATCTCCTACGCCGACGACACTCAACTGATCCTCTCCCTCACCAAGGACCCCCTCGCCGCCAAAGCCAATCTCCATGAAGAAATGAAGGCCGTCGCCGATTGGATGAAGATCAGCTGACTAAAGCTGAACACGGACAAAACGGAGGTCCTCATCCTCGGCTCCAACCCCTCAGCCTGGGACGACTCCTGGTGGCCAACGACGCTGGGAGCACCCCCGACACCCACCGACCACGCACGCAACCTGGGAGTCATCCTCGACTCAACGCTCTCCATGGCCAAGCAAGTCAACGCAGTCTCCTCCTCCTGCTTCAACACCCTCCGCATGCTTCGCAAGATCTACAGGTGGATCCCGACAGACACAAGAAGAACAGTCACCCAGGCCCTCGTCAGTAGCAGACTTGACTATGGGAACATAGCCAAGCTCATCAAGCGACTGCAACGCATACAAAACGCCTCCGCACGCCTGATCCTCGACGTACCACGCCACAGCCACATCACCCCCCACTTGAGGAACCTGCACTGGCTCCCCGTTGACAGGAGGATCACCTTCAAACTCCTCATCCACGCACACAAGGCACTCCACAAAACTGGCCCAGCCTACCTCAACAGACGACTCTTCTTCTACGTCCCCAACCGCCAGCTCCGCTCCGCCGACCTCTCCCTCGCCAGCGTCCCTCGCATTCGAAGAACAACCACCGGCGGCAGATCCTTCTCACACCTCGCCTCCAAGACCTGGAACACCCTTCCACTAAGCCTACGGCAGACCCAAGACCTGCTGACCTTCAGGAGGCTACTCAAGACCTGGCTGTTCGACCAGTAGCAGCACCCCCCCCTTCCCTCTCCCCAGCGCCTTGAGACCCTCGCGGGTAAGTAGTGCGCTCTACAAATTTTGTGATTGATTGATTGATTGAGGAGATTCAGGTTAAAATTGCTCTAACCAAAACAAGTACAATATAATGGGGTGACCCATACTAGTCCCATGGACCTGGGTAATGCTCGGTATAGAAAACAATGGTCCTAGACTGATTTCCTTAGGAAGGTATTCGTTAAGTAGTTGAAACAATCAATTGTACTCTGAAGAGTACAGCGCTGATCACCGGGACTGCGCCACCGAGGCTTTACTGAGATGTCTTAATCCACCAGTGTTAGGATTCATTCGACACTGCTGCCCTGATTTATGCACATTGGATTTTTCAATACCCTTTCACCGCTGCAATTATGCGGACCGCCACCTGAGGGGCTGTAATCCTGACTTCGCTTTGATACAGGTTGTTCCCCCCCCCTCTCCCCGTCCTGAGGAAGACCCGCCCGCAGAGGATACAAACCACCCTCTATGCGCCAGGGTCGAAACGTCGACATCTTCCCCTAGTGGGCCTGTACCTATTTCACCCCATCCCTGCCTCTTTACAGATGATCACACTCTGTACAACATCAAGAACCATAAAAGCACTTTCAAATACATGTGAGACAGGCCCCACTGTAAAACTGGTGCTACTGCAAACCACGACCAGTTTACTACAGACATTACTATGTGTAATTGATTGTTTCAACTACTCTCTGATTTCCCTCCCTATATATCTGTTCTATTCTCATGAGCACAATCCTTTTTCCACACTCCCCTTGGAGCAACCCTCTTTTCTCTCCTGAAGCGTTCTCTACAGGGATCTGTGATAATAACTGTGAGATTAAACAGTCACTATTGTAGCTATCTATGGTGCTTGTGTGTCATTTTGAGGATATACTTAATTGAATTGAGAAACTACTGGGGTACACTTATGATGCAATTTGAGTTCTATATGTACCATGGTCATAGATTTTGACTTAACGAATACCTTCCTAAGGAAATCAGTCTAGGACCATTGTTTTCTATACCTAACAAGAGCTAGCGTGCAGACCAGCAGAACTGTAGAGAACATTTAATGAAAGAGTTTGTCAGTTCAACACATTCTCATAGTTCCGTTTTGTTTTTTCTGGGTTCATTATCTAAACTGGTACTTCTTTATTTTACGTATGTGAAGATTTATGTGTCTGTTTCTATATATTTATTTCCTTCTAAGGCTGAAGCTTTTACTCAAATGCAGGATAGGAATTATAAAATGATATTCTACTTTAATGCCTGTAATCAAATATTCACTAACCAGGGAATGACATGCCCTTCATTAATAATCAAATTCCGGTTATCAAAGCCATGCCTCTCTGCTCCTCATTAGCAATAGCTGAGGGTGGAAGGATTGAGAAGTGTCTATCTACATATACGTTCTCAGGCTTTGATCATGAATGTCAGTCCTATCAGACCCTTTGGCTAATGTGCATGATAAAGGGCATGGGGGCCTAGTAGCTGGCTGAAGATCAGAAGGGGATCTCTAGTGCCAT
The DNA here is from genome assembly GCA_963921515.1 of Calotriton arnoldi. Classification (NCBI taxonomy): domain Eukaryota; kingdom Metazoa; phylum Chordata; class Amphibia; order Caudata; family Salamandridae; genus Calotriton; species Calotriton arnoldi. Next base: position 79,552 of record CAWUFW010009784.1, on the reverse strand, counting down.
CAAGGGCAAGCCTTTCTCAGTGCTACTAATTAGCAAGATGAGCGTTAACTACAATGCACAACATCCCGATGTCCTTTGCAGAATTAGTATTAGCCATGATGGATGGGGGTGCAAGGCATCCGTCTGTTAAATGAAGAACGCCAACATGTTTAGGCTTTCTGAGACCCCATGCTGATCTCTGCTATGATTCTTGTCCCGTATAGCAAAGCCTCATTCCTGGGTGTATCTGTTAAAGGCTGAAGCACGACACTTTTCCCTGCCATAATAATCAAAAGTGAGGGGCATATTTATGACATTGTCATGCAGTGCAGCGCAGCAAGTCACCATGCTGCGCTGCACTGCGTGACAGGGAACGGGAAAATGCACAGTATTTAAAAGAATACTGTGCATTCCTGCCTTTTCCCCCACGCTGGCGCCGTTTTGACTGCCTAGTGCCAACGCAGGCACCCTTGCACCACGGCACAAGGGTGCCTGCGTTGTAAGGTGGATTGTTTTTGCGTAGGAAGGGCACCTGAGGCATTTTCCTCTTTCTATGTATCGAGGAAAAAAGGAGGAGAAATACAAATATTTCTCCTTTTTACACCTTACCTGGGGGGACATAGGTTTTTGGCACATTTACAGGTCTACCACTTCTGGTACATCTGGAAACCCGTCAAAAACCATGGATGTTGCGTGGCAACACCACGCAACACCCATAGAACGCCTCCCTGGCGCAGAGTAAGGCAGCTCAGAAATTTGCGCTGCATTGCTTTACTCAACATTTATGAAGCCACTCAGGGCCACGCAAAGTGGCCTTGCGTGGCTTCACAAATCACATTTTTTAGATGCTTTCTGCATTTACCATGTTGCGTCATGCAAGGGCGATGCAACTGGGGTCATAAATATGGCCTTAAATGTCTTGTGAGCTAAAAGATCTTAGCATGGGATAAAACGATACATCATTTTCTCAAATGTAAAAAGGGCCATTGTGCTGTTGAAGTAAACTATTGAATTGAGTATGCCGTTGGCTAGATTCTGTTTACAAAGCAACACAGCACACACGTTTTGAATGATAATTGTGGCAGAAAGATACATGTACCAAATCGGCGTTTTTATTCCTAAAAAGTACTTATTCTTATTTTGGACTCTTGGAAATTATTTCTAAAACCAAGTTACGTTGCCATTTGAGATAAACTTTTTTGTCCAGTCAATATTGTTCTGTCTTCGTTTCATTTCCCAAGTGTCTGCCTCCTCCTCTTCCCTTTAATTGTCCATACCAGTTCACAAACATCATGTAACACAACTGTATGCTGAATTCTATTCGACACAATTCTGAATGAAAATTCAGTGGGGCTTTACTAGTTGTTGATACCACGTCTTATTGATTTAGTGCTCTTCTTTTGGGTTATGAAACTTTTGGATAGGACATCTACCAACAATCCAATAAGCCCATACTACAGAATCATAGCATAGACTTTTACAACTTTTTTTTAGACAATAGAATCAAGAGTCACCTAGTACAACACCAGAGAAATGAATTAGGAATTATCCTCCCACTTGGTGGTTTTACTTGCACACATGCTAAAGGCTACAACCTAGTTAAGTTAAGCCATATGTGATAAGGCAACCCAATGTTATCCTATGGAAGAGGTAGGCCTCACAATAGTGAAAAATAAATGTAGGAGTTTTTCACTATCAGGGCGTGTAAATACACTGCACCCTGCCCTCTCAGTTGAGTAGGGCCTACCCTAGGAGTGACGTATATGTACTAACAAGCATTTGCAATGTAATAGGTCTTGCATTTGTTAGATTTTGAGCTATTGGCGTTGTAATGATAATGTTTTTTACTTGTGTGTTTGTGAACAGTGATTTCCCTATAATTCAGAGAGCTGGCACGTGCTTTCTCTGCGTTGCCCATGCTCACAGCTGGCAAGCTTGTGTTTATTTGCGGGCACCCAAAACCAACAAAATCCAGATATGAATGAACCCACAGTAGCCCTTTCATCCCTTACAGCTGACTGAGCTGCGCAATGGACTCAAAGCTGCACTCGTCCCTGCGGCTCCCTGCTAAAGTGCAGCTATCACGAGGGACGATGCCTTGTCTTACACAACATCTGGTTCTGGCTTTCAGTAAGAGCACGCTGTCAGGCTGGTATTTTTTAACCTGTACGTACATTACAACTGTGAAATCGAAACCACAAGTCTCAGAATGCAACGTGGCACTGGCCATTAATAAACCCAGGACTTGCAGACGGTGTCGAACATATTTTGAGTCCCTTTGGCAGCTATTTCCTGCAGGGGAAAATGTACCTTTTTTTAAAAATCCAAACACAGTGTGAACATGGAAAAATTAAGTAAAGTTCAAGCAATTTCATTGAGTAAAGAGCACCTTCTAGCATTTCTTCCTGCATAACAGTGTTAAAGGTTTCTAGTGAATGTGTGTCCCCATGATAATTAAATCTGTAGTAAAGTCAATAATGATGTGAAAGGAACATGGAGAACGCAGAAGAAGGGGAGGCAAGGGGGACAAGCACACATGGCACTGGCAGAGGTGTTGCTCGGTCTCAAGCCGGGAGGAAGCGTTGGCGTCTGATGAAGAGAAATGCTGTGTTTGTGCTTGGTACTCATAATGTGAAGTGGAAGGGGTAAGCAAAAAACAAGCATTGGCATAACCAATAGGTCTCGCCTTTGGGACCTTATAAGTGTTTAGCCATGCAACATTTGATGTTGTTGCACCAAGGATATTGTGCTGCATACCTAAATACTTTTAAGCTCCCAAAAGCGAGACCTGTTGGCTATGCCAATGCTTGTTCCTTTAGTATCCCCGTAGCAGTTCCCTTCCAGGATATTTTGAGACCTGCGTGCCTGCAATTATTGAGCAGCTGTTCTGCCACACAGAGGCGCTAGTACACCCTGTCATGCTGCCTGCCAAGACTCCTGATCCCTGGTGTGTATGACACAGGCAAGGGAGGGAGCACCCATTCACTCTCTGGAATCTGCATAGTGTGGGTGGGGGGAGGTGGGGCGCCTTTGGGAGGGAGGGAGTAAATACGTCTCTAGCATGATACCATTTCACCTTCTTTTTTATGTTCAACTAGTTCTGCCGTTAAAGCAGCCCCGTAAACTAAAGAGAACTCGAATCAGATGCTAAAGTATACATTGCTTCACTTCTGTTTAGTGCGGTGGTTTTGCTGTTAATTTCCACACGAAAGTCCCTATTTTAAAATTTGAATGAAACACAACGGAATGAGGGTCTGTGCTCCATGTTAGAAAATAATCAATCAATTGTATTGCTATTTCTAAAGTCAAATTATATTTCATATGTGACATTTTCTCACATAATAGGCGGAAATCACACCTCTAACTTGCATGGTACATTGAGCTTAGCTAAAATACCAGACTATAGAATTTTTGAAAACATAACCATCGTATTTGCCAAACAAAATTATTTTTAGGTCATTTTTGTGAACCGCTGTCAAGTTGCATTCATATTTTCGCCTAACTTTGGCTACATCAAGGTTCACGGTGGCTGTGTTACATGCAGACGGTAATGAGTTAATGTGCAAAGCTGCTTGGGTTAATTTTATCATGTGTATCCCATGTTGCTAAGTAACATGGCTCCACTCTGCCTGTAGCCTGTGCTGTAGAATAGCAGAGAGGAGGACAACTGAGCAAGGCATTAAGGCAAGATAAAACAAGCAAAAGCGCGCCTCGCGCGGCAGCAGGGGGGAGGGGGGCCTGCCGATTCCCTTGCGGGAGCCAGCAGCGATAATTGACACCATATGGCGCTGCCGCTCGCTCCCGCAAGGCAATCGCCACACGTGCACGCGTTGCCATTGAAGGCAATGGAACGCGTGCACGTTTTTGGGGAAAAAAGGGAACCGATGGCTAAAGGTCTCCTCTATGCAGCGCATGCGCGCTGCGTAGGCGAGACCTAAAAAGCAGCAATGGGCAGAAAGCAACTAAAAACAAGCTGCAAAGAGAGTGTAAACAGAAAGGAAAAATCTTTCAGAAAAAGGATTCTGTAAAAGGCCAATACTCCAGGGGAGGAGTAAGACAGGAGAAGGTGGGACATATACCCAGAAGAAACCATAGAGAAGAAAGTTTTTTGGAAGGACACCCCCTTTAACCAATCGGCAGAGAAGGCGTGGCCAAAGCTCATAGAAGTGAATACAGAATGCCTTGCAGAGCAGCGCATGCACACTGCTAGGCTCGAACTAAAAAGGGAGGATTGGGGGAAAAGGAAGGTTTAGGCTTGGCAAGAGGTTTATCTTGCTGTGTCGAAATGAAGGTCTAAAACTGCATACTCAGGCTGCAATGGCAGGTTCGAGACATGTTTAAAGGGCTACTTAAGTGGGTGGCATAATCAGTGCTGCCGGCCCCCTATTAGCATTTAATTTACAGGCCCTTGGTGTAAGTAGTACACCTATACTAGGGATTTACAAGAAAATGAAATGTGTCAATTGAATTTAAGTCAATGTTTTTTGATAAACAAATTTTTATTGATTTCACAAAAAGTACCAGCCAATCACCAAGATACCTTGATAACAAAGGATTATTTGCATTAATCTGGACAACCCAAAGACCAAAGACATACAAATTCAAAAGGGCGGATTTTGGAGCATCCCTATCGAAATCAGACCATTCCCCCCAACCACTTCCCCCAGACCCTACGATATTTCTTGGGGCGGCCACGTGCTATGTACATTGTCTTCTCTTGCGTGGCACACCAGTCCACCCCGGCCTGCCACTTCCTCACGGTGGGAGGATCTGGACATTTCCAGGCGGAAGCTATGTCCCTTTTGGCCACTACCATTGCCGTAGTGTAAAAATGTTTTTCATTCCTGGTCCCATCCAACCCGTCTGTGATGCCCAGCAGTGCATGTCGTGGGTCGTGCGGGATCGCCCACCCCAACACCTCAGTGAGTTCCTCATCAATGTCTCCCCAGAATCGCGCCAAGCGTGGGCATGTCCATACCATGTGAAAAAAATCGGCTGGTTCGTGACCGCACCTATCGCAGGTGGGGGTCGGTCGGAGCCCCGCGCGATATAGGCGCGCCGGCGTCAAATAGGCAGCATGCAGGAAATAAAGCTGTGTCAAACTCAGTCTGGCAGAAGCAGTGACTGTCCTGGGGGCCATAAGGGCATCGCGCCAGTCCTCCTCCTCCAAGGAACCCACCCATTCCTCCCATTGAGCCCGCAGTCGATCAAGTGATGTTGGGGTATTGTTAATGAGCGACCGATAAATGCAGGAGATGCCCCCTCTCCCCAGGTCCCCCAGCATGATTTGTGCTTCGGGAGGGCTATGGTCCGGGAGTCGTGTACCAGTCGCGAGGTGTACTTGAAGGGCGTGGCGGAGTTGCAAATATCTATAAAACTGTGAGCGATGCAGGGAATGTCTAGCTTGGAGGTCCTGGAAGGAGCGCATGTGGTCACCCACCCAAATGTTGCCTAGCTGTGAAATGCCTATGAGGTCGCATGACTGAAAGCCTTGTATCCCGTTGACTTCTCTGAGCCAGGTACCCTGCCACAGGGGTGTGCATTGGGTCAGCGTGCAGGTCCACCCTGTATGGCGCAGCGCGGCCCGCCAGGCCAGGAACACCGAACGCGTCACCTCCGGCAAGCGAGATGGGACAGGTGCCCCATACATCATTGACTGGAGGTTGGACAAGTCCAGTGCACTGAGTTCCAGTCTGTAAGCCGGATCCGACCATCCTCCGTTGAGCCAGTCGTGCAGGGAGAGCAGGCGTGTGGCCAGATAATACAAATATAGATGGGTCATCCCTATGCCCCCATCAAAGGAAGGGATCCGACAAACGCCTAGGGCCAGTCGGGACCTGCCCTTCCCCCAGAGGAATTTGGAAGCCAGGCTGTCGAGCTCCCGGAACCACGCACTCGGAAAGTTAAGGGGGGTGTTTTTGAGCATATAAAGGAATCTGGGAAGAATCATCATTTTGAATAGAGCGACTCTTCCCATGGGATTCAGAGGCAGTGATTGCCATTTCGACAGGTCCGCCTTAGCCCGTTTCACCAGGGGAGTGACGTTAAGGGCCCAGCTGAGTTCAGGGAGTAAAGTCACCCATATCCCTAGGTACTTAAAGGATTGGCGACGGAGCGGTATGGTGGATTGCCAATCAAAGCATTCCCTAGATATGCGGAGGGGAACCAAGACCGACTTCTCAGGATTGAGCCGGAGGCCGGAAGCCTGCTCAAAGGACCGAAGAATCTGGAGGCAATGAGGGCCCGAACTAGCGGGGTCCACCAAATAAATCAGGACATCGTCCGCGTAGAGGGCGATTTTATCCACTTCCGTATTGGGCCATTCCCAACCCTGCACCTGCCCGCTTGAACGTATCAGGGCCGCCAGGGGTTCCATCACCAGAGCAAAGAGCAGCGGAGAGAGGGGGCAACCCTGCCTCATTCCCCTGCAGATCGGAAAGGGTTCTGACAGAACTCCATTCACTAGGACCCGTGCCCTCGGTCGAGCGTACAATAGTCGGATGAAACCACGGAAGCGGGGTCCGAGGCCCATCTCCGCCAGAACGTCGTCCAAGAACCCCCAGTCTACCGAATCAAAGGCTTTCTCAAAATCTACCAGGAGGAGTGAGAGGTAGGGGGTGAGCAAGTTATGGTGAGCCAGAGCAGTATGGAGCCTCCACAGACAATGTCGGGTACCACAGGATGGCATGAACCCACATTGGTCTGGATGGACCAGCGTACATAAGTGGGGTTTAAGACGCTGGGCAAGTATTGTGGCGTACAACTTCAGCTCCGTATTAATGAGGGAGATGGGACGATAGTCCGCGCACCGAGGCGAAGGTGGTTGGGATTTAGGAAGGACCACAATGGTGGCCATATCAGTCTCAAAAGGGAAGGAACCTTTCAACATCGCCTCCCTAAATAACTGGGCAAGATATGGAATCAACGTCTCACGGTACAGAGCATAAAATTCTTGGGGAAGGCCGTCCGGACCCGGCGTCTTGCCGGATGAGACGAAGGTAATCACCTCTCCAATTTCTACAGGGGTGATAGGATGATCCAGGTCGCCCAGGACTTCTGAGTCCAATTGAGGGAGATGACAGGCTCCAGCTTGCAATAGATCTGAAAGAGACATGGAGGGAGTCCCAGCCGTGTATATTTGGCGGTAATACATCGCAAAACCCCGGGCCATTTCGGCCGAGGAACTACACACCGAGCCGTCCCGGTCTATAATTTTGGGAATTATGCGGTTCGCTCTGGGGTAGGTGGCTAGTCTGTGGAGGAGAGAGCCGTTCTTGTCTCCCCAACCATACACCCTGGCGACGGATGAGCGCCAGAGGAGTTTGGCCGCGTCAAGTGACAATTGACAAATCTCTTCACGGATGTGGGCAAGGAGCCTCACTTCGGAGGTGTCCGGGTTCAGGGCGGTGGACCGCTCAAGGTGCAGGGCCTGCGCTTCACGTGAGGTAAGCTGCTCCAACTGTGCGCGCCGCTGGGTTTTGAGTTGCCCCTTGGTGACTCCACGTATCGTGGCCTTGCCAGCCTCCCACAAGACGCCCGGGGATGACACCGACCCCTCGTTGATCTGGAAGTATTGCTTGAGCTCCCGCCCTACCACCTCGCAGAAGTCTTTGTCCTGGAGAAACCACGCGTTCATTCTCCATGTCTGACGCATGGAGGCAGGAGGGGCTCCCACAGTGAGTAGCACCGGGGAGTGGTCAGATATACCCCTAGGCAGGATAGCGACGTCTTGGAGCAAAAGGCAGTCAGTCGAGGGAATGTAAAAGGTGTCTATGCGCGCGTGAGTGTGGTGCGCAGCCGAAGTGTGGGTGAATTGTCTAGACCGCTGGTGCCACACACGCCATGCATCGCAAAGACCCAGGGATCCAGTCCAGTCCGTTAGGTGTTTCGCATGCGCCAGTATGCCGTGAGAAGAGGGCCCAGTCGTGTTGAGTGCAGGAGAGGGAACTGCATTGAAATCACCCCCCAGGAAGTTAGAGCCCGGGGGCAGGGAAGCCAGGAGTCCAACGGAAGCGGCCAGGGTCGCGGGCAATCGCGATGGGGGAGAGTATAATGACACCAAGTTAAGGGGTACACCATTCAGGGTGCCAGACAGGGCCAAGAAGGTGCCCTGGTCGTCGTGGACGACTCGCATTGCCACAAACGGAAGGGAGCGCTGCACCAGGATCGCAACCCCACGGGACCCGCGTGTGAAGCCCGAGTGCCAGACCCTGTCGTAACCATATCTCGCTAAAAAGGGGCAGTGGTTACCCAGTAAGTGTGTTTCTTGCAGCACTAAAACCTCCACCCCTTGTCGCTGCGCATAGCGGAGAACCGCCGAACGCTTGAGGCGGTCGAGGAGACCATTGACATTCCAGGACAGGAGGCATAAGGATACACCCTGTTGTAACATGACTGTCATCCTAGTGGACTGTCTCCGGGAGGGGGGCGGCCCTGGAGGGGAGCTCGGCCCAGGGCGTTGATGCCAGGATGCACGATTGGGGCCCAGATACCATGGATCATGTCCTTTGATGCCAGGGGCGGGGCGTCTTGTGAATGCTGGTATGGTGAAACAAAAAGGCAACGAAAAACCAAAATCAAAAAACTTGGGACAACGGTCCCCCCACCCTCTCCCTACCCCCACCCTATACTTCAGGAACGGAAGCATCTGTCGCCCTAACAATAACAACAATACAGGACCAAACTAAAACGCTTGGGATTGAACAAGGCGTGGAGGACCCCTCCTCATGACAGGATGTCCGTAATCAAGTCCAAGAAGAGAGAGAACAGGGTAAGCTGGCCCGTGCTTCCGGCCGCGGAAGCGGACTCAGGCTGGGTTGCTGAGAAGTGTTGGGCTACGAGAAAGGTCAGTGTCCGGAAGATCGGGCATGGAAGAGGTTGGTGAGGCCCCCCCACGACCCAGGTGGCCAGAGGAGCCGGAGCGTCGTACAGCCCGAAGGTCCTCCCGGGGCGGCCCGGTCACCTGGGAAGGACTCAATGGGGAGTCAGAGCGGGCCCTCCTATGCCCACGGCGCCTATGTGAGCGGTTGCGCTGGGGCCTGGGTTCTGGCAAGCCGGTGCGAGTGGGTCCACCCTCCACACCATCTTGGAGAGGAGTCTGTTCATTGGGCCGAGTGGAACGCTCCTCTGTGGCCCAGGTCCATGCATCTGCCGGAGAGTCAAAGAATAAGGTTTTACTGGGGAACACCACCCGTAGGCGTGCCAAGAAGAGGAGTCGATACTGGATATTGAGGGCTCGTAGCTTCTGCTTCACCTCACCAAACGAGCGGCACTGACCTTGGATCTCCTGAGTGTAGTCCGGAAAGATCAGGATCGAATGGTTTTCGTAGGGGAAGCGTCGCTGCTTGCGGGCTTCAGCCAAGATGGAGTCGCGGTCTTTGTAGTTGAGGATTCTCATTATGACCGGACGGGGCGGTGCTCCCACCGGAGGCCTCGGGGCAAGGGATCGGTGCGCTCGTTCTATTGCAAACCAAGGAGAGAGAGAGCCCTCTGGGAGCCAGGATCTCAACCATTTCTCAATGAATTCAGCAGGGCGGCCCTGCTCAGCCCCCTCCGGGAACCCCACAAGGCAGAGGTTGTTGCGGCGCGATCTGCTTTCAGCGTCCTCGGCCCTCTGATGCAGCTCCTGGGTATGCGCCTGGAGGCCCGCCACCTGCCCCTTAAGTTGTTGAACGTCGTCTTCTACTGATGATATACGGCATTCAGTTTCTATGATCCGGGCCGTGGCGTTTCGGAGGTCCTGCCGGATGAGGGTCATGTCCACCCAGACCTCTGCAATATTGCCCTCCACCGAGAACTGCGAGGTGTGGAAGGCCTGCAGGATGGTGGATAGGTCTGTTGCCGGTGGTGCGTCCTTGTGCGTAGCACCCCCCGTAGCCCCACTGTCCGTGGTTGTGAAGCGGTCCATTTTGGTCTGGGTGGCCGGGGTCTTGGCTGGGGCGTTCCGGCCCATGGCGTCACTCCGTGGGGCAGGGGGGGAACCACTCCAAGCGACTTGAGCCACGGACGTCACAGGAGGGCCAACGGATCGCCCAGGAAGCCTGAGATTGGAGGGGCAACCCAGGGTGGAGGCAGTGGCCCTTCCGAGGCCATCCGCAGCTTGACCAAGGCGGCCGATGCAGAGACACCCAGTGGGAAGATAGAGGATGTGGCCCGGAAGCGAAGGCGGGCCGCTGGGGAGGACGTCGGGTTCAGTTCACCAGGGCTCCGTAAGCAAACCAGGGGGGGGGAGGACTCACAAGGAGGCCCTCACGCCGCTCGATATGCGCGGCCGAACACCCCCTGTCCTCGCCGCACCAACCCAGGAGAGAAGGCGCAGGGCCCAGTGCCAAGGTCGGCCTGAGGAGTCTTAGGCCCAGTAAATCCATGGCCCTCGCACCGAGGACCGGGAGGACGTACCCGTCACAGGATCTCCACCGCCGCCCGAAGAAGCAGCTGACACCACCCGAGCTCCCGAGCCCCCAGGACTCATACGGAGCCGGAACCAGAAAATCCGAAGGAGAGCTGCAAAAGTTCAGGCCCTGTCCCCAGGGAAAGGGGCCCAGGACTCAGGCGGGCCGTCAGGAAAGATGACAATCACAAGTACCGTTCTCTTGAGCTCCGCGGGCGGGCCTAGGGTTGAGGAGGGCCCAAGGAAGGACCCCCCCTGCCGCTCGATGCACGCGGCCGATCACCCCTATCCCCCAAGCACCACCCAGGAAGCTGAGCGGGTAAGTGCAGTGTCACTGGCGGATCAAGGGGAACGTGGGCCCAGTGAACCCAAGGCCATGGGCCTGAAGGCTGGAAGGGCGCACCTCCACGAGGACCCCCACCGCCGCTCGAAGAAGCGGCCGACACCACCTCGCCGCCCCCTGCCCCAGGGCCGGGGGCTCCGCCGCAGAAGTGGGGTTTCACCCGAAACAGGACCCAGGAGGCCATGGGGGGGAGGGTTCATGAGAGTGCAGCTCAGGCCCCAGGGCCTCCCTCCGTGATGGGCCGCCCACGCTTGCAGAGGGGGCCCCTTCCCAACGACCACGGGACCCCCTCCCACAGCCGGGACTTACCGCCGATGGTGATGTGATGCAGCGCCGGCCCCTCAGGTCATGGGCCCCCTTTCCGGCGGCCAATTCCAGCGGTGGTGCACACGGGCACGGACCAGGGGCGCTCGGAGCTGGATCCGGGTAACGGCCCCAGTCAATTGCAGGATTCTCTGCCGTTCAGGCCACCACTATGCATCCAGCCGTCCCTACCACTCGAAACAGCGGCCGAAGGGCACGTTCCGCTGCAGGGACCCCAAGGGATGGCAGCGACGGTCCCCGGCAAGGAGGGCCCGCCCGGCGGCTCCCCGCCGCACACAGTCTGCCCAATCGACAGGCCCGGCCGGGCCTTCGGCCACGCACCCACAGACAAGTGCCCCAGGGAGAGCGAGCAGCGCTCCGGGGCTCGCAGCACACCACCGGGCCTCCCCAATCGCGGAGAGCACTCCTCGGTGCCTCCGCTCAATGCCGTCCATGAGGGAGCCCAATAGGTCCAGGGGCTGCAGAGCACGCCGATCAGCGCGGGCGTTCCGCCATCTTGGGGGCCGATGCCCGCCGATCAGACAATCCTCCTCGTGAAAGCACCCCTCCGATGAAAATCGGCTGCCAGGGGTGCAGCCGGGTGCACGGCGGTCGTCCAGGCGGCAAAAATGTGGTTAGATGGCTCTCTCTTTGGGCGGATAACGAGCGGATGGTGGAGGGGTCCGGGAGCGCACTCAAGGTACGACCGCCATCTTGGCTCGGCAAGTCATGCCCCGAATATAAGTCAATGTTACCATGATTGTAGGGACTGAGCACGCACACTTTAGCACTGGTTAGCAGTGATAAAGTGCACAGACTTCTAAGGCCAACAAAATCGGGATCAGCGAAAATCCAGGAGTAAAGCAAAATGTTTGGGAGCCATGTGGTAGACCTGGGACCCAACTGTGGAGGTTGACTTTCTTTGCCACTGGTGTCATGGGGCTGTTCTACTATGGCTATCCAAATGAGGTCAAGTACAACCTCTTCCACATTTAACTCTCAGGATGAAAGTATGAGCAGTCACAGTACTTATAGGGAGATAGTGTGGGGGTGCACAATCTCAAAACTCTATATTCAGCCAACAGGCACAATTATTTCTATGTACAGCCCAGTGCTTATCTTTTAAGTAAAGGAAAGTACTTTTAATTACACATAGGTCTTATATAATGCACAATCCAATGTAATGCAGTGACCCTAGTGGCGCCTTCCCCTTGTGATGCTACACTTTCTGATTTCCCCCTCTGAGCTAAACCCACCCCAGGTAACTCCTACTGGTCAGTTATCCCCTAGTAGTGCCGGGTAAGGCATGGATCAGGCACATGTGCAGTCTCTTATGTCCCCCAACAAGTCATAGGCGCACTCAGTCAGAGTCCCTTCCACAGATAAGCGACAGTGAACTACAGCCAGAAGTCGCTGCATCTCTGAGCACACAGCTACTTGACCCAGTCTTTGTGATGCCCAAGCGTGTGAAACACAGAGACAGCTGTGGTGAAATCCCAAACAGGTCGATATCGTAGTACAGCAGATGCAGCACTGACCAGTCCAATTAGGCAGTTGTAGCCCTGATCTGGCTAAACAGGTGATTACGCAGAGTGGTTCCTGTCAGGAATTGGGTATGAGAGAACAGGGGGACTCTCCACAGCATGGTTAGCTGCTAATTCACTTCCAGGAGTCCAATTCCTCTGCAAGCCCCACAGGCTTAGGGACACACTGGGTTTCTCCTCCTGGCCAGTCTTTGCTCCTGCTGGGCCAGGCAGACTGCTTCCTTCTCTTAGAAGGCAGTCTGGCCTCTAGACACTCAGGCTGGCCCTCAGCATCTCCAGTAGAAAGTACAGATTTCAAGTGATGCCCCCTCACAGCTGAATCCTGGCTGTCAGGCAGATGCCGGTCATGGTCACACAGCAGTCCTTCGAGTACTTTGTGGAGCACTCCCTTCCTTGGATGTATAGGACTTGGGACCTGAACAATGTGAGGTGGTTTGGGAATCACTTATATACATGTTTTCTAGGCTACACAGGTTATGTAGATCCACTGTCTCAAACTTCGTAACTGGTTTGGGGGGGGGTTCATCTGGCAAGTGTCCTTTGAGTGGTCTCCACAGCCTTGGTGCAGAGAGATTTTTCTCACACCAGGTAGCACTGGGGCCTTCTCCAAAATGGCGCATCCAGGGGCCTGACCTAGACCACTTCACAAATGCCTATGTTACCATGATGTCAGGGACAAAATAAAAATCAGGATACCAGATATGCATGCAGTCAGACACTGACAGCAGGGAAACACATGTTTATAGCATCCAGACGACATTCCCATCCCAGCAATCTTCCTTTGTATTCCTAACAGTAGCTTCATGTCTGCCCCAGGGCAAATATGGAGCACGTTTTTCCTTTCTCCCTCACTAGTCAAATCTCCTCACCTCTTTATTTCAGGAGCAGTGATTCTGCTTCTTCTGTCTCGCCTCTATGTTGCTGTTTCAGTGCTCACTCACATGACTGCGAGTGGTGTATATTTTTCCAATCTAAGATTGCTTCCTTCCATTGAGGACTACTACCACTAACCAATTCATCATGAACACTTCTCTATCATACTGGTCCTTTCCTGGTGTTCTGCCCTCATTTGCTTTTTGTTCCCTATACAATTAGCCTGGAACTGCATCCATTGCATCTCAAATCCTCCAGTACTCCCATGCCTATACTTGCCGTTGTCGCATGAAGATCCCATTTTTCTCTTCAATTCTCGTCTCAGCTGTAGCAACCCACCTTCCTATCCTGCTCTCCAGTCTAGGTTTCCACTGGCAATTCTGCATTTTCATGTTGACCATCATCCTTGTTGTGGATGATTTTTCTTCCTATGGCTTTTTCCTCCAATAGTGACCATTCTTGAAGGTACCAGTCATCCGAGTGAGAACCCTTTTGTAAGGTGACACAGCGACCATATGAAATATTTACCCATACTTCTGCCAACCTACAAGCGAGAATAACACCCTGAAGGTGTGTCCAACTATGATACCAAGGGGTATATTCACAAGAACGTGCGCTAAACATCTCCAAAAAAGCTTAACGCAACTTTACACATCGCAGTCTATTGTGGGAAAATAACCCCATGTTAACGTGGAATTCACAACACAGCGGTACCATGCGATAGATTCCCGAAAACGCTGCCAATGTCCGCGATACAACCACCGCAACGGAGATAAAAACACAAACCCCAACGCAAAAAAACGTGCGATGAGCCCATTCGCGATGAGGAAAGCAGCGATAAGCAGCGCCAGGCCCGCGATACACACACTGCAGGCGGGAATAAGCACAACAAAAGCAGGAAAAAGAAAGACAAACCAAACAGAAAACAACAGCGAAGCACAATGGAGGCAGTCGGAGCTAGTACACAACCCCACAAGCACCATTGGCAACTAAACATTGTACATGGCAGTCCATTGTGGACAAGGTGAATGCAGCCGGAGTGCGGAGGAGGACAATGGAAGACAACCAGCAGGAATGATGCAAAACGCTAAAACAAGCAGAAACACGGCAATAACCAGAAGGCAGCAATGCACACCGGAGGTGGGAGTCCAGCGCCACACCAGGAACTGGATGACATGGAGGAAATGGTGTCCACCACATCAGTCTGGAGATGGTGGCAGGAGTTGGGGACCGGAAACTGCTCAAAATCAACAGACACAACAGCAACAGGGAGAGGGACAACCAGGGACTGGGGGGACGGGGGGAGATGGGCACAATGGCACACATGCACAATTAAGCACAGCACAACTGCAGACAAACCATGCCCAAGAGTAACAACACCAACCAAGAGCACAAGTCACACAATTCGGCAATACCACACCACTGAACAAGCACAGAAGTGAAAACCACACTGCCTGAAAGGGAGAAGGGTGAGCCAAATCAGAGCTGAAGGGCCAACTCACACACAATGCAGCACACACACATAGGAAGCAGAGTACCCCAACATCGGACACAGTGTGGTACAAACAGCAACATTTGCACAACCGAACACAGGACACAAGTGCACCCGCTTGTGGCCGGTAAATGGCCATACGCATCTGGCAAAGCACGAAACAGGGACATGATAATGCACAAGTACAAACCCACAGCCCTGATGGGGTAGCAATGCATGTATGGCAGGGACCCCGATAGGCCGTGACACACACATTGGCATACAAATGAACACTCATCACAGTTGGAGACAAGTGAAGGTGCGGAAACTTCATCAACAATTGCGTGTCAGTACGGCCAAGAGAAGTGTCACAACATGCAGACCAATGCAGCAGTATGTCTGAATGAGGAACGTTGGAAAGCGCCCATGTCCACCCCGGGGGAGTCCATCACCCACACAAGTGAGTGCCAACCCGCGTTGGTTGTCCGCGCATGTATCCGGAGTCCAGGCCAATGCAGCCATGTCCACTGTCGTCTTGGGACATGTGACCAGATCCCCAACATGCAACCAGGCGTCGGGAACGTGCAATGGGTCACATTCAGTTGTGGCTGCAGGTACGTTGTCACTCGTCCATGAACGCGAGTGCAGCAGCGTAGGCCAACATTTCCAATATGAGCTCGTTGTCGACTACATCTAACATGTCGGCGACGTAACCCATCAGCTGTCCCGGACAGATGTGCTGACTCCAACCCCTGGCCCCAATTGGCACCAAAGCGCAATAGGGGAGCGGCTCAATGTGGTCACCGCACACGACGATTCATGCAATCTCCCAGGTCCAGTTGCCAGCATGCATGCCAATCATCCAGGCATGCCATAAACGGGCATCACGGTGACACTCCTGGTCGTGGGCCAACAGGGGGCGCACACACACGTCGAAATCCAGTTCAGCTACCGTTACGTTGGAGAGGCAGACATCCATGGTCCACTCGAATATGCACGAGCGACAATGCAACACAGGCTGAACGCAGGTGACATTGGCAAGGTGGAAGCTTAGCCGTTAACTGATCCGCAGCACTGCCAATGGCAGTGCCCCCAGTACATGCAGCAGACGTGCACGGTACCGGTCCACGTGATTGGGGTTGTGCATGTTTCCGGGATGGTCTGCCATTGCGTCAGTGGCTCTGCCTGAAGCGGCACTGTGCTGACCTGCGCCAGTCCTGTGGATGAAATGCCACAGCTCGGATCAATGAGCAGTGTCTGTGTGCAACGGGTGCAGGCCTGGGATGGGGTGGGAGTACGTGTGAAGGCCATTTCACGCACGCTAACTTCGACCAAGTACTTCTGAGTGTGGGATGTGTACACCTTGGTCTCACGTCGGGCAGTGCGTAGTGTGGGAGTCATCAGCAAATGCTATTGTATCTATCAGGGGGTGCTGGGCACATGCAAGTCCCAGCTCGGAGCTGCAGATGTGCTTCTGCCTGATAGTCCAGACAAAGGACATTTCATCCCTACAGTCAGTTTACCATCTGCTTGCATACAGGAGATGTGCAGAGGCCTGTCATGGGTGGGGTGGGATGTCCGCGACCCAGGGAATCATGGATGATATCCGAGCACGTGGCACATGAGCGGCCTCACTGTGTGTTACGTTGCCTCACAGCTGCTCCTCCCTCCCACGTGCCCTCACACTTGTGTGCGCTGCGCAGTTGCATCATGTGCACTCCTACGGCACACCATTGTCATGCCTGTCTGTGCATGTCCAGCAACATGGAGTAATCAGACAAGCGAAAATCCCCTACCTATTTCTTTAATAATATGCTAAACGTCATATGATATATATAAGAAAACAGTGCTGCAAGAAGGGGGGCAAAAGTGTAACAAAATAAATTTATTTTTTCAGTAAAAAGACAAAAATTACAAATATGATACAGAAATATATTTTTTAGAATAATTATTAAATAAATACATATGCATAGATCCACCACTCAAACAACAACTCACAACTACACACATACTGCCATACTTCAATCGTACTAACAACAGACCTATATATACTGACTAAAGCAAAACACCTGAACAGTAAATGATAAACTGTTCGATAGATATCATGTATCGATAAACAACATTCAATTGGTCAAAATGTATCACAAACGCCGACGCGCGTTTCGGTGTACAGGCCAAGTGTGGCGAAACACCTTCATCAGGGCGTGGATACCACGACAGGGGAGTGGTGAAAAGATTTTTTCAGTGGGTTGAAGAGCTGACCAGTAGGGCGTAATTTAAATACGAAGTTCCGCGGGAAAAGGAGGGTGACTAGAGATGATGAGATTCAAATAACATGCAGGGTTTCTGGAGTCCGATATTAGGTGCCAAGTATTAAAGACGCTGTGGGCAGAAAAAGCCTCGTATTTCCCAAAGCGTTGATTTATGATAAAGCACTCAGTGGTTGCTCGAGGATCAAAGAATCATCAATCCAGCAGACTAAGATGTCACGGGACTCCGAATAGGCCGAAAAAGGCCTTTTTTATCAGCTCTAAGCAGCGACCATCATGTCGCCGTCATGACCAGCTCCATTCAAGTCACCTCTGCCCTATCCTGAGCGGGTGAAGTCCAACAGGTCTATTCGGAGTCCCGTGACATCTTAGTCTGCTGGATTGATGATTCTTTGATCCTCGAGCAACCACTGAGTGCTTTATCATAAATCAACGCTTTGGGAAATACGAGGCTTTTTCTGCCCACAGCGTCTTTAATACTTGGCACCTAATATCGGACTCCAGAAACCCTGCATGTTATTTGAATCTCATCATCTCTAGTCACCCTCCTTTTCCCGCGGAACTTCGTATTTAAATTACGCCCTACTGGTCAGCTCTTCAACCCACTGAAAAAAATCTTTTCACCACTCCCCTGTCGTGGTATCCACGCCCTGATGAAGGTGTTTCGCCACACTTGGCCTGTACACCGAAACGCGCGTCGGCGTTTGTGATACATTTTGACCAATTGAATGTTGTTTATCGATACATGATATCTATCGAACAGTTTATCATTTACTGTTCAGGTGTTTTGCTTTAGTCAGTATATATAGGTCTGTTGTTAGTACGATTGAAGTATGGCAGTATGTGTGTAGTTGTGAGTTGTTGTTTGAGTGGTGGATCTATGCATATGTATTTATTTAATAATTATTCTAAAAAAATATATTTCTGTATCATATTTGTAATTTTTGTCTTTTTACTGAAAAATAAATTTATTTTGTTACACTTTTGCCCCCTTCTTGCAGCACTGTTTTCTTATATATATCATATGACGTTTAGCATATTATTAAAGAAATAGGTAGGGGATTTTCGCTTGTCTGATTACTCCATGTTTCCCCTATGATCCCTCTACCTCCATTTGCCTAAATAGGGGCCCCCTTTGTTTGATTGCCATGTCCAGCAACATGCCAACAACACCATGATGCTGGCCGTTGAGTGTGTGCGGCCACGTGAGTGTAGGCCAATGGTCTGGACAGGGCGGACACAGGTGTACAGTCCATGGCTGGCTGTGATCGTGCTGCGATTGAGGCTAGGCATCTGACTCATGCAGCCGCAGGACTGATACACACAACACTTGGGATGTATGAGCCAAGACCCTGAGTAGTCTTGCGCTCCTACATTTCCCCGTACGTGTGGGCCCGCACTCCAGGTGCATGCTACATTGCAACATCGACTACTGTGGCCCTGGTGGCGACAACACTCCAACACAGAGACACGCTTACCGCACTTCCTGCTCAAGGCCAGACCAGAGCCACGCCCTGATCCCCCTGCTGAATCAGCACACCCCGGCGCTGACCTGACGTACGCCGGACCAGCACACGCCGCTTGTGCATGCAGGGGGGGCGGACGAAGCTACATGTCCAAGGTCTTAGCCACTGCTGAGGTGACATGGTATCGTCTGCTGAAGACAGCACACTGTGATGTTGCAGGGCTCGGGCCCATCATGCTGACATAATGACCACACGGACACACTTGCTTAGATGGTCTGAATGGCTATGGACACGTGCGCCCGGCCACTTTTATTAGCAGGCTCACATGTCGAGTGACACCTGTGTTGGATGTGTGTGGGTTGTGTGTACACCAGCCATCATGGAGTGCCTGGTGCAGTCAAAAAACGACAACAGTGTACATCGTAAAGGACACAACCATTCAACCATAAAGGCTCCATGACTTGAGCTGCACAGAGTTAGTGGCCCCGGATGCACAGCCTCCTGCACTGGCCTACCGCCCTGGGCCGCTGACTTGCGGTGCACTGGTGCAGGGTCACGAGAGCAGAGCAGGTTCTCGTAGATGTCAAAGGGGGTTGTCGTGGAGTGTCACGGTGGACAGTGGAAGGTGTACCCCCAGGGCATGATGCAGAGGGCAGAACCACGCAGAAACAGTCACTATGGTGGAGATGAATGGAACAGACACATGTCGAACACCAAGTCCGTCCCAGCCAGATGATGATGCAGACAACCCTCAGGCCATGGACTCAGATACCACCAAAGTTCAACCAGAGAGTGCCCATGACTCATTGTGCACAGAGTTAGTGGCACCGGTGCTGATAGGGGATGCCACCTGCGATGAGGCGTGTCCAATGGTGTGAACTCCTCCATAAGTTACCCAAGACACGTTACCCAAGACACAGTTCCACATGTGGGACCTACTGGACCGCAGTGTAGGCCTGAGCCCTCATCCAAGTGTCGCCGGCTTGCGTTGAACAGGGTTAGTGGCACCACGTGTCGTGTGCTTGCGATGCAGACTTTGGCTTCACTGATCGGAGAGAGTATAGTGATGTGGACGCTGCCCCAGACTTTTGGTCACTGCCATTCAAAACTCACGACTCAGTATAACATGTGCCAACAACTGGGCCGAAGAGTACGCCGGTGGGGTATGTCAACGAGAAAGGAGTACTGTGGGCCAGCGTCGTGGAGGCCAGCGATGGTCTGCGGAGGCTGCAAAGGTCGCGGAACTGGGGCTTGGAGCTTGCACCGGCCCGTGGTGGGCCCTATTTGACACACGCCGGTGTCGGCAGCTGAGTGGAGCCTCCTTGGTGCGCTGGGGCAGGCAAGAAGGGTCTGGGGACCAGCGGCCTGGGGTGCAGCAGGCGCACGGGGTCGCAGGCCCCGCTGCTCACGGCGTCGGCCTCGTGGCGGGCTGAGAGGCGCCGCCCTGGCAGACATGTTGGCCATTCCGAGAGAGAACCACGCCCAGTGCGACAGGATTTTTATTCACACCCCTACGCAGGCCTGGCATACGCAGGGCCAACCCACTCCGCCCGCACCTACAGGGGGGGACGTAACGTGTGACATTTCCGCATGCTGCCCCAGAGCCTGTGGTGACATGGTAGCGTCCAATGGCCACTACACTCCATGCACCAGCAGTTGATGTCCACATGGCCATATCCGTGGTTTGCACACTGAAGTCTGTCCGGCACAGCCACGCCACACTTGGCATTGGGTAGGTTCTCATTCATTAGTCACTTGTCTCTCTCGCACATGCCTGCTCCAAGCCTCTCCTCACATTCTGCTGTTGTGTGGCATGTTGCATGTAGTTTTGCTGCGTGCCCATTGCCAGTGTAGTGAGTTGCATGGCTGTGGAGTTGAGGTGTGTGGTGTGTTCATTTGGTACTTACCAACGAGCAATGCATTTCCATAGGTGCCATCCTGGAAGCGCTGGTTGATGATGGACTGTTGGAAGATGTACGAATAATGCACACTGCCTGGGTAGTTGGCCACAACATTGGTGAGGAGTCCCGGGTGGTCCACTATTGCCTGCACATTGATGGAATGCGTGTGCTTTCTGTTGCAGTAGTTGTGTGCAGTGTCGGCAGGGGGCACGAGGAGTACATGAGTGCAGTCGATTGCCCCCAACACGTGAGGGAATCCAGCTATGGCGTAGAAGCCTTGCTTGGTCTCCAGCTGCTCCGGCGCAGTGTGGGTGAAGTGGAGGTGCTGGGGTAGCAGGCTGATGATGGCATCCAGGACAGGTGTGATGAACTTGGATGGGGCTGGCTGTGAGACTCCTCCGACTCTGGCAGTTGTGGGTTGGAATGTACCAGAGGCCAACATGTGCAGCACAGCCAGCAGCTTTGTCTGCGGAGGGATGTTGGTTGTCAGCTGTGTTGGTACCGTCAGCCTGTGGGCGATGTGGGTCAGGATGCGGAGGATGGTTGTCCTTTTGTACCTTTTGTGGGCAATGCCCTCCTCTGGCGTTAGGTCTGTGCAGCTGGTGCGTTTACGGTGGGTCCGCTGTCTTTGTCTACGCTGCCTCTGTGGTGGTCCAGGGGGGGCAGGGCGGGTCCGGGGGGTGTTGGCGGGCCTGGAGGTGGTGGCGGTGGGTGTTGTGGCCCTCATGGGTCTCCGAGCTGCATGATCATTGTTTCCATGGCATCTGTGGGTCTTCAGATGTGGCTCTGGGCTTGGCTCCTTTTCATACTGCAGGTAGTCGTCCTGCTTAACACCAACAAAAGACAGGTGTTAAATCCCTGCTGCTACCGCGGCTTATCGCCTGTTTTTGGTTCGCATCGCAGATCTGGCAGTTTGTTGTGAAAGTGGTGTAGTGGTATTTTCGTGAGTTTTTGCACGGGAACGCCTACTCTGCATCTCATTAGGGTTAGTTGGTGGTGTCACCCGTGGAGATAAATTTTGCGGCAGTTATCGCGGGAATACTGGCGATGTCTGCAGTTTTCACCCACTTGTGAATGGGGCGATAAATCTATCTCCTCTTTTGATGCACTAAAGTGCCGATAACTCGGCGATAAGTCCTTGTGAATATGCCCCCAAGTCTCTCCTCTCCTCACTCTCTCATTCTTAACCGCCTCTCAGACTATCACACAGGGTACTGGATGTCTCAAGGATGGATACAGTCTATAAAATTACTAAGAACAACAGACCCACATAACCTTAACAGATTTTCTTAAAGTCCACAACTCTCACATTGCCCAACAGATCACTCTAGATGCGTACATGCCGTTAAAGAGACCTCAACCTCAAAGACCTTTAAAGAGACCTCAACCGACCCCATGAAACCGTCACTTAGCCCCATCCATACGTGCTTGACTAGAGTGTGATCCTCCATCGGGCCTGCTTATGACCCATTATCTATCAACTGTCCCTTATATAATTCCAAAGAGAAACACATACATTTCACTCTATAGATTCAATGTATCACAAGGTGAACAGTTCGCAAAATCAGCTACTTCTCATGCATTCCCTCATTTGGTTATTCGAGATCTGGAATTATACAATCCTTTAGCAAACTTGGCCCTTTCTCATTTTTGGAACTGGGATGGAAACAGCAGAGGTCATTAAAAGAGAATTTTCTGTGAAATTACTGTTGAGATGACATCGAGATTACATGGTTGAACTATTTCCTACTTCGCTGAACAAACTTGCATTCACTGTGAATTGCATTGCCTTACTCGGAGTACAGAAAGCAGCAAGCATCCATAACTGATCATTGCCCATCAGTGTTATTAGGCAGCTCGTTGGGAATGAAGCAGAATATCTTAAGAAGCTGAAAGAGAGTTTTAGTGTGTAGCTTACTAAAAATGTATCTGGTAAACTTTTCTTTTCAATTTAGCATAAGGCTTTCAAGAAATATTTTCAACTCCATTTCCCTAATGTATTTCGGATGGTCTTTAGAGTAGTGCGAGCAAAACTGTGATTAGTAGAAACTTTTTCTGTTCTAAAAACAACTTCAAAATTCAAATTGGAATTTCTTCTCGCATAAAATTACGTTATTATCTGGAAGTATAATGGAAATGCATTACATTACCATTATAAATTCATCAATCTATAGATGTGAAAGAATGTCAAGCAAATAGACGTCCTACGTATTTATACTATGTTCCTTAAAACAATGTAATAGCTCTTGAATTGCCTACAAGTCCTCTGAGGAATGAACCTTTTGTGACTAGATTACTGTAGTACTTTGAGCCTTCAGTAGCTGTTAGTACATTGTATCATATAGTTGTTTTCTCACCCAAAAATCTTGTCTCATCAAACCCATATAGGAATAGCTGGGGCACTACATAACACGTATACAATGATGGTGCTGATGATCAGACGTAGAACAGCACACTACATGCACCATAAGAAAGATGCTGCCATGACTCCGAAGATGCAGAGAAAGAAGCACTGGTGATAGGGAAAAAAATAAATCCTTAATCTAAAAAAAGGCGTACACAAGCATGTATGTGCTTCAACACAGAGGGTATTCTGTTCAAAGCCATTTGAGATTCTATGTTCCACTTACATGTGCAGATGCCTAACCTTGTGAGCAGGGGCATAGCTTAGTCAATAATATTAGGGGGGTGTGAGTCTGAGATTTCCTGACAAGCAACATGTTGTACCCAACTAAAATAGGTCAGGCTGGGCCCACTGTACTGGTTAATAGAAGGGGTTAGGAACATTAGTTTTGAATTATTTAGAAAAGTAGGGATAGTCAGTGCAGGGCCACAGTGAGCTAGCCAGTACTTCTCTGCCTACTCCAGTCCAGTTTCTCCGTACAGCAATGTAGGGCTGGGAGGCCAAGGAGAGCCTGGCACCAGCACAAACCTAACATGAACAGATCAGGCTTGTGGACAGCAGCGAGAGCTAGCCTCACAGTAGCTCTAGCTCAGCAAGAGTCCGACGGTGCATTCCATGTGAAAGTTGTGATGTAGCAGGAAAAGCTGCAGATTATACACAGCAACTTGAATTACATAAGGCACCCAAGACTCCAGTAGAAGAAGGTTTTAAGCTACCTGGGCCATTCATCTCTTGCACACTGTGGTGATCTACATAGTGAGGCATCCATGACTCCTTTACATTCCCCCTTTTAGTAGGAAGAAAGGAATATAGTAATGATATCATACATTCAAAGATATGAGGAGATTACAGTTTGTTTCTTTCTTCTGGGTGTATGGCTGTCTTTTGCTCATCTTCAAGTTGTTGTTAGGTTTTGAAGTATCATTGCTAATTCTGTGGTTTCAATGCCACTGTATGTGTTTGAGGTGGGCATGAAACAGGACACTGCACTATTTATAAGAGCATGACTTGAAGGGATATAATGATAGGAATGGTAGAAGCGGTGGGAAGAATATTGGTGACACTGAGTGCAAGGCAAAACAAAGCACCACCACTGCCTGCACTGCTGCAGATGATAGGGGCCTCTTGGGTAAAGGCAAAAGGAAGGGTCCAAGGGTGGCAAAGGTCAGAACTCAGGACAAGTGCCCTGATCCAATCTATGGGGCACAGTGGGATGATCGACAACCTCGCCACCCTCGGACTCAGACAGCTCGTGACTACACCCACCCACGCCGCCGGCCACACGCTCAACTCCATCTTTTCCGCAAGCCCACACGTCTCCTTCAACCACACCTCCGAACCCCACTGGACTGACCACCACTGCATCCACTTCACCTACAGGAAGCCCACCACGCACCACCACACCGAACAAATGCCTCGCTGCTGCTGGAGCAGAGTCACGGAAGACCAGCTAACCACAACCCTCGCCCTGAGCCCACCCGCCGAACCCTCCGACCCCATCACCGCCGCCCGCAACCTCAGACAGTGGATCGACGACTGCGCCAACGCCCTCGCCCCGCTCAAGAATCCGCCCAACAGCCACACCAGCAAGAAAGCCACCTGGTTCACCGAAGACCTCCAGGCCTCCAAACGAACATGCCGAAAACTGGAGAAGATCTGGCTCCACGAACGGACAGCGGACAGCTACGCCGCCCACAAGAGCGCCACCCGCAGTCACCATCACCTCATCAGATCCGCCAAAAGGGCCTCACTCAAAGACCGCCTAGACAACAAAGCACACAACAGCATAGAGCTCTTCAACATTGTGAAGGAACTCTCCAACCCCAGCTCCAACACCAACGACATCCAGCCGTCGCGAGACCTGTGCGACTCACTGGCCACCTTCTTCCACCGCAAAATCGCCGACATCCACGACAGCTTCAACACCACGACCGCCCCGGCAACCACCGAGACCACTGCCCCCACAACCACCAACCGCCTGCTCTCCTGGACCAACATCAACGACGAGGACACCAGCGAGATCATGAACACCATCCACTCCGGTTCACCGCTAGACCCGTGCCCTCACCACATCTTCAACAAAGCCAGTACAGCCATCGCGCCCCATCTCCGGAAAATAATCAACATCTCCTTCGAGACAGCAACCTTCCCGGAAAGCTGGAAGCACGCCGAGATCACCGCCTTACTCAAGAAACCCAAGGCAGACCCCAAGGACCTCAAGAACTTCCGACCCATCTCTCTGCTCCCGTTCCCCGCGAAGGTCACCGAGAAAATCGTCAACAAACAACTGACCCGCTACCTCGAGGAGAACAACATCCTGGACCCTTCCCAGTCCGGCTTCCGCAGCAACCACAGCACCGAAACCGCCCTCATCGCCGCCACCGATGACATCAGGACCCTGCTAGACAACGGAGAAACAGCAGCCCTCATCCTCCTGGACCTATCAGCCGCCTTCGACACGGTCTGCCACCACACACTACGAACACGCCTTCACGACGCCGGGATCCAAGAGAAGGCCCTGGACTGGACCACATCCTTCCTTTCCGGCAGAACACAAAGCGTCCGCCTCGCCCCCTTCCGATCCAAGGCCACCAAGATCATCTGCGGCGTACCCCAAGGCTCCTCCCTCAGCCCAATGCTGTTCAACATCTACATTGCACCCCTCGCCCACGTTGCCCGACAGCACAACCTCAACATCATCTCCTACGCCGACGACACCCAGCTGATCCTCTCCCTCACCAAAGACCCTCACACCGCCAAAGCCCACCTCCACGAAGGAATGAAGGCCGTCGCCGAATGGATGAGGACCAGCCGCCTGAAGCTGAACTCGGACAAGACGGAGGTCCTCATCCTTGGTTCCAACCCTTCAGCCTGGGACGACTCCTGGTGGCCAACATCACTGGGAACAGCCCCGCCGACCACGTACGCAACCTAGGGGTCATCCTCGACCCCGCCCTCTCCATGACTAAGCAGGTCAACGCCGTTTCCTCATCCTGCTTCAACATCCTCCGAATGCTCCGCAGGATCTTCAAGTGGATCCCCACCGAAACAAGAAAAACAGTCACCCAGGCCCTCGTCACCAGCAGGCTGGACTACGGAAACGCCCTCTACGCAGGAACGACGGCTAAGCTCCTGAGACAGCTGCAACGCATCCAGAATGCCTCTGCACGTCTTATCCTCGACATCCCCCGACGCAGCCACATCACACCCCACCTGAGAGACCTGCACTGGCTCCCTGTCAACAAGAGGATAACCTTCAAGCTCCTCACCCACGCACACAAAGCACTCCACAACTCCGGACCAGCCTACCTCAACAGACGACTCAGCTTCTACACCCCCACCCGCCAGCTCCGCTCGACCAGCCTCGCCCTCGCCACAGTCCCCCGCATCCGGAAAACGACCGCCGGCGGCAGATCCTTCTCCCACCTCGCCGCCAAGACCTGGAACACCCTCCCCACCAACCTCCGACAGACCCAAGACCTACTGGCCTTCAGAAGACTCCTTAAGACCTGGCTCTTCGATCAGTAGCAGCACCACCCCCCTCTTCCCCCAGCGCCTTGAGACCCTCGCGGGTATGTAGTGCGCTTTATAAGTGACATGATTGATTGATTGATTGATTGATTGGGAGAACCAACCCCTTGCCACACTCTAACCAGATAATTTGTCGGAAATTAATCTGGCCATCCTCGACCTTGTACAGACCTGCCTTTGATGCCACAGCAATGTGATCATATGTTCCCTCCTTCTCCCCCACCCTACACAGACCAGGATGAACAGAGGAAACCACACAAATGGCACAGGTGGCATAGGAGATACACGTCTATGTGCTATTTCACTAATATTAAGCATTTTCTATTGCACTATAGACACAGATTTTTTCAGTGCTTCGTTGTTTTTATAATTACTCTGTCAAACCAATTTTAAAGGTTGCAGGAAAATGAAAGATTAAGGAAAAAACAGTTGGATCAAGATTATGCCTTGACTGTTACATGCAGCTATTAGTAGTGGGTGCATAACTCACAAAGCTATTTCACTATCATTGTAACTTGTGACCCACATATTATATAAGGATATCTGTTGGCCAATTGAGCTATCTTCCTTGCAGTACAAATCTGACATCCAACATTACATGCGCTCTGATGCAGGCACATTAACCTTGCAAGCTGGTTTATGAGGATTGAAACTGTGACCACAGGGGAGTGGCGCGCACCGCGACCCAAGATGGCCGCCTAGCGTCGGAGCTCCGCAGCACACCGGACATCGCAGGTGCTTTTGTAGCGGTTCCAGTGCTTCCTCTGCCAGCATGTGGGCATATTCATAAATCGGAACGCCTGCCCTGCAGCATGCTATCTTCTCCAGCCTTCATCTTTATGGATATCCAGTAAAACTATGCAGGTGACTCTCTGACTGTTTTGCGGCTCCATTTTGTTTTTTCTTCTTCAGCTTTTCTCCTCAAATTTCCTTCATGCCGCTCTGAGAGTCTATTTTTTAGACGTTTTTTCTACCTGCGTCATATTTTCATCATATGTCTATCTCTCAACATTGGAAGCTCTAATTTTTTTGATGGACTTATTGCATTTGTGAGGTAATTTATCTTCTGCATATCTAGTGCCTCTTCAAATAACCTTCTTCCTGGCCCTTCTCATTTCGTTGAATGGGTAGAAGTAAATACTACTCCATTCCACCAAGAAGCAGAAGTCCAACGTATTGGCAACTTGCTCTACCAATTCTACAGATCTTAATAACTCATCACAACCTTCTAAGGTTTTGGCGCTAGAGGTTCATTCTAATAACTCAGCTATAGTGACCATGGCATCCAAAGCTCAATCTCCTTCAAGTACCGTTAAGAGACTTAAACATGATCCTCCTTCTCCTACTAAAGTGGTTTTGCCGGTCTCTATGGACATTATTTTGGAGGAAATTCGCGCCCTTAGACCTTTCATTGAGGAAACCAACTCTCGCCTTCAGACCATGGACAACAAATGGTCATCTATGGAATCCCGCCTTACTGTGGTGGAACAACATCTTGATGAGGTATAGGGTTCATCTTCCAGAATTTCCTCTTTGGAGAAAGAGGTTCTACAGCTGAGGAGAGTGACCGAAGACCTTGAGAACAGAAACCATCGCAATAATCTAATCATTTACGGGCTTCCTGAAGGCCTTGAAGGGGATGACCCTGTTGTGTACTTTACTACTTTCCTGCCACAGTTTTGGGTCTCCCCTCTTCAACTAAATTAAATATACAAGGTGCGCATAGACTGGGCCCTCGTTTATCCTCCTCAGCGGCTCCTTCTAAACCTCGTGGAGTAATCCTCTTATTTTTACAATTCACGGACCTACTACAAGTGCTAACTGCAGCTAGATCCAAAAAACAGCTGACGTGGCTTGACACCAAAGTATTTTTCTCTCAGGATGTCGCAACGGTCACCGCCAAGCGACGAAAAGAATTTCTCGATCTTCGTCCAGCTCTTCATTCCTTGGGTGCGTGGTATGGTTTGTTCCACCCGTGCCTCTTTGAGGTCACCTTCCTAAACAAGACCTCTACTTTTGAGGATCCAGCTGATCTCAGAAGATTCATTCAATCTCATTCTACTGCTTCGATGGAGATTGCTGGTCCTCCCCCTATATCTTGACTTTAATGTTCCTCTTGTTGCTATTTCATTGAATATACTGTTATAGTATTACATTATTTACTTCCAATGTTCTTCTTGTTCTTACCTGCATAATTTCTTGTTTCCTTTTACAGGTTCTTTGAAAATCTTGATGTTCCCTTTCATGTTTCCGCTCATGTTCTTTGTCTAATTGAAGCCCCGGTGTGCTGTGTTGCCCTTTGTTGGGTGTGCTGTTTTCATTTGTCCGTTGCCGCTTCTCATCCTTCCTTTTGTTTCCCGTAAGGTACGTACCACAGTCGTCATTTTTTGACATGCACTGTCTTTTCTTATTGTTATTCTTTCTTCCCTTTTATTCTTCCCTCATTATGGTACCCTTCTCATTCTTCTTCCTAGTGATATTGGTCCCTCTCTCTGACTTGCTTTTATCTTTTTATGTCTTCTTCACTCTCCTTTGCTATACATTTTTCCTTTTCTCCTTGACGCCTTGTCTGTTTACATTACTTTTTCCTTCTTTCTCTTCTTTTCTCTTATTTAATTATTCTAGTGTTACAAGTATTGTTCTGTATTCACTTTGTCATTTTATACATTCAGAGTTATTTCTTGGAATGTGAAAGGTTTTATTAATCCAATTAAAAGACAGAGAATTTTATATCATCTTGCCTCTTATAATCCTGATTTGGTTTTCTTACAAGAGACACACCTTTCAGAACCAGAGGCAATAAAATTGAAAAGAGGTTGGGTTGGTTCAGTTTTGGTCTCTCCTACTTCTACTAAGAAAAATGGTGTTATAATGTTGTGTCACAAAAAATTGAAATGTAAAGTTATATCGCAGGAAATTGATACAGAAGGGAGATGGCTGTTAGCTAAATTGCTCATTATTAACATTTCTTTGACCGTATTTAATGTTTATGGCCCTTCTCAACCAGACTGTTCTTTTTGGCCTTTGGTCACACAAAAATGTATCCAATTTAAAGATGATTTCTTTATTTTGGGAGGTGATTGCAACCAAGTTGTAGACCCCTTTCTTGACCGTCAATCTCAAGTACGCTTCGTTCCTCATAAAACACATAAACAATTTCTTGATTCTATTTCCCAAACACACCTTGTGGATACTTGGAGACTCTCCCACCCAGATTCTATTGACTTTTCTTTTTTCTCTCCTCCTCACAATTCTCTTTCCCGTCTAGACTATATCTTTTTATCTCAATCTTTATCTCAAAATCTTTTATCTTCCTCTATTGAACCCATTGTCATTTCTGACCATGCTCCGATTATCGCTGATTTTGATCTTCTCCCTCCACATCCCAAGTCCTCCCGTTGGCGCTTTAATAACTCTCTTCTTCTTGACCCTCTCTTCTCTTCTTCTTTTACAACTTTTGCTGAGGAATTCTTTAAACTGAATAGTGAATATAATCCCTCCCCCATATATTATGGGACTCTTTTAAGGCAACGGCGAGGGGTTTTATCATAGATTTTGTCTTGCAAAAAAAGAAACGTTTTCTTCAACAACACAAAGCTACTCTAGCAAATATTAAGGCCTTAGAGCACAAATTCTATACCTCACCATCAGACTCCATTTTACAAGATCTTATCCGTGCTAAATTAACCTTTAATAAGATTTCCACTGATAATGCGTCTTTCATACTTCTCCGTAGCAGTGCTTGATATTATGGAGGACGTAATAAAACTGGTAAACTTCCATTCTACAATTGTCTCTAGGGAATCCTTTTTAGATTCTCAAATTTGGCATAACTCCCTGATTATCATCAATAATAGAACTATCTTTTGGAAATCCTGGCGATTAAAAGGAATAGCCTGGGTTAAGGACCTATTTGATGGTTTATCTCCCTGCTCTTTCCCTCAATTTCAGTCCACCTTTAATTGTCCTCGTTCTTTTCAGAAATTTTCTAATTTAATGTCAGTTATTCTTGATACTTTCTATTCTCTCCCCTCTATTCCTCTTTCCTCTGTAGGAAATCCTCTTTTTTAAGATTCTTACTACTCTCCCTAAGGCATCCCTAATTTATAAACATATCTTATCTCCTGTTCCAGATCGTCCTAAAAGTAAAATTGAACTTGCCTGGGAGTTGGACCTGGGATGTGAATGGACTATCAACTTTTGGGACAAACTCTGGTCACGCTCTCTAAAAATCTCTAGATCTGCTTCTGTAACTCAATCTATGTTTTTCCTTTATCATAGACTTTATTTCACCCCCTCCTCTATAGCTACTTTTTCCCATTCTACTGACACGAATTGTTGGACTTGTGGTTCCCCTGCTGCGGATCTCATGCATCTTCTTTTTCTTTGTCCTCCCATTTCTTCTTTTTGGGAAAAAATGTGGTCTTACATTTTCTGCATGTTTAAAATTCTCATTCCCTTTTCTAATCCCATTCTTTTCTCTGGTAGTATGTTTGAGTCTTTAGATATCTCTACTCATAAGCACGGTCTTTTTGACCTTATGTTAGCTTTAGCTTTTCAACACATAACACTTAGGGCCGATTCCGATCTCGGTCGGAGGCGTACCTAACAGCATTCGGTCGGGAAAAAAGCCATGCGAATGCCTGTTTCCCGACCGAACCGCACATTATTCCGAACAAGCAAGTACGATGCGCATAACAGCATAGATTCCGACCCAGTCGTACTCACCCAATCCAGGTCCTGTTCCCAGACCGAGCCGGATCCGTAAACGCAGAATCGAGTCGCACGGAAGCCAAAATGCAGCCCCGTCCAGCCGGACAAGTACGATGCGCTTCCCGTACGCGCCGAACCCGTCGCTACGCACGGCACGTCAAAGCATCCGGGAGAGGCGCACATAAGCTCCGATTCGCGCCACAACACGATCCACGGCTACGAGACGAACACGCCAGCGACGAGGACGAGGCGAAGCAACGAGAAAGACGAACGAGACGAACCAACCATGAATCCCATCGTGCCGATCCTACCAATATTCTACATCTACTACCGGAACAGGCACGGACGCGTACGGCGCAGAAGGGAAGTCAGACACCAACCACAAAAACAAACTACACGTACCCGACACATCACACACACACAGAGGGATGCAGAAATTACTTACACCAGCAACAGCAGCACCATAGGGGCGGGATGGCCATCACCAATGCCACATATACACATAGGGGCCCGGATGCCTACCACCACTACCACCTCTACCCAGGGGTGCCAGATGCCTACCACTACTACCACCTCTACCCATGGGGGGCTCGATGCCTACCACTACTACCACCCTTACCCAGGGGTGCCAGATGCCTACCACTACTACCACCTCTACCCAGGGGGTGCCAGATGCCTACCACTACTACCACCTCTACCCATGGGGGGCTCGATGCCTGTCACTACTAACACCCTTACCCAGGGGGTGCCAGATGCCTACCACTACTACCACCCTTACCCATGGGGGGCTGGATGCCTACCACTACTACCACGCTTACCCAGGGGGTGCCAGATGCCTACCACTACTACCACCTCTACCCAGGGGGTGCCAGATGCCTACCATTACTACCACCTCTACCCATGGGGGCTGGATGCCTGTCACTACTACCACCCTTACCCAGGGGGTGCCAGATGCCTACCACTACTACCACCTCTACCTAGGGGGTGCCAGATGCCTACCACTACTACCACCTCTACCCATGGGGGGCTGGATGCCTGTCACTAATACCACCCTTACCCAGGGGGTGCCAGATGCCTACCACTACTACCACCCTTACCCATGGGGGGCTGGATGCCTACCACTACTACCACCCTTACCCAGGGGTGCCAGATGCCTACCACTACTACCACCTCTACCCAGGGGTGCCAGATGCCTACCACTACTACCACCTCTACCCATGGGGGGCTGGATGCCTGTCACTACTACCACCCTTACCCAGGGGGTGCCAGATGCCTACCACTACTACCACCCTTACCCATGGGGGGCTGGATGCCTACCACTACTACCACCCTTACCCAGGGGTGCCAGATGCCTACCACTACTACCACCTCTACCCAGGGGGTGCCAGATGCCTACCACTACTACCACCTCTACCCATGGGGGGCTGGATGCCTGTCACTACTACCACCCTTACCCAGGGGGTGCCAGATGCCTACCACTACTACCACCCTTACCCATGGGGGGCTGGATGCCTACCACTACTACCACCCTTACCCAGGGGGTGCCAGATGCCTACCACTACTACCACCTCTACCCAGGGGGTGCCAGATGCCTACCACTAGTACCACCTCTACCCATGGGGGGCTGGATGCCTGTCACTACTACCACCCTTACCCAGGGGGTGCCAGATGCCTACCACTACTACCACCCTTACCCATGGGGGGCTGGATGCCTGTCACTACTACCACCCTTACCCAGGGGGTGCCAGATGCCTACCACTACTACCACCTCTACCCAGGGGGTGCCAGATACCTACCACTACTACCACCTCTACCCATGGGGGGCTGGATGCCTGTCACTACTACCACCCTTACCCAGGGGGTGCCAGATGCCTACCACTACTACCACCCTTACCCATGGGAGGCTGGATGCCTACCACTACTACCACCCTTACCCAGGGGGTGCCAGATGCCTACCACTACTACCACCTCTACCCAGGGGGTGCCAGATGCCTACCACTACTACCAGCTCTACCCATGGGGGGCTGGATGCCTGTCACTACTACCACCCTTACCCAGGGGGTGCCAGATGCCTACCACTACTACCACCCTTACCCATGGGGGGCTGGATGCCTACCACTACTACCACCCTTACCCAGGGGGTGCCAGATGCCTACCACTACTACCACCTCTACCCAGGGGGTGCCAGATGCCTACTACTACTACCACCTCTACCCATGGGGGGCTGGATGCCTGTCACTACTACCACCCTTACCCAGGGGGTGCCAGATGCCTACCACTACTACCACCTCTACCCATGGGGGGCTGGATGCCTACCACCAACAACACCCCCACTCACAGGATGGCTAATACATGACACAACAAGCACACACCAACATAAACAATGCAACATAAAGACATCCCCCCAACACCATGACAAGCGTGTGTAGACTGTGTCAAATGCCTACAACACTGAACA
Source organism: Calotriton arnoldi (assembly GCA_963921515.1). NCBI lineage: Eukaryota > Metazoa > Chordata > Amphibia > Caudata > Salamandridae > Calotriton > Calotriton arnoldi. Next base: position 45,906 of record CAWUFW010009784.1, on the reverse strand, counting down.
TGACTTTGAACATACAATGTGACCCCCTATCACATGTGCCACACATAAATGTGTGTGGCCCCCACAATGCAAGCAGGCCATGACCATTGTGGCAATGGGGTCCAAACCCCCATCATCACAGTGACCAAAATGTAAGTGTGGGGTCCATAGCTGAAGCACATATTGAACATTGTGGCAATGGGGTCCATACCCCCATCATCACAGTGACCAAAATGTAAGTGTGGGGTCCATAGCTGAAGCACATTTAGAACATTGTGGCAATGGGGTCCAAACCCCCATCATCACAGTGACCAAAATGTAAGTGTGGGGTCCATAGCTGAAGCACATTTTGAACATTGGGGCAATGGGGTCCATACCCCCATCATCACAGTGACCAAAATGTAAGTGTGGGGTCCATAGCTGAAGCACATATTGAACATTGTGGCAATGGGGTCCAAACCCCCATCATCACAGTGACCAAAATGTAAGTGTGGGGTCCATAGCTGAAGCACATATTGAACATTGTGGCAATGGGGTCCATACCCCCATCATCACAGTGACCAATATGTAAGTGTTGACAAAGAAAAAGCTGCAACTGCCAAACTGCATGGATGATTCCTGCTCACAGAACAACAAACACATCAGTGGCAAAGTAGTGATTGTGTCCCATAGCAACATAGATTGGGGGAGGCAAACAGTGCAGTGCAAATAAGACATACCTTTGGCCATGTGCAGACAAACATCACCCATGGGGGCTGACACTGTCAACATTCATCAATGACACAATGACAGAAGTGACCATCAGAATGCAGACCCACATATTTGCACCAATGGGCACACAAATGCAGATACCCTGTGGGGACTGTAGATGTGAGGTGAACAGATACCATACCATGGCAGCAATGGGACACACAAACAATGATCATTGTGCTGACTGATGACCTAGGAGTCCCAGGGACAGCAGGGGAAACACACCAAACAACATACAGCCAATGGCACACTAAAGATATGCCAATGCAGTGGTGCAGATGCACAAACACAAACAGGCAGACCCACACTGCACATCAAACACAACAGGTGAGTGGGGGTACCAGTGTCCCCAGGCAACCACACAACACATGAGGAGGCCTGAATACCAATTACACAGATGTGCATACAGTGCCACACAAAGGTAACTCATGGATCCAAATCCCCTATGTGGGCAATCAGGCATTGTCAGATGAGAGGGAGCACAAATCACACATGTCACACAAGCATGTAGGAACAGCAACTGACACAGCAAGACACAGACACACCCCCCAGGGCCCCCACAATGTGGTGACCCTGGGCTGCATTACAATCCCACTGTGATGACAAAGCTAGATGTCGTTCACACTGTGAACCACAGTCATGTGTCCTAAGCAACAAACTACCATCACACCTACACAAGCACAAATCAATCAGCACGGCCAGTAAGCCAAGGCCAACATGGAGGCAGGGGTCTAGCCGGGCAACAACTCTCATCTGCACACACTCAACACCACACACCTCGACCTCCAACAATGTGCAGCAGTGAAGCTCACATGCACTGGTGACATTGCACATGCACCCATGACAATCCCAGGGGGGTGGCGGGAACCAAGGTGCAGAAACACATCACACATGGCCACTCAACAAGACTCCTGAATGTCTGACACACTGCACACTACGCTGTACATGGACATGACGGCAATACCACACCAACCAATGGGATCCCAGCCACAGTCACACACCAATGAAGAAGCCAAGGTCACCCACAAAGAACACACATAGACAACTACCAACATTGCAGCCCTGACCCTGAGGAGTGCCAGCAGTCACACACACAACGTGTCACAACCAATGAAAGCTAACACAAACCGGAAATCACATGACAGGTGTAAACAACAAGTGCCAAGGGGAATCCTGACTGTGACCCATCAGCGTCTGCCCACAAACTCAGCCCTGACAGCAAACACACCTATGGGTGACACCCTGATGACCAGTAATGTGCCATGCACCCACATCACAGAGAACCCAGGGAGAAGACTTTTGGGGGAACATAGGTCAACTCAGCAAGCATCACAAACAGGAACATCACTAGGGATCCCAGCATGCACAGCAAAATGGAAGTGAACACACAGACATGCTCATACAACACACACCTTGGGCGCAGGCGATGTCACAGGAGCACACACTGCCATGAGGGGACTCCACTCCTGTGTGAGGAAAGCTGTGCCATATGTCGCCTCAGTAGGGCTCTATCATGTCAGCAGAACACTTGGTCACACAGTCAACAATTAGCACCAAATGAAGGCTCCTGTCACATCAGCCTGGTCATGGGAGTGTCAACGAAATCATCAACACAGATCCAACACACATGTATAGCAAGTTGCACTGACAACACAGATGAGTCCTTCCCCATTGATGCCCAAACCTGCATGTCCAGTGGAGATGGCCACACGGTCAGGGAAGTAGACTAATTGAACAATGGCAAGCACAACAGATGTGCAGGGGTGGAAGCCACAGATGTGACATTGCTAATGTAAGTAGGAAATCCCATTGCCAAATATTGAAAACATGACACACTCAGATGCTGCTAAGGATGACATGGATACACCACAGGATAGGACACAGTCCCCCTGGACCACATGGGTTCCTGCACAGTAACACTACATATTCATGAGACCAAATATCACCATCACTGCAGCAAAGGCACGGTTAGCATCATTAACATCATGTACATCAGAAGCAAAACCACTAGAGAACAGAAAGTTGCTTTATTCAGCATATGTGGGTTCAAAAGTTAAAGTCCAGAAAAAAAGAAACAAAGGCCAATGGCCAGTCCATTTTGAAAGTCAAAACAGGGTGACAGTGGCAGATGTCACCCTACGCATGCCTGCACTGCTACACACAAGGGACAATCCCCTCAGAGGGGCATACGGGGGGCAGACCAGGCACCGCAGGGCCAGGATCAGGGCTCACCAGAAGGAGGCAGGGAAGGGGTGGTGGGTGCTGGAGAGCCACTGACAACTGCAGTGGAGGTGTCTGACATGGTGTGTGCCGGCACAACTGGGGGGCATGACTCAGATGGTGTGGGCGCCGGCACGACTGCAGTGGACCGTGCAGATGGAGTGGACAGGTTCGCCACTGCAGTGCCCAAGTCAGACAGGGTGGTAGTGGCCTCCACTGCAGTGCCTACCTCCAGGGGAGGAGAATGGGGATCAGGTAAGGTGGTCAGGACAGAGGGGGAGGACACCCTCACCACACCAGTGGCACAGACAAGCGCAGCGGGGGTGTGGGGCCGGAAGAGCAAGTGGCAGGGGGAGAAGACCTGATCCTTTTGGGGATGGTGTATCTGTGGGTGGGGGAACCTGGGGCAGGGTGTGGTGGGGGCACCTGTGGAGTGGGGGCCTGAGGGATGGAGGAAGGAGACTTGGTGCCTGAGCTGCAGGGCGGCGGCGGGGTCTTGCTCTTCCGGGTCCGGGGGGACTTGCGGGTGGGGACGTCAGTCGGTCTGCACCTGGGGGAGGGTGTCCGGGGGCGAGGGGCACTCCGCTCCGTGTGGGTGGGCTTCCTCTTCCCCCTGAATGCTGTATCAGCTGGATCGGAGGGGAAGAGGCCGAGGTCACTGAGGAAGAGCCACTGTGTCTTTGGGGTTGCAGGTGAGGCAAGGGAGGGGGCTTTGGAGGGAGAGGCAACTGAGGACTGCGCAGTGCTCGTGGATGCGTGTGTGTGTGCCTGGGCCCCATCCCCTGTGAGTGTGGTTTCAGTCCCCTGACTGCGTGCGTGTGCATCTTGTTAGTGGCGTGTGTGTCTGTGTGCTGCTCGTGTCTGTGCTGGTGTGTGCCTGTGCCGGTGTGTGTGTGCTTGGGACAGGTAAGGTGCTGGGGAGTGTGGATGGGACAGAGGCAGGAGGGGTGAGGGACTGTCGGAGGAGGGACACTGCTGCTGTCAGGGAGGAGTCCATGGACCTATTGCCCCTCTGTAGGGCAGACATGCCCGATGAGATGCCCTCCATGAACGACACCAGCTGAGTCAACAGAGTGGTGTGGGCATGGAGGACACTCAGCATCGCTGTCTGCCCTACATGGAGCTGGCGAAGGAGGTACACAGACTCCTCACTCAGGGCAGCAGGGGACACAGGGGCAGGGGTGCGGTGCCTGGCCCGAAGGAGACATGCTCCCGAACATGGGAGCCTCCACGGACCTCGGGAATAGGAGCCGATGGGAGGGCGGTGGTGGTGGTGGCGGGGACAGCAACACTAGCTGGGGTGTGGTGGCTGCTGACACCCGCCTCCATAAGGGAGTCATCCTCCGAGCTGCTGTGGTCCTCAGCTGAGGTGGATGGTGCTGAGGACTCCTCGGTGTGGCTCCCCTCGCCCTCCGTGCCACTGGGTCCCTCCGACCACTCCTCGGCTGCTGACCCAGTCTGGCTCTGCGGCTCCTCCTGGTCCGTGGAGCTGTCCCCTCCTGTGGCCGTGGATATATCTGCAATCAATAGGGAAACAGACAGACATCAGTCACCTGCACCGAACGCACACACCACAGTTAGTACAGCACATTACAGAGCAAGCCCTGGCATCCTTAGTTGAACTTTGCTAAAAGTGCCCAAACAGAACAGGAGAAGCCAATTGTCAGTCTGATGGTCAACCATGGCACTCACATCCCACCTGGCCTTGCACCCATCTGTCTGGTGTCTGTTGGATGGCAATACCCCAGTGTGGACACATGCACCACCTACACAGTAGTTGGACAGTGCAGAGAACCCCGTTAAGCATGTGAACATGCACACATCACAACTCTTGCCACTGAGTCAGTACAGGTGTCCGGATGAAAGGGATGCCCAGAGTCAAATAGGACATGCATGTGATGCATACCAGCGACAGACACCATGATGCACCCATGTCCTGATAGCCATTGCCACAATGGTGTGCATGTAGCACATGTCACTCCCCTGCAGGATCACTCATTGGAAGTTTCATGCCATGGCACAGGCATGCCTGCTAAGTCATACATCACTGTCTCCAGTCACATGGGCAGGGCAGCCAGACAACAACAGTCTGCACTGTGTCACAATCCAAGGTCATGGGGAATGCAAGTCCTGGAGCTGAACAAGTGCACATGTACATCCCCCACACACCACATCATCTGAACCCTTATCTGTCCAGGTCATACCGATTGGACATATGGGAGACCTGTAACATGACCCTCTGAACCTGAGCACCTCACAATCTGCTGTGAATGGGAGACAGCTGCCTGAACTTCACATTCGCATACCCCAGTCTGCACGGTCAGGTGATCAAACACCTATGTGTCACACAAGTATCGTCTCCTATGGTCACATCTCCGGTGGCATGCTGAGCCCCAACCGAGAAACACCCCAGCAGTCCTGACAACGAAGCCACAGCACACTGACACAGAGGAAGACACCTGAGGGGACAAATCACTGAGCACAACGTGTCAGCTGATACACGGGAGTGGGAGTACAGAGTGTATTGTATGGCCTGGAGTAGGCATGACTGTCCTGCCCCACATGAATGAGGGATGAGCCCTGGACAGTAGGCAGCTGGCTAAGTATGTGTGACACACGTAATATACACACTCCTGGGGCCCAAACATTGTTCCCACCCGCAGCATGGGTGTGTGCCAGATACCCCAGGCACATGTGGTGGATCAGCTCAGCAATTGGACCACATATCAAAGTAACACGCAGATTACATGTCAGAACACAGGCATTGTGTAAGCAATGGACCCACCCATGATGCCCACCACAGAGTTAGGGAAACAGATGCTGTCCCCCACCTTGAGTCAAGCAAACTGCAAGGACACAGTACCCATGTGACACAATTCCCTGACTGTAAGGGCCACACCTGGGTATCAGATGAGGAGTGGGCAGTGGGTCCTGGACCACATGACTGATGTACTGTGGAAGTTTAACCAGGCCAGAGGAGGGCACATAGCATGGCAGACATAGTTCACAATGCAGTCATGGACTCACCCCCTCCTTGCTGCTCTCTGGCCTTCAGCTGCCCATCCAGATCAGGGAAGACCACCGCCAGGATCCTGAGCATGTGGGGGTCAGGGTCCGGTGTCTGCCCCTCCTGCGAGGAGGCGACAGCTTCAGCTGGACCCGTGCGATCCTCCGGGTCCAGCCCCGAAGGTCCTGCCACCTCTTCTGGCAGTTGCGGATCCGGCGCTTGTAGACCCCCACGGTTCTCACTGCCCGGACGATGGTCAGCCATATCTGCTGCTTCTGGTGGGCATCAACCTGTGAGGATGACAAAGTGAGAATGCCATTTCTACACATGCAACATATTCGTGCATAACACAGTTGTATATACATGTCTCAATCACAGGGGCACATGATGTACACAGGCAGTGCAACGATGGCCATGGACAGTATGCCAGCAGTTACTACATGGTATCATTGCCTGGGAAGTAAAACCTTTTTTAAATGCACTGTCACTGCACTATACCTGTCCAGTGCATGTAACTACACACTATGGGGGGTGACAACTACTCAGTGAGCCTGCTAGCCAGTGGCGTGCAGACTGTAAGTCTTGCTAGTCAGACAACATGCACATTTAGGAAGGCAGTGGACAGAACACTCACCTGCTCCCCTGCTTTCCCATACAGCTTGCTGTACTGTGGAAGGAGGCTGTCCAGCAGGGCCTGGTTCTCCTCAGTGCTGAAGGCTGGGGCTCTCTCCACAGTACGTGCCATTGCAGGGTCCAGAGGGTGCAGATACAGCAGCAGTGGTGGTGGCAGATGTCGTCCTGGAGCATGTAGTGCAGGCAAGTGAGCTCTCAGGGGAACAGCCAGCATTATATGTGTGCTGCAGAGGCAGATACTGTCCCATGTGTCCAAAGTGATAGGTCCAAGTCATTTACATCTTCTGAATCTGGCCAATCCATGGACTTGCACCACTTACACACGCCCACAGCATCCTTAAAAAGTTCAACTTCATGACACCCATGAATTTGCAACATTGTTGTGGGTGACCAACTGAATTTACAGCATCAGACTCGTTCAAAATTTGAAAACGCATCCGTTGCCAGGCCAGGCCATAGCCAATGGATGCGCACCGATCGGTCCATTGCTGTTCAACGCGTACCCAGGATACAACGCGTACCCGCACACATTGAATGCAATGGGCCGGCCGGGCACACCGATCGGTCCATTGCTGTTCAACGCGTACCCAGGTTACAATGCGTACCCGCACACATTGAATGCAATGGGCCAGCCGGGCACACCGATCGGTCCATTGCTGTTCAACGCGTACCCAGGTTACAACGCGTACCCGCACACATTGAATGGAATGGGCCGGCCGGGCACACCGATCGGTCCATTGCTGTTCAACGCGTACCCAGGATACAACGCGTACCCGCACACATTGAATGCAATGGGCCGGCCGGGCACACCGATCGGTCCATTGCTGTTCAACGCGTATTGCGAATACAACGCGTACCAGCACACATTGAATGCAATGGCCAATGTGTGCGCACAGATCAGTCCATTGCTGTCCAACGCGTATTGCGAATACAACGCGTACCAGCACACATTGAATGCAATGGCCAATGTGTGCGCACAGATCAGTCCATTGCTGTCCAACGCGTATTGCGAATACAATGCGTACCAGCACACATTGAATGCAATGGCCAATGTGTGCGCACAGATCAGTCCATTGCTGTCCAACGCGTATTGCGAATACAACGCGTACCAGCACACATTGAATGCAATGGCCAATGTGTGCGCACAGATCAGTCCATTGCTGTCCAACGCGTATTGCGAATACAACGCATACCAGCACACATTGAATGCAATGGCCAATGTGTGCGCACAGATCGGTCCATTGCTGTCCAATGCGTATTGCGAATACAACGCGTACCAGCACACATTGAATGCAATGGCCAATGTGTGCCCACAGATCGGTCCATTGCTGTCCAACGCGTATTGCGAATACAACGCGTACCAGCACACATTGAATGCAATGGCCAATGTGTGCGCACCGATCGGTCCATTGCTGTCCAACGCGTCCCTGTACAAGTCACTGGCATATGTCACCATGCCTGTCACAGGTGAACATATGCCAGCCACATATACTTCCCAGGGAGTAAGGGGTACACCTACAACACCACAGCCTGTCCAAACTGTATCCTAAGGCATGTAAGGCTGCATTACCTATTCCGTGTATGGGGTGAACATGTTGTTCTGTGGGTGTCACTTGGGGGCAGCCACCCCCAGGCTGTGCACGTGTTCATGGGGACAGGATCCTTGGTGTTTCGTGTACATGACCACTGTGATGTGCAACTGTTCATATCTGAGCATGTGGCATGGTCACATTTCACGGTGGTGTATGTGGATGTCATGTCACATACCCCCTGAGTCCTATGTGGGACGGTATGTTTAACCCAGGGTGACCCATTGGCACAATAGTGGTGGTCCTCCACAGTCTGTGTGCATGTTGTGTTTACAATGTCTCTGATTTCATGTGCACAATGGGAGACAGTCTCCACATCCACGTTGTTTGTGCATGGACTTTGATGTTGTGCGTGTGTGTGTCACAGACGTCCATGTCTGTCCTGCCGAGGCAACAGGGACCACTACCTGTGGGGGTCATGGTTGTTTTGCTGTGGTGTATACATGATACACCATGTCATGCCAGTGTCCATGTGGCAATACAGGGTCCCTGGGAATCTACCTGTCGTTGAGCTGTGATGCCTGGGGCACATCTGTCCTCACATGTCACTGTGGGGTGTGTTTGTAACGTGGCAGCAGGAGATGGGAACTTTGACACGGCCTCATGATATCCAATGGCACAACCTGGGACTTATTGATGCCACTTGTTGAACTGTGATGTTAGATGTTGGCCATGTATGTGCCATACATGTCCTTACGGAACTGCACACATCATGTACTTGTGCCTCATAATGATGTATCATGTGATATTGAGTGTGTTCAATGCCACATATGTGGGGTGACTGACAATCTTTCTTTCTTCACCTATGCACTGCAGGGCACCAGCTGTCCATAGACCATTCCCTGACCTGGCAACGATGGTGGAACGTGACAGCATCCGACGGTACCGCTTCACCAGGCAGCTGATTGAGGATTTGGCAGTGCGCTTGGCACCACATTTGCAACCTGGCCGGCCGTACCCTACAGCGCTGACCCCCAAGGTGAAGGTGATGGCAGCCCTACACTTCTTTGCCACCTGTACCTTTCAACACACTCTGGCGACTGCTGGTGGGATGTCACAGACCATATTCAGCCGTGTGCTCCGCGATGTTTTGGAGGCTATGTTGATATACCTGAACCAGTACATCTATTTCCCTAGACTCCAACAACTCACTGACGTGAAGAGTGACTTCTATGCCCTGGGGAGGATGCCGCATGTCATTGGCTCCATTGATGGGACACATGTGGCTTTGGTACCACCACAGGCCCAAGAGCAGGCATACAGGAACCGCAAACACTACCACTCGGTCAATGCACTGGTGGTCTGTCTTGCAGATATGAGCATCTCACACGTGTGTGCCCGTTTCCCCGGTTCTGCACACGATGCCTACGTGATGAGGAGTAGTCGCATCCCGAGGATGATGTCACAGATGCCGAACCAGCGTGCCTGGCTTGTTGGTGTGTACTGACTTTGTACCATTGTGTGTGTTCTGCAATGTAGTGTTCCACCCTCTTTTCCAACTCAGCTAATGTGCAATTGTCTGTATGTAGGTGACTCCGGATACCTCAACATGCCGTGGTTGCTGACGCCTCTCAGGAACCCTGTGACACCAGCCCAGATGCGCTACAATGAGGCACATGGTCGGACCAGGAGAGTGATTGAGCGGACATTTGGTCTCCTGAAGAGCCGCTTCCGCTGCCTGGACAAGACAGGAGGGTCCCTCCCATATGCCCCAGCAAAGGTGTGCAAGATTGTCATTGTCTGCTGCATGCTACACAACCTGGCAGTGCGGAAGGAGTTGCCTCTCATCCTGGATGACGATGACCAACGTCCGCCACCTGTGGAGGATCCTGGCCTGGACCACGATGCCAGTGATGATGATGATGATGATGATGGTGATGTCCGCACACAGCTCATCACCAACTTCTTCAGCTGAATGTGAGTATCCAGAGATGTCATGTCAATGATGTGAGTTTGCATGATATGTGTTGGTGGTGCTCTGGTGCTGTTTGAGTGTGTCCATGGGCTACATGACTGTATGCGTGTAGCGATGTGTCCTTACAGGTAGTCTGTACTCCCCAACAGTGTTGACATGCTAACTTTGTTCTGGGTGGGTATCTTGTGACATGTATTGGGCATGAGTATTGCAATTCTGTCCTGTTCTTCAGTGCTTTTGACTGTGTGTCATTTCTGTCCTTCACAGGGTACTTTCAGAGTCGTTTGGTCAACTGTGATCCCCGACACCATGATTCGACTTCCAGGGTGGTAGCTGTCGTGTCCCTACAGGTGATGTGTGCCACACCCATGGACTTCCTTCCTTCTACACTTGTTGACTGTGTGCCCGCTGCCAGGTGGGATTACCTTGCATCTGTAGTGGTTACAACATGTTGCAAATGTGTAATAAACCTGTGCTTCACTTTGTGATGTGCGTTGTCTGTGGTCACACATTTGACTGACATTTGCTTACAGCACCAGTGGGCTAGTTGACTAAGACTGTGAAAAGGTGTTGTGTCTGTGCATTGCACCGTATTTCCTGGCAACATCAGTGTAGGCAATGAGTCAGATGGCCTTGGTGTGTATTTGTTGTGTAGCCCTGGTGGTGTGTCTCACTCATATGTGTCACGTTGCCATGACTCACATGCCTGTGTTGTACTTGCTGTAGCAGTTAGCATGCACAGTGTAATTTCGCTGGTCATCATCTCCATGACAGAAACCACGTTGGAATAACGACAGAGGCAGGTATGGTGTATTAGTGTGTTTATTGTCATACATGTGTGTGAATAGTGCACAGGATGGTGAGTGCTGTACATTTTGATTGCAATCCAAAGTTCCTAGATGAATTGGAAGTCCTGGTAGCATAAATGTCCTGTATCAAGTCCACAGTCATCTGAGACATTGGTCCAACTTGTACTCCCCATGTCATGTGGGGGAGTTGTGTTGCAGTCAACAGGGTGAACAGTTTGCGCACAAAGGTGATTATCCAGAACAGGTGTTGGCTTCCTGGGGGTTGTGCATGGCCATCAGCCTCTCAGTTGTCCTTCCTCGGATGACCCCTCTTCTTTGGGGGGGACCCTCAAGTGCAGGCTGCTGCGGTGCAGGGGACTCTCCGCCAGAGTCATCCTGCCTCCCTGTGGCAGTTGCAGTTGTTTCAGCAGCAGATGTTGTGGGCACACAGGGAGGTGTTGACTGGTTGCTGCTCATCTGGCGGAGGCATTGTAATATGTCCCTATGCACCGCCGTCATCTCTTGCAGTGTGTCCCACTTGGACTCCACGCGGGACATGTGTGAGTCCAAGCGAGCATGATGGGCAGCCTGCTGCTGTTTAATGTCCCTGAGGAGCCCCACTACCTGGCTGAGCTCTCCGGTGCTGGACTGGTACGCATCGGCTATGCGTGCCAGTTGTGGGTCATCATGCAGTCCAGACCCCTCTGCGATCAGCGACCTATGTCTCCCACCCCTCCCACCACCCCTGGCGACATGTGCAGTACCTGAGGTGGCACGCACAGGTGACCCTGGGCCCCCTTGGGGGTTGTTGGTGGTGTTGGTGTCCATGGCCCCACGTTGGTCCAGGGTCCCTGTGCTGGTGGTGGTGGTGCTCCTTGGTCTGTCCATGTCAGCAGGGGTGGTATGTGTGTTGACAGTCGTTGGAGGGGTGGGTGCAGGGGGTGCAGCTGGTGGTCCTGCTGGTGCTGCATGATGGCTTGCTCCGGAGGTGCCAGGTGGGTCTTCTTCATCCGAGGAGGGCAGAGGCTGTTCCACACCAGTGAGCTCCGTATCCTCTTGAGCCTGGGACGGGGACTCCTCAGCGTCTGCTGCTGTGTCCCCATCATCACCTGTTTTTGGGAGACACACACAATGTATGTTATGTTTCTGCAGGCATCAATGGTTGACACACCTGACAGTTGTGACTGTGCCTCTGGATGCGGGCCTGTACATTGCATTGTCCTAAGTTGTCACAGTCAGGGGTTGATATTGGTGTAGCACATTGTCCTGCATTATTTGGGCATTTCTATGTGAATGTTGGGGTGTGTACATGGTCTGCATTGGTTGTATTTGGTTGACATCCGGTCCTCCTTCCCACCCAGCCAGATATTCCACCATGGAACGTGCTTCCATTGCAGGGAGTGCAAGTTGTCTTTCAGGATGTCAGTCAGTGGTGTCCTGCTGTTGGTTGGTGCACAGTTGCCAGCAGGACCTTGTGCTCCCTACAGCAGTAGCCAGTGTCAGCCATCTTGTGAGTTGTTTTCCACTCCCTGTGATGTGTGCATGGTTCAGGGTGGTGTTGATGAGACAGTTGTGGGGGTGACCAATATCTGTGACTACCACTCCCATCATGCTATTGCCTCCACCCCCCCTTCCCAGCATGCCCATGCTTCCTTCCCTTTGACTCTGCTTCCCTGTGGGGTTGTGTGCCTGTGCTGACAAGATGGCTGACAGTGTTATCCTGGGGTTAGTTTTGCTACAAGTCCCATGTGTGTCCCTGTGCTTCACTCAGCATGACCCAGGGTTGTGGTTCTTTGTGGGATATTTGATTGGAGTGTGAGGCAATGCATTCTCCCAGGTGAGTTTTGTGGAGTTTGTGTTAGGGGTGTGTGTGAGAAACGCTGCTGGTAACTATGGTCAGGGCTGTGAGTCCTCCTTCCCACCCAGCCAGATATCCCACAATGGAACGTGCTTCCATTGCAGGGAGTGCAAGTTGTCTTTCAGGATGTCAGTCAGTGGTGTCCTGCTGTTGGTTGGTGCACAGTTGCCAGCAGGGCCTTGTGCTCCCCACAGCAGTAGCCAGTGTCAGCCATCTTGTCAGTTGTTTTCCACTCCCTGTGATGTGCGCATGGTTCAGGGTGGTGTTGATGGGACAGTTGTGGGGGTGACCAATATCTGTTACTACCACTCCCATCATGCTATTGCCTCCACCCCACTTCCCAGCATGCCCATACTTACTTGCTTTTGGGTGGACTTCACTGTGTGTGAGTGTGAGAGCAATGGAAAGATGGCTGACAGTGGTGTCCTACTGTTAGTTGGTGGCCAGTTCCCAGCATGGCCTTGTGCTCCCCACAACAGAGCACCAGTGTCAGACATCTTTGATGGGGCTTTCCACTCTCTGTGGGGTGTGCATGCTTGAGTGTGAGCTTGCTGGGCCATGTGGGTGGGGGATGTTGAGCTGTGACTACCACTCCCATCATGCTTTAGCCTCTACCCCACTTCCCAGCATGCCCATACTTACTTGCTTTTGGGTGGACTTCACTGTGTGTGAGTGTGAGAGCAATGGCAAGATGGCTGACAGTGGTGTCCTACTGTTAGTTGGTGGCCAGTTCCCAGCATGGCCTTGTGCTCCCCACAACAGAGCACCAGTGTCAGACATCTTTGATGGGGCTTTCCACTCTCTGTGGGGTGTGCATGCTTGAGTGTGAGCTTGCTGGGCCATGTGGGTGGGGGATGTTGAGCTGTGACTACCACTCCCATCATGCTATTGCCTCCACCCCACTTCCCAGCATGCCCATACTTACTTGCTTTTGGGTGGACTTCACTGTGTGTGAGTGTGAGAGCAATGGCAAGATGGCTGACAGTGGTGTCCTGCTGTTAGTTGGTGGCCAGTTCCCAGCATGGCCTTGTGCTCCCCACAACAGAGCACCAGTGTCAGACATCTTTGATGGGGCTTTCCACTCTCTGTGGGGTGTGCATGCTTGAGTGTGAGCTTGCTGGGCCATGTGGGTGGGGGATGTTGGGCTGTGACTACCACTCCCATCATGCTATTGCCTCCACCCCCCTTCCCAGCATGCCCATGGTTCCTTCCCTTTGACTCTGCTTCCCTGTGGGGTTGTGTGCCTGTGCTGACAAGATGGCTGACAGTGTTATCCTGGGGTTAGTTTTGCTACAAGTCCCATGTGTGTCCCTGTGCTTCACTCAGCATGACCCAGGGTTGTCGTTCTTTGTGGGATATTTGATTGGAGTGTGAGCCAATGCATTCTCCCAGGTGAGTTATGTGGAGTTTGTCTTAGGGGTGTGTGTGAGAAACGCTGCTGGTAACTATGGTCAGGGCTGTGAGTCCTCCTTCCCACCCAGCCAGATATCCCACCATGGAACGTGCTTCCATTGCAGGGAGTGCAAGTTGTCTTTCAGGATGTCAGTCAGTGGTGTCCTGCTGTTGGTTGGTGCACAGTTGCCAGCAGGGCCTTGTGCTTCCCACAGCAGTAGCCAGTGTCAGCCATCTTGTCAGTTGTTTTCCACTCCCTGTGATGTGCGCATGGTTCAGGGTGGTGTTGATGGGACAGTTGTGGGGGTGACCAAAATCTGTGACTACCACTCCCATGATGCTATTGGCTACACTGACTTGCCCAGCATACACAGTATTCCTTCCTTTCAGTGGGCTTCACTGTGTGGTGGTGTTGTAGTGGTGGCTACATGTCTGGATGTGTTTGTTAGTTATATTTGTGCCACTGCCCAGCTGTAGTTGTAGTTGTGTTTGTACATGTGATGACACAGTTACATGTCACTATGAGATGGCATGTGTTGTGTTTATCTGACTGACATACACATTTTGGGATGGTTCTGTTCTGGTTGGTGTGTATTTGCTAAGGGTGCATGGTTTGACTCTCCCCTTGACAGTGATGTGTGTGTATTGTGGCACAATATTGTGTACATTTGTTGTGTACTCACCAGGCTCTGGGATGTTTTCTAGTCCATATACGCTCACTGGTGGTAGGATGGCCCGCACCTTCTCCTCCCAGGGCCTGAGGTATACTGGCTTGGCAGGAGGGCCACTGCCGGTGTGTTGGCTCAAGAGGTAGTCCTTCTTCAACAGCTCCCTGACCCTCCTGCGCACGTCATACCACCTGTTCTGGATGTCTATCTTTGTGCGCAAACATGGTGATTGTGCGTTCACCCTGTCGATGATCCTCTCCCACATCTTGGTTTTCTGCGACATGGGTGTCTGTTGGACCAGTGTACCAAACAGCTGTGGCTCTACCCTGAGGATCTCATCTACCAGGACTTTCAATTCACTATCTAGGAACTTATGATTCTTCTTTGGGGGCATGGTGATGGGTGGTGATGGTGAGTGATGTGTGTGTTGGTGTGCAGGTGAAGGTGTGTGAGTGTGTGTTTTGCTGGGTGTATATGAGGTTGGTATTTGTTGGGGTGCTGATGGTGTGTGGCTTGTGTGATGGATGAGCTGTGGGTGTGTGGTTGCTGTCTGTTGAGTGCTGGCAGGTAATTTGAATTTGCAAAGGATCATGGTAGGGATTTGTGTCCTTTATATGGGTGGAGTTGTGGGTGTGTCTTTGTTCCTTGCCCCCCCCAGTATTTATTTGCTTTGTAATTGCTTGTTTGGCCTTTTTTTGTGTATTTTCCCTTTGTACTTTTTGTACATGTAGGAGACGTTCTTGTGACCGAGTCGGACCCTGCAGTTGTCTCGTACGGGCTTCTCCGATTCGTTCACGCTGTGTTTGTGCTGTTTTCTATGCTGCGTACGCGTCGGTCGCGGTGTTTTGGGTTGCTTCGGCTCGCAGTTTTGTATGCGTGTCGGTCCTACGGCTTGTCCTCCGTGCGACTCGGTCGTGTTTTCCACGCGTTGCATCGTACTTGGCGGGTAGGAATTCGGGGGTACGTTTCGTTCGGGATTGTTCCGGGTGCGTGTCGGTCGGTTCGATTCGCGTGTTTTTCCGGCCGGATTGCTGTTTTCCGCGCAGCTCGGTCGTTCGGCTTGTGTTCCGTACGAGTCGGTCGGGTTTTGCACGCTTCTCATCGTACTTTGCGGGTCGGGCTGCACCGGTACGTGTCGTCATAATTTATTCCTGCTCTGAGTCGGTCGGTACGTTTTCCGGCCCGAATCGGAATCGACCCCTTAATTGGAAAAATCTATCAAAACACTCTGTCCAACACTGGTGGAATAGTCTGTGCCATTTTCATAGACTTGATATTGCTTTTGCCTCTTCTTGCAATCCAAGGGTGAATAAAGAGCTTTTTTGGTTGCCTCCTACAGCTTATTTAGACAAATTGGTATTAACAAACAGTTCTCGTTTAAATTCAGAAAATTTCAAACCTCCGTAAATATTCAATTTCTCTGCTCTTTTTTATCTATATAATCTTGTTGGCATATTGTATTTATAAATTGTAACATGATTGATATTTACATCAATTTGTAGTTGTGCAATATCACATAACTTTTTATTGTATTTTTTGTTTGTATGAGTTACTTCTCTTTCCCCTTCTCTCCCTCCCCCTCCTTCCCCTTTCCTTATTTCTTTATAAAACTTAAACAGCTTTCTTTTTTGCTTTTGTAGCCAGCTACTTTTTTGTTTGTGTATCTTGTTTTTAATATGACGTTTGTATTTGCTGGCCTCTGTATTTCCTGTTATTATCCAAATAAAGCTTTTTAAACACAAAAAAAGAAACTGTGACCACAGATTGACTTGGCCTTCACTTTCGTGCTAAGTCAGGAATAAATATTGAAATAGAAAACAAAGTACAAACTGTTTTGTGAGCCAGTGTTTAACGGAGGTGAAAGTGTGGAGAAAAGTTGATGTAGCTGATATGAATAATGTTTTAAGGATCTCACAACCTGTGCATACAGGCATAATGGACACAGATGCCGAATGTTTTAATAGTTGGCTTCAGGCAGCGGTATCTTCCTTAGTTCCCACAAAAAAACCTGCCAAAAAAAAGAGGCTCTTCTACACCTTGGCTTATTCCTGAACGTTTGTCCTTAAAGAAGCAGTGTTAACAACTTGAGCAGAGGGGGCGGTAGAATTATAGTCCTGCCTGCAGATTGTTATAAATTGGCCCTACAGGAATATCTTAAAGCAATTAAAAAGGTGACATGTTCTTTTTTGTCGATCTTATTTATGGGGCTGAGAATTCATTAAGAGACATTTTTACAATTGTGAAATCCTATTTGAACCCGGCAGTGTGTAACCCATCAATTCTTGCCTCTGTTTGACCGGCCCAAGATGGCCGGCCAAACAGTCATGGGCACTTAGAGAGTGCCACTACTCCTTCCCCCTGCATTGCCCAGCCTAGCCCCGACCAGCCCCGCAAACCTGCCTCAGCGCGGAAAAATAAAATGATAAAGGCAGTGGGACAACGATCCTCCGCCTTAGCAGAGGAGCAGCCCTTGAATACGGACTATTGCAGCATATGGATGAGCTGGGTATTGGTGGTTCTGCCTGGTGTTGGTTTAAATCTTTCCTGGAAGGAAGAGAACAAGAGATATGGCTTACTCCCTATTCCTGACCTGGAAACAGATTTGCATATGGAGTGTCACAGGGATCTTTCCAGAGCCTCGTTTTATTTAACATATATATGCACCATTAGCCAATCTTACTCAGTGGCGTGGCTTTGTGACTATTTCATATGCTGTGACACCCAGCTGCTCCTCAGTTTTGACTATTTGATACTATTTTCGTCGCTTGCCTGAAGGTTGTTTTATATTGGATACATAGGAGTCATCTTCAGTGCAATGAGGATAAAAAGGAGATTTTATTGTTTGGGAAGGCCATAGACCAATGGCTTAATAACAGCTGGGCGGGGGATCCCCGCTCCTTCTTCCTCCTGTTCCAGTGGCACTGGTTCCCAATTAAGAAAATAATTCTGTTCAAGCCGCTGACCTTTACTCATTGAGCCTTTTACAAACGTGGTCCTATGTACCTGATTTCCAGGACATCACTTTACAATCCTCTCAGAACTCTCTGTTCAGCTGCAGTGTTGCTTATAGAGGTACATAGATTCAGTCTGGCTTGGACCGGCTGGTGGTCCTTCTCGATACTCGTCAGAAAAGCTTGGAATCGGTTTCTGTTGTCTGTGTGCCATTTCACAGAAAATACTATTCAGGAAAGATCTTATAACTCCCCTTGTCGAGACAGGCCACTAAAACTTGGAATCTGCTTCTGTTATTTCTCCTCACCATTTTACAGGGGCAACAGCATTAACCACGCAGCATATGCGCGGTCTAGTTGCTGCTGCTGCTGGCCAGAAGAGCAGGAAGAGGAAGAATCGGGACAAGGCGGAGAGGTAAGTCAGTTTGGAGGGGGTGGGTGGCAGTTTGTAGGGGTTATGGGGTAGTTTTCGGGCTGGGAGGGGGTCAGGGTAGTTTACAGGGACAACAGGGTAGGGAGTTTTAGGGCTCAGGGCAGGGGACGGTGGTGAGGTAGATTATTTGGTTTGGGGGAAGTTTTGGGAGTGAGGGGGTTGGGGTAGTTTTCAGGGCTGGGGGATCTGGAGTTTTAGGGCTCAGGGCAGGGGACTGGAAAGGGGCAGTTTTAAGGCTGAGGGGGCAGTTGGGCTGGGGCGGGGGTAGGTGGGGTTAGGTTTTAAAGGGTGGGGGCTTGTTTCACAGCTCAGAGAGGGGGCTGGGGTTGGAGTAGTGTTTAGGGGGCTGATTTGTAGGGCACAGGGCAGGGGACAGGATAGGGGAAGTTTTCAGGTGGAGGGGGCAGTTGGGCGTTTTAGGGCTCAGGGGATGGAGGTGGGGGTAGACTATTTGGGTTGGGGGTAGTTTTGGGGGTGGGGGTCGGGGTAGTTTTCAGGGCTGTGGGAGTTGGGAATTTTAGGGCTCAGGGCAGGGGACAGGAAAGGGGCAGTTTTAAGGCTGAGGGGGCAGTTTGGCTGGGGTGGGGGTAGTAGAGGCTAGGTTTTAGGGGGTGGGGGCTTGTCTTAGGGCTCAGGGAGGGGGCTGGGGTCGGAGAAGTTTTTAGAGGGTTGAGTTGTAGGGCTCAGGGCAAGGGACAGGATAGGGCCAGTTTTCAGGGTCAGTTGAGCAGGGGTAGGGGGGAGGTAGGGATTTTAGGGGCTTGGTACAGCTCAATCTGCCTCAACCGTGCAACTACCCTTACCTGCCTATGTGTATGCTTCAATGTGGTTGTGTGGATTGTTAAGCGTATGGATGACTGAGGGGTAAAATGTTAAATATGGATGGGTAAATGGGGCGTGAATGACTATATCAATGTGTGAGAGGATGGAGGAGTGGGCAGTAGGATGGAGAAGTCACTTGGTGAGCACTTGGGGGAGTCGGAGGCTTCATGGCTCATGAATTTATGTTTGGATGCAGGTTGGATGCAGGATGAAGTTCTATAGATGGATAGATGGATGAGTAGATGTCTGTGGATGGAGAATGTATGTAAAAAGTAGGGGCAGCCAGAACTCGCAGAGCTCTACTCTGGACAATGCAAGTCAAGGAACCGAAACCTTAGATCTCACACTGCCCCCCTGGGAGTAAAGGGGGTTGGGATAAAATAAGAAAAGAGAGACTAGCGGTACTGGATCTGCTCAGCAGTTGTGCAACACTGCGTAACAGGATTTGTCACTTCTGAGACCTTCTACGTTTGCGAGGTAGATGTGCACTAGACCAGAACCTCTGGCTTTGCGATGACGCATTGCACTGGAAATAACAAGAGGAGGCAGTTACCATCAGTACAGTAACAGGTCTCTACATACAATGAACATGCATTAACTTCAGTGACATAAACTTGAAGGTTTCATTAGTAACTCGGCATGAGAGCAGAATAACCAAGATCATAGCTTGGAATGTGGCACTCCTAGGAATAAACTTGAAATAAAGATTGGAGTATTGGCACTCCCAGGGAAAAAACTTGGAACATAGGTTGAAGTTACTTGCACTCCCAAGGATACACTCAGGGCAAAGGTTGGAGTTACTTGCACTCCTAAAGATACACTCAGAGCAAAGGTTGGAGTTACTTGCACTCCTAAGGATACAATGGGAACACAGGGTGGGTTACAAAGTTGATGCATATATCAAAGACTTTGTGAAGTGCACTACTGTTCATCAAAGAAACACAGAACTAAAGTCTTTAATCCTTGCACGGTGACAGTTCTAGCATTAAGGTTGTAGGAAGAATCCAGAGGATCAACAAATAAGAAGTGCTGGAGTAAATCACAGAGAGGACATGGAAGAAAAGTCTACAGTCTCTGAAGACAGGGATACTCGGTCCTGTTTACTGCTGTAGGAGGTTTAATGTACACTAAGCTGATATCTAGTACTTAGCCTAGTTCTTCCACTTGACTGAAGTTCAAAGAAGATCTTGTGGCTTTGAGTCAGGGAGTCGCGGGCGGTCCAGAGTAGCTGTGCAGGAGGGGGCGAGGAGGTAGACCTCAAGGGTGTTGGAGTCTCGGGAACCACTGGTTCAGTTGGACTTGAAAGAGACTGGAGCACTTCTTGGTTCGGGCAGGATTCTTCAGGGGAGTGGAAAGGGTGAAGCTTGTTCTGCAGGGAGCAAGACTAAGCCTCAATTTGGGTTTGGGTGGGGTTCAGATACCCTCTCGAAGGCTCAATGGATGTAGCTGGATCACGTGTGGCACGTGGGACACATGCCATTTGCAAGGTTCTCGAATGTTAGAGAAAACATGTGTTAGTACACTCTCTTTGACCTTACAGAATGGGCAAGTGCAACTTGTTGATCAGAACGAAATAAAAGAAAACAAATGCATCGCTTTCACTCAAATATGCATAATGGAGAACAACACCAAGGCTCCTGTAACAGTCAGTGCAAGGCTTGCCATTGGCTCACAGGATTCTGGGGAAAGTTTGCAGGGATTCAATGGAAAACCACACCAAGGCCTTAGCAACAGGAAGAGCAGTTAATCTGTGGTTCATGGGATTTGGGGGACGCTTGCAGGGATTCAAGCGCAATGCAATTACGGGTACTGGTGAAGCATCGGTCTTGAGGGGGCTGGGGAGCATCAGTCTTAAGGGTGCTGGGGGGAGCATAGTTATGAGGGAGCTTGGGAAACTTTGGTTATGAGGATGCTGGGGAAACATCAGTCATGAGGGTGTTGGGGGAACATTGGTTATGAGGATGGTGGGGAAACATCAGTCATGATATCATAGCGTGCCATAAAGCGCCATAGGAATGAAGCAACATGAGCCCTGCACGCTAAACCACTATGCAGGGGGTGCAGGAATGGGTCATGACAGAGAGTGCGCAGGAGGAGATCGTGACATGAAACAATTATTATATCGCTAGTCCTCCAACGCTCCCCAGACCTGTCCGAGGCCCAAAGTGCTCAAAATATACACATTCAAAAGTCAGTGAACCAGCAGGTATGCACGAACCGCAGCAGCCTACTGCCAGGAAATGAGATACTTTGGCTGTCTGGTGTTCAAATGAACACCTCCAGAATGGGAGACAAGCGCTGTACAAACAATGTCAAGGAAAGTCCACACCAAACCACTGTCAAACAAGACACCATCTAGATAGGGCAGCACCTCTCACTTACCCCAAGCAGCTCTTGTTTCTCGACTTGGCAGATGATGGGACCCCGAACCACGCACTTCACAGTGAACACGCAGTGGTCCATGCCCGCAAGGTCAAAATGCACAGCACAGGAGGACCCCCAGGGGCATCCTGGGCAGGTGCCGCAGTACTTGCCGCATGGCCTGGCACTGAGAAGGACAGAGCCCCAACTATGGAAAACTGCAGCCTCCGCTCATCCCATCGACCACTGCCAGCCAAACTGTGACTGCACAGAAGTGATAGCGCAACAAGTTCTCAGAGACACCCATGCCAGAGTCAGGCACAACATCACTGCCCAGCCCTCAGCTGTAGGACAAGAGCTATGGGCAGCCCCGTACATCCCAGCAGTGTGCGTTTTCTATCACTGACACAATGAATGTAGTGTCAGATCATTTTAGGTCAGAAGTGGCGTACATTTGCATTGTGAGGAACAGAACTGCCTAAATATAGTAGTGGTGGGTGGCAAACTCTCTCAAGCGGTGGTCGGCAGAGTTATTACCGAACTCTGTGCTCCAAGCAGAGCGCAGAGTGGGAAAACCCCATGGACTCTGCCGGAGGAGAGGGGTATATGGCCCCCCCCTGGTAAAAAGATGATGTATGTGGATTGATGGGTATTTGTGCAAAGTAGAGTGATATCAGTTTGTGTGTTTATCAGTGGAATACGGGTCACTTTGTGCATGATGTATATGTCTAAGGTGTGTGGGTGGTTGTATGTGTGCACAAATCACATGTGCATGCATGTATGTTGATGGATTCTTGCACCATAATGCTGCTGCGCTTGGAAATGTTTTCCATGGCACATGAGCTGTAAACAAAATCTTGTAACCTTGCAGGGTAGCTACATCTGTCTGCTGAGAAACAAAGCACTGTGAATCACTTACATGGGATAGCACCACCATCGGATACAATTGGAGATCCTGATACTACAAAATGATTGGGGTGCTGGCTTTATTTGCACTTATCTATCATACTCCAGTGTTAGAAGATTCTGAATGCAACAAACATGATGTCTTTCACATGAAGCTGTAACAGAAAAGTTCATTATTTGATAGAAGTGAGCCATCCCAGAATGAGGTATAATATGTGGTAGCACTGGTAACAAAGAGAGTGACATGTACATTCCAAGAAGTGTGCTATCTAAGAATGAGATCTAACATGCAGTAGCAGTGGTAAAAAATGGTTTGACTTGCACATTCCAAGAAGTGAGCCATCCTGGAATAAGGTATAGCATGCGCTGGCACTTAAAGGGTTGACATGCACATTCCAAGAAGTGAGGCATCTCAGAAGGAGGTATAACATGAGGTGCCACTGAAAATAAAGGGTTGCCATGCACATTCCAATAAGTGAGTCATCTTGGAATGAGGTATAACATGCAGTAGCACTTTTGTTTACATTTTCAAAATGTTATTTAAGTCCTCATAATACCTCCAATGAGCATACACCCAAGCTATTATAGCCTCCAATGCTCACCAGGTTAAATTCAAGGGCCAGTGGTCTCTATATGGTACCCAAAGCCATTACACTGACATCAGCAGTAGAGGTATAATCCTTGGACCTTAGCATCTTCCAGCATTTTCACTAAGGGGTCCCATATGGACTGATTGCGGGGATGGCCCCTGCCAGCTGTTTTCTTTTCAATCTCATTAACGTAGACCATTGATCTCCACCAGTCTGACCAGGTGGGGGCTCCTACTGTGCCCACCTCCTACATATCTCTCTCCTTCATAGGTGGAACAAGAGGAAGCGTAATTTGCCAAATTCAGGGTTGGACAAGCCCCACTCTGCTGCATCACCGAGTAATCCAAGTAGTACCAAATTTGGGCTTACCTCCACCACCTGTCCAAAAATGCTCACAATCGTCCTACCCAATGATTGCCGAAAGTGGATAAGAACCGGGATGCTGACAAACATATGAATGTCGTCAGCATCCTGACTTCCACACCTTTTACACCTGGAGTCCCTATTTCCATTGATCTTCGCCAGTTTCATGGGTGCCCAATAAATTCTGTGGAGAGTGAACAAGTGATTTTTGTGGAGAAGGACAGATTTTATGGTGGAATATAGTAATTTAAAAGATACTTGCCAAGTCCTCTTGGGGTAGGTTGTCTTCCCATATACTAAATGCCAACCTCATATTCGTCTCAGCTGACTTTACTAGATGTAGGTACCACTTGGGTACTTCCTTCTTCATAGCCTTAGCTTTCTGAATAATCATTTAGCTTCATTAGCAAGGGAGTGGGGTTTAGCTTAGTCTGTCTTATATAATTATAATACTTTTCATGATATATGGATTATTAACTATGCTAACATTATTTTTAGTATGCATTTGTTTTTTAATTGTGGCACGTATAATGCATTTCAGAGCTTGATAGCTTAAATAAATAATGATTTAAACAACTTAGACGGTCCACTAGGAAGTGGCTAGTCAACACCAAAGGATAAGTCAGACACAAATCAAAGTCTTGAAACATTATCCACTCGTTTATTTTTAAATATACCCTGGGCCACTGGGAATAAAGTATATATTAGTGAGTTTCCCAGAGGTATTTTTAATTCACACCACCTTATCACTATCACACAAAAACACACAAAAAACAGCTCCACTGTAATCAGGTGTCGCAGCACAGCTGAGTAGCATTCGGCTACTCAGCTGGGAACCCGATGATGAAGCATGACACCAACTAGGTTGGTGTGTGAGGGTTCTTTTAAAAAACCCTCATGGTGCCAGGCACTACGGTGTTGACTAGCCACTTCCTAGTGGACCGGCTAAGTTGTTTAAATCATCATTACACGGGGACAAGGATGGCCTACATACTGTCCTAACTCTCTCCTTTGGTTTGTATAAGCTTAAATAAATATCCTAAACTGTCTTTGTGGGTGCTGGTTATCTTATTGTGGATGAGTACAAGTGAGAGAGTGAAAGGGTGTTTCCTGTTGCCACGATCCCTAAGAGGATCAAGAGTGTTCTGTTCTGGGGTGCCAATTCACTTGTTTCTCTGGTAAGGTTAGGAGGGCAAGTGAGGCACTATAGCTAGTCGAACTTGGACCCATAAGTACATACTGTTGTCCTATGGTTCAAAGCATAGTTCTGTTCTAGGAGCACAAACCCTGCAATAATAACATCAGGTCGTCCCCATATAGCGCTACCTTACTGCTCATTCCCCCACACCTAAAAGGAACTATCACTGTATTCACTCTTAGGCTTCGCACCAATGGTTCTAAATGGGAAACATCCATTACAACGAAGTTATTACAACAACCTACCTTTACAACGCAATTGTTACAACGCAACTGCCTTTACATCGCATGCCATTACAATGCATGCCATTCAAAGCATGTCACTACAATGCATGCCATTACAACACATACCATTACAACGCATTCCATTACAACGCATTATAAGGTACTTAATGGAGATCTTTTTAGTATTAGGGTGGGTCTGGGTTTTGGGGTACATGGGAATAGTAATTTTTACCCCTACACTATCCAACACTTAGTAATTTTTACCCCTACACTATCCAACACTTACCCTACTGTTGCACTCACTGGAGTGGGAATAGTAATTTTTACCCCTACTCTATCCAACACTTACCCTACTGTTGCCCTAAATGTATTATGCGTTGTAATGGTATGCGTTGTAATGGTATGCGTTGTAATGGAATGTGCGTTGTAATGGTAGTTTTTAAAAATGCGTTGTAATGGCGTGCGTTGTAAAATCATGCAATGTAATGGTAGTTTTGATGTAGTAAAGACTGCATTGTAAAAGCATGTGTTGTAATTGCATGCGTTGTAACGTCATATATTCGTTCTAAATAGAATGCAAATAGGAATGGGGATAAGGGACACCCCGGCCTGGTTCCTCTCATCTACTTACCTGATCTAGGTCTAAATTGGTGAGTGCTGAGTGTAGCTTCTGGAAAAAGCTCCCAAATGCCTCTTCAATCCCTGGGTTGCCCTCTAAGAATACCTTTGTTTCCTCCTCTTTTATCCCTGTTATGTAATTCCTATTCTGTCTCTTCTAGTCATCCATGCCGACATCTTCCCACAGCATTCTCTGTATTTGAAATTCCTCACTTTGCTGACTTCTCATTGCTGCCTCTCCTTATTCTCAATTCTTGCCCTGAACACTGCCTGGCACTGATATAGATGTTGTTTTATTCTCCTTTGATCTTCTTCATCCATCCCTGCTAACTCCAACTTTCCTTCCACTCTACCCAGCTCTTCCTCTAATTTCAACATTTCACTTCTCTCTTTTCTATTCTTGAATACCACTAAACTTTGTAGTATCCCCCTCAGGTAGGTTTTATATGCGTCCCATACGAGACTTGCCATTCCCTTTTTATGTTCAAAGAACTCATTTGTTCTCCCCTGAATCTCAAACACCTTATCCGTTTCAAAAAAAAGCTTCCTGTCTAATGTCCATCTTGCTGCCTTTTTTTGACTTTGCAGACTTTTAGCAGCATGGTCAAAGAGATGAATGGGGAGATGTTCTAACCTCCATCACTTATTCATACCACCCTTTTCTACCAGAAAGAGATCCAGCCTCGCAAAGTGACCATACCTTTTACTCAGAAAGGTGTAATCCCTACATTTCCCCTCCCTTTTTTGCCATACATCACAGAGATTCAGGTCCTTCATCAGAGAGAGAAGTAGAGCTCGCGTCTGTGGGAAGTAGATCTGAGATTGCGCTGATGACCTATCTAAAACATTGTGTAAAATGGTGTTGAAATCTCCCCCTAAAGAAATTGGAGGATGACAATCCAGTAGGGCTGTGGAAAGTTGTTTTAAGGGTGTCTCTTCATCTACATTGGGCCTATAATAACTGGCTACAGTAAACCAATGATTCTCTATTATAATCTTGGCAGTGGCCCAATGCTCTCCATCATCCGCTCTACTTCCTATCACCTCTATACCTGTATTCACCCTCATTACAATTGCCACCCCTTTAACACAATGTATCTGATCTGCTGCAATCACTTGTCCAATGCAGCTCTGCTTCCGCATCAGGTCTCTACACTCAGGGGCTTATTTAAAAGCAACTTGCGCGCCTTTGCATAAAAAAGTTTGACGCAGCAGCAGCGCAGGACGTACTTCAAATTTACAAGTAGACGCCTGTGGCAAATGTGTCAGCAGTTTTTGTAGGCCTGCGGCAGAATATTCCTGCGGCAGAACCAGCTGCCCCAAACAGTAATGAATATATGCAAGATAGGTGTTCCTACCTAAAATCCACCATAAAACTGACACAGTGATATTTATGAGTTTTCTGAAAAGTGACGCATCGTTGGCAAGTGGCGCGCTGAGCCAGACGTGTCAAAATTCCTGCGTGTCGGTAACCCATGCATTGGAAATGACGCATTGGCACTTGCATATAAACAAAACATACCCTAAGCAGTTTAGCAAGCTCAACTACCCCATGGAGGTGCTAATACTTCAACTAGGAGTAGCTAGGAGACCACAACCACCCTCACCACCACCATGCAGGCAGCACAGGAGAAGGGAGCGTGTGTACCACAAAAGGACTACCCTCATTGACCTCAGGGAGGAGGAGGTCATCACCTACTACAGACTCAGGAGGGAGTCCATCATATGGCTACTGAACCAGATTGCACCAAGGCGGCAGGTAACATCTCAGAGGTCCACCAGCATCCCTCCGCAGGCTAGGCTGATGACAGTCCTCCACATGCTAGCATCTGGGTCGTTCCAGACCACCACAGCCACAGTGGCAGGAATCTCTCAGCCATCTTTTTCTGCCTTCCTACCCTCTGTCTTGGATGCCATCATCATTTTGCAACACACTGCCTCATGTTCCCTTAGACACAGCAACACCAACTGGACACAAAGCAAGTATTTTATGCCATAGCTGGCTTTCCACATGTCTTGGGGCCTATGGAATGCCCACATGTCCAACTGGTGCCTCCTGCTGCCACATCACACCTGTAATGCAATAGGAAGCACACCTACTCTAACAACATACCGGAAATTGTGGACCATCTGGGGATATTCATCAAGGTGCTGGGCAAGCATCCTGAAAGTGCTCATGATGCCTACATCTTCAGGCACTCCATCGTCAATGAGCTCTTCCAGAATGGGCGATATGAAAATGGCCCACTGGTTGGTAAGTACATCTGAAGTACATGATTGACCTAATCAGAGTAAATAATGTATAACAAAATAGCCCTCTCTGTGTTTGGTGACTGAGACAGTGCATATGTAGGAGGGGTGTGTCTCATACTTGCACCGTACATCATGGCCCATGTGCAATGCAACCCTGCAAGTCACACATGTCAAGACACACTAAGCCACTGTGTGTGCCTATCAATGGTGGAAAGAGCCAGAGCAAAGCAAAGTGAGGCAAAATGCAGTGTTGCATTACTGTGTGCAAGGAAGGGCTTCCCTGGCTGTTTTCTGTGTGTCCACATGTAAGTCCCATGATTCATAAGACATGTCATGTATCCCACACCCGATAAATGGTGAAATGTCTCAAATAAATTGCCCTCCCCAGGTCATGTGTACCACGGAAATATTCCTTAGGTCTATCAACATCCTCTTGCCATTTATGTGTAGTCGATTCCATGGCACACAGATGTAGACTATCAGGCCTCCAAGAGTTCATGCTGTGCAAGAAGGTGGCCCCTCATGCACAAAGTGAATCTCACATGAAATGCAGCCACATAATCACCGTGTTGCAATTGTGCCTTTTCCCTGTGCTATTGTGTGCCAGGGCAGCATGAAAAATCAGGACTGTGCTCTATGGCATAAAATATGTCCTACACCGCCCTTTCTCTCTTTGTAAGGCAGCACAGTGATGATAATTTTCCTGCTACACTGTACAGTGCCACATTTCTAAATATCTTGACCCTTGTGTCATGTCCACATAGCAGCCCAACACACTGCAACGTGTAGACAATAATGTTCCACATTGACATACACTCACTAATCTATCAACGGCAGTAGCTACTGAACATCAATGACTACTACTGTCACATTTCAATCTGTGTGATTGAATGGGACCACATCACCTGCACTGGGTAATGAATTAAAACTAATACATGTTGTAGGCTAGAAAAGCCAATATGAGTTCCGAACCAACACAATAGAGAAGTGTGAGATAAGTGTCTCCTCATTGGTGTACCTACTCTCCATATCAGTCAAGACTCATCATTTACAGGCTAGTGCAAAAAGTATTTTGTAAATTAGTAAATGTGTCACACATGCCAGTATACTTGTATGTGTATGAAAGTGTCAGGAATAATAAATCTGAAACACTATGTGTACCATCCAATATCAATCTAGGCCCCAAACATGGGTAAATATCTATACTGGTTCACAAAGCGACATCAACAGTACAGATACAACTTATCTCTCAGCCATTCTGACAGTCCATGTACAAAAATACACTCAGGCATACATCCACTACAACAGATGCAAACGATGTGTTGGTATACCTGTTCTGGTGGTAATGTGACCAAAGGAAAACTATATGAATTCAGCAATGTGCAATCCACAAGCACTAAAACAATGTTGCCAAATGTGGCATTCAACAATCATCAACATAGATTGTAATGCAACCTGAACAAGGCACCACAGTGTATTCAGTATACAAATCTCAACATTCCTTTGACACAGCAATGATGATAGAACCATTGCATAGGCACACAATCCACATCAATTTACAGTGCAACACATATGTGTGAATACCAATGTATTGTGTACAAGTCTGTGGTAGACAGGTCTCAGTGACTACATCAGTGTGTCCTACATAGAGATGCCCCACATTGCATCCCTATGTGTCAATCCCAGTGCACCATGACATAGTGACTGATGAAACGCAGCAGCTGAAGGCTGACAATAAATCGCACAACTTTACAGGGAACATGTTTAGAATGCACCACATGTACTCACCAGATTTCACTTTCTAAAGGAAGTGAACAAATCAAAGGCTCTGTCATTGTCGGTAGTGCAGCAACAACATCAGTGGTTCCACAGGGACACATGCATGTGTGTAAAACAGGTTGGTACTGGCACAGTCTACCTAGGGATGACCAAAAACAAAAATTTAAGAACATACTGTCACTTACAGTGGCAATGGGCCGTCAACACACCTATCACACTAAGCTACAGCCCAAATGTGATTGTCGTGTTGTGGCTGTGTCAAAAGTAGCAGGCCATGCACACCTTTTGATAAAACACAGAAAACATGAAGAGACATGTGGAATATAATTTGCAAATCTATATGTGACCAATGTTGTTCAATGCTGGCAGAATTATGTATGAGTCATAGAGTACACATAACAGACGTGTACTTGAATGCGGGTTGATCAATCACCATGATCACTGACTGAGTTTTCTTTTTTTGTCATTTCAGCTGACCAAGTATATGGTCTGCAGCCTTGGGCCATGACCCTATTTGCATATCCTCAAACTGAGGAAGAGAACAACTACAAACAGGCACTGGGCAAGACCAGAGGTATTGTTGAGCGGACTTTTGGGGTCCTGAAATCTTGCTTTCGGTACTTGGACATGTCCAGGGAGAGATTGCTATACTCCCCCACCCCCTATGTTCTACAAAATTATCCCAGCATGTTGTATACTGCAAAACAACTGTGTGAGGACAAATGTACCATGGGATGTGGGCCATGAGGACTAGGAAGCATAGGATGAGGATGAAGATGAGGACAGAGGGGAAAATGTTGCCACAATTGCGGGTACCCAGCGAAGATACCTCATTGCACAGAACATTTTTTCTGAAATGTAACGTAGCTTGAACGCCAAATTCCTTTTTGTTTGAATGAATCTTCAAAAATGTGAATGAATGTATGAACACTACCTTTGTGTACGCATTTTCATTTCACACACTCACTGTAAACATCAAAACACTCACATCTCACCTATTAGATTAGGCCCATCACAAAGGTATGTAGCTAGGTGTAACACTCACCCCAGGACAACATCATGTAGACCAAAATATGTGTGCATAACAACATATGGCAAATGCATAGGCTCCAGGTAGACATACACCAAACTAAGGTACTAATGTGTAACAGTGTGCACATGTTGTGAGTATGTGTGCTTCTACAGTGTACTGACCGTCAGACATCCTACCACAATCCAAAGGGAGTGTAGATATAAACAGTGTGCAATGACTGACTGTGTGTGTTGTACGTCTTGTCATTGTTTCCTGCTCCTGTCTGACACTCATGGAGGCTAGTATAGTGACCTTATTTCCTATGACTGTGAACTGAGGCCCATATGATGTGCATGGGCACACAGTGCAACCCAGATAGTCTCCATATGCTACATCTATGTTTGCAAGCACCTAGTAAAATCAGTGTGGAATCTTACATAACACATGCAAATGATGAGTTATGAGCTGTGCTGAATTGCCTACCTAGGCCCAAAGCAGGCACACTTGACCCAGTACATGCAGGAATGGATGTGACCATGTTGCTGTATCTTACTCTTAAATAATGCTGTGACTCCTAAAGCTCCATCTATGAGTGCTCATAAGAACAGCACACAAAGAAAATGAAAGAGCAAAAAAGATGTCAAGGTATAACTACATGCAATATCACTCCTGCCAAGGTAGCATGCACTGACGCATTCCAGGTTAGAGTGGCGTAATCTGTCAGTAAATGCACATATGACCACCTGGTGTGAAAGGCTACCCACATTTTAAATTCTTGTAACCCACTCTCTGTTGTCGAATAATGTGATGCATTTAAATGGTAAACATATTCCTACTCGGAAGTGATCACACTTGTTGGGCCTACTCAAGCTGGCCTTGTGATAATCAAACTATAGACTAACATTTTTGGCAAACACTTTTCAGCAGGTGTATTATGCATGTGCCACACATATTGTGCGAGACACCAAGCCCAGACAGCAGATGTGCGTATACCACAAATTGTATGGTGGTCGTTGGGTATTTTAGTCTGGTAAATGATGTCTTGCACACAATAACAGGTGTCATATTGACCTAGCCACATACCTTTCATATTGATACAGTCAATGTGTGAGCTGGATGCCACATACACTATAGACTGGCTGAAGCAGCCAGTGTATGTCATTCTCTGAGTGTGTATTGCATCCGTATCACATCCTAAGGCAGTAATGCAGACAGATAGTATGATTGTTAAGTTTGTGCATAATCATGTATTTCAATGTGTATTTCATTTTCATAAGACTGCAATATCTGTTAAATAAAAAAGGCTTACTACACAGCTACCTACACTCAGCCAAGCATAATACAAACTGTAATGCATATAAATAATGTAAAGGTCTCCACAATTCACAATATGTATGTGGATTTCACAGAAATATATTGTCAGTCATAATGTCCGCACCGTGAATGCAATGAGCCACCCATATGAGCAATGTTAACATACACATGCAACACATCCCAAGTCTTCAAGCATGTCAGGTAAGAAAAGATGTTTACCTGCATTGCACAATTCACTACAGTGTACCACACACAATAGGCTAGTTGCATCAATCAAAACACACACATTGGCCATTTATGTGATGCATTGAACTCGGAGCGTCGGACGGAAGCCACGCATCAACGCCAATGCGTCAAAAACAATGCATTGCGCATTGGCATGCATTGTGAGTTAATCACGCATTAGCGATGTCTCTACTGATGAGTCAAAACAAATTACGCATTTGTAGAAAACTTGTAGCATCCACCCAGGAAATGACACAATGGCTCTGCCATGCTGCAAACCAGGAAGACTGAAGTTACTTTCACTTTCACTTACAGTCTTTTTGTCTGTGCTGGCTGGTGGAGGTGTTTAGTGTGTGTACTCTAGTTACTGATTGCATAATTTAGTCTTGTCAGTGTCTGTGCTGTCCCTGTTGTGTTTAAATATTGTTTTTTATATTGTTCACTATATTGTTGGGTGTAGGTCTGTTTAGGGGTTTGTAGTTTTAGCGTTAGGTGGAAGGATTCGTTTTAGCTTAGTTCCAGTTAAGGGTGGGGAGATTAGCTAGGGAAATATCAGGGAAGAGCAGAGCTAAGAATCTGTCTGCGAAGGAGTTTGGGGGCCTGCTTTGGCTGCTAGTCCACTACATCCCAAATAAGATATCGACGGGGGGGGGTAGGATGTGTCTAGGTTACCCTGCCAGAGAGCGAAAGGAGCAGTGGGAGAAAGTCTCATTCACAGCTGTGTTTTGGGATTGGACTGCACTGTCCACCAACTCAAGCAGAGATGGGCAGATGTGGTGAGCTGGGAGGCTGATCTGATTGATCATCTTGGATTGGACATTGGTGGCCCTGTTGGTAAGTACCTATATTCCATAAGCTTGTAGCTGTGTATCTTTAGCAATAATCTGGTATTGATTTTTCAACTGAAAGGGTCAGAAATTTTCTGAGGTAGTATGCCATAATACAGGCAAACTCAGTAAAAAGCAAAAACCATGCCCCAGGGGCCTGTTCTCAGTGGCCTAACAATAGCCCCAATTGACCATGCAGTGCAGGAAAGGTCCAGAGGTGCTAGGGCCCCATATGGCACCGTGCAGGGAGTTTTGTCCCATGGCCTGCGAGCTCAATACTGGCTCTAAACTAACCCTGGGCAAAGCACTACGCTACGCTCGCGTAGTTTGCGAAGTTTGCGCTACTTCGCACAACGCGAATTGCACGTAGCACAGTGCAAACACGCGTAGCGTAGCGTAGTGCAGCGGTCATTTTTGCTTGCTCGCGGTCCTCAACGTCAAGTTGGCGACCGCGAGCAAGCAAAATGACATCTCGGCGAGATTCTCAACGCAGGGAGGTCAGGTTTCTCATTGCGAGTGGTCGCGTATGCTCGCGACCGCTCGCGATGAGAAACTACCAGTTCGCGTTGAGAAGCTGCCGCTCGAGTAAAAATCTACTCGAGCGGCAGTAAAGACAGCTCGCACTGTGCAAGATGCCGTTTTCAATGATTGCACATTGCGGACAAGCATCCGGCACTGTGCAATCATTGCGAACAGTGCACTACGCAGTTCGCGTAGTGCTACGCGTAGTGCTACGCGTAGTTCGCGTAGTGCGGACTGCACTTTGCGTAGCTTCGCGTAGCGCTACTTCGCGAACTACGCCCAGGCTTACTCTAAACTGTGGGGGCCATGTGCGTTGCAGCAGAGCACACTCACATTTCACCATGCCACAGGCAGGACAGGGTATTTGGTTCACTCCAATTAAGTGAACATACATGTTTTTGGAAACATGCTCACAATTCACTGATGAGCCTGTACAGGGCATGAATGGTTAATGTTCATTTACCCTGCACTAGTAGCATGTAAGGAGCTAACTGAAGAAGAAAAACAAGCATGCTTACTGTCTGATAGGTGTAGCATTGTTCAGAACATGTATAGAGTTGAGAAGGCCTCAGCAAAATTAGTACTTTGCAGGGTGTGGTCTGTCAAATTTGACTGTTCACATAGCCATCAAAGCTGTGCACCCTTGCACCATGTAGCTAGGAAAGATGGTTTTGCACATTGTCTGTACTCTGTGCACCAGAGACATGATTTGTTTAATATTATCCTTAAACACTGCAACATGGCATTCATATGTTCATCATTAAGCCATGTCATATTTTCCATTTGCTGCATGTCCAACTTGCAGACAATACTAGACATTTGTGAGATCAATGTACTGTGCTTCATATGTACACAGTGTACGTGTTCAATATTCACAGAGCAATGTACCATGTTTAGTCCTGTAGGTGGACCTGCACCAAACACAGATGCTGAGGTGGACATCTTCAGGGATCCCAATGCTACCAGTTAGTGTCACCTGAATGATTTCTCTGCTCTGTAAGGATTGTGTGTGATCTCTGATATTGGTAGCATTGAGGTGTGTACGGGGTATCATCATTAACCTGTAAACAAATTTCCTTACATGTAAAATCATAAATGAAATAGGACAAAGTGGGATGTGCAATAGATAGGGACAAATGTCAATGTACATGTTTTGTCAATGTATGCAGGCCCACATGATTGATGGCTCATATTCTGATGTGCTAATGTTTGGCCAGCTATGGTGTGGATGATTATGGCACATGTACCATCCCCAGCCTCCAAGACCAATAGATGGTCATAAATTCAATAGTCTAGCACACATATCATGGATAGAAAGTAACAAATATTTCCCCAAATTATGCGACAGAAACGTTGGCCTGAGACAGGCTGAGATTTTCAAGACACAGTATGTTTGCCCACGTCCAAATTTGAGCATGACAAAGGTTGGGGTCTAACACATATCCCAAACAACATTACCAATAGTCAACATTACATGTTCATAGGAAACTATACACAGTGAACATCTTTTCAAATTTCATAATCCTACTATTGTGTGTTCGCATCTTGTGAGCAGGCTAGACATCACGAAACAACATTCCTTTCTAGGATAAATACATTTGTTAAGTGGCGAAGTTAAAATGAATCATTTTTTAGAGCAATACCAGTGGCCAAATGGCATATCCCCGTGTGTTGATGTGAGTGTGTAAGTATATTGTTCATAGTAATCATTTACTCTGGGTTATCACTTAGCTTCACATGTATCATATTGTATGGCAACTGTAATCCAGCCTCACAGGTACCTGAGCATCCCTCAGAGTACTGCATATCACTGACATGTGTGATGGGGTGACAGAGGACCATTTTGCAAAATGCCATGCTGGTTTTAAGGCTGTAGGAGAGAAACTCTATTTGAACATGGGTTTGGAGGGTTCATCTTCAATCTGCCTGTCTGTTGCACATAGCTAATGTAGTTGTCCACATGGCAATGCATGGACATTTTGCCTGGCAGGTCCTGACAGGATGTGAGCATTTATACCTCAGTGCAGACAGAATAGGTATGGCTAGATGTGGAACATTTCACAAGTCCACACATGGTAATGCAGTTAAATGCCTGACTCGTGCCCTCATATACCCAATGTCCTATACTCGACACATGATCATACTTTTGTAGTGTTTTTTGAAGAAAAGGGCCAACGTGTAAAGGACCACATGCATGTCTGCACTGTGGTGTCAGCAGACACAGTCAACCTACTGGTGATGTTACCCCCTACTGGCTCCCAAATAATCTGTCACCCTTGATTCATGTTTGAATACAAGATACAGCACAAGATACTTATAGATATGAGATCTACAGCATGCATGCAGCATGAATGCACACACTCATTACATGGATAAGGTTTTAGGTGATGTGCATTAAGGTAAGATTCCTTGCTGACATGTAAGGATAGACACTAGGATATGTAAAGGTCCCCATGGTATTGCTTGAATTTTATGACATGAGCTATCTAATAGGGTTCCTGGTATTTCCATAAGTCAATATTGGAGAGGTGTCCAACAGTTCTGTTTAATTGGAGGAAGCTAGTCACCCTCCATCTGCGTTTCAACTACCTGGCACAGAGTCAGTCTATGCTGCACTGTGTGTGGCCTTGTGTATTTGCTGTATCAGTTAAACAAATGCTGAGGCAAAATACCTTTTCTTGCTAGATATTACGCATTTCACATAGGTTACTGACCATAGAATATACCCTGTTGCATGCTGCATAACAAACTCCAGGGAGTCCGTAGGTGGGCCATGTGTACCATTCCATGTGTACACCACATCATAGTTCCTAATCAGTCTCAGTATTTTTGTGGTTATACATTTATTTATGCGGACCCTGCCATTTCATTTATCTACAATGCCAGCACCTGAGTACTTTTGCATTGTTACACTAGGAGAAGTATATGTTTCTTATGAGGATTGGTCATTTTGTATTTCACTAAATGGTGTTTTGGCTGGACATGCCACATGTAATTTCTTTGAAAACTAAAGCCTATTATTGATGACAACATGTACACATTCAACTTTGTCTGATACATATTTCCTTCCTCTCCACCAGACAACATGACTGTCAAACAGGAAAAGGCCTATACAATCAGGTTGGAGAGGTATTGCCACATCAGGCACATTGCCTGGGCCTTTTAGGCGCATGGGCAGGTTGTACGTGGAAGGGAAGGCAGCCGGGACATGGAACTCTGGACCTCAAGGCCAACAAGGACAGGCTAGGGGAAGCACAAGCCTGGATGTGGATGTGCACCATGGTGGCGGAGCAGTGGCACTTCGGGTACCTCAACAACTCATCCGGGACAAGCACCACATCCCGTGATCATGACCGCGGGACAGAGATCAGATTTTCAAACTTGCCCTGAAAGACCTTGCGGACCTTAAACAAAGGATGGCTGGAATGGAGTCCGAACTTGCTACAATGCGGCAGATGATGCATATATTGCAGCAGTCTCTGGACCAGATTAGTGCACAGATTTAGCCCTCCATCAGACATTTAGCCTTTCCCCCATTTTTTATATCTTGTTTTTATAGTTTAGTATTTTAGCATAGGTTACGATAGGTTGTGGGATAGGTTAGTTTAGTGTTAGTGAGTTTAATATTTTATAAGTGAGTTGTTGTTAGGTGGGGATATGAGTGAGTAGTTTTTTAAGTGGGTAGGGGGTTGATGTTTAGGATATGTTTAGTAAAATACAAAAAATGGAAAAATACAAAAAATACAAAATACCAAAAGAATATATATTTGTTTAGGTTTTAATGTTTAGATCGTTTGTGTATAGATGTAGTTTATGTTTGTATTGTGTGAATATGTGTGTTAAGGGGGCTGAGGGGTGAAGTGTAACATGTCTATTGTTGTATAAATGTAGAGTAGTGCAAGATAAGGTTAGGTAGGTTAAGATAGAGTTACGTTAAGGTAGTGTAGGTAAGTTAGAGTAAGTTAGTTTAGTCATAGTTTAGGTTGGGTAAATTAGTTAGTATAGTGTAGGTAGTTTTAGATTTAGATATTTTATAATACTTATATTAAAAAAAGAAATTCTACTTTCATGACTGCTTTATGATTTAATGAGTAGGAGCTGTCTTTTAGGCTATGGTTGATTTGAGCACATGCTGTAGTATTTCCACACAGTGTTTGTAGATATGTGTAACTTTTGTGAGATGCCTATGGGCAAGAGTCAGTCAGTTTTGCAATGGAGTCACTTCAGGAATCTTCAAACATGTTTGGGCAGTGTAAGTGGCCCTAATTGTGTGAATTGACACACAGCACAACACAGGTAGTCACCTACTGTTGCACTGTGTGTGTAAGTTATGCTAAATGTATTGTAGGGATGAATATGTCAAAAACCATAGTAACAAAAAATGGATGTGTTGTTTCATGCACTGATGCCAGCCACTTACACACTCACCCTTGCACCATTTCAATGTAACATCAGTGTTGTTTGCTGGGTAGTATCCATGGAAGTGGCGCTGACCTGCCCGGATACTTCAATCACCATTCCTATTGACTATTTGGTAATTGTGGCACTTCCTGCTTGTTAACTTGAGAAACAACTTGCTAGTTTAGATGCATATAGGGCTCACCTTACCTAGTACCCATGGCATGTGTAGATGCTTCCATGGGTCTGTGACCTGGTTCATAACATTTGATATGTATGTTAGTGTTTATGATGACGTCATGTGTGGTTACACTCACACTCAATGCATGTGAGGGGTCTCAGGGGCAGATTAAAACATTGATCCTATGTATGCTAGTGTGCCTTACTACACCAGTCATCATTTGACACAGAAGCTAATGATAAGGAACTCAGTTTTGTTTAGGTTTAGTTGTAAATTGCCATGAAGACATCCAAGTCTGTAGGTTTTCAATGATAATTCATTGGTAATTTTTATATACATCTGTGTCTTATCTGCAATTTGTGATGTGATAAACCATAACACAAATTAGCTCCAATGCCTAATCTCTAGGTGTAGGCTAGGGAGTCAATATTGAGCCTTGAATGTTCTTGATTGTCTGAGAGAATGTGGAATTTATTTTGACCATCTCACAGAGCTCATTTACATAGAATTTGAATCACCTTAGAACTTTTCTGCCAAAACAGAAACAAGTAGAATGGTTGCTTTGCAGTATGTCATGCTATATCAAATTAAATGCCAGAGAGAAACTAAGAACAATCGGGAGGCATGCCTCACTTTTGTCCAGTATATGACAGACTTTGTCAATGATGATTAGCACTGTAGTTTTAGTGCTATGGTCTGATCTGAAGCCAGACTGGAAGATGATTAGGAGACTGGTTTCACTGATATACTTTTAGTTATTTAACAACACGTTTCCAAGATTTTTAGCTGCAGGAGTTCTTGTTACTGTCCAAGTCAACAGGTCTCATAGTGGTAGTTGGTATTGGGTACCACAAATAACATGATGGTTTGTTTGAAGATTTTATGTCTAGAACTGTTTTAGGTGTGATGGTTTTGAAGTGTGTCATAGCAGACAATATATATCAAGTTCATACCTTAAGCATATAAAGCATGGAGTACTCCAACATTCATTGCTAATATTTTTAAACACAGATTTAGTTACATATTAAAAGAGACCCAGAGGACATCACACATTTCTAATTTATTGTTACAAAAGATCATGTTATCTCGAACTACGTTAAAACATCTCTGTTACATATCATCCTCCTTACTGGACTTCACCAGTAACATAAAAAATTATTAAGTTAACAGTTCCCATTCTGAATTAATTTGCTCGCTTTATAAAAATGTCTTAATAAATGCAAATACCCACAAGACATCATAGTTAAAGTTAACAAATATTAATCATGACGTCCCATTCACTTTTTTTCAGTTCATCCGATGAATCACCGTCAAAAGTATATATCAAGCTATCATCATTTCCTGTTCTTCAGTGGGTCCTATAAGAACAGAATGACAACAAGATCTACTTTCAGATCCCTACTTTCAATTTTAAAGCTAGTGTACAGTCAACAACTGTATACAAGAATACCCTGCATTCTAATGAAAGACCAAAATCACCATAGACTTATAAATCCAACTACCCCATAATCTCATAAGTATAGAATAAGAAGTGACTAAAGATAAGAAAAACATCAGTCCTTCCACTAACATAGCCTTTGTCCTTGGCATTAAAACAGATCAGACTGTGCACCATTACCAGAAACAGTATCCACTAACCTGCGCTTCAATATCAACTTCTTGAACATTCTCCCCAAACACTTGTGGGAATCTTTGAGCACTCCCTTTTTGTACAGGATTTGTTTATTAGGTATCGTCTTGGAGCAGTAAGGCCATAGAGAGTTTGAGTGCTGTACTTGTTGTCTACGTGCAATAACACCTGTATGGCTGTTCTTCTGCCAATACTGCTCTTTCTAGTTGTTTCAGTCTATTTAAAAACAATTGCAGACATGATGGTCTGCTGACCTCAGCTGGCCCCCATCCGTTTGATGGCTACAATTCATAGAGGGTTGCAATATGCGACCTACCTTATTAATTTTCACGAGATAACTTGAATTGTGACCCACATATCGGGTTTTGGCAAACTGACCTATTAATATGTAGGTCAGCTCACAAAACAGAATGAATTTGGTAAAAATCAGTGCTCAATTAGCGACCTCTTTTACAGAATAAACTCTTAGTACATATGGCCCTTGCTCACAAACAATTAGTCACGGTCCTTTCATTCAATGGTTTTCCCAACAGGACTTGGGGCATACGCCGAATGTACTGATTCATACTTGCAATATTGTAATAGGGATTAAAGGCCAGATGTACAAACACAGAGGTTGAAAAGAAGTGGTCACAAACAACCTGTCTCTGCTTTTACAATGTGACCTATGTACTAATAGGTTGCATTGCAAAACTTCCTTTCACAGACTGACCTGTCCAACAAATCTTAATTATATATATATTCACTGAAAAAACCATAGGTTTTAGGGACAGTTATAGTTAGTTGGACATTGCACTCGTACAAAACCCGTGAAATTCCCCCGTTATAGTTAGTTCAGCTAACTATAACTCGCGCCCCCGCAATGCACTGCTGATGACGTCACATATTACATCACTCATGACATGGTCAGTGACATCACTGATGACATCACTGATGACATCTCAAATGACATCACTGATGACATCATCCAGTGACTGTGTGTTTCTGTAAAGTTTAAATATTTTTTATATATATAGGGAAAGGCGTATTGAAGAATGAGTGGGTGTATAAGTGTCTGTATGGATGATTTAGTAGGTGCGTGACTAATTCTATAAGTGAGTGATTAAACGTATCTTACTGAATGCATGGGTTAGTGACTAAACTGGGTGAATGTCTGTATCTGTCTGTTGCTGTGTAAGTGGCTGCATGGGTTTGTGAATAGCTACATGAGTGTCTATAAGAGTTATTGATTTGTTGTCTGAGTATCTGTATGGGTGCCTGAGTGTTTGTGTGGATGGGGTGTGTGCGACTGTGCATAGATGTGTGAGTGGGTGATTCACTGGGTGGATGGTTTCAAGAGTGCATCTGTGATAGACTGTATGGGTGGGTAAGTGTGTGTAAGAGTGTGTTAGTGAGTGAATGTATGTCCCAGTGGTACATGTGTGAGTAACTACATATGTGAAAGGCAGTATATATGTGTGTTGGAGTATATAAATAGCTATAAGCGAGAGTGAGTGATTGTGATAGTGGCTGTATGGATGAGTGTGTGCTTGTATCAGTGATTGTATAAGAGCGTAACAATGTGCTAGTATTTGTATGATTAAGTGAGCTGGTGTGTGTATAACTGTATAGGTGAGTAAATGGCAGTGTGTTTAATTATTTGCATGACTGACTAGGTGTGTGAGTACCTCTATGGATGAGTGGCGGTGTTTGAGTGTCTATATAGGAGTAAGAGTGCATATGATAGTCCTGTATTGAGTGACCATAAGTATGAGTGACTGTACGGGTGAGTGAGTGGATGTGTGTGTGTAGACCTAAGAATCAGTGAGTGGGTATGTAGTTATTGGTGTTGGAGTGTCTATGGTTTTGCGAATGGCAGTCTGTAATTTAGATTGGGTGTATCAAAGGTTATATTAGGGTGTGAAGAGCTGCATCAGATTATCACGTGGATGATGTCATCAGTGATGTCACTGACCATGTCATGAGTGATGTAATATGTGACGTCATCAGCAGTGCATTGCGGGGGCGCGAGTTATAGTTAGCTGAACTAACTATAACGGGGGAATTTCACGGGTTTTGTACGAGTGCAATGTCCAACTAACTATAACTGTCCCTAAAACCTATGGTTTTTTCAGTGAATTTCAAAGGTTTTTTAAATGCTAATTTGTAACTATAACGTCCCTAAAACCTATGGTTTTTTCAGTGAATTTCAAAGGTTTTTTAAATGCTAATTTGTAACTATAACATGTCTGAAACCTACGTTTTTTCAGTGAATTTCAAAGGTTTTGTAAATGACAATTTTTAAATGTATTAATTGTTATATAAATTTTTTTCATACTGATTTCGAAATTTTTTAGAAAACATTTTTTTACATATTTTATTTTTTAAATTACATTGTAATTATATTATACATTACAAAAATACTTTCTCAGAATGAATTACTTTAGTTTAAATACTTTGCACATAGGCAATAGACTTTTAAGAACAGTAGTTACAGTTGTTGCAATGGGCAACACATTTTCAAACACAATGCAACATTCAGCTCAATGTGAATTTCTAGTTAAATGCAATTAGTTACTTTATGGATTACTTTTCTAACCACAGGACTGGATCCTAGATTCAGTCCTGGGACATCTCCTGTAAACAGTTGAGTAAAAGCGTTTTGGTTACAGTCGTGATTTTTAAGGAATATTATTGTACTTTAAAAGTTGACACTTCGAAACTTTTTCTCATAGAATGACCAATGTTATCCTATGGAAGGAAATTCACTTAGGAGGTAAAAACTGTTATCGTTACTTTTTGTTACTCAGTGTTGGATCCTGGATCCAGCACTGGTGCATCTCCTGTAAACAGTTGAAAGAATGCGTTTAAGTCATACAGGCGATTTTTAAGGAATATTTGTAGTTTGTGAAAATCGACACTGAAACTTTTCTGCTGAAAACCAGACAAAGGATTCCTATGGAAGAAAATATAAGTTACTGGTAAGTACGGTTAAAATTACTTTTCAGGGTCAGTGCTGGGCTAAAAGATGCAGCACTGGGTTCTCTCCTGATAACAGGTGAGTAAATTGGAATTCGTACTTTGGTTGATTTTAGAGGAATATTATAAAGTTCCAAAACTCCACACTTAGAAGAATTTCCAAGTGAAACCAGTCAATGTTAGCCTATGAAGGAAATTCAAATTACCGGTAAGTACGGTTAAAATTAATTTTGAGGATCAGTACTGGGCTGAAAGATGCAGCACTGAGGTCTCTCCTGATAACAGGTGAGTAAATCAGAATTCGGATTTCGGCTGATTTTAGAGGAATATTTTAAAGTTCCAAAAATCAACACTTAGAATCTTTTTCAGCAAAAAGCAGGCAATGATATCCTATGGAAGGAAATTCAAGTTACCGGTAAGTACGGTTAAAATTACTTTTGAGGATCAGTACTGGGCTGAAACATGCAGCACTGAGGTCTCTCCTGATAACAGGTGAGTAAATCGGAATTCGTATTTCGGCTGATTTTAGAGGAATATTTTAAAGTTCCAAAACTCCACACTTAGAAGAATTTCCAAGTGAAACCAGTCAATGTTAGCCTATGGAAGGAAATTCAAGTTACTGGTAAGTACGGTTAAAATTACTTTTCAGGACCAGTACTGGGCTGAAAGATGCAGCACTGAGGTCTCTCCTGATAACAGGTGAGTAAATCAGAATTCGGATTTCGGCTGATTTTAGAGGAATATTTGTATGTTTCAAAAATCAAAACTTAGAAGAATTTCCAAGTGAAACCAGTCAATGTTAGCCTATGAAGGAAATTCAAGTTACCGGTAAGTACGGTTAAAATTACTTTTCAG
Organism: Calotriton arnoldi; assembly: GCA_963921515.1. NCBI lineage: Eukaryota > Metazoa > Chordata > Amphibia > Caudata > Salamandridae > Calotriton > Calotriton arnoldi. Next base: position 2,687 of record CAWUFW010009784.1, on the reverse strand, counting down.
GATCAGTACTGGGCTGAAAGATGCAGCACTGAGGTCTCTCCTGATAACAGGTGAGTAAATCGGAATTCGTATTTCGGCTGATTTTAGAGGAATATTTTAAAGTTCCAAAACTCCACACTTGGAAGAATTTCCAAGTGAAACCAGTCAATGTTAGCCTATGAAGGAAATTCAAGTTACCGGTAAGTACGGTTAAAATTACTTTTCAGGATCAGTACTGGGCTGAAAGATGCAGCACTGAGGTCTCTCCTGATAACAGGTGAGTAAATCGGAATTCGTATTTCGGCTGATTTTAGAGGAATATTTTAAAGTTCCAAAACTCCACACTTAGAAGAATTTCCAAGTGAAACCAGTCAATGTTAGCCTATGAAGGAAATTCAAGTTACCGGTAAGTACGGTTAAAATTACTTTTCAGGACCAGTACTGGGCTGAAAGCTGCATCACTGAGGTCTCTCCTGATAACAGGTGAGTAAATCGGAATTCGTATTTCGGCTGATTTTACAGGAATATTTTAAAGTTCCAAAACTCCACACTTAGAAGAATTTCCAATTGAAACCAGTCAATGTTAGCCTATGGAAGGAAATTCAAGTTACTGGTAAGTACGGTTAAAATTACTTTTCAGGACCAGTACTGGGCTGAAAGATACAGCACTGAGGTCTCTCCTTATAACAGGTGAGTAAATCGGAATTCGTATTTCGGCTGATTTTAGAGGAATATTTGCACAATGGTGAAGGGAGGGGCGGGGCCTGAGGTGACATCTGTGCAAACGCGCCCCGTGGCGCGTTTTAAGTTGGGGGATTAAGTCCCCTTGAATCCTGAGGGTCCCTAGGGGCCAACTAGCCCACCAGGAACCTCCAATATGCGCCAGGGGCTGCGTTGCAGAGACGTGTAGAGAGGCCACACCCCTTTTACACCTCTCTGCAACGCAGCTCTGTGCCGCTTTCTGGATGTACCTGTTGGGCTAGTTGGCCCCCAGGGACCCTCAGGATTGAAGGGGATTTAATTCCCCATCTTAAAATGCGCCACGGGGCCTGTTTGCACACATGTCACCTGAAGCCCCGCCCCTCCCTTCACCACTGTGCAAACGCGCCCCGTGGTGTGTTTTAAGTTGGGGGATTAAGTCCCCTTGAATCCTGAGGGTCCCCGGAGTCCAACTAGCCCACCATATACCTCCAAAAGCGCCACAGAGCTGCGTTGCAGAGAGGTGTAAAAGGGGTGTGGCCTCTCTACACGTCTCTGCAAGGCAGCTCCCTGGCGCATACTGGAGGTTCCTGGTGGGCTAGTTGGCCCCAGGGACCCCCAGTATTCAAGGGGAATTTGTTCCTCTCTGCAAACGCGCCAGGGGCGCGTTTGCAGAGTGGTGAAGGAAGGGGCGGGGCCTGCGGGCCCGATCGTTTTTTTTTGTTTTTGTTTTTTTTTGTCCCCTGAAGGGGGGCTGTGTGGCCCCCCTTCCTTTTTTCTCTTTTTGGGCCCTGGGGACCCCATCCCCCAGGGCCTTACCCCTTTTTTTAATTTTTCAAAAAAAAACGGGAAGGGGGCCGCGTGGCCCCCCTTCCCTGGGCCTGTATTGGCCCCGGGGACCCCATCCCCCGGGGCATGGCCTCTATATTTATTATTTTGAGGGGGGCAGCGTGGCCCCCTCCTCTGGCCATTTTAAGGCCCCGGGGACCCCATCCCTCGGGGCCGGCCTTTCCATTTTTTTTTAAACATTTTTTTTTCTCTTTTTTGGAGAGGGGGCCGCGTGGCCCTCCTCCCGGGCCACTACTTTCCCCGGGGACCCCATCCCCCGGGGCTGGCCCTTCTCCGTTGGGGACTGTGGGGGTCCCCAATCCCCCCACAGTCCCGCCGGCTCCCCACGTCCCTTGGGAGCCGGCATTGCTGTCTCCACATGGGGAGCAGCTGACATGCTGCTCCCCATGTGGAAAAGCAATCGCTTTGGATATTGGAAGAGAGCAGGTTTCCTGCTCTCTCTTCCAATATCCAAAGCAGTTTGCTATGGCAGGACGGGAGCCGCGGCTCCCGTCCTGCCATAGCAAACTACAGTGTCCCGGGGGTAGGCACCCCGGGACACTGCAGGAGCCGGCCCTGGGGGTGGTGGTCCCCAGGGCCATCAAGGGCTCCAGGAGGGGGGCCGCGCGGCCCCCTCCCATTCAGTACACAGCCCCGGGGAGGTGGTGGTCCTCGGGGCTCTGGGGTCCGTAACGGACCCCCATATTAAAATGTTTAGTGCCCCGGGGAGGTGGCGGTCCCCGGGCGTGTGGGGGCTGGAGCCCCCCCACACTGGTTTTATTTTTAATAAAAAAAGCCCCGGGGAGGTGGTGGTCCTCGGGGCTGCGGGAGGGCTCAGAGCCCTCCCGCACCATTTTTCAAAAAAGCCCCAGGGGGTGGCGGTCCTCGGGCTTGGGGGCCCTTTGAGGCCCCCACACATTAAATTATCCCCCCAGCATGCCCCCGGGACTTGGGCCACCCGGGGGCCACTAACATCGAAGCGCGGAGACCGCGCTTCGATTTTTTTTTCTGCAGGATTCGCGCACCCTGAGCGCATCCTGCCGATTTAAAAAAAAAAAAATTATTTTTTGCCCAGGGGGTCCTTGTGGGACCCCCTGAGCAAACCTAGGGGGTCAGGGTGTTTCTACCCTGCCCCCTTTGTGCGCTTTGCGCACTTGTTTCTGTCCCTCGGTTCTACCGAG